>OY288269.1:22370193-23570193 GCA_958450335.1 Hibiscus tridactylites | reverse complement strand
TTAAAGGTATTGGCTCCATAGGTAATCACTCTACCATTCTTATTGAAAATGTCTTGTATGTCGATGGTCTTAAACATAATTTGTTGAGCATACGCCAATTATGTGATAAAGGATTTAATGTTTTATTTGATAAAAATGGATGCAAAATCATTGACATTAAATCTAATAACATTATGCTCATAGGTCATCGCATAGGTAACATTTACATGGTGCATCTAGATGACATACATACATCCCATGCATGTTTAGTAGCTCAAAATTAAAATGATGCATGGCTATGGCATAGGAAACTAGGACATGCTAGCATTAGTGTTTTAGAAAAAATAGTTTCCCTTGATATAGTTAGAGGTTTACCCAAGATTAAGTTCTCAAACGATAAAATTTGTGATACATGCTCTAGGGGTAAACAACATAAGTCATCCTTTAAATCCATTAATGATGTTTCTACAAGTAGGTGTTTACAACTTATCCACATGGATTTATTTGGGCTAATTAGGACTATGAGCTTGGGTGGTAAATCTTATGCATTTTTTCTTGTAGATGATTTTTCTATATTCACTTGGGTTCTATTTTTAAGTACTAAAAAATTCATCACATTATAAAAACTAACCCAAAATGATATTGAGCTTAAAACTTCTCATATTACAAGTGATCATGGAACCGAATTTCAAAATTTAGGGTTTGATGAGTTTTTAAATGAAAATGGTATTAGCCACAATTTTTTGGCTCCTCGAACTCCTCAACAAAATGAGGTAGTTGAGAGGAAAAATAGAACTTTACAAGAAATGGCTAGAACCAAGCTTTGTGAAAACAATTTACCTAAATATTTTTGGGCGGAAGCCACAAACACCGCTTGCTACATTGTAAACCGAGTAATGATTAGGCCAATTTTATAGAAACACCTTATGAGATTTTAAAATCTAAAAAGCCTAACATTAGCTATTTTCATCCTTTTGGTTGCAAGTGTTTTGTTTTAAATAATAGAAAAGACAACTTAGGTAAATTTGATGCAAAAAGTGATGAAGCTATTTCATAGGATATTCTTTAACCTCTAAAGCCTATCGTGTATTTAACAAGAGAACTTTAGTAGTAGAAGAATCTATACATGTTGTATTCGATGATAACCTCCTTCCAAGGAAGGATTCTTGTGATGATGATGATGCAAGAATCATAAATGCCTTTGATGGAGGACAAACTTCAAAGGAGGATGAGATTCCAACAAAAGAAAAGGACACACAAGATCCACCTCTTGAAGCCTTGAAGGACTTGGCTCTTGAGGAAAAGGAAGTAAGCTACCCAAGGGAGTTCAACAATGTCAAAGATGGTGAAATCTTGGGTGATCCATCCAAGGGGGTAACCACTCGATCTTCTCTTAAACTTATGAATCATGTTGCATTTATCTCATGCATAGAGCCTAAAAATATAAAAGAAGCATTGAAAGATGATTTTTGGATTATGGCTATGCAAGAAGAGTTAAATCAATTTGAGAGAAGTAATGTTTGGACATTAGTTGACAGGCCTAGTAATCAATCTACTATAGGAACTAAATGGGTCTTTAGGAACAAACTAGATGAGAGTGGTAACATTGTGAGAAACAAAGCTAGACTAGTAGCACAAGGTTACACTCAAGAAGAGGGAATAGATTTTGATGAAACCTATGCACCCGTAGCTAGAATGGAAGCCATTAGGATGTTGCTTGCATATGCATGTTATCATGATTTCAAGCTTTTTCAAATGGATGTTAAAAGCGCATTTTAAATGGTTTTATAAATGAGGAAGTGTATGTGGAACAACCACCGGGTTTTGAAGACTCAAAATTTCCAAATCATTTTTTTAAACTCACTAAAGCTCTTTATGGTTTAAAACAAGCTCCTAGAGCTTGGTATGAAAGACTTTCAAACTTTTTAATTGAAAAAGGTTTTAAAAAAGGTAAGGTGGACACTACACCTTTCATAAAAAGGTATAAAAATGACATCTTAGTAGTACAAATTTATGTTGATGATATAATTTTTGGTTCTACTAACGAATGTCATTGCAAAGAGTTTGCTAAGCTAATGCAAGGTGAATTCGAGATGAGCATGATGGGGGAGCTCTCATTCTTTTTGGGACTCTAAATCAAGCAAAGGAAGGATGGAACCTTCATCAATCAAGCAAAATACATCAAGGATATGCTCAAGAAGTTTGGCTTGGAGAATGCAAAGCCTTAAGCCACACCTATGAGCTCATCTACAAAGCTTGACAAGGATGAAAGAGGTAAGTGTGTTGACTCTAAGCTTTACCGTTCTATGGTTGGATCATTGTTTTACCTTACCACAAGTAGACCAGATATCTTGTTTAGTGTTTGCTTGTGTGCTAGGTTTCAAGCTAGTCCTAGAGAGTCTCACCTTATAGTCGTTAAGAGAATCTTTAGGTACCTTAGAGATATTTCTTGTTTAGGTCTTTTATACCCTAGAGACTCAACCTTCAACCTTCATGCTTATTCGGATGCGGATTATAGGGGGTGCAAAATCGATAGGAAGAGTACTTCGGGAACTTGTCAATTCCTAGGTAGTATGCTCATATCTTGGTTCTCTAAGAAACAAAATAGTGTAGCCTTATCTACCACTGTTGAGTTGTGTGGAGCTCGATTCGATCAACCAATTTAGCTCACCAAGTGGTGGAGAGGTGGATATTTGGGTGGAAGGGTTGTGGAAGCTAGAAAGATTAAAGACACAATGATTTATAGTGGTTCGGCCTTCTAACAAGCACCTACATCCACTACCTTAGCTTCCCACTAAGGATTTCACAATCAATCCACTAATTGATTCGTCCCCTTTTCTAGGATTAGGAGGAAACCCTTACAACCGATCAAGCTTCTACCCAAGCCTTGATCAAAACCCTCTTTTACAAAGAGATAAATAAAGCAAACTTAAACCCTCTAATAGGTGTTTGTTTGCACAATGAAGCACTCACCCAAAACTTAAAACACTTGAGCAAATTTGACAATTTTGGCTCACTAGTGTTTGTCTATACAAGAAATGACACTTTAAGCACTAAGACAATTTCTTGATCATTTGTTGATTGACAATTGAAGCATTAGTCTTCTCTTGATGCTTGGAGGTCCCTTTTATACTCCCAATTGAGTTTGTAGCCGTTACTAGCCGTTGGGGATGAATTGGAGCCGTTGAGGACTTTATTTCCCTTCATAAATGCTGTTCTGCAGCTACCAGTATCGATACACGTGGAACGGTATCGATACGGCCTTCTTGAGGAAATAGCCGTTGGGCTCTTGCCAGCATAGGGTATCGATACACGTAGAGCGGTATCGATACGACTTGATATTTAAATGGCCGTTGGGAAATAGCCGTTGGGGTAGTTGAAATGGGATTGGTACGCTGACGTGGCGTATCGAAACGACCCCGATCCGTATCGATACACTAAACCCTCGTATCGATACAGGTTTTGACAGTGGCCAAACTGAGGCAAAATGGTATCGGTACGGGTCCAACCGTATCGATACTGGGACGTTGAAAATACAAGTTTGGCTGTTTAAAACATGAAAAATCTTTGCCAAAAACCTCTTAAAATACCTCAAACATAAATTCAAGTTGTTTGGACTTAAAACCAAGTTTTAAATTCTTTTCAAATTAGTCCAAAACATTTTTCAATTATTATATCAAAACATTAGTTCTACAACCACCGAAGCCGAGTACATATCCTTAGGAGTTGTTGTTCTCAAGTCCTTTGGATGAAGCAACAACTCTTAGATTATGGTATTAAAGTTGAAACCATACCCCTTAAGTGTGATAACACTAGTGCCATATGTTTGACAAAAAATCCCATCCAACACTCTAGAACCAAACACATAGAAATAAGACATCATTTCATTAGAGATCATGTCCTTAAGGAAGATGTTGTTATAGAGTATGTTGACACCTTAAATCAATTAGCGGACATCTTTACAAAACCTTTAGATAAAGAGCGTTTTTGGTCCCTTATGAGAGAGTTAGGTCTAACTAGCCCATCTTGACCTCTTAGGACCTCTTTTGTGCTTAAAATTGCTTGATCTTGTGAAATTGCATGTTTGTGTGTTGTAGCTCTTGAAAACTATCCATGCTTATAGCTAGGAGGAGTATGTTTATGTTTGCATATGTTATTCCTGCTCATTCATGTTATTCATGCAAATTAGGACTTGTAAAATCCATTTTTTTGCACTTTTAGAGCCTCATCTGCACTTCCAGACCCAGGTGTATCGAAACGGGTCCAACTGTTTCGATACGGGTGCTTTAAAATTCTATCTGAGAGAAGGGTGTTTCGAAACGCCTTCCAAGGGTTTCGAAACGTTTAGCTAATGCCAAGGGGTGTATTGAAACGTGTTTCGATACGAGTCAACGTGGGATTCGATACGGTCAAAGCCGTATCAAAACGGTCAGCTGGACTTGAAATGTCAGTCAACTCTCGGTGCCTGCGTTTCGGAACGGTCAAAACCTGTTCCGAAACGGGTTAGCGGACTGCTTTAAAGAGGCTTTTAATGTTAAAGTTTAACTTTAATTAAAATTTTCTAAAACCCTAAAAACCCTAAATCGATTTTCCCTATAAAAACCCTCTAAACCTCATTGTTTTTCACCAAATCTTGAGGGCTTTTACTCTTAAACACAAGTCTAAGCAAGCATCAACAATTTTGTGCAAGGATTTCCATCTATTCATCCAAAATCCCAATTTAAGGTATATTTTCATCTTTTTCTTTTTCCTTAAATTTGTATTCGAATCCTAGGTTAGAAAATTTGTATTTTGTATAGTTTATGTGTTTTGATACGTGGGTTTTTCAAATCTTGTAAAAAAATTTCAAATTTTTGATTCCAATATATTGTTTTTGATTCGTCTTTTTTTTTCTTCTATTTTTTTAATTGTTTTTCTCTTAAATTTTTTTGTTTTGTTTTGTATCTTTGTTCTTAAAATTTGTTTTTAAACCTAAGTGGGATTTGCCATTGGATTGAATCAAGGAATTTCATGCATACACTTCAAGTTTGTTTTAAATTGCTTGCTTTATGTTTTTAGGATTTTTTCAATGGATCCCGCTGACAAGAAACACAAGGCATCTCAATCGGCTGAAGCTTCAAATCAAGCCGCTCTCCGTCCCAACCTTACTCAAGAGTCTCAAAACTCCCGCGATGAGGGAGCGTATATGTAAAGACGTTTTCCGTTCTTCGTGAGCGAGTTGTTGACATATCGTTTCTTGACTCCGAGCGCTTTCTCTTCCGTTATCTCCACCGTTTACAAGAATGGAGCTTCTTTGGTTTCTTGAGTATCCCAAATATTTGCTACAAGCACGTGGTTCTTATCTTCTACTCTAATGCCCAACTCTTTAACAATGAAGACAACTCCGAAGTTGTTCGCATTGAGTCTCAGATCTTGGGAAAGAAGATTGTCATTGACATACCTTACTTAGAGACTACTTTTGGTCTTAAGAACGAAGGAATCGCGGAAGAGACTTATTTTGGTTCTCACACCGGTTCAGTGCTTGCCTTGGATGCTCACGATAAGTTCCTCCACTTAATGGTCTCGTGGTTTATTCGCCCCTCCGGAGGTAAATTTTCTCACGTTTGTCAAGTAGATTATTTTTGGATTGAATGTTTTCGCCGTGGAGAGCGTCCTAATCTTGTCAAGACCATGTTTGCCGAGATGGTGAATAATGTTAAGCACATCGGAAAAGAATTTTAAGTGAGGGAAACGTACTTGAGCACTTGGAAGCCTTGCCTTGCTAACCCGATCTTGTATATTTCGTTTGTTGTGGTTGTAGTTATCGTTTGAGAGCGATGTCTAGGCCGAGGGGTAGGCCGAGAGTGGTTCGTCAGGAACCACGTGTTGCGGGTCCTGTTGAGCCGGTGATTGGTGTGGAGGCTCATATAGAAGGGCCGGTGGCCGCAGGAGTTGGAGCTCCTCCACCACCTCCACCACCACCTCCACCACCACCACCTCCTCCGCCTAGAGCTGGGGGCGAGGATGGAGCTGAAGGAGAGGGACCTCAAGGTGGCCAAGGTCCAACCGGAATCGATATGACTCCGCTAGTGCAGGCTATAGCGGGAGCATTTCAGGCCGCAGTTGCGGGAGCTCAGGCTGCAGCTCAGCCCAGGTGTGACGATGCTAGTCTACCTTTGGAGAGGCTCCGTAGCTTGGGGGCCGAAGAGTTCAGAGGATCTACTCCGGAGAGGTCGGAGTTATGGTTGGAGAAGACGATCCGTATCTTAGCTCAGATGGGTTGTGTGGGCGCACGTAGACTGGGCTGTGTGATTTCCTTGCTTCAGGGTGATGCCTACACCTGGTGGGTCACCATTACTACTGGAGTTCCAGAGGCGGAGATTGGTTGGGATTTCTTTGAGTCCTCTTTCAGGAAGAGGTACTTGGGACCAAGGTACTTAGATGAGAAGAAGCGAGAGTTTATGGCTCTTACTCAGGGAGAGGCTTTTGTGACTGACTATGAGGTTCGTTTTGTTCGTTTGAGTCAGTACGCTCTAGAGTTGGTTCCTACGGAAGTGGAACGCTGTAACTGTTTCCGCTATGGGTTGGACGAGGAGATCAAGAGGTACACGTTAGCTTCTGTCTACTCAGACTTTGATGTATTGGTCGCGAGGGCCAAGGATTTAGAGCACAGTTTGGGTTCGGCCAAACGATCTGGTGGTTCTAGTTCTGGTAAGAGGCATAACCACTTTGATGGTAGAGATGCCAAGAGGCATAGAGGTGGCGGACATCAGTTTGACCATAGACGTGGCGGTGGCCATCATGGTAGGGGCCATCATAGCCATAGAGGAGGAGGGCGTTTGCCCGAGTGCACACGTTGTAGGAGACAGCACACTGGTGAGTGTTGGGGTAACTTACATGCTTGTTGGAACTGTGGTTCGAGGGACCACTTTAGGAGGGATTGTCCGCATCAGGCGACACAGGCACCGAACATTGCTCAGGCTCCTACGAGAGCGAATGATTTTCAGAGAGGCCGTGGGCGCGGTCGTGACTACTTCCAGCCTAGGGCTGATGCACCTAGGGTAGATGCTCGGAGGAACCTTGCTCATGTTGTGGCAGTGCAGCCAGAGGCAGGAGGACCAGCGAGAGTCTATGCTCAGAGAGAGGCCGGGAACGACACTGATGTGATAGCAGGTAATTTTGAGTTACAATCTATGTCTTTGCTTTCTTTGGTTGATTCGGGTTCTACACATTCCTACATTTTGAGTGAGCATGCACAGAAGTTAGATATACATGTTGAGATCTTAGATGTAGGTATGCATGTGACTAGTTCTTTTGGTGAGACAGTTGTGGTTAGACGTATGTATAGGAGATGTCCACTGAAGTTCAGGGTCATGTGTTCTCAGTTGATATGATGGAACTTCCTTTTTATGGCTTTGATATTATTTTGGGTATGGATTGGTTAGTTGAGCACCGAGCTAGTGTGGATTTTGAGACGAAGAGAATTTTCTTGAAACTTTCTGATGACTACGAGGTAGTAGTAGTAGTAGGCGAGAACATTAAGTTCTTGTCTAATGTGGTGTCAGCTTTAGAGGCTCATAGGTTGATGGACTCCGGATGTGGGGCTTACTTAGCTTATGTTATGAATCCGAATATGAGTGAAGCTAGACCGAAAGATATCAGAACAATTTGTGACTTTCTGGATGTGTTTCTTGAAGAGTTGCCAGGTTTACCTCCTGACAGAGATGTTGAGTTTGTGATTGAGACTGTTTCAGGGTCTAATCCAGTTTCGATAGCTCCGTATCGTATGGCTCCGAAAGAGTTGAAAGAATTGAAGAGTCAGTTGCAAGAATTATTAGACCGTGGTTTCATTAGGCCTAGTAGTTCTCCTTGGGGTGATCCCGTGTTGTTTGTTAAAAAGAAAGATGGTAATATGCGCATGTGTATTAACTATAGACAGTTGAATCAGTTGACCGTGAAGAAAAAGTATCCGTTGCCTCGCATAGATGATTTGTTTGATCAGTTGAGAGGTGCTTCAGTGTTCTCGAAGATAGATTTGAGATCTGGGTACTACTAGTTGAGAGTGAAAGAGTGTGATGTTCCAAAGACAGCTTTTAGGACTAGATATGGTCACTATGAGTTTCTTGTGAAGCCGTTTGGGCTCACGAATGCACCTGCAACATTCATGGACATGATGAACGAAATTTTTAGAGACTATCTAGACCGTTTCGTAGTTGTTTTCATTGATGACATACTTGTGTACTCGAAGACAGAAGAAGAGCATGATGAGCACTTGAGGTTTGTTTTACAGAGATTGTTGAGCAATCAGTTGTATTTCTTAGCCATGTTGTTTTGGTCGAAGGTATCCGTGTTGATCCATCAAAGATTGAGGCTATTGTTGAGTGGAAACAACCTAAGTCCGTGACCGAGATTAGAAGTTTCCTAGGATTAGCCGGTTACTATAGGAGATTTGTTGATGGTTTCTCTAGAGTAGCTGCTCCTTTAACTAGATTGTTGCAAAAAGGAGATAAGTTTGAATGGTCAGATGCAAGACAGAAGGCCTTTGAGAAATTGAAAGAAGCTTTGACAAATTCTCCAGTGTTAGTGCAACCTGTTTCAGGTAAAGAGTTTGTGATTTACAGTGATGCGTCCTACATAGGCTTAGAATGTGTTTTGATGCAAGATAGGAGAGTTGTTTCTTATGCTTCTAGACAATTGAATACTCATGAGAAGAACTATCCTACTCATGATATAGAGTTAGCCGCGGTTGTGTTTGCATTGAAGATTTGGCGTCATTACTTGTATGGTGAGAAGTGTATAGTTTACACCGATCACAAGAGCTTGAAGTACTTGATGACACAGAAAGAGTTGAACTTGAGACAAAGAAGATGGCTTGAGTTGTTAAAAGATTATGATTTGACCATTGAGTACCATCCGAGTAAAGCGAATGTAGTAGCCGATGCTTTGAGCAGAAAAGTGGTCGTTGAGCTGAGAGCTATGTTTGCTAGATTGAGTGTATCCGATGATGGTGGGTTGATCACCGAGTTGCAAGTGAAGCCTTCTTTGATTCAATTGATTAGAGATAAGCAATTGCAAGATGTAACTTTAGTTCCTCATGTTCATGACATAGCCGAAGAAAGACCGGCCAAGTATAGTTTTAGTTGTAACACCCCAATTTTGGGCTTAGAAGTTTTGGGTTTGGACCGGGCTGGTCAGAGTGCGGTTCAAATATAAAAGGTAGTTTTTAGGAAAACCTAGTTCGGGTTGCAATAAAAATATGAAAAAATGTCTTAAAATCCTCTTTTATTATATATAAGAGAATGATGAAATCAATTTTACAAAATGAGGTTTGGAAGTGTGACATTTTGGGTTAGTGACCAAAATGTAATTTTTGGAAACTGGGTGACTGTTTTAAAAAGGATTGAAACTTTAAATCTTTAAGGAGCTATTTACCCAAAAGAGTTTCTCCAGATTTTTCTTAATAATAATCAATTAATTAATGGTTTTAAATTAAAGGTAAAGAGAGGGAAAGATATTTTGTCATTTTTAACTAACTTTTCCCAAATTTCCATTTTCCTTTTCTCTCAACTTTTCTCTCAACCCAAACACATTTCTCCAGCAAAATTCCCTCTGATTTTGACAACTAAAGATGAGATTTCAATCCTCATTTGATCTCTAATCAATTCTACAACAAAACCTTGGCATTAGCTTATTGAATTTTCAAGAATCTTGGTTCCAAAAAGGGAGAAACTCAAGTTTAGAGGTATGAACGTCATTCTCCTCTAAATTCTCAGTTCTTTACTGAAATTCCCAAGTTCTCAATCCTTGATTTGAGTTTTATTAAAGATTTTGATGTTGAGATCTTGATTTTGGCTTAAAATGCAAGATTTGGATTTAATTTTGAAGAAATTCGTAATAATTGATTGGGCTCTGTTTTGAGATGTCTTTTTGATGTAATTTGGATGTATAAATGATGTATAATTGAGGTTTGATCAATGCAATCCCGAATAGGTTGATTTTCCTAAGTTTTTTTACTTGTGAAAATGGTGGTTTTTAGGGTGATCTTGGTGTTTTGTTAATGCTGGAGGTATATGGACGTGTTTGGGATCATTTTGGATGTTAATTGATGTTTAAAAATGGTTAGAAGTGATGGATCTTGGCTGGGTTAAGTTTTGGAAGAGTTTGGAGGTGATTTCAGTTGTGTTTGGTAGTCGAAATGTTGGATTTGTGTAGAGCAGCGAGTTGAGTTGTGTGGCTGGTGTTTTTAATGCATAATGATGCATTAATCCTCTGTTGTTATGTGCTTGAAACAGGGGAGAATGATCCGTGAGCAATAGAGGTGGCGTTGAAGGTTTCGGATGCTTAGAAGGCTTGTTGGCTAGCCTTGTTTTGTGTATCGGTGAGTGAAGTTGGGTTTTCGGCTTTAAAACCAAGGTTTGAAGGTTTTGGGAGCTTAGTTTAAGTCTAAACAACTTAGCTAAGCTCAAGAGTAAGTAAATGAAATTTCTCTCTTGGTTTGTGTAATGAATTGGTTTTTAAAGCACTTGTGATTGTTGGATGCAATGCATGTGATTTGCATGTTTTAAATTCTGTTTTGAAAGCATATTTTAGCATGGTTTAATGCTTGTTTTGAAAGCCATGTGTGAAGGATGCTCAAGGTAAGAGATCCTTGGTTTTGTACATTGGAATTGTGGAATTGATGCATAGTGTTGCATGTTGTTTAATGGCTTTGTGTAATGCTTCAAAAACAGTGGATTGATGATGGTAATTGGTGGTTTTGGCATTTTGGTTATGCTTGTAAAACAATGGATTAATGTGGTAAGATGGTTATATTGGCAAGTGATGTAAGTGGTTCTTGGTTACTTTAATCGAATATAGTTAGCCGGCTATAGGATTGGGTGCACCGTGAATAAAGTCGCCTTGGATGTGGAGTGGTTGTGATTGAACCGGTAACTCCATCCAAGTACACTAACGAGATGGTTAAGAACACCATGGTGGTTAAAATTCCATGGGTGGGTCTTGTGTTAAGGTCATAATGGTGGTTAAAATTCCATTTGAGGACCTTTTGTAAGCAAAGGTCATAATGGTGGTTAAAATTCCATTTGAGGACCTTGTGCTTGTTAAGATCACAATGGTGGTGTAAAGTCCATGTGTGGATCTTGTGTAGTATGTCCCGGATCTCGTTAGTGATGTTATACAACTACCAATGGGTGATGTTAAGGTCATATGGTGGTTAAAATTCCATATGAGGACCTTGTGAATGTTAAGGTCATATGGTGGTTAAAATTCCATATGAGGACCTTGTGAATGTTAAGGTCATATGGTGGTTAAAATTCCATATGAGGACCTTGTGTATGGTAAGGTCAAAATGGTGGTTAAAATTCCATTTGGGGACCTTGAGATTGGTAGTGTGTATGAAGCGTAGGGACAACGCTTGTGATCCGCGTATCCGATTGGATGTTGAGTTGAAAAGTGGATATGGTTTATCACTTGGAAGCCAATATAATGTTCTTGAGTGTAATGAAACATGAGATGCTTGAAATGATGCATGGTTGCATGAGAAGTGTGTAATGTACCAAGAATGCATGTATTACTTGTTAGCTTGAACAAGTGTTTATTTTCTATTGAGAATGGTGCATGTGTGCATGAAATCTCTTAAGTGCATTGAAGTCTTGCGAAGACTTGTTTTTAAAGGCATGTAATGCAAATATTGATTTTGTGGTTCATATGTTGCATTTGTTTAATGCATGAGATAGATTGAATGAGTAAGTGGTTATTAAAGGTTTCTTGCTTTGAAATGATTTTCAATGTATGAGAAAAGTATGATGTGAAGTGGAAGTGTTTTCCAAGGATCTTGTATTTAACTTTGCATATGATATTCATGCATGGAATGGTTAAATTGATGGTTTTAAAAGGTTGTGCTTTGAAGTGAATTACTTAGCTTTTCTAAGCTAAGGGTTGGTTTTCTTGTTTGAGCAATGCATGATTTAAAGCATGTTGTTGAAAAGGGTTTTCAAACATTGCTTTGGTTTATCGAATTGTGTTGCTTTTAAAAGAGGTTTTATGACTCGCTGCATTGATGGTGTTTTGGTTTTGAGCATTCCTCACTAAGCATTATGTGCTTACGCTCCTTTTTGTCCATCAATGCAGATATTTGAAGTTGGGACAACGAGAAGCAAGGGATTCAAGAAGAGCTCCACTTGAGATGTATGTCTCGGTTAATAGCTATAGATAATAAAGGCAATGGGGGAGAATCTCTTATGTTGATGTTTAATGAGATTGTGTATGTTGGACAAGTTTGGTTTATGATTTTGAACTATGTGGTTTAACGCTTGCAACGTTTGAGTCTTCTTATTCTTAAGTCGTTATGCTATGCTTCTTGTTTAAAAAGCATGTTTGAGTGTTGGATGTGTTGAATGAGTTGGTGCACCTAGGGGTGGTTTTGTATCTAGATTTTGATGCAAATTGGTAGGTATGATGCTTGGCATTTTGTTGATTAAACGTGGGGTGGTTTGGAGCATGTTTGATGGGGTTTAAAGGTGTTTAAAAAGGCCTATTTGCTGTTTCTGGGCAGGGTGTTTCGAAACACCCTTGCCTGTTTCGAAACAGGCCCTTGAATTGGCCAGGGTGTTCCTGAACGGCCTAGACCCGTTTCTGAACACTTTGGCTACTGCCAAGGGGTGTTCCTGAACGGCCTAGACCCGTTTCGGAACACTTGACCGTTGGGCATAAAATTTGAATGGTTTTGAGGTTTGCAAGCTTTACGTTTTAGTCCTGATTCTTGTATGTGCAATTGCTTGAGTTTGAGATGTCTGTTTGAGATGAAATTTGGCAGAGAGGCATGAAACATGACTAATTTCATAATGGTAACTTCAAAATTGGTAAAGTCCTCTTAATTTTCATAATTTACAAATTGGTCCCTAAATTCGTATTTTGTGCAATTGGGTCCCTTATTGTTTTCCGATTGCTATGATTTTTGAGTATGCTTATCTCAAGTGTATGCCTAGGTTAAATGTGCATCTAGACAAGTTTAAAAAGAAAAAAAAGGGTCATTAATCAAGGTTGACTTTCGGGTTGACTTTGGTTTTCCCCGTGTAATCTTCGTAGTTCGGGTCAACCGTCTAGGCCGGGCTACGGGGGTTACATTTGGTGGTATCAGAGCTGAGTTGCGAATGCTTTGGGGAAATGGTGAATTGTTGTAATATGTGTTTGATGTTTATTTTGATGTGTGGTTGAAAGCCGGTTGAAATGCGTGTTTTTGAGCGAATTGTTGATGTTTTTAGCATGCTTTTTGATTGTGGATTTTCATTGAGCTAATGTGGATTTGTGCTGATGTTATGCTGGTGTTGTGAGCTGATTTTATGAATAATGAAAGTGTAATGGGTATGATATGTTGATATTATGCTGTTATGAGTGAATGTTGTTGATGAGAGCATGGTCGAAGTATGTGGATTGATATGCTTGATGTTGTGATATCTATGTTTTTATTGACTGTTATGTTATGTAAAAGGGGAGAATTTGGGATACCCATTGCCTTATTATTATAGCTATTGTGTTATTTTGGAGTTGGAGTTTTGAATCCTTGCTTGAAGCTGGTCTGACCGATTTGTTTGTTTTGTGTGATTGTTTGCTGTTAATAGCATGATGAAGTCGATGAGAGAATGGCAGTTAGGTGAGATGGTTGCTGCTTTAGAGCAGGTTGTTAAGGCGTGGAATTCACCTTTTAAAGGAGGTGTTTCGTTTCAGTCTTCTGTGCCTGGAGTTGAGGTAGTGAGGCAGGAGGAAGAAGTTTGTTCTGTGATGAAGAGTTCATCACCTATCGTACAAGAGGTGTTGAGAACATCTCAGGCTGTGGCAAAAGTAAAGTCTGTAAACGTGCAGGCTGTGGGATGTGCGGGTTTGTCGAAACAGCGTTTGCATGATTTGGGAGCTGTGGAGTATCATGGTTCGACACCTGAGACGTTCGAGGCCTGGTTGGCCAGTGTAATTCTGATTTTGGATCAGGAAGGTTGTGATTATGCCTGTAAGCTGGAAAGTGTTGTCTCATTGATGTTGGAGGACGCTTGTGCCTGGTGGACATCTGTGGCGGTGGCATCGCACATCCACGATATAGATTGGGACTTCTTTGTGTCTGCCTTTTATGAAAGGTATCTTGGAGGGAAATTCCCAAGGGTTAAGCAAGGTGAGGGTGAGGAAGGTTTAAGCGAGAGAGTTGTGGATACTGACCTCGGGAGCGGTCAGCGTAAGCGGCTATATGATGGAAGGTTTTGCTTGAATCGAGGTCTGAATGGTAGTGCAAATCTGGGGCAAGTGCTGCATGATCAAGGAGTGGAAGCTCAGCTACCGGTGTGTGACCGTTGTGGAAGGTGCCATGTTGGAGGTTGTTGGGGCGCAGGTGTTTGTTGGAACTGTGGTTCTAAGGAGCATGTGAAGCGAGATTGTCCTCATGTGGTAAAATCAGCTTCAGTGGTAGCAGAAGGGTCTCTGAAAGGTCGTGGGCGCGGCCGAGACAAGGTTCGAAAGTGGCAGGAAGAGCAGAAAGTTGTGAAGAGCTTGGATAATGAAATCTGCTGGAATTGTGGGTCTGTTGGACATATGAGACGTAATTGTTTGAAATTGGCTCGGAGTAGCCAGGGTTCTTTACCGCAGGGAGGTGGTGATAACCTTAGTGTGTTAGCTGATGCTACAGTGGTGCGGCTGGAGAATGATGGTTCTGCGAGGAAGAGAGCTCGTCTGTTGAAGCTCTGGGGCAGTGAGGTGTGTACAGGTAACCTTGTTAAGTAACCTTTGCCCTAGTTATCTTAGTTTGGTTTCGGTTTGGTCTTTCCTTGCGTAGTGGGTATGGTCTCGTTGCTAGCATGTTGGGGTAGTAGTTGTTGTTGTTTTGAAAACAACTTTAGTGTGAAGAGGGCATTAGTGAGTATCTTGTGGATAATGGGTTGCTAGAATGATAGAGTTGGTCAAGTTAGAAGTGAGATAGGAGGTTGTTCTTAGACGGATTCTGAGGATGTTATTGGTGGGTGTGAACCGACATACATGCACAGTTAAAATCATTCGTTATATGCTATATTATATATGTGCTGGTCCATGCATACATGTGACATGACATTAGAGGTTTTGCATACATGTACATCAGGCATTGATAGGGCATATTGGTGACCATGCATACGAACGTTCACACTCGCTAATAGCTAATCGGGTCCGTTAGTGTTGTAATAGTGTTAGGTTGAATGATAGGTTTTAAAAGTTGTTTTGGTGCTGGGTGAATATTAGAAGTAATGGAGGGTATTAAGTGGGTTGTCAGTAATAGTGAGTGCGGTATAGCATGTTGGTAGAAGGAAAGTGTTTGGCGCTTAATGAAGTTTAGTGGTATGGTGGTGAGGAGATTACCGGTTGAAGTTAGAATCGGTCAGGTGGCCTTGAATAGCTAGTAGAAGTGGTAGTTTCTTGGTGTTAAGCGGTGTAGTAAGTTAGTGGATGTGTTCCAAAGTGCTGAGGTAACTTGGCATTGATGTAGTAGTTGAAGGGTTGTTTATGTAGGTGATGGTTCATAGCAACCTTTGAGGAGTTGAGAAGAGGTTTGTTGTGGGTTGTGGAAAAGGGTTAGCCCGGGAGAATAGAAGTTTCGTAACCTAAATATGTATGTATAAGTTGGGCGGTGTTCTGGTAAGGCAAGTGTTGTAGTCAAAGCTAGAAGTGGAAAGGCAATGTAAGATCAAAGGCCATTGTTGGTTGGACGGGTTTTTGTGAGAAGTGGTGGGCTGGTTGTGAGTAAGTAAATTCTGTCTGAAGACAGCTTGTGGTGTGTGGAACGGCTGGCGAAATCAAAGTTGGGGCTTTGTGATGTGATTTTTCGGATGTTAGGTGAGTACTCCTGGTGAATCGTTAAGGTAATGATAGCGGCGGATGTGAAGGAGTATTAGCAATACGTTGAGAAGTTTGAGTAAGCAGTTGATGCTTAAGAATTTTTGCTTGTTGTGGTAGTATTTGAAAGAGGTTGAGTAGGTTTGCAAGGAGTTTTAGAAGCAGTGAAGGTTGTGGGTCACATGGTGGCTAAACTGGATTGGTTGGTGTCACTGTGTGAACAAGTTTTGGGAGTTATGAGCTAAGGTGGTGTATGCTGTAAAAGTTGGAGGTTTTTCAGGTTATTGTTGGGGCTATGTGCAGTCCGGAAGTGTGAAAGGTTAAGATGTGGTTAACATTTGAGTGTTTTGGAATTCGAGAACAGTTTGTGGTGGTGTTGAGTTTGGGTGGAGTTTTGTGAGGAGAGTGTTCGGTGGTGGTTAAGTCTCCTGTGTTGCTTTGTGTGTGTTGCTTTGAGAAGTTTGGTTGTTCTCTTTTCGCCGGTTGAAATTTCGAGGACGAAATTTCTTAAGGGGGGAGAGTTGTAACACCCCAATTTTGGGCTTAGAAGTTTTGGGTTTGGACCGGGCTGGTCAGAGTGTGGTTCGAATATAAAAGGTGGTTTTTAGAAAAACCTAGTTCGGGTTGCAATAAAAATATGGAAAAATGTCTTAAAATCCTCTTTTATTATATATAAGAGAATGGTGAAATCAATTTTACAAAATGAGGTTTGGAAGTGTGACATTTTGGGTTAGTGACCAAAATGTATTTTTTGGAAACTGGGTGACTGTTTTAAAAAGGATTGAAACTTTGAATCTTTAAGGAGCTATTTACCCAAAAGAGTTTTTCCAGATTTTTCTTAATAATAATCAATTAATTAATGGTTTTAAATTAAAGGTAAAAGGGAGGGAAAGATATTTTGTCATTTTTAACTAACTTTTCCCAAATTTCCATTTTCCTTTTCTCTCAACTTTTCTCTCAACCCAAACACATTTCTCCAGCAAAATTCCCTCTGATTTTGACAACTAAAGATGAGATTTCAATCCTCATTTGATCTCTAATCAATTCTACAACAAAACCTTGGCATTAGCTTATTGAATTTTCAAGAATCTTGGTTCCAAAAAGGGAGAAACTCAAGTTTAGAGGTATGAACGTCATTCTCCTCTAAATTCTCAGTTCTTTACTGAAATTCCCAAGTTCTCAATCCTTGATTTGAGTTTTATTAAAGATTTTGATGTTGAGATCTTGATTTTGGCTTAAAATGCAAGATTTGGATTTAATTTTGAAGAAATTCGTAATAATTGATTGGGCTCTGTTTTGAGATGTCTTTTTGATGTAATTTGGATGTATAAATGATGTATAATTGAGGTTTGATCAATGCAATCCTGAATAGGTTGATTTTCCTAAGTTTTTTTACTTGTGAAAATGGTGGTTTTTAGGGTGATCTTGGTGTTTTGTTAATGCTGGAGGTATATGGACGTGTTTGGGATCATTTTGGATGTTAATTGATGTTTAAAAATGGTTAGAAGTGATGGATCTTGGCTGGGTTAAGTTTTGGAAGAGTTTGGAGGTGATTTCAGTTGTGTTTGGTAGTCGAAATGTTGGATTTGTGTAGAGCAGCGAGTTGAGTTGTGTGGCTGGTGTTTTTAATGCATAATGATGCATTAATCCTCTGTTGTTATGTGCTTGAAACAGGGGAGAATGATCCGTGAGCAATAGAGGTGGCGTTGAAGGTTTCGGATGCTTGGAAGGCTTGTTGGCTAGCCTTGTTTTGTGTATCGGTGAGTGAAGTTGGGTTTTCGGCTTTAAAACCAAGGTTTGAAGGTTTTGGGAGCTTAGTTTAAGTCTAAACAACTTAGCTAAGCTCAAGAGTAAGTAAATGGAATTTCTCTCTTGGTTTGTGTAATGAATTGGTTTTTAAAGTACTTGTGATTGTTGGATGCAATGCATGTGATTTGCATGTTTTAAATTCTGTTTTGAAAGCATATTTTAGCATGGTTTAATGCTTGTTTTGAAAGCCATGTGTGAAGGATGCTCAAGGTAAGAGATCCTTGGTTTTGTACATTGGAATTGTGGAATTGATGCATAGTGTTGCATGTTGTTTAATGACTTTGTGTAATGCTTCAAAAAAAGTGGATTGATGATGGTAATTGGTGGTTTTGGCATTTTGGTTATGCTTGTAAAACAATGGATTAATGTGGTAAGATGGTTATATTGGCAAGTGATGTAAGTGGTTCTTGGTTACTTTAATCGAATATAGTTAGCCGGCTATAGGATTGGGTGCACCGTGAATAAAGTCGCCTTGGATGTGGAGTGGTTGTGATTGAACCGGTAACTCCATCCAAGTACACTAACGAGATGGTTAAGAACACCATGGTGGTTAAAATTCCATGGGTGGGTCTTGTGTTAAGGTCATAATGGTGGTTAAAATTCCATTTGAGGACCTTGTGTAAGCAAAGGTCATAATGGTGGTTAAAATTCCATTTGAGGACCTTGTGCTTGTTAAGATCACAATGGTGGTGTAAAGTCCATGTGTGGATCTTGTGTAGTATGTCCTGGATCTCGTTAGTGATGTTATACAACTACCAATGGGTGATGTTAAGGTCATATGGTGGTTAAAATTCCATATGAGGACCTTGTGAATGTTAAGGTCATATGGTGGTTAAAATTCCATATGAGGACCTTGTGAATGTTAAGGTCATATGGTGGTTAAAATTCCATATGAGGACCTTGTGTATGGTAAGGTCAAAATGGTGGTTAAAATTCCATTTGGGGACCTTGAGATTGGTAGTGTGTATGAAGCGTAAGGACAACGCTTGTGATCCGCGTATCCGATTGGATGTTGAGTTGAAAAGTGGATATGGTTTATCACTTGGAAGCCAATATAATGTTCTTGAGTGTAATGAAACATGAGATGCTTGAAATGATGCATGGTTGCATGAGAAGTGTGTAATGTACCAAGAATGCATGTATTACTTGTTAGCTTGAACAAGTGTTTATTTTCTATTGAGAATGGTACATGTGTGCATGAAATCTCTTAAGTGCATTGAAGTCTTGCGAAGACTTGTTTTTAAAGGCATGTAATGCAAATATTGATTTTGTGGTTCATATGTTGCATTTGTTTAATGCATGAGATAGATTGAATGAGTAAGTGGTTATTAAAGGTTTCTTGCTTTGAAATGATTTTCAATGTATGAGAAAAGTATGATGTGAAGTGGAAGTGTTTTCCAAGGATCTTGTATTTAACTTTGCATATGATATTCATGCATGGAATGGTTAAATTGATGGTTTTACAAGGTTGTGCTTTGAAGTGAATTACTTAGCTTTTCTAAGCTAAGGGTTGGTTTTCATGTTTGAGCAATGCATGATTTAAAGCATGTTGTTGAAAAGGGTTTTCAAACATTGCTTTGGTTTATCGAATTGTGTTGCTTTTAAAAGAGGTTTTATGACTCGCTGCATTGATGGTGTTTTGGTTTTGAGCATTCCTCACTAAGCATTATGTGCTTACGCTCCTTTTTGTCCATCAATGCAGATATTTGAAGTTGGGACAACGAGAAGCAAGGGATTCAAGAAGAGCTCCACTTGAGATGTATGTCTCGGTTAATAGCTATAGATAATAAAGGCAATGGGGGGAGAATCTCTTATGTTGATGTTTAATGAGATTGTGTATGTTGGACAAGTTTGGTTTATGATTTTGAACTATGTGGTTTAACGCTTGCAACGTTTGAGTCTTCTTATTCTTAAGTCGTTATGCTATGCTTCTTGTTTAAAAAGCATGTTTGAGTGTTGGATGTGTTGAATGAGTTGGTGCACCTAGGGGTGGTTTTGTATCTAGTTTTTGATGCAAATTGGTAGGTATGATGCTTGGCATTTTGTTGATTAAACGTGGGGTGGTTTGGAGCATGTTTGATGGGGTTTAAAGGTGTTTAAAAAGGCCTATTTGCTGTTTCTGGGCAGGGTGTTTCGAAACACCCTTGCCTGTTTCGAAACAGGCCCTTGAATTGGCCAGGGTGTTCCTGAACGGCCTAGACCCGTTTTTGAACACTTTGGCTACTGCCAAGGGGTGTTCCTGAACGGCCTAGACCCGTTTCGGAACACTTGACCGTTGGGCATAAAATTTGAATGGTTTTGAGGTTTGCAAGCTTTACGTTTTAGTCCTGATTCTTGTATGTGCAATTGCTTGAGTTTGAGATGTCCGTTTGAGATGAAATTTGGCAGAGAGGCATGAAACATGACTAATTTCATAATGGTAACTTAAAAATTGGTAAAGTCCTCTTAATTTTCATAATTTACAAATTGGTCCCTAAATTCGTATTTTGTGCAATTGGGTCCCTTATTGTTTTCCGATTGCTATAATTTTTGAGTATGCTTATCTCAAGAGTATGCCTAGGTTAAATGTGCATCTAGACAAGTTTAAAAAGAAAAAAAAGGGTCATTAATCAAGGTTGACTTTCGGGTTGGCTTTGGTTTTCCCCGTGTAATCTTCGTAGTTCGGGTCAACCGTCTAGGCCGGGCTACGGGGGTTACATTTGGTGGTATCAGAGCTGAGTTGCGAATGCTTTGGGGAAATGGTGAATTGTTGTAATATGTGTTTGATGTTTATTCTGATGTGTGGTTGAAAGTCGGTTGAAATGCGTGTTTTTGAGCGAATTGTTGATGTTTTTAGCATGCTTTTTGATTGTGGATTTTCATTGAGCTAATGTGGATTTGTGCTGATGTTATGCTGGTGTTGTGAGCTGATTTTATGAATAATGAAAGTGTAATGGGTATGATATGTTGATATTATGCTGTTATGAGTGAATGTTGTTGATGAGAGCATGGTCGAAGTATGTGGATTGATATGCTTGATGTTGTGATATCTATGTTTTTATTGACTGTTATGTTATGTAAAAGGGGAGAATTTGGGATACCCATTGCCTTATTATTATAGCTATTGTGATATTGGGGTTACATTAGTGGTGGGAGCTTGTTGTGTTTTAGAGATAGAATTTTTGTACCAGAAGATGTTGAGTTGAGACGTCAGATTCTGAGTGAAGCACATTCGAGTCCATTTTCTATGAATCTGGGTAGTACTAAGATGTACCGCGACTTGAAAAATGATTACTTCTGGGTTGGTTTGAAGAAAGATGTAGCTGAGTATGTGAGTCGTTGTATGGTTTGTCAGAGAGTGAAGGCAGAACATCAGGTTCCTTCAGGTTTGTTACAACCTTTGAAGATTCCGAAATGGAAATGGGAGAGGATCACCATGGATTTTGTGTCGGGGTTGCCTTTGTCTCCTTCGAAGAAGAATTTCGTGTGGGTGATTGTTGATAGGTTCACTAAGTGTGCTTACTTCTTAGCAGTGAACACTACGGATTCCTTAGATAAGTTGGCAAACTTGTACATCCGTGAGATTGTGAGACTTCATGGAGTTCCGAAGTCTATTGTTTCAGATAGGGATCCTAGATTTACTTCGAGGTTCTAGGTTGCTTGCATAGTGCTCTAGGTAGCAATTTGCATTTCAGCGCGTCTTATCATCTGCAGTCCGATGGACAGTCAGAGCGAGTGATACAAATTCTAGAGGACATGCTTCGTTGTTGTGTGATTGACTTCCAGGGTTCTTGGTACAAGCACTTACCGTTAGTTGAGTTTGCTTACAACAACAGTTATCAGTCTAGTATTCAGATGGCACCCTATGAGGCTTTGTATGGTAGACGATGTAGGACTCTGATTTGTTGGGCTGAAATAGGTCAGAGGTTGTTACCTATGCCGGATTTGCTTAAGGGGACTACCGACAAGGTGAAGTTGATTTGTGATCGTTTGAAAGCAGCTTCCGATCGTCAGAAGTCGTATGCGGATTTGAAGAGGAAAGAGATTGAGTACTCCGTGGGTGAGGAAGTTTTTCTGAAAGTATCTCCGTGGAAGAAGGTAATGAGATTTGGCCGGAAGGGCAAGTTGAGTCCGAGGTTCAATGGTCCGTATGAGATAGTTGAGCGGATTGGGCCTGTAGCTTACCGTTTGAGGTTACCTTCTAAGTTAGAGAAGATCCATGATGTCTTTCATGTGTCTATGCTTAGGAGATATAGATCGGATCCTTCTCATGTTATGCCCGTTGAGGAGATAAAGTTGAATCCGAATTTGTCTTATAATGAAGAGCCTGTTGAGATACTTGCTTCTGATAGCAAGGTGTTGCGTGGCAAGACCATAGAGTTGGTCAAGGTGTTGTGGAGACATAGAGGTGTGGAAGAGGCCACGTGGGAGAGGAAAGCTGATATGGTTGAGCAGTTTCTGTATTTGTTTCCATCAGGTAATTTTGGGGACGAAATTCCTTAAGTGGGGGAGAGTTGTAACACCCGGGTTTAGGGGTTAGGTGAAAATAATATTTTAATATTATTTGGGCTCGAGTTTATAATTAAAATGATCTTTTAAGTTTCGGGTTTCAAAAACAAATATTTGAAATTGGACCAAATCGAATAAATTGCAAATTGAAAAACTTTTAAAGAATAAAGGGGATAGCCATTCATTAATTGCCTTTTGGTAATTTTCCCATCTTCTAATTTAAATCCCCCCTTTCCACCAAATAGACACTATTCACTCTCTTCCTCATCCATTCTAACGTGAAAAGAGCTCTCTCCCTACAAGTTACTATTCCATCCAAAAAGCTCCTCCATTTCAACTCATTTTCGAAAGGTAACACCGTTTTTGACTTCTCGTCAACTCCCTCTCTTTAAAAGTACCATTTGTTTTCATTTTCATTGAAGTTTTGGAAAATGGAGTTTTGAAGATTTTGATTAAAAATGGAAACTTTATGTTGTTAAGCTTAATGTTTTGTTTTAATATGATTAGTTATGAAGTATAAAAGCTAAATGGTACCACATATGTGAATTTTGAATGATTTTGAGCAATTCCCGAATTTGGGTATAAATGGGGTTTTTGGAGGGTTTTGGGTGAGTTTTGGGGGTTGTTTTAGGTGGGAATTGATAGTCCAATGGTAGTACTATGGTTAGGGGTTGATTTGGGATCATTTGTGGGTGCAATGGGTGTTGGAAACACGGATTTTGAATGTGGTTTTGGGGCTGTCCGAGATTGCAAGATATGGGGTTTGTTCATAGCTTGAAACATTGTAATTTGTATTTGAATTGTGTTCCGGGTTGGTATTTTGATGTTGGGCTGATTTGAGATTGTTTGAATTGCATTGAGGTGGTTTAGAAGCGAGAACTTGCGTTAGAGAAGCTTCGAGAGGAAATCCGGAAACTTGAGGGTGGTTGCTTGCTTGGCTTGGAGCTTAGAAACTTATGTGAGTGGTTAAATGTTTTACGTGGTTTTTAAATGGTTGGTTCGAGTATGTGGACTAGGTTGGGCTTGGTAGACCCACCTAGAGTTAGGATTAGGATGGTAGCCTAATCCTAAACTTGATCTAGAGCCATTGGATGAACTTGTATTTGAATGTTTATGCCTCGTATGACTTGCGATATGATTGATGTATGTATAATGTGTTATACATGTGAGATGAGGCATTATTTGTTATGCTTATGGCATGCATGGAAATGGTTCATGATTGTGATCATGGTGAGTACGTGCTAAGCACGGAATTGATTGAAATGAATAATGTGGAATGAGTTAAATGTTGGCACTAGTATGCTTGAGTACAAATGATCGATCATTAGGATGTTAGTGTGCACACATGAGTCTAAAGTCGCGCGTGGCCTTGGTGGCGTTGAGTCACCAAGGAGGAGTACGGGTTCGCCCGGAAATTGTATTTATATTAGTCGGTGATGAGTGGAATCCCATCGACGGGGCGTGAGGATGAGTGGAATCCCCTCCGCGAGACCGGTGATGAGTGTAATCCCACCGTGAGGTAAAGTGGTTGTTGGATGTGAGTTCCAACGAGTTTATCCGCGTATTCGAGTCACAGCTAGGTGCCAATATTGATTGATATGTATATCAATGTGTTGTGGAATGTGATTTCTACTTGGATGCTTATATGTGTTTACATATGTTGTGAAATAGAGCTTGTTGATCATGACATATAATTGAATATTGATCATGCATCCTTAACTTGTGGCTCTTGAGGATTCTTGGTAATTATGCTTTTACATTGGCTAAGATCGTGCTTGGACCCTACATTGTCGAGGTTTGTTTTTAAAGAGCTTACCCTCACTAAGCTTTATTGTTTACGCTCTCTCTTTGTTCGACAATGCAGATCCTTAGTTCGTGGGTTGCTAGGAGCAAGAAGGGGGCCTCCAAGTGTGCTTGTGGTGCTTGTTTGGCTACCAAGTATGAACTTTTAAATTAAGATGTAATGGTCAAGCAATGAGACATGTAATAGTGTTATGATGTTTTTGGATCATGTTGCTATGGTTGTTGTTTAGGAGCATGTTAGACTCCTCATGTGTGCTTGTTAAATCGTATTTTGGGATGTATGCTATGCTTGTGACCATGTTAGTATTTTTGCTATCTAGAATTGCCTAAGTGTTGGATACGTTAAAGCTTAATATCTAGAATGACATGTATGGATGTATGGTTTGTGATGTTGTGCCTTAGTGTTAGTCTTGTTATGATGATGTTCAAGCATGCTTGTATGATGGTTTGCCTTAGGATTATTTGTTAGAGTGTTGTTGGGGGGTTTTGGTGGTGTTTTGGGGCACCCTTGTGCCTTAAAACAGCTAAAACCAGTCTGCAGACAGGGGGCGTTTCGAAACGGGCTACCCAGTTTCGATACGGTCCCTTTGTTTTTTGCCGAGCATTTCAAAACAGGTAGGGGCCGTTTTGGTACACTTTTGCTACTGGAATTTTGAGAAATTGGTGAGATGAAGGTGTTCCGAAACGGGTCTATAATGTTTCCAAACGGTCAAATCTCATTGACCACGAGATGTTGACCGCTGGGGTCGTTTCGATACGGGTTACCCCCGTTTCGGAACGGTCTCGTCGAGTTGACCCTGGCTTGTTGACTAAGTCAAGGCGTATCGAAACACCCCAAGGGCGTTTCGATACGGCCTGCTGTAAAGGGTTAAAATGAGTTGTTTAAAGTGTTGTCTTGGTTGGTCGATGCTAGATTGTTTGTGTTTTCGCTGTCGTGCTTCACATAGGACTTAATAATGCCTATAGACAAGATAAAGTTAAAAGAAATTTTATGGGTCGTTAACCGAGCAGGAACCTTAACGAGTTTCGCTTCGGTTTTCCCCGTGTGGCCCACTCGGACCGGTCATCCGACCAGACCGGGACGAGGGGGTTACAGAGGGTGTCGCACGATTCGCGGGCGATTCTGTGCATTGTTGCCTGTCAGTGCTATTATGCTCATTGTCGGATGTCCCTTATATTATATCGTTCGTGGTCTTACTCACTCTAGTTTCAGTACGTGGCGACAGGTGTTTACAGGTGCTAACAGTTATGTATGACCGTTGAGTCAGTTTTTTTATTAAAATAATTTGATTGTGTTAGTGTGAATGATTTAATTTGTTAATAATAAAAGTTTAAAGATTTAATTTGATTAAACCAAATGTTTGTGACCTATATGAAAGTTGAGGGTAAGTTAATAATCTAAAATGTAAATGACTCAAATGTAAATTATTATTTTAGTACTCAATTTCATAATAATAATTGTAAAAATTATATAAACTATTTACAACAAATATAACTTATTCACAAATACGAATGGGTTAGGATCCACTTATATGGTGTAAAACTCATTTAGTTTTACACTAATTCATATCTATTGGATGAGTGGAATGGATGGATTAGATGAAGTTGAAAATAAGGAGATTTTTAAGGAGAAAAAGAGTAGGATTGTTTAATCTCATTCATCCATTCCACTCATCCAATGGTTATGGATTAGTGTAAAACTAATGAGTTTTACACCATGTAAAGGGGTCTTATCCCTTTATGAATAGTGAATGTTTCATATCTATTATTGTAATCAACAAATAAAAAAACAATACTAATAACCAATTGGTCTAGTAAGATGGAATAAATTGGGTTAGAAGGTCAATAATTCTAATATTGATATTGTGAATGGAGCAAATTAGTTTAGAATGTCTCCTTCATAATCTGAATGAAGCAAATTAGATTAAAAAACAATTAATCTGTTGACAGCCGCGATCTGAAAATTTTCATACAAATAGAATCATATTACGGAATTATCAGAGCGATGATTTGTGAGCCGAAACTTCCGACTAATGCGGATCCATTCATGACAGAAGCATTAGCGTACGCACACAGAATCGTACAAATAATTTTATATCGTGTTGAAACCTTTAAAAAGTTATATTAAAAATTCACAAATACAAAATTATAAAATTTTATAGGTAGAAAATCAAATATTAATAGAAATACAAAATATATTTAAGTTATATAAACATTTCAAAGAATGTGGTTGCACTCTAACATTCTTCTATCTATTCTTACTTACAGGGACTTCTATTCGTATCGGAGTTTCAAATAGGTAAGGTTAATAGGGATGAGAACCCTAAACCTGAATCCAACTCGATTCTATTCTTTAAAAAATATGACCCGACCCGACTCAAAAATTATATATCTCAACACGCCCCGACCCGATCTACAAAAAAATTAATTTTAGGGACCTAATTGTAAAAAAAATTAATTAATTTTAGGAACCTAATTGTAAAAAGATCAATTTTAAGGACCTAATTAAAAATATATATAAATAGGGGTATTATTGCAAAATATTCTTAAAAATATAGGGGAAAATTACACTATTAGTCCCGGGTCGGATTTTTTCACCATAAACCCGAACCCAACCCCATTCTTAATAGAAACTCCACAAGAACTTGATTTTTATTTTGAAAAAAAAACTCATCCCGATTGAGCCGGGTCAGATTAAAATCCGTCAGGTCTGTGTAAAATGCCCATCATAGTAAGGTATCCTTGCACGATTGCAAAGTATAATCAATGATTGACGTTGCAAATGTGTTCTTCTTATGCGCGGAGCCACCCTTTGCAATAGGGTGTCTCATGACACCCCAAAATTTTTAAAAAATTTATTTTATTTTTATAATTTGTTTATAAAAAATTAAAAATATAGACAAATGGCATCCTTTTATGAATAAAATGATATTTTTTATAAATAAAACGACACCTCTTTATAAATAATTAACTCTCCTTAAATATCATTAAAAATATAGCACTCCTTAAATAAATTTATGTCTCCACCACTTATTTTTCAATGAAAAATGTAAAGGATGGTAGTGTTTTTCCAACGTTTATTATTAACGAAATCAATTACTGTTTCACGGGTAAAATAAAGAGACGTAAGAAATTGGAGTGTTCCCGTACCATTCACGGGAGCACATGCCACCGCCAGCCCCCGTGGGTGGATGCCATTTTCACAATATTAATTCATTATTTACAAATATATTGTCGCTTCCCTTTTGTATTCTTCTCTAGATTCTTTTGATTTTTTATTCATTTTTCTTTTTTAAATAGAACAATATATTAACTACTTTAAATAAAATTAAATATTTGAATCTTAATAATTATAAATTAAATAAATTTATTTAAAATTATTTTTATAATAAACCTTTACAATATTTAATTTGAATTAATCGTTCAATTAACTAAATATCGATGACGATAAAAACGTGATGATAAATATAAAAAAGTTTCGGCCTGTATTGAAAGATTGAAAAGGATCGTTAGAAGGTGTCACAACTCCCTCCCAAATTTTTTATTTAAATATTTAATATGTTTTTATATTTTTAAATTATGGAATTTAACTTTTTTAATAATTATTCTAATTTTATCCTTCAACATGAACTCAATACGATACACAAACTTATCAAAAATATATTGAAATAATAATTTACCCATATAAAAAAATAACGTCAATACAATTTTGTTCCATGTTTTTTTGGAAAAAGTTCTACCTAGAGGAGGGGAATAAGAATTGTATTCTTACAGGGTCTTGATCTCACAATTTAAAGAAAAAGAAGGGTATCAATAAAAAAATTTAACTACTTACTCTAGAAATAGTTGACAATTTTTTTCTAAGCTAAATTGTAATGTACCGAGCAAAGCCTAATGATAAAGAATATTATGATTTCAAAAAAAAAAAACGAAACAAAAGTCAAAGTACGAAAATAAACACAGAAAAAATAATTAAAATACAAAAATAACATTAATACTCCATTTTTTTTGAATAGGATACTCCATTATTTTAAAATGTTCATGGATGAGTTTTTAAAAATCAACTTATATATAATATACATATAATATTTCAATTACACAAAATAATGAAAATATAAACGCAACAAGTGATCTAGTAGAAAAGCGGATGATATTCATCCTAAGAGACCTGGTTCAATCACAATGTCTACAATGTATGTGTGCATTGTCAAAAAGTTAAGAATATCTATGAACAAATACTACTTTGTAATCACTTTTAGACTATTAAAAATAAATAAACACATTTTCTTAATTCTTTTATCTTTTCGTTTTTATTTTTGCTTTTTTTCTATATCCTTTTATATTATATAATTTTATTTTTACATAAAAATTATTTGATACATATGTTATGTAAATTTTAACTTACACAAATATGTCTATTTAAGTATTTAGGGTTTGTAGAGTTTAGAAGTTTAATTTAAAGATTATTTTAAAATCTAGAGTTCATTTCTACATTTAAAATTTAGAGTTAGGTTAAATATTTAAAATTTATAATTTTAATGATAAAACGAAATTGTTATTTTTTTCGCAAAATCTTTTATTGTCTTCCCTTTTCCCCCATAATAGGTTTTAGTGGCCATGTTGAGTTGGCAGATCATGCATGCCTCTCAAAAACATAAATCTGACCTCACATTCAATTGATGGATAGCTTTTATTTAAGGTTATAGATAATTTATGTGCAAAAAATAGTTATAGATAATTTAAATGATTACACTTGGGTAATTATTTGATTCATTATTAGTGGAAAGATTTTTTTACATGTAGACTTTTAAAGTTGTTATTAAGGGTCTTAAACCTTAACTCTAAATTATAAACTCTAAACTTTAAGTTTTAATTTAAAAAAATATTTTCAAACACGAAAACCTAATCGTAACTAGGTTTAATATGGTTAAAATGGTATGAATGGAAATGGGTAGAATGGTTAAAATGAGACTAAATGCCCTATTTAGTAAAATCGTAGTAAACGGATTTGAAACGCTTTGAAATTTGACATATTATTAGAATTATTGTTATAAAGGTTGCTGGTAAAATTTGATTAACGTTTGGTTCGGTAAATCAAATAAAAACCAGCAAAATTCTATCATTACAGGTTAGGCCGTATCGATACGGGTAATGCCATATCGGTACGGTTAGGCATAAATTGGCTTAAGGAAATAGGGCGTATCGATATGGATACGCGTATCGATAAGGGAATTGGTCACTGGAATATGGTTTAAAAAATGGTAGCGATATGGTCTTAGGGTGTATTGGTACGAGGTCAACGCGTATCGATACGGGCTTAGCTGTATCGCTACAGGCTTGATATCATTTGAATCTGGAACTCTAGAATTAGGCTTAGAGTATCGTTACGACACATAGGGATTCAATACGATGTCTGTTAAATATGTTATAAGGTATAAAAATGGAGTTTTAGGTTGTTTACAAATTGGCCACTAATAAGTACTCGATCTAATTAGTCTGGTAAACGATATCCAATAAAAACGAAACTCCGCAGAGTATTAATTGTTAAGTTTAATTACAAGTTGGTGAACAAGAAATCTAATTATGATCGCTAATTCATAAAATTTTCAATTTAGTCCCTTAAGTTTTAAAAAGTTTAGAATTGGCCCTAATTCTGATAAGATTAATGATTAGAGTCGCTAAGTGTAACCCCCTCGTCCCGGTCCGGACGCTTGACCGATCTGAGTGGGCTACACGGGGATAACCGAGGCAAAACCCGTTAAGGCTCCACTTCGGTTACCGACCCGAGAAAACTTTTTCAATTAATATTATCTTATCTAGATGTATTGTTATATCCTATGTCAAAAAGGCAATAGCGGAAGAAAACAAGCGAGGCGAGACAACGAACATTACAATTAAAACAACCCATTTTCACTATCATAGCATGCCGTATCGATACACTAAGAGAGGATATCGATACGCCTTGACTAGGTCAACAGCCCAAGGTCACACCAGGGAGACCGTATCGGTACACAGGTTGACCGTACCGATACGCCCTGACTGGTCAACTTCTCACGGTCAACGATACAAGATCGTACCGATACGCCAAAATCTCGTCAAAATCTCATATTACCAAAGAGGCTTTGGCGTATCGATACACCCTCGTGTTCTGGTACGCTAGGCCAAACTTGAGTCCCAAAGTGTAGGACCGTATCGATACGGCCCCGAGGCGTACCGATACGCCCTGCACTGCAACACTCAAGTTTGCAGCCAAAGACCCAAAACACAACTCTAGATGCATTTTAAGACTTCCCTAGCCACATACAAACATACATGCAACATCCAACATACCACGGAACCTCAAACGAGTCAACCAAAACGAACAAGGATCATACATTCAAGGGATTCAAGCATTTACTCAAAAAGAGACATACATTGCACTTAAAAGGTTTCATGCCTTAAACAACCATACATAAAGCATTCATAAAGGGGCACAAAGCCAAAACACTAGGCATGCAACCTCAAACATATCATCCAAAAACAAGGAGTCTAAACATGCTCCTAAAAAAATCAACATACATCAAAAGCTCAAATCAACATCACATATCCCATTGCTTGACTATTACATCTTATAACTAAAAAGTCCATACTTGAAAGCTAAGATAGCACCACAATGCACACTTGGAGGCCCTCTCCTTGCACAAGCAACCCACGAACTACGGATCTGCATTGTCGAACAAGAGACAGCGTAAGCATAAAGTTTAGTGAGGGTAAGCTTATTAAAACAAACCTCGACAATGCAGGGTCCAAGCACGAGCATACAACCAAGGTAAAATGCATGGTCTCACCTTCGAAACACAAGAGCCAAAATATCAATGATGCATGAACATAAACTCAATATTATGTCATGCTCAACAAGTCCATAACCACATCATATGTAAACACATATATTAATCCATATTGGCACCTAGCTATGACTCGAATACGCGGATAACCGTTGGAACTCACATCCAACACAACCATTACCTTACGGTGGGATTACAGTCATCGCCGTTTCACGCGGAGGGGATTCCACTCATCCTCACGCCCCGTCAATGGGATTACACTCATCACCGACTAACATATATAAGAATATTTTCCGGGCGAACCCGTACTCCATCTTGATGACTACCATCACCAAGACCACGCGCGCATCTGACTCACGTGTACACACTAAACATCCTAATGATCGATCATTGTACTCAAGCATACTAGTGCCAATACTAAACACAAATCATAGCCTTTTACAACACCATTTCATATCAACTTTCGTGCTTAGCACGTACTCACCATGATTACCATCTTGCACAATCCACATGCATATAAAAATACATCATAACCATGCCTCAACATACATGTATAACACAATGTACATAACCACCATAATCACAATTAAACATGAGGCATAAACAACAATTAGAGTTCAACCAAAGTCTCTAACTAAAGCTTGGGATTAGACTACCATTATAATCCCAACTCTATGTGGGTCTACCAAGCCCAACCTAGTCCACATGTTTGAACCAACACTTGGAAACCATTTAAAAGCATTTAACCACTCACCGACTATTCCAAGCTCAACACACTAGCCGATCAAGCTTCCAACAATTCCGGATTCGTTCCCGAGGCTTCACCAACACAAATTCTTGCTTCTAGTCATCTCAACACAATCAAAACAATCTCAAATCAATTCACAAATCAATGTAGCAAACCCGGAACACTAATCAAGCACAAAACACAAGATTCAAGCTAAGAACAACTCCCAAAACTTTCATTCCCGAGCAGCCATGAAACTCAGTCCAAAACCCTTGATTTCAACCTTTTTAACACACCTAAAGGCTCCCAAAACAACCCTTAACCATCATACTAACATCAACTCTCAATTTCCAACACAAAACACCCCCAGAACTCAACTTAAAACCCTTCAAAAACCCCACTTAATCCCAAATCCGAGAATCTTCATAAAACCCTTTAAAATTCATATATGTTGGACCTTATGGTTTACAAACAACTTATCTAACAACAATAAATCAAAAGCTTAGTTAAAAATCCATAAAGCTACAACCTTTAACAAAATCTTTGAAAAACCCAAAATACAAAATACTTGGTTTTATTGAAAACTAATGGTACCAAAATGAAGAGGAAGGTAAGGACAAGTTAAAAACGTATTCACCTTTTAAAAAGCACCAACAAAGAGCAAGGGAGATGATGGAATAGTGATTTTGAGTAAGGAGAGCTCTAATGTCGTTGAGTTTGAAATGGGAGTGAGGAAGAAGATGAGCACATGGTCTTCTTCTTTTGTTTTTGTTTTATTTTACCAAGGAAATCATATTTACCATTATGCCATTAATGAAATGGCTAAAACTCTCATCTCCTAAAATCCATAAAATTTGACTTAGAAGATAGGCCCAACATAGATTTTAATTATTTTGCAAACACGAAGCCCATAAAAATATTTTATTATTTTAATTATAAAATCGAAACCCGAACATTATTTTAATATTATTTTCACATGACCCCCAAACCTGAGTGTTACAACTCTCCCCCAGTTAAGGAATTTCGTCCCCGAAATTACCTGACGGACACAAGTACGGAAACTGCTCAAGCATATCAGCTTTCCTCTCCCACGTGGCCTCTTCCACACCTCGATGTCTCCACAACACCTTGACCAACTCTATGGTCTTGCCACGCAACACCTTACTATCAGAAGCAAGTATCTCAACTGGTTCTTCATTATAAGAAAAATCCGGATTCAGCTCTATCTCCTCAACGGGCATAATATGAGACGGATCCGATCTATATCTCCTAAGCATCGACACATGAAAGACATCATGGATCTTCTCTAACTCTGAAGGAAATCTCAAACGGTAAGCTACTGGCCCAATCCGCTCGACTATCTCATACGGACCAATAAACCTCGGACTCAACTTACCTTTCCGGCCAAATCTCATTACCTTCTTCCACGAAGATACTTTCAGAAACACCCTCTCACCCACTGAGAACTCAATCTTTTTTCTCTTCAAATCTGCGTAAGATTTCTGACGATCGGAAGCTGCTTTCAAACGGTCACAAATCAACTTCACTTTTTCAGTAGTCCCCTTAAGCAAATTTGGCATAGGTAACAATTTATGACCCGTTTCAGCCCAACAGATAGAAGTCCTTCATCGTCTACCATACAAAGCCTCATAAGGAGCCATTTGTATACTAGCCTATTAACTGTTGTTGTAAGCAAACTCGACTACGGGCAAATGCTTCTCCCAAGAACCCTGGAAGTCAATCACACAACAACGAAACATATCCTCTAAAATCTGTATCATTCGCTCTGTCTGTCCATCTGACTGCATATGATAAGAAGTACTGAAATGCAAACGGCTACCTAGGGTACTATGCAAACAACCCCAGAACCTCGAAGTGAATCTCGGATCTCTATCTGATACAATAGACTTCGGAACTCCATGGAGTCTCACAATCTCGTGAATGTACAAATTCGCCAACTTGTCTAAAGAATCTGTAGTGTTCACTGCTAAGAAGTGAGAACACTTAGTAAATCTATCCACTATCACCCAAACAGAATTCTTCTTCGAAGGAGACAACGGTAACCCCGACACAAATTCCATAGTGATTCTCTCCCATTTCCATTCTGGAATCTTCAAAGGCTATAACAAACCTGAAGTAACCTGATGTTCTGCCTTCACTCTCTGACAAACCATGCAACGGCTCACATACTCGGCTACATCCTTCTTCAAACCAACCCAAAAGTAATCATTCTTCAAGTCACGGTACATCTTAGTACTACCCAGATGCATAGATAAAGGACTCGAATGTGCTTCGCTCAGAATCATACGTCTCAACTCAACATCTTCAGGTACAACAACTCTGTGTCTGAAACACAACACATTCTCACCACTGAAACTATACTCGGTCGGTCTACCTTCAGCTATGTCCTGAACATGAAGAACTAAAGACACATCTTGCAACCGTCTCTCTCTAATCAACTGAATCAACGAAGGCTTTACTTGTAACTCTGTGATCAAACCACCATCCCTGGATACACTCAATCTAGAAAACATAGCTCGTAACTTAACTGCAACTTTTCTGCTCAAAGCATCGGCTACTACATTTGCCTTACCCGGATGGTACTCTATAGTCAAGTCATAATCTTTCAACAGCTCAAACCATCTTCTCTGTCTCAATTTCAACTCTCTCTGAGTCATCAAATACTTCAAGCTCTTATGATCAGTGTAAACTATACACTTCTCACCATACAAGTAGTGACACCAAATCTTCAATGCAAACACAACTGCGGCTAGCTCAATATAGTGAGTAGGATAGTTCTTCTCATGCACCTTTAACTGTCTCAAAGCATAAGCAACAACTCTTCTTTCTTGCATCAGAACACAGCCTAAACCTATGTAGGAAGCATCACTAAAGATCACAAACTCCTTCCCTGAAACTGGTTGTACCAACACTGGAGCATTCGTCAAAGCTTCTTTCAACTTCTCAAAAGCCTTCTGCCTCGCATCTGACCACTCAAACTTCACTCCTTTTTGCAACAATTTAGTCAACGGAGCAACTACTCTAGAGAAACCATTAACAAATCTCCTATAATAACCGGCTAATCCTAGGAAACTCCTAATCTCAGTCACTGACTTAGGTTGTTTCCACTCAACAATATCCTCAATCTTCGTAGGATCAACACAGATACCTTCAGCTGATACAACATGGCCAAGAAACACAACCTCACGAATCCAGAACTCACATTTGCTCAACTTCGCATACAACTGATTACTCATCAATCTTTGCAGAACAAGTCTCAAGTGCTCATCATGCTCTTCTTCTGATCTCGAGTACACGAGAATGGCATCTATGAAAACAACTACAAATTGGTCTAGATAGTCTCGGAAAACTCTGTTCATCATATCCATGAAAGCTACTGAGGCATTCCTGAGCCCAAACGACATCACAAGGAACTCATAGTGACCATATCTAGTCCTAAAAGCTGTTTTCGGAACATCACACTCTTTCACCTTCAACTGATAGTACCCTGATCTCAAATCTATCTTCGAGAACACTGAAGCACCCCTCAACTAATCAAACAAGTCATCTATATGAGGCAACGAATACTTTTTCTTTACTGTCAACTGGTTCAACTGCCTGTAGTCGATACACATTCTCATACTGCCATTTTCTTCTTTACAAACAACACGGGAGCACCCCAAGGTGAACTACTAGGCCTAATAAAACCACGGTCTAACAACTCCTGAAACTGACTTTTCAACTCTTTCAACTCTTTTGGAGCCATACGATACGGAGCAATAGAAACTGGAGTAGACCCTGAAACAGTCTCAATCACAAACTCTACGTCTCTGTCAGGAGGCAAACCTAGTAACTCTTCTGGAAACACATCCGAAAAATCACAAACTGTTTTGATGTCTTTCGGTCTAACCTCGCTCATATTCAGATTCATCACATATGCTAAGTAAGCCCCACAACCGGAATCCATCAACCTATGAGCCTCTAAAGCTGACACAACATTCGACAAGAACTTAATGTTCTCGCCTACTACTACTACCTCGTAGTCATCAGAAAGCTTCAACGAGATCCTCTTCGTCTCGAAATCTACATTAGCTCTGTGCTCAACTAACCAGTCCATACCCAAAATAATGTCAAACCCATAGAACGGAAGCTCCATCATATCAATAGAAAACACATGACCCTGAATCTTCAGCGAACACCTCCTATACATCTGTCTAGCTACAATTGTCTCACCAAAGGAACTAGTCACGTGCATACCTACATCTAAGATCTCAACAGGTATGTCTAACTTCTTTGCATGCTCACTCAAAATGTAGGAATGCGTAGAACCCAAATCAACTAAGGAAAGCAAAGACATGGATTGTAACTCAAAATTACATGCTATCACATCCGTGTCGTTCCCGGCCTCTTTCTAAGCGTAGACTCTAGTTGGTTCACCAGCCTCTGGCTGTACGACAACAACATGAGCAAGGTTCCTCTATGCCTCTATCTTAGATGCATCGGCCCTAGGCTGGAAGTAGCCACGATCGCGCCCACGGCCTCTCTGATAATCAATGGCCCTCGCAGGAGCCTGAGCAAGATTCGGTGCTTGAGCCGCCTGATGCGGACACTCTCTCTTGAAGTGGTCCCTCGAACCACATCTCCAACAAGCATGGAAGTTACCCCAACACTCTCCAGAATGATGTCTCCCACAACGTGTGCACTCGGGCATACCTACATCTAAGATCTCAACAGGTATGTCTAACTTCTTTGCATGCTCACTCAAAATGTAGGAATGCGTAGAACCCGAATCAACTAAGGAAAGCAAAGACATGGATTGTAACTCAAAATTACATGCTATCACATCCGTGTCGTTCCCGGCCTATTTCTGAGCGTAGACTCTAGTTGGTCCACCAGCCTCTGGCTGTACGACAACAACATGAGCAAGGTTCCTCTATGCCTCTATCTTAGATGCATCGGCCCTAGGCTGGAAGTAGCCACGATCGCGCCCACGGCCTCTCTGATAATCAATGGCCCTCGCAGGAGCCTGAGCAAGATTCGGTGCTTGAGCCGCCTGATGCGGACACTCTCTCTTGAAGTGGTCCCTCGAACCACATCTCCAACAAGCATGAAAGTTACCCCAACACTCTCCAGAATGATGTCTCCCACAACGTGTGCACTCGGGCAAACGCCCTCCAGCTCTATGGCCCTGGTGGCCTCTACCATGGTGGCCATCACCACGCCTATGGTCAAACTGCTGTCCACCACCCTGATCCCTCTTGGCATCACCACGGTCAAAGTTGTTATGTCACTTTCTAGAACTAGATCCTCATGAACGCTTGGTCAGCCCCAAGCTATGCTCAATGTCCTTGGCCCTAGCGACTAAGACATCAAAATCAGAATAATTTGAAGCTAAGGTGTACCTTTTAACTTCCTCATGAAGCCCATATCTGAAACCGTTACAACGGTCCCTCTCAGTAGGAACAAACTCTGGAGCATACTGACTCAAACGGACAAAACGGATCTCATAGTCAATCACTGAAGCATCTCCCTGAACAAGAGCAATGAACTCTCATTTCTTCTCATCAAGATATCTCGACCCCAAGTACCTCTTCCTGAAAGCGGACTCAAAGAAATCCCAACCAATCTCAGCCTCCGACACACCGGTAGTAATGGTGATCCACCAAGTGTAGGCATCACCCTAAAGCAACGAAATCACACAGCCCAACTTGCGAGCTACGACACATCCCATCTGAGCTAAGATACATAATGTCTTCTCCAACCACAACTCGGATCTCTCAGGTGTAGACCCTCTGAACTCTTCTGCTCCTAGGCTACAGAGCCTCTCTAACGGTAAACTAGCATCATCACCTCTCGGCTGAGCTGCAGCCTGAGCTCCGGCAACTGCAGCCTGAAAGGCTCCCGCTATCGCTTGTACAGCCTCGCCTCATACTTCAAGCTGAGGAGGTGGTGGTGGTTGTGGAGGAGCTCCGACTCCAACAGCAGGCTCTCCCACAGGAGCCTCTACTCCAACCACTAGCTCATTAACAGGAGCCGCAACATGTGGTTCCTGACGAACCAACCTCGGTCTACCTCTAGGCCTCGACATAAGCGCTCACAGATAACAACTACAACACAACAACAACACACAAAGATAGGGTTAGAAAGGTAAGGGTTCCAAGTGGCTCAAGTATGTTCCCTCACATAAAAATCCTTTTTTCGATGTAATGGTAGCAATGGGACTCTACACAACATGCTTCAACAATTATACATATACGATCAAACAAACACACTTTAAGCATACTTGACAAGCAAGCAAACATCGTGCAATTTCAATACAAGAACTTAACTTACCTGCCCAAGGTCTTGGAAACCTTAGGCTCTGATACCAACAAGTGTAACCCCCTCGTCTCGGTCCGGACGCTTGACCAGTCCAAGTGGGCTACACGGGGATAACCGAGGCGAAACCTGTTAAGGCTCCACTTCGGATACCGACCCAAGAAAAACTTTTTTCATTTAATATCATCTTATCTAGATGTATTGTTATATCCTATGTGAAAAAGGCAACAGCGGAAGAAAACAAGTGAGGCGAGACAACGAACATACAATTAAAATAGCCCATTTTCAATATCATAGCAGGTCGTATCGATACACTAAGAGAGGGTATTGATACGCCTTGACTAGGTCAACAGCCCAAGGTCAAACCAGGGAGACCGTATCGGTACACAGGTTGACCGTTTCGATACGCCCTGACTGGTCAACTTCTCACGATCAACGATACAAGACAGTACCGATACACCCTGAACCCGTACCAATACACCAAAATCTCGTCAAAATCTCATATTTCAAGAGAGGCTTTGGCGTATCGATACACCCTCGTGTACCGGTACGCTAGGCCAAACTTGAGTCCCAAAGTGTAGGACCGTATTGTTACGGACCCAAGGCGTACCGATACGCCCTGCACTGCAATACTCAAGTTTGTAGCCAAAGACCCAAAACAAAACTCTAGATGCATTTTAGGACTTCCCTAGCAGAATACAAACATACATACAACATCCAACATACCACGGAACCTCAAACGAGTCAACCAAAACGAGCAAGGATCATACATTCAAGGGATTCAACCATTTACTCAAAAAGAGACATACATTGCACTTAAAAGGTTTCATTCCTTAAACAACCATACATAAAGCATTCATAAAGGGGCACAAAGCCAAAACACTAGGCATGCAACCTCAAACATATCATCCACAAACAAGGAGTCTAAACATGCTCCTAAAAAAACATCAACATACATCAAAAGCTCAAATCAACATCACATATCTCATTGCTTGACTATTACATCTTATAACTAAAAAGTCCATACTTGAAAGCTAAGATAGCACCACAATGCACACTTGGAGGCCCTCTCCTTGCACAAGCAACCCACGAACTATGGATCTGTATTGTCGAACAAGAGAGAGTGTAAGCATAAAGCTTAGTGAGGGTAAGCTCATTAAAACAAACCTCGACAATGTAGGGTCCAAGCACGAGCATACAACCAAGGTAAAATGCATGGTCTCACCTTCGAAACACAAGAGCCAAACTATTAATGATACATGAGCATAAACTCAATATTATGCCATGCTCAACAAGTCCATAACCACATCATATGTAAACACATATATTAATCCATATTGGCACCTAGCTATGACTCGAATACGCGGATAACCGTTGGAACTCACATCCAACACAACCATTACCTTACGGTGGGATTACACTCATCGCCATTTCACGCGGAGGGGATTCCACTCATCCTCACGCCCCGTCAATGGGATTACACTCATCACCGACTAACATATATAAGAATATTTTCCGGGCGAACCCGTACTCCACCTTGATGACTACCATCACCAAGACCACGCGCGCATTTGATTCACGTGTGCACACTAAACATCCTAATGATCAATCATTGTACCTAAGCATACTAGTGTCAATACTAAACACAAATCATAGCCTTTCACAACACCATTTCATATCAACTTCCGTGCTTAGCACGTACTCACCATGATTACCATCATGCACAATCCACATGCATATAACAATGCATCGTAACCATGCCTCAACATACATGTATAACACAATGTACATAACCACCATAATCACAATTAAACATGAAGCATAAACAACAATTAGAGTTCAACCAAAGTCTCTAACTAAAGCTTGAGATTAGACTACCAATCTAATCCTAACTCTAGGTGGGTCTACCAAGCCCAACCTAGTCCACAAGCTTGAACCAACACATGGAAACCATTTAAAAGCATTTAACCACTCACCGACTATTCCAAGCTCAACACACTAGCCGATCAAGCTTCCAACGATTCCGGATTCATTCCCGAGGCTTCACCAACACAAATTCTTGCTTCTAGTCATCTCAACACAATCAAAACAACCTCAAATCAGTTCACAAATCAATGTAGCAAACCCAGAACACTAATCAAGCACAAAACACAAGATTCAAGCTAAGAACAACTCCCAAAACTTTCATTCCCGATAAGCCATGAAACTCAGTCCAAACCCTTGATTTCAACCTTTTTAACACACCTAAAGGCTCCCGAAACAACTCCTAACCATCATACTAACATCAGCCCTTAATTTCCAACACAAAACACCCCCAAAACTCAACTTAAAACCCTTCAAAAAACCCCACTTAAACCCAAATCCGAGAATCTTCATAAAACCCTTTAAAATCCATATATGTTGAACCTTATGGTTTACAAACAACTTATCTAACAAAAATAAATCAAAATCTTAGTTAAAAATCCATAAAGCTACAACCTTTAACAAAATCTTTGAAAAACCCAAAATACAAAATACTTGGTTTTATTGAAAACTAATGGTACCAAAATGAAGAGGAAGGTAAGGACAAGTCAAAAACGTATTTACCTTTCAAAAAGCACCAACAAAGAGCAAGGGAGATGATGGAATAGTGATTTTGAGTAAGGAGAGCTCTAATGTCGTTGAGTTTGAAATGGGAGTGAGGAAGAAGATGAGCACATGGTCTTCCTCTTTTGTTTTTGTTTTATTTTACCAAGGAAATCATATTTACCATTATGCCATTAATGAAATGGCTAAAACCTCATCTCCTAAAATCCATGGAATTGGACTTAGAAGATAGGCCCAACATAGATTTTAATTATTTTGCAAACACGAAGCCCATAAAAATATTTTATTATTTTAATTATAAAATTGAAACCCGAACATTACTTTAATGTTATTTTCACTTGACCCCCAAACCTGGGTGTTACACTAAGCGTTTAGAATGAATAATAAGATACTCAAACCAAAATTTGAACCTCCGATAAGTTTTCCGATGACACTATCCGACCCGAAACTCTATCAGACCAGGAATGGGGTGCTACATACAGGGAAATGAAGAGTTGTGAAGGGAAAAATGCCATAGCATTTTTGGGCGCGTTAGAGGAAAAAGAATTGTGGATACTTCATAGCCCCATACGTGAACCTTTCAGCCAGTTTTGAGCCTACTTGTGAAAGGAATATTCCCTTGGAATTTAGGGCACAAAACCCTAGGAGCCGTCACTATATAAAGGACAAGATACCCACATTAAAGGGAGAGCCGAAAAAGAGGATATTTTGTGAGCTAAGAAAGAGAGAAAGGCGGTTGCCTTCTTTCATCTTCTCAATTGTGGTGTCCGCCATTGTTGAAGCTCCAAGGAGTGTTCTTGCTGGCCTTTGAGAGATGCAACAGACTTAGAGTGGTTCACAGAAGTCCATGGCAGCTTTGGAGTTTTCCCTTCCTTTAGTTGCTTAGTTGTTTCATTTCCTTTATTTGAATGGGTTGTTTTAAACGAATGATGATGGATGATATTTGCCCAGCCATGAACTAATTTTAAGTGGCTTGGGCTTACTTTGGTTTTTATGTTTTAAACTATTTGAATGTTTAAGTTTCTTTCTTGCTCAATCCATGTTTTGTCCATTGTTCTTTCATGCCCTATGCTTGTAAGAGCTTTCGAGAGTTAGCCTTAGCTTAGTTGGTTTTTATGTTTTAAACTATTTGAATGTTTAAGTTTCTTTCTTGCTCAATCTATGTTTTGTCCATTGTTCTTTCATGCCTTGAGCTTGTAAGAGCTTTCGAGAGTTAGCCTTAGCTTAGGTGTTAGATACCTTAATATTCGAGAGAGTTAGGCTTTGATCCACGTTGACAATAGGGGTTTGATGCTGAGAGGAAAAACCCTAACTCACCTTAGAGATAAGGATAGAGTTTTAACGACTAAAAAGAGTAGAATTTCATTGATAAGTAGCTTCCTAGGGTTCACACTGAGAGGTATTACAATAGCATTCTAGCTGTTAGGTTTCTTGCTAGAGATAGCTTAGGAACACCTAAGTAAACTCTGTCGAGCATGTAATGGGTAAGGTAGTTTTAAGCATTCTTTAGGTTTAGACATAGAAGTCCTTAGCGAGCCCAACCTATCACTCCATTAGAGAGCTTCATATAAGTGAGAGGACCCTTGAAGTACCCTTGCTTTAGTTCATTTTTATTTCAGTTGTTTGCTATCACATTTCTTGCTATGTTATCGCTTGCTATTTCATATATATGATGGTATTTGTTTTTGTGTTTAACTTGACTTGCAATAGCTCCAACCCCTATGGAGACGATATTCACTCATCACTTTACTACTTGTCTGATGTGTATACTTGCACTATTTGCGTATCATTTATAGTACACCCCTACACGTAAAAAGTTTTTGGCGAAGTTGCCGGGGATTGGCAATTGGTTATTTCAAGTATAGATTTTGCACCATTTTACTTCTTCATTTTGTATAGACTAACTAGTTGTTTGTGTTTATCTTTTTCAGGTGTTGTGCTATTGCATGACCCGAGGAAGACCTAACGAACCCATACTACCAATAGTTCCTGAAATTGAACAATTTTTCCGTGAATGAAGGCGAGCACAACAAGCTTTAGAAGTCATGTATAGAGGTCGTAACCAAGGAGGTCAACCAAGTGATAATCCTGAAGATCCTGGTGCTACAGCAAATGGCAGAGATGTAGTTCGCCCACGAGCTAATAGAGACAATTTGAATCCAATCTTGGATGCTAATAACCCTGGAATTGTAGCTCTTGAAATTTAGGCAACCCTCTTTGAACTTAAACTAGTGATGTTCAACATGTTGAACTCAATTGGTCAATTTGGTGGATCGCCTCATGAAGATGCAAGGCAACACATTCGTGCATTTTTGGAAGTGTGTGACTCCTTTAAACAACAAGGGGTGCATGAAGATGTGTTAAAACTCAAGCTATTTCCTTACTCATTACGTGATCGAGCACGAGCTTGGTTAAGTGGAGTACCTGCTGGTTCAATGGAGAAATGAGTAGATCTATGTAAAAGCTTTTTGCATCGGTATAATCCACCCAACATGAACACTCAACTAAGGAATGGCATTGCTTCCTTTCGTCAAGCTGATGACGAATCGATGTACGAGTGTCAGGATAGGTATAAGGGACTGCTTCGCAAATGTACAAATCATGGTTTTCAAGATTGGACACAAGTGGTGATGTTCTAAAATGGTGTTAATGCTCTCACAAGGGTGATGCTAGAAGCTTCAGCAAATAGAACTTTGCTCGACAAGTCACCCGAAGAAGTATTTGACATCCTTGAGAGGATAGCAAACAATGACTACCAATTTCCCACTACTAGACTTGGAAAGGGGAGAAAGACTCATGAGACACTTGAGCTTGATGATAATGATTCTGTTTCAGCTCAATTGTCGGCCATTACGAACATGTTGAAGAATCTCCAACGTCCAAACGAGGTAAAGGAAGTCTAGTTTGCAAGAGCTTGTGTTCATTGTGATGGAAGTCATCATGTGAGCGAGTGCCCGAAAAACCACGAGTCTACCAACTACATGGAGAACTACAATCGAAACAACAACCCCTATTCAAACACCTATAACCCACGGTGGCATCAGAATCCAAATCTCTCCTAGAAAAATCAAGGAACCCACAATGCTAGTAGTTCGAATTGACAACAAAATCAGACTAAACCCAAAGGTTTCCAACAAAATATGCCATGGAAAAATGACAACAATGGTTAAACCTCTCTATCGAAAAACAGTTCTTTGGAAGCTACTCTTCGAGATTTTATGACATCTACGAAAGCCCTACTCTAGGATCATGTTGCACCCATCAAGAGCCAAGGAGTATTACTACAATGTCATAGTTCATCATTGAGAGCTTTAGAAACCCAAGTAGGTCAAATAGCAAGCTCTACAAGTTTGACCTCGTGGTAGTTCGCCTAGTGATACTGAAGTCACTAAACCTCATGGCAAGGAGCAATGTAGTGCACTCACTTTAAGGAGTGGCGCCCAACTTAACAAGGAAGATAAGTTTGGGGGGAAGAAAGCAGAAGATTCTAACCCCAAGACTGTGCAAGAAGAACTTGGAGCTCAAGAAGATTCATCTCTTGAGAAGGACAAGAGTGAGGGCTCAACAAGTAAACCTACTGATGGAAGACAGAGTTTTGCTACAGAAAAAGATAGACCCTCACCAGTAGAGGAAGAAGTCAGACCCCCACCACCTTTCACCCAAAGATTGAAGAAGCATAATGAAGACCTGCAGTACAAGAAATTTGTAGACATCCTTGACCAGCTGCACATCAATATCCTATTCTTGGAAGTCATTGATCAAATGCCCACTTATGCGAAGTTTCTTAAAGATATTGTCACCAAGAAGAGAAAGGTTGAGAAGCTCGAGACTTCTGCTACAGCAAAAGAATGCTATTCTGTGTTCAGCAATTTGCCACCTAAAAGGAATGATCCAGGCAGCTTCATTATCCCTTGCTTAATAGGTGATAATTATGTGGGGAAAGCCGTATGTGATCTTGGATCTAGTATGAATCTAATGCCCAAGTCAATTTTTATGAAGCTTGGTATGGGAAATGCAAGGCCTACCATCGTTATTTTGCAACTAGTAGACCGATCACACGTTCGGTCAAAAGAAAGGATCGAAGTTGTTATGGTGGAGGTGGGTAAATTCGTTTTCCCAACTGACTTCCTCAATCTTGATTGTGAAGCCAATGAGAATGCATAAATTATTTTTGGGCGACCGTTCTTAGCCACTGATCGAATCTTGATCGACTGTGAAAAAGGTGAATTTACCATGAGAGTGGTTGATCAAAAGGTTACCATAATGTCTTCAACACCCTCAAATATTGGGATGAACATGAGAAGTGTCAATACATGGTTGCTACAACAGAGGAGGAAGCTGCAGAATTTTTGCTGCAATAATTTTCTACAAGTTGAGGACTATGTGAAGCTCAATGATTTCCACAACAATTCTTTTGAACCTTAAAGATGGCTTAATCCAATCATGAAGAAGGTGGTGATAAAGGAGATAATCAAGTGCCTCGACGCTGGAGTTATTTACCCAATCTCCAATAGTTCATGGGTTAGCCCAGTGCAATGTGTATCAAAGAAAGGAGGCATGACCGTAGTAAGCAATGAGGACAATGAACTCCTACCAACAAGGATTGTCATGGGGTGGAGCATTTGTATGGACTATCGGAAGCTTAACAAGGCAACCAAGAAGGACCATTTTCCCCCTCCAATTCCTCGATCAAATGTTGGATTGATTGGCGGGCAAAGCCTTTTGTTGTTTCCTCGATGGATACTCAAGGTACAACCAAATTGATATAGCACCGGAGGATCAAGAGAAGACAACCTTCACATGCCCCTATGGTACTTACGCATTTAGAAGAATGCCATTTGGTTTTTGTAATGCACAACTACCTTTCAAAGATGCATGCTAGCCATTTTCTCGGATATGGTTGAAGAGTTTTGGAGATCTTCATGGATGATTTTTCAGTCTCTGGAGATAACTTTGAGTCATGTTTGGGTAATTTAGCAAAGGTGCTTAAGAGATGTGAAGAAGCGGACTTGATACTCAATTGGGAGAAATGTCGTTTTATGGTGGCCAAAGGGACTATTCTTGTAACGCCCTGATTTTGGGCTTAGATGTTTTAGACGTTGAATCAGGCCGGTCGGGAACGGTTCGAACCCTTGAGGTTGGTTTAGGAAAAACCTAGTTTGGGATGTTTTAAAAAAATATAGAAAAGTATCTAAAAATCCTCATTTATTATATAAATGATTATGGTAAAAACAATTTTACTAAGTAAGCTTTGGAAATATTACATTTTGGTATAATGACCAAAATGCAGTTTTTGCAAAAGTTGGCTAGTGACTATTTTGTAAAGGATTGAAACTTTGAATCTTTAAGGAGCTAATTTTACCATTTGTTTTCATCAGATTTCTCTTTAATTTGGGAGCTTTTAATAATGATTTTATTAAAGAAATAGAAGGGAATTAAAAGAAAATCAAAGGCTGACTTTTCATAACCAACTTTAAGATAGTTTTCTCTCTTTTCATTTTCTCTCAACTTCCAATCAGATAAAAACTTTTTCTCCCATTAAAGAACCTCCGATTTTCATCTTGTTTGCTGAGATTTCATCTTCCAAAAGATTTCTTATCTTTGTTTCATCAAATCCTTTTTGATTTTGCTTTGGATTTTCAAGGAGACTTGCCCAAATTAAGGAGAGATCAACCATTAGAGGTAAGCTTCGTTCTTCTCCTCTAATGATCAGTTCTTTACTGAAATTCCAAAGTTATCAATCCTTTGTTAATGGTTTTTGAGTTGTTTTAATGTTATAAACATGAAATAGTTGTTAAATTCAAGATTCTTGATGAGATCTTGGTGATTTTCATATTTACATGTTAAGCTCTGATTTGAGGTTGATTTCTAACATATTTTGGATGTTATTTTATGTTGAGAATGAGGTTTTAACAAATTAATCTCGAATAGGTTTGGGTTCCTAAATTTTAGATGCTAGATTTGTGGTTTTTGAGGTGTTTTTGGTGATTTGCTTTTGTTGGAGGTATAAGGTCGTGTTTATATTGATTTTTTATGTTGATTGAGGGTTAGAAAAGGTTAGAATTAATAGATCTTGGTTGGGCTTTGATTTGAGAAAGTTTGGAAGTGATTTCGGTTATTTCGAATAGCTGAAATGCTAGTTTTGAATAGAGCAACGAGTTAGAATGAGTGGTTGGTGATTTTAATGCATGATGATGCATTAATCCTCTACTCTTATGTGTAATGAACATGGGAGACTTCATCGGACGCATTTGGTGTTGATCCGAAAGTGTCAGAAGCCTAGAAATCATTTCGGCAAGCAAGCGAAATGATATCTGTGAGTGAAAATTGTTTTAGAAGTCCTTGAGGGACAAGGAAACAAGTTTTGGGGATTTAAGATTGGTTTGAAACATCATCCTAAGTCCAGAAGTAAGTATGTTTAGATTTGCTCTCGAAATGTGGATGATACCCCTAAATGCTTTTGACATGCTCTTGATTTGAGATAGACAAATTCCTATTGTTTTATGCATGATTTATTACATGAAATGATGTTTCATATTGATCCCATGAGATAGAATAACATTGCAAAGATTTTTGATATTCTGATTAAATGCTATGCATGAATTGTGGTTTTGAAATGGGATGAGATTGATTTAGAAATGTTGCATCAAAACAGTAGGTCAGAAGATGTTTTTAATGTAATATATTGGCATAAATGATGAGACGATTACCAGATATAATTGGTCGACCAATAGGATGTAAAGTGCACTATAAACTAAAATTCATACGTGCTCTTTGGAGTCGGGCAATGGGGGTAGTGCCATCCCGATCCAAAGTGAGAATCTGATGATGAGAGATTCCATTAAGGTAGGACTTGGTGAAACACCCAAGCTTTGTGGCGAAGATAGATACCGCCATGAGAGTCCGGTGGCAAGATCCTACTGGGGTAGTACTTGGCCTCGAGTCAAGCTATCCACATATCCGAGTAAAGATAGAATATGAAATGCCAATATATGAGAATGAACCTTGATTCACATGTACCAATGTTGAAATGATTCTATGCTATGAGAAATGCATATGAGATTTTGAGATTATGAAATTCTTTTGAATATTGACCATGCGTGGCTTTGCTATGAGATTTGCATTGGTTGAATGCATGAGGTAGATAGGTAGATGGTACATGTGATTTTCAAACAGTGTTTTGCTTTGAGGTGGTTTTCAAGCATGAGATAAAAAGAGTATGATTTTAGAAATGGTTTTCAACATAAAGTTTTAATGCTTGCATTGTTGTGTTGGTGTTTCTAGAGCATGTCTCACTAAGTTATTGTGCTTACGCTCTCCTATACCAACAATGCAGATAATTGACACATTTTGGGCAACAAGGAGGCTTAAAGGAATTCAAGGATTGTTAAGCTCAAGTATGGTGTTATACTTTCACTTTAGTAATGATATATGACAATGAGATTTTATTGGTTTGTTTTGGGAGATGTGTTTTGGACTCCCTAATGTTGATGCAAGTTATATGTGTCCTATTTGGTTTGTAGAAGGCCTTTATAATGGTTTTCATGTTTTACCTTGCTTTTGGGAATGCTAATGGTTTGTGGTTTAAGCATGCTCTATATATGCCTTGCTATGCTTGTGATGATCTATCAAATGTTTACCATATGCTTCAAATTGCATGCTTATATGATAGAGTGGATGCCATAAACATGTCCATATGAATTAGTGATGATTTGATGGAGTTAAGCATGAATTTGGGGCTATTTTTGGGACACTTCTAGTATGCATATCGATACTCGGGCTTGCGTATCGATACACATAAGCCAAATTTGTGCCTTTTTTGTACATGGGTATCGGTACGGATGAGAAGTGTATCGGAACAGGTAGACCAAGTTTGAAGGGTGTATCGATACACGGGAGAGCGTATCGATACCTTTTCTGCGAGTTTGGTCACTACCTCCCCGCGTATCGATACGGTGCCTAGGCGTACCGATACGCGACCGTTAAAATCAGTTATAAGCATCTTTTAAAGCTTTGAAATGTTGCATTTTAGTCCTTGATCTTCATGTATGCAATTGGATGTGCTTGATTGGTCAAATTGGCATGAAATTTGACAGAGAAGCACAAAATATGACTAATTGAATAATGGTAACTTTAAAATCAGAAGAGTTCTTGTAATTCATAGAAATTACATTTTGGTCCCTAAATGTCTAATTTGTGTAATTAAACCCCTAAACAAATTCCGATCGTTGTGCCATTTCTTCCTATGCTCTTTGGTGATCATATAGGATTTAATTTACATCTAGAAAAGATAAAAAAGGGTTGTCAATCGGAGTCGGCTTTAATGAGTTGGCTTCGGTTTTCCCTGTGTAATCACCTCGGTTCGGGTCAACCGTCTAGACCGGGCTAAAGGGGTTACAATTCTAGGCCACAAAATTTCACAAAACGGAATAGAGGTAGACAAGTCAAAGGTTGAGGTGATCGAGAAGCTACCCCCTCCCACCACCGTGAAGGGCATTCAAAGTTTCTTGGGCCACACTAGCTTATATAAGAGGTTCATCAAGGACATCTCCAAGATCTCCAAGCCATTGTGCACTTTGCTACAGTAAAACCAGCCCTTCATGTTTGATGATGCTTGCCACAACACATTCAAGGAACTCTGAGGAGAAACTTATTTCAGCAACCATAGTTGTTCCCTCGGATTGGACTTCACCATTTGAGTTTATGTGTGACGCAAGTGACTATGCAGTGGGGCAGCACGTGGACAACGTTGAGGTAAACTTTTCCATGTTATTTACTATGCTAGTCACACACTAAATGATTCACAAATCAATTACACAACCACTGGAAAAAAAAACTCTTGGCTGATGTATTTGCCTTTGATATGTTTAGAGCATACTTGATAGGCACTAAGTGTAACACCCGGGTTTGGGGGTTGGGTGAAATTAAAATATTATTTTGGGCCTCGTATTTTTTCAAAACAAATAAATTTGTGTTGGGCTTGTGTAGAAATAAACCCAATGGCCATGGATTTTACACTATTGTAATAATCTATGTTCATTAAGGGTAAATGGGTCTTTTAGTTTTAAATTAAAACAAAACAATAAAAATAGCCTTTTCACTTATCTTCTTCCCCCTTCTTCAAACATTTTCACGACAAAACTCCCCCTTCCCCTTGAGTTGCTATTTCATCACCATACACATCCATTCTTGGTGATTTTTGAAAGGTAAGCACGTTTTTATACTTGTACTCACTTTCCTCTACACATCTATACCTTTAGTTTTCATAAAAACCCATGGTTTTACATTTTGACGTTTTGAGGTTTTGGATTAAAAATGTTAACTTTGTTAGCTTTTAGTTGAGTTTTCGATTTTTTGATGTTAGATAAGTTATATACTATCTAAAAGGTCCAACATATGTGATTTTTATAAGGTTTTATAACGATTCTCGGATTTGGGTTTGTTGGGGGTTTTAGAGAGGTTTAAGGTTAGTTTTTAGGGCTGTTTTGGGTGAGAACTTGAGGGCTAATGGTTAAAGTATGTTTGAGGGTTGTTTTGGGTGTATTAGATGACACTTGGGAGGTTGGAAACATGGTTTTCTGGTTTGGCGTTTGGGCAGCTCGGGAATGGCACTTATGGGGTTGTCCTTAGCTTGAATTCATGTGATTTATGCTTGGTTTGTGTTTCGGGTTTGCTACAGTGATTGTGTACTGAAATGTGGTTGTTTTGATTGTGTTGGTGAAGCCTCGGGAACGAATCCGGATAGCTTGGTGGATTGATCGGCTAGAGTTGTTGAGCTTGGATTAGTCGGTGAGTGGTTCATGTTTTTAAATTGGTTTTCAAACGTTGGTTCAAGCATGTGGACCTAGGTTGGGCTTGGTAAACCCACATAGAGTTGGAATTAGAGTGGTAGTCTAATCTCAAGCTTAGTTTAGGAGACCTTTTGTTGAACTTCTAAATGTATGATATGCCTCTTGATTCATATTCATTGTGATTAATGTTGTATTGTATATTGTAATATACACGTGTGTTGAGGCATGATGTGTGATGCATTGTGATATGCATGTGGTTGTGGAATGCGGTTTGTGCAAGATGGTAAATCATGGTGAGTACGTTCTAAGCACGGAAATTGGTAAGAAAGTTGTGAGGTTGATAAATGAAATGAGTTAAGTTTTGGCACTAGTATGCTTGGGTACAATGATCGATCATTAGGATATTTAGTGTGCACACGGGAGTCGAAATGCGTGTGTGGTCTTGATGATGGTAGTCATCAAGATAGAGTACGGGTACGCCCAGAAATCTTCTTTTATATGTTAGTCGGTGATGAGTGGAATCCCATCGACGGGGTGTGAGGATGAGTGGAATCCCCTCCACGTGAAACAGTGATGAGTGTAATCCCACCGTAAGGTAATGGTTGAGTGTCGGATGTGAGTCCAACAATTGTTATCTGCGTATTCAGGTCATAGTTAGGTGCCAATACGTTTGATATATGTGTTTCCATATGGTTGTGGTTATGGACTTGTTGAGCATGGCATGATAATTGAGATTATGTTCATACATCATTTATGTTTGACTCTTGTGGCTTTGAAGGTAAGAAATCATGCATTCTTCCTTGGTTGTGTTGTTCGTGCTTGGACCCTGCATTGTCGAGGTTTGTTTTGTGAGCTTGCCCTCATTAAGCTTTAAGCTTATGCTCTCTTTTGTTCGACAATGCAGATCCTTAGTTTGTGGGTTGCTTGTGCAATGAGAGGGCCTCCAAGTGTGCTAGTCGAGCTTTTGCTATCCTCAAGTATGAATTTTTAAGTTTTGGATGTAATAATTAAGCAATGAGGATTTATGTTATCGTTATGTGTTAGGAGCATGGTTAGACTCCTAGGATATGTAGATGTTTTGTTTAAGGCTTGCTTATGCCTTGTATGTTGGCCTTGTGCCCTTACCCTTATGCTTATGTGTTTTGTTTCTAAGGCATGAAATCTTTTAAATGCTACGTATGCTTCTTTTGTTGAATGATGATCCTTTTAATGTATGGCCTTTCATGTGTTATGTGTTTAAGCATGCTTGTTGTAGGGTGTCTTGCCTTTAGAGTTAATGCACGCATGTTGGGAGGTCTTAGTTGGTGTCTTTGAGGCAGCCCGTGTGCCTTAAACCAGCTAAAACATGTCTACTCGCAGTAGGGGTATCGATATTGTTGGACCCGTATCGATACGACCCTCTTGTTTCAGGCCAAGCGTTTCGATACGCGGGAAGGGTGTTTTGATACCATTTTGCTACTGGAAATCTAAGATTTTGAGGAGAAATTAAGGGTATCGAAACGGGCTTAGGTGTTTGGAAACGGTCTTCGTAGCATTGACCACAAGAAGTTGACCGTTGAGGGCGAATCGATACAGTCAACTAGCGTATCGATACGGTCTCCTCGAGTTGACTTTGGCCAGTTGACCTAGTCAAGGCATATCGGTACCCTCTTTGAGCGTATTGATACGGCCTGCAGTTTAAGTTAAAATGGGCTATTTTTGAATTGATGTTTGGTTGTTCGCCTCGCTTGTTGCTTCCGCTGTCGTTGTTTCACATAACACATATTAATGCATCTAGACAAGATAATAATAAATGAAAAGGTTTTATCGGGTTGTTAACCGAAGTGGAGCCTTAACGGGTTTCGCCTCGGTTATCCCCGTGTGACCCGCTCAGACCAGTCAAGCATCCGGACCGGGACGAGGGGGTTACACTTTTTGGTATCAGAGCCTGAGGTTTCCGAGACCTCAGGCAGGTAAGTGAGGTAAGTTAAATTCTTGTAATGCAATTGCACGGTGTTTGCTTGCCATTTGAGCATGTTTGCTTGTTTATCAAGAATGTTTTTATGCTTGCTGAATTGATCGTATGTGTGTGTTGTTTGAAGCATGTTGAGTAGAGTCCCATTGCTTCTATTACATCGAAAAAAGGATTTTTAAGTGAAGGAAACATACTTGAGCCACTTGGACCCTTGCCTATGCTAACCATGTTTTGTATGTTGTTGTTGTTATTGTTGTTGTTGTTATATGTGAGTTGTTATGTCGAGGCCCAGAGGTACACCGAGGTTGGTTCGTCAGGAACCCCGTGTTACAGCTTCTGTTAATGAGCTGGTTGTTGGGGTAGAGGCTCCTGTGGAAGAGCCTACTGTTGGAGTCAGAGCTCCACCACCACCACCTTCTCAGCTAGAAGTGGGAGGCAAGGCTGGAGCTGAGAGAGTGGGACCTCACGTTGGTCAGGGTGGCCAAGGTCCTGCGAGGATAGATATGGCTCCGCTAGTTCAAGCTATAGCGGGAGCGTTTAAGGCTGCAACTCAGCCGAGAGGAGATGATGCTAGCTTACCTTTAGAGAGGCTTCGTAGCCTAGGAGCTGATGAGTTCAGGGGATCTACACCTGAGAGATCAGAGTTGTGGCTGGAGAAGACAGTTCGTATTCTAGCTCAGATGGGATGTATTGTAGCTTGTAAGTTGGGCTGTGTATTTTCGTTGCTTCAGGGTGATGCCTACACATGGTGGGTCACCATCACTACCGGCGTGCTTGAGGCCGAGGTCAGTTGGAATTTCTTTGAGACTGCTTTCAGGAAGTGGTATTTGGGCTCGAGATACATAGATGAGAAGAAGCGAGAGTTCATGGCTCTTGTTCAGGGAGATGCCTCAGTGACAGATTATGAGATTCGCTTTGTCCGACTGAGTTAGTATGCTCCGGAGTTGGTTCCTACTGAGAGGGGCTGTTGTGATCGGTTCAGGTATGGACTTCATGAGGAAGTCAATAGGTACACCTTGGCTTCAGATTATTCTGATTTTGATGTCTTGATCGCTAGGGCCAAGGACATTGAGCATAGCTTGGGGCTGACCAAGCGCTCGGGAGGATCCAGTTCAGGGAAGAGGCACAACAACTTTGACCGTGGTGATGCCAAGAGGCATCGAGGCAGTGGACATCAGTTTGATCATAGGCGTGGCGGTGGCCACCACGGTAGAGGCCATCAGGGCCAGAGAGCTGGAGGGAGTTTGCCCGAGTGTGCCGATGTGGGAGACAGCATTCAGAAGAGTGTTGAGGAAACTATCATGCTTGCTGGAACTGTGGATCGAGAGACCACTTCAGGAGAGAGTGTCCGCATCAGGCGGCACAAGCACCGATTCAGGCACATGCTTCTACGAGAGCGATCGACTATCAAAGAGGTCGTGGGCGCAGTCGTGGTTACTTCTAGTCGAGGGCTGATGCACCTAGGATAGAGGCACCGAAGAAATATTGCTCATGTTAGGGCAGTTCAGCCAGAGGCCAGTGGACCAGCTAGAGTCTACGCACAGAGTGAGGCAGGGAATGACACAGATGTTAGACATACCCGTTGAGATTTTAGACGTAGGGATGCATGTGACTAGTTCCTTTAGTGAGACAATTGTAGTTAGACGGATGTATAGAAGGTGTTCGTTGAAGATTCAGGGTCATATATTTCCTGTTGATATGATGGAGCTTCCATTTTACGGTTTTGATATCTTTTTGGGTATGGATTGGTTGGTTGAGCACATAGATAGTGTAGATTTTGAGACAAAGAGAATTTCGTTGAAGCTTTCTGATGACTACGAGGTAGTGGTAGTAGACGAGAACGTTAAGTTCTTGTCGAACGTTGTGTCAGCTTTAGAGGCTCATATATTGATGGACTCCGGTTGTCGGGCTTATTTAGCGTATGTGATGAATTCGAATATGAGTGAGGTTACACCGAAAGATATCAGGACAGTTTGCGATTATTCGGATGTGTTTCCAGAAGAGTTACCGGGTTTGCCTCCTGACAGAGATGTAGAGTTTGTGATTGAGACTGTTTCAAGGTCTACTCCAGTTTCTATTGCTCTGTACAGTATGGCTCCGAAAGAGTTGAAAGAATTGAAAAGTCAGCTTCAGGAGTTGTTTGACCGAGGTTTTATTAGGCCTAGTAGTTCACCTTGGGGTGCTCCCGTGTTGTTTGTGAAGAAGAAGGATGGCAGTATGAGAATGTGTATCGACTACAGGCAGTTGAACCAGTTGACAGTAAAGAACAAGTATTTGTTACCTCTTATAGATGACTTGTTTGATTAGTTGATGGGTGCCTTAGTGTTTTCGAAGATAGATCTGAGATCAGGGTACTATCAATTGAAGGTAAAAGAGTGTGATGTTCCGAAGACAGCCTTCAGGACTAGATACGGTCATTATGAGTTCCTTGTGATGTCGTTTGGGCTCACGAAAGCACCGGCAGCTTTCATGGACATGATGAACAGAGTTTTCCGAGACTATCTAGACCGATTTGTAGTTGTTTTTATAGACGACATCCTTGTGTACTCGAGATCAGAATAAGAACATGATGAGCACTTGAGACTTGTTTTGCAGAGATTGATGAGTAATCAGTTGTATGCTAAGCTGAGCAAATCTGAGTTCTGGATTAAAGAGGTTGTGTTTCTTGGCCATGTGGTATCAGCTGAAGGTGTTCATCTTGATCCAACGAAGATTGAAGCCATTGTTGAGTGGAAACAGCCTAAATCTGTGACTGAGATTAGGAGTTTCCTAGGATTAGTTGGTTACTATAGGAGGTTTGTTGATGGTTTCTCTAGAGTAGCTGCTATGTTGACTAAATTGTTGCAAAAAGAAGTGAAGTTTGAGTGGTCAGATGCGAGACAGAGTGCGTTTGAGAAATTAAAAGAAGCTTTGACGAATGCTCCAGTGTTAGTACAACCAGTTTCAGGGAAAGAGTTCGTGATCTATAGTGATGCTTCCTACGTAGGTTTAGGTTGTGTTCTGATGCAAGAAAAGATAGTTGTTGCTTATGCTTCGAGGCAGTTGAAGGTGCATGAGAAGAACTACCCTACGCACGATATTGAGTTAGCAGCAGTTGTGTTTGCGTTGAAGATTTGGCGTCACTACTTGTATGATGAGAATTGCACGGTTTAAACTGATCATAAAAGCTTGAAGTATTTGATGACTCAGAGAGAGTTGAACTTGAGACAGAGAAGATGGCTTGAACTGTTGAAAGACTATGATTTGATTATTGAGTACCATCCGGGTAAGGCAAATGTAGTGGCTGATGCGTTGAGCAGAAAAGTTGCAGTTGAGTTGCGAGCTATGTTTGCTAGACTGGGTGTATCAGGGGATGGTGGTTTGAGTACTGAGTTGCAAGTGGAGCCTTCGTTGATTCAGATGATTAGAGAGAAACAGTTGCAAGATGTATCTTTAGCTTCACATGTTCAAGACATTGCAGAAGGTAGGCCGACAGAGTACAGTTTCAGTGATGAGAATGTGTTGTGTTTCAGAGACAGAGTTGTAGTACCTGAAGATGTTGAGTTGAGACGTACGATTCTGAGTGAAGCACATTCGAGTCATTTTTCTATGCATCTGGGCAGTACTAAGATGTACCAAGATCTGAAGAGTAATTATTTTTGGGTTGGTTTGAAGAAGGATGTAGCCGAGTATGTGAGCCGTTGCATGGTTTGTCAGAGAGTGAAGGCAGAACATCAGGTTCCTTCAGGTTTGTTACAGCCTTTGAAAATTCCGGAATGGAAGTGGGAAAGAATCACTATGGATTTCGTGTCAGGGTTGTCGTTGTCTCCTTCGAAGAAGAATTCTGTTTGGGTGATAGTTGATAGATTCACTAACTGTGCTCATTTCTTAGTAGTGAACATCACATATTCTTTAGATAAGTTGGCGGATTTGTACATCCGCGAGATTGTGATATTGCATGGAGTTCGGAAGTCTATTGTATCAGATAGAGATCCGAGATTCACAACGAGGTTCTGGGGTTGTTTGCATAGTGCCCTATGTATCCGTTTGCATTTCAGTACCTCATATCATCCGCAGTCAGATGGTCAGTCAGAGCGAGTGATACAAGTATTAGAGGATATGCTCCGTTGTTGTGTGATTGACTTCCAGGGTTCTTGGGAGAAGCATTTACCTTTAGTTGAGTTTGCTTACAACAACAATTACCAAGCTAGTATACAGATGGCTTCTTATGAGGCATTGTATGGTAGACGATGTAGGACTCCGATCTGTTGGGCCGAAACGGGTCAAAAATTGTTACCTATGCCAGATTTGCTTAAGGGGACTACTGATAAAGTGAAGTTGATTTGTGACCGTTTGAAGGCAGCTTCCGATCGTCAGAAATCTTACGCAGACTTGAAGAGAAAAGAGATTGAGTTTTTAGTGGGTGAGAAAATGTTTCTGAAAGTATCTCTGTGGAAGAAGGTAATGCGATTTGGCCGGAAAGGCAAGTTGAGTCTGAGGTTTATTGGTCCGTATGAGATAGTTGAGCGGATTGGGCCAGTAGCTTACCGTTTGAGATTGCCTTCAGAGCTAGAGAAGATCCACGATGTGTTTCATGTGCCGATGCTTATGAGGTATAGATTAGATCCGTCTCATGTTATGCCCGTTGAAGAGATAGAACTGAATTCGGATTTGTCTTACAATGAAGAACCAGTTGAGATACTTGCTTTTGATAGAAAGGTGTTGTGTGGCAAGACCATAGAGTTGGTCAAGGTGTTGTGGCGACATAGAGGCGTGGAAGAGGCCACGTGGGAGAGGAAAGTAGATATGCTTGAGCAATTTCTGTACTTGTTTCCGTCAGGTAATTTCAGGGATGAAATTCCTTAAGTTGGGGAGAATTGTAACACCTGGGTTTGGGGGTCGGGTGAAATTAAAATATTATTTTGGGCCTCGTATTTTTTCAAAACAAATAAATTTGTGTTGGGCTTGTGTAGAAATAAACCCAATGGCCATGGATTTTAGACTATTGTAATAATCCATGTTCATTAAGGGTAAATGGGTCTTTTAGTTTTAAATTAAAACAAAATAATAAAAATAGCTTTTTCACTCATCTTCTTCCCCCTTCTTCAAACATTTTCACGACAAAACTCCTCCTTCCCCTTGAGTTACTATTCCATCGCCATACACCTCCATTCTTGGTGATTTTCGAAAGGTAAGCACATTTTTTACTTGTCCTCACTTTCCTCTACACATCTATACCTCTAGTTTTCATAAAAACACATGGTTTTACATTTTGAAGTTTTGAGGTTTTGGATTAAAAATGTTAACTTTGTTAGCTTTTAGTTTAGTTTTCGATTTGTTGATGTTAGATAAGTTATATACTATCTAAAAGGTCCAACATATGTGATTTTTATAAGGTTTTATAATGATTCTCGGATTTGGGTTTGTTGGGGGGTTTAGAGAGGTTTAAGGTTGGTTTTTGGGGCTGTTTTGGGTGAGAACTTGAGGGCTGATGGTTAGACTATGTTTGAGGGTTGTTTTGGGTGTATTAGATGACACTTGGGAGGTTGGAAACATGGTTTTCTGGTTTGGCTTTTGGGCAGCTCGGGAATGGCACTTATGGGGTTGTCCTTAGCTTGAATTCATGTGATTTATGCTTGGTTTGTGTTTCGGGTTTGCTACAGTGATTGTGGACTGAAATGTGGTTGTTTTGATTGTGTTGGTGAAGCCTCAGGAACGAATTCGGATAGCTTGGTGGATTGATCGGCTAGAGTTGTTGAGCTTGGATTAGTCGGTGAGTGGTTCTATGTTTTTAAATTGGTTTTCAAACATTGGTTCAAGCATGTGGACCTAGGTTGGGCTTGGTAAACCCATCTAGAGTTGGGATTAGAGTGGTAGTCTAATCTCAAGCTTAGTTTAGGAGACCTTTGGTTGAACTTCTAAATGTATGATATGCCTCTTGATTCATATTCATTGTGATTAATGTTGTATTGTATATTGTAATATACATGTGTATTGAGGCATGATGTGTGACGCATTGTGATATGCATGTGGTTGTGGAATGTGGTTTGTGCATGATGGTAAATCATGGTGAGTACGTGCTAAGCACGGAAATTGGTAAGAAAGTTGTGAGGTTCATAAATGAAATGAGTTAAGTATCGGCACTTGTATGCTTGGGTACAATGATCGATCATTAAGATGTTTAGTGTGCACACGGGAGTCGAAATGCGTGCGTGGTCTTGATGATGGTAGTCATCACGATAGAGTACGGGTACGCCCAGAAATCTTCTTTTATATGTTAGTCGGTGATGAGTGGAATCCCATCGACGGGGCTCGAGGATGAGTGAAATCCCCTCCGAATGTAACGGTGATGAGTGTAATCCCACCATAAGGTAATGGTTGAGTGTTGGATGTGAGTCCAACGGTTGTTATCCGCGTATTAGGGTCATAGCTAGGTGCCAATACGTTTGATATATGTGTTTCCATATGGTTGTGGTTATGGACTTGTTGAGCATGGCATGATAATTGAGATTATGTTCATGCATCATTTATATTTGACTCTTGTTTCTTCAAAGGTAAGAAGTCATGCATTCTTCCTTGGTTGTGTTGTTCGTGCTTGGACCCTGCATTGTCGAGGTTTGTTTTATGAGCTTGCCCTCACTAAGCTTTACGCTTACGCTCTCTTTTGTTCGACAATGCAGATATTTAGCTCGTGGGTTGCTTGTGCAATGAGAGGGCCTCCAAGTGTGCTAGTCGAGCTTTTGCTATCCTCAAGTATGAATTTTTAAGTCATGGATGTAATAGTTAAGCAATGGGGATTTATGTTGTCGTTATGTGTTAGGAGCATGTTTAGACTCCTATGATATGTGGATGTTTTGTTTAAGGGTTGCTTATGCCTTGTATGTTGGCCTTGTGCCCTTACCCTTATGCTTATGTGTTTAGTTTCTAAGGCATGAAATCTTTTAAATGCTATGTATGCTTCTTTTGTTGAATGATGAACCTTTTAATGTATGGCCTTTCATGTGTTATGTGTTTAAGCATGCTTGTTGTAGGGTGTCTTGCCTTTAGAGTTAATGCATGCATGCTGGGAGGTCTTAGTTGGGGTCTTTGAGGCAGTCCTTGTGCCTTAAACCAGCTAAAACTTGACAGCTCGCAACAGGGGTATCGATACAGTTGGACCCATATCGATACGGCCCTCTTGTTTCAGGCCAAGCGTTTCGATACGCGAGGAGGGCGTTTCGATACCATTTTGCTACTAGAAATCTGAGATTTTGACGAGAAATTGAGGGTATCGAAATGGGCTTAGGTGTTTCGAAACGTGTCTTTGTAGCGTTGACCACGAGAAGTTGACCGTTGAGGGCGAATCGATACGATCAACCAGCGTATCGATACGGTCTCCTCGAGTTGACTTTGGCTAGTTGACCTAGTCAAGGCATATCGATACCCTCTTTGAGCATATCGATACGGCCTACAGTTTAAGTTAAAATGGGTTGTTTTTGAATTGTTGTTTGGTTGTTCGTCTCGCTTGTTACTTCCGTTGTCGTTGTTTCACATAGGACATATTAATGCATCTAGACAAGATAATAATAAATGAAAAAGTTTTCTCGAGTTGTTAACCGAAGTGGAGCCTTAACGGGTTTTGCCTCGGTTATCCTCGTGTGACCCGCTCGGACCGGTCAAGCGTCCGGACCGAGACGAGGGGGTTACACTATTGTACACACCGATCACTCTGTAATTAAATACTTAGTGAATAAAAATGATGCTAAACCTAGACTTATTAGGTGGATACTTCTCTTGCAAGAATTCTACTTAGAGGTTAGGGATCGGAAGGGTTGTGAAAATCAAGTTGTTGATCCTCTTTCAAGGCTAGAAGACATGGTTGAAAGTAAAGATGCTCTAGAAATTAAGGAGGAATTCCCTGATGAGAAAATATTATATGCTACAGCAATCCCATGATATGCTGATATTGTTAACTTTCTTGTTAGTGGTATTTTCCTCTTGATTTGAACAGCTAGGGAAGAAATAAATTCAAGCATGATATGTGATTCTACTTTTGGTATGAGCCTTATTTGTTCAAGCAATGTGCGGACCAAATGATTCGAAGATGTGTCCCCGAAGAGGAGCAAAAGTAGATCTTGTTTCATTTCCATTCATCTTCGTGCGGAGGCCATTTTGGAGGAGCTAGGATGGCTAAAAAAGTCCTACAATCATGATTTTATTGACCACACTCTTCAAGGTTGTACATGAATTCTACAAGGCATGTGATCGATGCCAAAGAATGGGAAACATATCACGAAGGCATGGAATGCCATTGCAATACATTTTGGAGGTGGAGCTCTTTCATTTATTTGGAATAGATTTTATGGGACCCTTCTCGTAATCTTTTGGAGATCTCTAGATCTCATTAGATGTGGATTACGTGTATAAATGGGTTGAAGCAATAGCTACACCGAAGAATGACTCCAAGACTGTTTTGAAGTTCCTTCACAAGAATATCTTCACAAGATTTGGAGCCCCAAGAGCCATCATAAGTGATGAAGGCACCCACTTTGACAACAAACTCATTGCTAAAGCATTGCAGAGGTATAGAGTGAGGCATAAAATTGCTACGACATATCACCCTCAGACCAATGGCCAAGCTAAAATTTCAAATCGAGAGATTAAGTAGATATTGGAAAAGGTGGTTACTCCCAAAAGAAAAGATTGGTCGCCAAGACTTGATGAAGATTTGTGGGCTTATAGAATAACTTTTAAGACACCCTTGGGAATGTCTCCATTTAAGCTCGTCTATGGGAAGGCATGTCACCCCCCGTTGAGTTTGAACACAAAGCTTATTGGGCAATAAAGAAGCTCAATATGAATGCGCAACTAGCTGGAGAAAAGAGGTTGTTGGAGCTGAATGAGATGGAGGAGTTTAGAGCCTAGGCTTTCAAGAATGCACACCTATACAAGGAAAAGACTAAGAAGTGGCATGACAAGAACCTTTTTTCCACGACATTTTGTGGAAGGCCAACAAGTCCTCCTCTATAATTCTCGACTTAAACTCTTCCCATGAAAACTGAAATCACGATGATCAGGTCATTTTATTGTACATAAAGTTTACCCTCATGGTGGTGTTGAGATTAAGAAACTTGGCGATGAAGTTGTTTTCAAGGTGAATGGACAAAGGCTGAAAGTCTACAATGGAGCTCCTATCATGTGAGGCAAATCAACCATACTTCTCCAAGATCCATAATAGTTTGCACCCCCTCTTATCTCTTAATTTGCTATAGCATTTTCAGTTTTTGTTCATAAATAAGGTTAATTTTGCTTTTATCTTTTGTCCCTTGATCGTTTAATTCTATTCGAAGTTTTTGTGTTCTGATTAATTTGTGTTGTTAGATGCAACCCCATCATTGCAGGTGGCAGGCTAGGGTTTCATGTAGGGCTAGCGCAGCTTTAATTCTGGATGTACTTTGTCCTTTTACGCTTACGGGAAGTATAAGGCCAAACCTTCTCCTAAGCTTGGGGCGCCATTAAAAAGGTAAAAGGAGAGGGATTTTATTCCCATAAAACATTAAAAAACCCCTAGCTCATTATTACCCTACATACCCTATCTCCTCCTTTATTTACTTTTCATTAAAAATTTGTCATAAATCCCTCTTCCCCATAACTCAAAACCGCCACCCTCACCCTTCTCTCTCCTATAAATTATGTTAGTTACCTTCCTCTCAACCTCCCATCAATCCATTTCCTCTTTTTATTTTCTTAAACTTCAACTTCTTCTTCACAAACTTGTTACAACTTCCCCCACCAAAAAACCATAACTGCTAAAGAATTCTCTGCCATCTTCAAGCATGGCTCATGTCAAGAACATCACCAGCGCGTCCAGTAGTGCCCAACCGGCCGTTGAAATTAAGAAGTTCTTTGAAAATGAAGCTAAAGAACGCTTCCAACAGCTAAAGGATCGCAAGGTTTACCCAGAACAAGGCATGAACATTCCACTGGAAGGGGAAGGAAGCTTCGACAAGGAAGTCCTATATGTCATCGCTAAGCACGACTGGGGGACCTTTTTCAAACACCCTGGCGGTATCTCCGTCTCTTTGGTCAGGGAGTTCTATGTCCACTTGACGAGTCTCACCCAATCCATCGTTTATGTAAGAGGGGACCAAATTAAGTTCACTTCTAGTGCAATCAACAAGTTCTACGGGTTGAAGAATGTCATGGACCGTCACACATCCTTTCCTGAAACCGCAGATGCTCAAACATACAAGGAGGCCTTGGAGGACCTATGTTTTGCTGATACGGAATTTGACCCCCCAAGCAGGGCTGTTGAGAGAGGATGCCTCAAGCCTGAAGCCAAAGTATTGAACCATTACCTAAGAACCCGCTTGTTTCCCACCTCCCACACTGCTACGGTGAATATCTCCATGTTACTTTTACTTCACTCCATCCTCAATGGACGACAAATTGATGTGGGTAAATTGATTGTTGAGGAAGTCTAGTCCTGCTTGAAGAGGAACTTGTAGGGCGTGTAGGTGTTCCCTTTTTGTGAGAGCGCAAGTGCACACTCCTACCAAGTTATAGTATAAAAGATGTTGTATCCCACGAGGAATGGACAGCTTGGTTCGTTTTGTAGTCCCTGCACAAGGTAAAATAAAAACACAATTGAATTGATTATTGAGATGAAAAATAAATGAACACACAAGTAATAAAGGCGGTGATTCAGGTTGATAGAGCAGGCAAGGTTATGTTGCCACTTAGTGTGAAAACTGCGTTGTAAAAGGACTAAGTTGTTTTGTGCTACCACGATATGCAGCCTCGGCGGGTATGGCGGGTGGCAGACTACGACCCTGTCACGCGGCCGCAGCGGGCCACTGCTTTTGCAACTTTCGTTGTCTCAGCAGGTGAAATGGAAATAAGTCTTGGCGGTAGATTTGGCAGATACTCCAAGTTCCGCGGGATAGTTGACAGTGATCCTCCCTATTTCTAGGAAAGGGTGCTCGAAAAGCTAGTGTGACGTAGGCAAGACCTAGCAATCTCAGCGTGAACCTAACACAGGCTAGTAAACTCGGTTGGTGATCCCTTTTAGCCGCAGAAACTTGTGAACTTGTTAGGAACCAAGTTAGTCACGCCCCAACATGTTGTGACTGTGCTTAACCCTTTCGTGAGCCTTACACTTTCGTGCCCAACAAATGGATTCTCTCAACTGATTGGTGTGGACTAATTGAAAGAATGTAGTGCATATATTAAGCAAACTTGGAATATTTTATTAAAAGAAAACAACTCAAAACCTAATACAACTGTTTCACAACTAATTTACAGCATAACTCTAACCTAAATGGAGTTCAGAACATGGCGGCGATAGAAAACACTAGCTAAGTCTATATAAAACCTAAGATGATTTGAACTAGGAGTACAATGGGTATTTATAGACTAATGACTAGGTTAAGTTCTCCTTAAAGCAGAAGTCCTCGAAAGTATCTTTCCATCTTTAAAATGACTTTAAACTCTGACTTCTTTGCATGGAATATGGACTTTATCTCATTTGCCTTAGCCTGTAAGTAACCTTAAGATTTTACTTCGGCGGCTCATGACTGCTGCTACAGACGTCGGAAAATCAAGTGGATGGTGGTGATAGACTCAGGGTTTTAGGCTCTACAAATCGCACTCCGGTTCTCCAACTCTATAGTCAGCTGTCGTGGGCAGCAAGGTCGGCAGCTACTCGGCAGTAACTGTCTTCAGTTGGAGATGCATCAGTACAGCCCCTTGATCTGCTGCCTCAGTGTTGCATCCTCAGCTCCTCTTTCCCTTTCTCAACCTTTATTACCTAAAAAACAAAAATACACTAAAATAGTATCTCTTGTTTACCAAATAAACGGTAATCTATAAAAGCAATGTAAAACAAAGAAATACTGTAAAATGCAATGCATGAACCTACTTATACCTAAAATGATCTTGAAAACAGTAATAATAAGAGGGGAATATGCAGGAAATATAAGACTTGTGGACACTTTACACACCCTCAAACTTGAACTATTGCTTGTCCTCAAGCAATGCAGCCTAAAATGCTTGCTCTAATAATAAGCAGAAAGAAAAGCTTGTCTTTAACTTGATTTTATGCCTCATGACCGTGGCATCTATATTAAATTACTTAAGGGAAATAAGCAAGAAAATAACTCAGAATTAAATTTCTAATGCCAGTGTGATGTGTGCATGTCTGTAAACAGGCTGAATATGCAGAATAAATAATTAAACAAAGATACTGTTGTGATTTAAAGGTTGTTGTCGAGGCAACACAATTGAGCATAATGTTTTCAATCATGACAGTGAGGGCTTCAGCTTATCACAACTACTCTTCTAGGTCTGAAGTTGAGATAGGAGAAAACTACAAAACCCCAAACCCTTGGAGTAGAGTTATCCTAGGAAGGCTTTCATTCACTCATGCTAATTTGTCCGTCACTTCAAGGCTTTCATATTCATGGACTTTTATAGCAGCGGAGTGTCCTCGCACATGATTCTTCCTAGAGCCTGTTGCGGGCACCTCTAGGGTAAAATGACATTGTTATTTGATTTTACTTATGCTGCTGTGGCAGTGCTATTTTTCTGTTCCCTTTGCCTGCCTCGACAACTACCTGTAATCATCGCTAGAATTTTGCAAAGAATTCTAAAAACAAACAGGCAATGTTCATCAAATATTCTAACACATTCATCAAGTAACAGAGATGTTTGACAATTTTAGGCAAAAAGAAAATTTTCTAAGCATTTCAAGGAAGTCTTCAACCATGTTAGAGAAGATTACCATCATGCATCTCTGGAAGGTTGTCGAAACATTGCATAATCTGAACGACATCCTTCGAAACACATATGTACCATACGGGTATGTGAAAGTGGTCTTTTCCTTATCACCCGGTGCTATGGATATTTGATTGTAACCTAAGTAACCATCAAGAAAACAATAAAATGGTTTACATGCAAGATGGTCAAGCATTTGATCAATAAAGGGTAAAGGAAAGTGATTTTTCTATTACCTTTATTTAACTTACGTTAATCCATGCAAACCCTCCAACCAGTCAAAGTCCCAGTTGGGATTAGTTCATTGTTTTTGTTACTTACCAGAGTTATACCTCTCTTTTTCGGTACACATTGTACGAGACTTACCCATATATTGTCGGAGATAGGATAGATGATACCAACATCTAAACACTTTATGATTTCTTTCCTCGCAACTTCCTTCATAACATGGTTAAGTCTTCTTTGTGCCTCAATCTTCGGTTTATGATCATCCGTCAAAAGGATTTTGTGCATACATAGCGTCGGGCTAATTCCCTTCAAATCGGCAACTGTCCACCCTATTTCTTTTTTGTGCAGCGTTAGCATGTCAATCAACCTCTTTTCATGTTCAGGCTGCAACTTAGAAGAAATAATTACAGGCAATGTGTTTTCGGTTCCCAAATAAACATATTTCAATTGCCCTAGCAATGGTTTCAACTCAAGAATAGGAGGTTTTTCAATTGATGGTTTCTCGAGTTTACCTTCCTTACCTAAATAATATAATGGTTCAAAGTATGTACCTGGTTGACTTGTTATCCAATTTGCTTCTTCTTGCTCTTTGTCGTTCAGCTCTTTGAACTTCTCAGGTTTTTCTTGTTCGGCAATAAAATTGCTGAGGAAATTCTCTTCTATGTCAAAGTTGAATTCAGTGGTGGCTTGGTTGACTTGGCACTCCTCTGGATCGTCGACTTGCTTGAGGGTTTGGAAGACATTTAGTTTGACTTGTTGATCGTTCACCCTCATCGTGATTTCTCCTCTTTCAACATCAATCAAGGTCCTTATTGTTGCTAGGAATGGTCTCCCAAGAATAATGGGTTTGAACTCATATGCTTCACAATCCAAAACAATAAAGTCAGCGGGAAAAATAAATTTATCAACTCTTACCAATACATCCTCGGTTTTTCCCTCTGGATGCATATAAGATCTTATCGCAAGCTGCAGCATCACAATTGTAGGCCCCGCCTTCCTTATGCCTAATCGTTGGAAGATAGATTTCGGCATAAGTTTTATGCTTGCTCCAAGATTGCATAACGCCTTCCCGACATAATGATTTCTGATTGCACAAGGTGTTGTGAAATTTTCAGGATCTTTTAGCTTAGGCCACATTCAATTATGCAACAGGGCCATGCATCCTTCCGTCACAGCAACAGTTTTGAATTCCCCAGCGTAGTTCTTTTAGAGACAATGTCTTTAAGGAACTTAGCATAGTTTGGAATTTGTTCTATCTCTTCGACTAGAGGCAAGTTGATGTGGACTTTCTTTAAGATGTCAAGGAACTTCTTGAATTGATATTCTTGTTTTTTGTCGTTTCAACCTCTAGGGGAATGGTGGTGGAAGTTAGATGTCCTCAACCCTTTCATTGGTTTGGATCTTTATGGATGGCATTGCCGAGGCATGTGCAGTTGCCGAGGCATCAAGACTTGCCGAGACATCAAGACTTGCCGAGACATGTGCAGTTGCTGAGGGATTCTCCGTTTCATCAGTTTTGGTAGAGGTTTTGTCATTGGAGTCATTTTTTGGACAAAATGCTACTCTTTCGATTGAGTGTTCTCCTTTGAGTGAGCTTGGGCTTCTTTAAGTTGTCGGCCACTACTAGTGGTGATTGCTTTTCAATGCTCGTGGCCAATTCCCCTCGTGGCCTCAGTATCGTTGGGTATACCTCCATGCGGTCTTGTATTCAGGTTTTAGGTGAATTGCCCGAATTCAGTCTCCAATGATTTCAGGGCTGCCTCCTGATTCTGCAATCTCATCTCAGTCCTGTTAATAAAAGCATCAGTCTTTTTCATATTCTCAACCTTATAAGATTTAGTTTTTAACATAAAAGCATTAAGAGAATTTTCCAAAGAACTTGATGGTGTTGATTGTTGTTGCGACATCTGTTGTCGTGGCATGTTCTGCTGGAATCCTGATTCTTGTGCATTCTGATTGTTCTGGTTGAGGGAATTGTTGGGATTGCTCCATGAAAAATTAGGATGTTTCTTCCCAGCCGGATTGTATGTGTTGGACATTGCATTATTGTTCCGGTTGTAGTTTCCAACATAAAAGCTAGACTCTGGGTTCTACGGACACTCAAAAGAATCATGGTTACTGTTACATAAATCACAAATTGAATCTAAAACCTTGATCTCCTATGTGTTGCTTGGTCACTGCATGTTTTTAACCAAACTGGTTAAAGTAGTCAATTATGTGAGAATTACATATGATGACTCAAGCTCGTTTATCGCGGCATGACATCTGACTCCTTCTCTTCTAGTAGTTGGGAATTGATAATCATTTTTAGCAAGCCTGTTCAAAATCTCTATTGCTTCTTCTAGTGGCTTGTCTAGGAGTATGTCGTTTTCCAAGGCATCTAGCATCATCCTTGTTGGTGTGTTTACTTCGTTGTAAAACATCATCACTTGTGTCCATACTGGGAATCTGTGTGGGGAACATTTGTGTAACAGTTCTCTGTATCGCTCCCAAGCCTCGGACATGGATTCATCATCTACCTTCCGAAAAGAAGTAATTTCGTTACATAACTTATCAGTCATATTTGTAGGATTAAATCTAGCAAGGAAATCACGACATAAATAAGTCCAAGATCCTATTAATACGGATGGAATACTATTCAACCACGATTTTGCCCTATCCCTCAGTGAATAGGGGAATAATTGTAGCCTCAAAACATCCTCATGGACTCCTTGTAGTTTGAATGAATTGCAAATCTCCGGGAAGGATTTGAGATGTTGTCTGGCATCTTCAGTTGTCGATCCGCCAAATTGACCGATTGTATTAATTATATTGAACATTATTTGCTTTAATTCAAAGTGGGCAGCTTCAATTTCAGGTGTGAAAACTCTAGGTTTAAGTCATTGAGATCTTCCTCTAAATAATCACGAACGGTTCAGATTTGTACAAGGATCGGTAGAGCAGGTACTCCACCTCCTGCCGCGGAATTTTGATTGTCGTTGGCATTCACATTATCGTTCCGGATAGTAGGTGGGTCAACCATTGTTGCTATCAGTCTTTGGCTGAGTCTCTGAAAGGTACGTACAATTTTTGGATCAAGGGGATATTCTGGAGATGTCGGTCTTGCCCTATTCATACACCAATGCAAAACCAAAATTTGTTACCCTTTGAAACTGAAATAGAAATAGAGGTGCAAGAAAATAAAAAACAAAGTTGATATTGTCAATCCCCAGCAACGGTGCAAAAAAACTTGTTGCGTGTAATAAGTTCTTCGCAATTGGTACAAGTGTGCACATCATAAGTTATAGTATAGAAAGATATCGTCTCCACAGGGATTGGTGCTACTTCGGAAATCTAATTTATCGCACTGAAAATAAAAACACAATTTGGTGATTGTAGGATTTCTAATTAACAAGTAAAATAAAGAGCAAATAAATAAAAGAGAGATGTAATAAAATAAGAAAGAATAGGACGAGTTATCATGAGTTTGAGGAGTGATAATTGAATGGATCTTCTTGGTAATTGAGTGCAAAAGTGACTCAATCGCCTTGGCAATTGGCAACAGTCGTATTGGCTGGGAAACTAATGAAGCAATTGCTTGGGCAATGTGGGAATAGAGCGAATTTCTGGGCGACAACCTTCAAGGTTCAGCGAAGCGTTCTTCAATGGCTTCTTCTTATCCCTAATTTGAAACACTTGTGAATTGTGCACGCCTTGATAATACATCTCTGCGTGAACCAAAGGTTGACAATAACCGATCTTGCGCTCCTTTTAGCCTTTAAATTCATAACTTATCCCTAAGTCGAATTAGTCTTCACCATCGTTTGATTGAATAAAGACCATGCTCATTCGTTTCTTGAATCTAACTCTCCCGATATTAGATAAATGGATGAATTCACGAGATCCTCTCCCAATTCACTCATAAACAAAATTAAGAACCAAGAATGAACAAACCTTGAATTAAAATTGCAAACTCAAATACCTAAAACAAACCAAATCGTTTTCGTAAACACAATAACCCAAGCCAAATAGTTTTAGTTCATGGTTGGGTTTAAAATAAACTCAAAACAAAACTCTCCAATCATAAACAAAACCGAAACAAAAGAAGAAGATGATGAAATCAATTCAGCCCCTCTCTCGGATTCTCTCTAACCGAGCATGTTGAAGTAGGTGGCGTGGCCTTCTTTATATAGAAGATAGCTAGGTCAAAGTCTTTCTTGAGGGGGGAAGTTAAGTTGGAATTAAATATCTTAAAAGAAATAAATTTCTTTTATTATATTTTTATTCCTCCAAAATATCCTCGTAAAACTCTTGGAATTTGATGTCCTTTTAACCTCTACATGGAACTCCAACTCCTTTGCTCCACGTCATCTATCTTGAACATGTTAGAATTATCTAGTCATCAAATCGGCTACCACTTCATCTTATCCTTAATTGCCATAGCAACTTCTAGCTTGCACGGGCAACGAATCCTGCAAACAAAACATCCTCCAACAATACCCTTTTTCCACCAAAACTAACCAAAAGATGAAATCAAGCATAACCACAAAGGGAAGAATGCAAATATGCATGAATGACTATAAATGCAACTAATATGCGCCTAATTCTAACAATAATATGAGTAAATAGGGTCATAAAAATAGAAATTTTGCACACTTAACAGGATTGCATGTTTTCTAAGCCTCGTTACCTCCACTTTTCAAGGAAATGGTCAAATTAGATGAAGTAGAGAACCTCGTATCTAGAATGGGAAAAGTCTTCGGTCTATTATCCTTATCACTCCCCGAAAAAATGAAACGCGGGAGGAATGCTCACCTCAAACTGATGCCAATACAGCACCGAAAGTACCAGCTAGATCCTCCGAAAACCCCTCGCAAAGATTGTCCCAATCGACTTCTTTGAAGGTATCGATGCCTTTCTAGGCTACTTCACTTACATCCCCGCTAAACGAGCCAGTGTAAAGTGTCCACAAGTCCTATATTTCTTGCGCATACCACCTCTTATTATTACTGTTTTCAAGCTCATTTTAGGCATAAGTAGTTCATGCATTTCATTTTAAAGTATTTCTTTGTTTTACCTTGCTTATATAGATTATCATTTATTTGGTAAACAAGAGATATTGTACTGAGGAGCTGAGGATGCAACGTTGAGGCAGCAGATCAAGGGGTTGTACTGATGCATCTCCAGCTGAAGACAGTTGATGCCGAGAGGCTTCCGAACAATGTTGTTGCTGACCTTGCTGCCCACGACAGCTGACTATGGAGTTGGAGAACCGGAGTGCGAATTATAGAGCTTAAAATTCTTAATTTATGGCTACCATCCACTTAATTTTCCAATGTCTGTAGCAGCAGCCAGAGCCGCCGAAGTGAGATCTCAGGGTTACTTGCGAACTAAGGCAAACGATATAAAGTCCATATTCCACGTAAAGAAGAAAGAGTTTAAAGTCATATTGAAGATGGAAAGCTACTTTCGAGGACATCTACTTTAAGGAGGACTTAACCTAGTCATTAGTCAATAAATACCCATTGTAATCCTAGTTCAAATCATCTTAGGTTTTATATAGACTTAGCTAGTGTTCTCTGTCGCCACCATGTTCTAAACTCCATTTGGGTTAGGGTTATTTGTAAATTAGTTGTGAAACGGTTGTATTAGGTTTTGAGTTGTTTTCTTTTAATAAAATATTCAAAGTTTGCTTAATCTATGCACTTCATTCTTTCAATTAGTCCACACCAGTCAGTTGAGAGAATCAATTTGTCTGGAACGAAAGTGTAAGGCTCACTAAAGGGTTAAGCACGGTCACAACATGTTGGGGCGTGACTAACTTGGTTCCTAACAAGTTCACAAGTTTCAGCGGCTAAAAGGGATCACCAACCAAGTTTACTAGCATGTGTTAGGTTCACGCTGAGATTGCTAGGTATCGCCTATGTCACGCTAGCTTTTCGAGCATCCTTTCCTAGAAATAGGGAGGATCACTGTCGACTATCCCCCCGGACTTGGAGTATCTGCTAGATCTACCGCCAAGACTTATTTCCATTTCACCTGCCGAGACAGTGAAAGTTGCAAAAGCAGTGACCCGTTGCGGCCGCATGACAGGGTCGTAGCCTGCTGCCCGCCATACCCACCGAGGCAACATATCGTGGCAGCACAGAAAAACTCAGTCCTTTTACAACGCAGTTTTCACACTAAGTGGCAGCATAACCATACCTGATCTATCAATTTGAATCACCTCCTTTATTACTTTTGTTTTCATTTATTTTCATCTCAACATTCAATTCACTTGTGTTTTTATTTTACCTTGTGCAGGGACTACAAAACGAACCAAGTTGTCCAATCCTCGTGGGATTCGACATCTTTTATACTATAACTTGGCAGGAGTGTGCTCTTGCGCTCTCCCAAAAAGGAAACACCTACACGCCCTACAAGTTTTTGGCACCGTTGCCGGGGATTGGTAACAACAAATTTCGTTTTTCAATTTCTGCACCTTTTATTTACTTTATATTTTATTTTTAATTTTAATCAAAAAAATATTTTACCTTCCTTTGCTAGTGTATGACCAAGGCAAACCCTAAAGGAAATCTCCTCATTTACGACGATCTCGGACGTGAAACAAGAAGGATTAAGAAGGAGCTCATGGAAGTCCTAAAGAAAAAAACAGAGAAGACAAAGGAAAAGCAAGGGTAAACATGGTAAACGAGGACCCACCCAACGATGTCGCACATGGCAGGGGCAGGCAGCAGGACTTGCCGCCCAGAGGCCCGTAATATCTACCACGGCAAGACCCCCTTGATCTGCCCAGGCAACCCCAGCCCGCTCGAACTACTAGAGAATATATTGAGCACGACTTATGAGGGTTCGACCCAATAGTGACAGAACCTGACATATGGGCAGACCATTTTGAATTAAAGTTCGACATGTTCAACATGATAAACACGCTAGGGCACTTTGGAGGGACTGTCACAGAAGATGTTCAGCAGCATTTATGAGGATTTCTGGACATATTGAGGCTGAGGTTCCGAGGGTTCCACCAGGATGTATTGAGGCTGAGGTTGTTCCCCTATTCAATAAGGGATAAAGCAAAACAGTGGTTAAATAACCAGCCAGCCGAATCATTCAACACATGGACGGAGCTCTGCAAAGATTTTCTAGGCTATTTCAGCTTGTCCAACGTTACTAATAGGCTGCGGAATAAGATCACAACCTTCAGACAAGGGGATGATGAGTCGATGTATGAAGCATGGGAGCGATACCAAAAATGTTGAATAAATGTCTGCTACATGGTCTTCCAGCTTGGACGCAGGTATCCATATTCTACAACGGGATTAACTACTCAACTCGGATGATGATAGATGCCTCGGCCAATGGGATCATTCTCGACAGACCCCCAGAGTAAGCATTGCAGCTGCTGAACCAAGCCGCTAAAAATGAATACAAATACTCGACATCCCGCCGAGGCGGCACAAGGCGGCCAGCCAATGTAAATGAGGTCATGAAGATTGTCCAACCTGCTGGGAAGGTATATGAAGTAAAAGTTGTGGAGCCATTTTGTGAAGAATATGGTGGCGACCATGATTCCTCTGACTGTGCCGCATCCGCCAATTATATGGGAGGATATGAGAGGAATAGTAGACCTGCTCAGAATACCTACAACCCAAAATGGAAGAACCATCACAACTACTCTTAGAGCAACCCCAGAATTGTTGCAAACCCATCACAGCAACGTGGAGATTATCAGCAGAACCTGCCGCGACAGATGCCACCATAGCAGGATGTAAACACTTCCTCTTTAGAATCTACCTTACATACTTTCATGTCTCGTACTAATGATTTCATACTTAATACAAATAAATTCATTGATAAAACTGAATCTTTCATGTACATGACAGAAAGCATGATGAACAACCAAGAGGCAACATTAAAAAATCTGGAGACATAGTTCGGGAAGTTTGCTCAGATCATCAGTACTAGGCCAATGGGTTGATTACCTAGTGACACTGAAATAGCAAAAGGAAAATCCCATGAACAGTTCAAGGTTGTAACAACCAAAAGCGGGATAACATTATAGGACCCATTCATGCATGCTGAAGAGAAACAACACTTGTCAAACCAGTTCGACCCGTTGATCGATCTGCCGCGACAACACCAGAATAGGAATCAGCAGATAATACCGGGAATGAACGGGAAGAACCTGAATCAACTACCCAGAATAGGATGCCCAGAAAAGAAAAAAATTGTCAACCATGTACCTCCACCACCATTTCCCCAGAGACTGAAGAAACACAAGCAAGAGATGCAATATAAAAGGTTCTTGGATGTGCTAAAGTAAGTCAAAATCAACCTTCATCTAATAGAGTTGATTGAACAAATGCCCAGCTATGCCAAATTCTTAAAAGATATGATATCCAAGAGAACAAGGATTGGGGAATTTGAAACAGTGGCAGTACGGAAGGATGCATGGCTATGTTGCACAATAAAGCACAGCCCAAACAGAAAGATCCAGACAGCTTTATAATCCCCTGCAAAATAGGCAGCAACCACTCTGTGTGAGCATTATGTGACCTTGGGGCGAGCATAAACTTAATGCCCAAATCTGTTTTCTAGAAACTAGGAATAGGAGATGCCCGCCAACAACGGTGATGCTTTAGCTGGCTGGCAGAACATATGTACAGTCGGAAGGAAAACTTGAGGACATCCTGGTAAAGGTGGATGAATTTATTTTTCATGTCGATTTCTTGGTACTGGAATGTGAAGCGAATGAAAAAGCACCAATCACCCTGGGGTAGCATTTCCTTGCTACGGGCAGAAAACTGATCGATGTGGAAAAAGGCAAACTTACGATGAGGATAGACGATCAACAAGTAAAACTGAACGTTTTCTAGTCCATGAGACAGGCTGAAGATCCAGAAGAATGCCAGCTACTGGATGATGTCTTAGAGTTCAACCTTGAAGACAACAGACCCTACCTACAGCAAGACTGCCCAGGCAGAAACTTCGGTAGCTGCCACGACAGCCATTTAAAGAACTGCCCAGAAGATGAACAATGTGAAGAGTAGACGGAACAGGAAACGAAAGAATAGGAAGAGGCATATTGGATAACAAACAGACCATATAAGTACTTTGAACCTCTGAATTGCACAGAAAAGGGGGGCAACATGTTCAAACCATCCACCGAATAACCTCCTACTCTTGAGTTAAAAGCCTTGCCTTCACAACTTAAATATGTTTTCATGGGACATAATGATACACTACTAGTTATATTTTCTTCCAAGTTGCAGCCCAAACAGGAATAGCAATTGATTGCGCTGTTGCGGCAACATAAGAAGGCAATAGGCTGGACCATTGTAGATATAAAGGGAATCAGCCCTGTCATTTGCATGCATAAAATCCAGCTTGAGCAGGATCACAAACCAACTGTGGATGCCCAGATGAGATTAAATGAGGCCATGAGAGAAGTTGTCAAAAAGGAAATCATCAAGTGGCTAGATGCTAGTATCATATATCCAATCTCAGACAACGAATGGGTAAGCCTAGTACAATGTGTACCAAAGAAAGGTGGAATAATTGTGGTAAGCAATGATAATAACGAATTAATCCCAACTCGAACAGTATCTGGTTGGCGGATATGCATGGATTACCGCAAGTTAAATAAAGCAACAAAAAAGATCATTTTCCGTTACCTTTTATTGATTAAATGGTTGACCGCCTTGCTGGATAACCCTTTTATTTCTTTTTAGATGGATAATCAGGGTACAACCAAATCGCCATCGCATCGGAGGAACAGGCCAAAACAACCTTCACTTGCCCATATGGCATCTATGCTTTTCGAAGAATGCCATTCGGTTTGTGCAATGCCCCAACCACATTCCAGCGATGCATGATGGCTATCTTCTCCGACATGATAGAAGATTTCATGGAAATCTTCATGGACGACTTCTCTATCTTCGACAGCAGCTTCGACAGCTGCCTCGGCAACCTTGAGAAAGTAATGACCATATGTGAGGAAACAGACCTAGTGCTTAATTGAGAAAAATGCCACTTTATGGTCGACGAATGCATAGTCTTGGGGCATAAAATTTCCGCACAGGGAATAGAAGTAGACAAAGCCAAGATTGAAGTCATAGCCAACTTGTCACCGCCGGCCGCTGCAAAGGGCATATGCAGTTTTCTGGGACACACATGTTTCTATCGCAGATTCATTGAAAAAATTTCTAAAATTTCTAAACCACTGTGTACTTTGCTGGAGCAGGACAAGCCATTCATCTTCAACGACGCATGCCAAGAGGCATTCAAAACAATAAAGGAAAAGCTAGTCACAGCACCTGTGGTAGTCCCCCCTGACTGGAGCCAACCCTTCGAACTCATGTGTGATGCTAGTGACACTGTCGTTAGCGCCGCCTTAGGGCAGCACAGAGATAAGATCTTTCACGTCATATACTACGCTAGCAAAACACTAAATCCTGCCTAGACCAACTACACCCTACATAGAAAGAACTGCTGGTAGTAGTATTTGCCTTCGATAAGTTTCGACCCTACCTGATCGGCACAAAGGTGATAGTTCACATGGACCATTCTGCTTTAAGGTACCTATTCACAAAGAAAGACGCAAAGCCCTACCTAATTCGGTGGATCTTACTGCTGCAAGAATTTGACATAGAAATCTAAGACAGAAAGGGCACAAAAAATCAAGTGGCGGACCATCTCTCTCGGCTTGAGCATAAACAAGAGAACACCTTCCACAACGAAATTCAAGATGAATTCCCTGACGAACAGCTATTACTAGCCTCTGCTCTAGTAGTCGCCCTGAAAGCTAAAGGACTATTACCTGCCGCCCACGCAGAAGCCGCGACAGCAACATCAATCAACACACCCTGGTACGATGATATTGTAAATTATTTAGTATTTGGTGTTTTGCGTTATGAAATTAACTTCCAAGGTAAGAAACGATTCCAACATGATGCTAAGCATTATTTTTGGGACGAGCCTTTCTTGTTTAAAAACTATGCAGACTAGGTTATCAGACGGTGTGTACCAGAGGATGAACAGCAGACCATACTTTCATAATTCCACGCAGCACCATACGGAGGCCATTTTGGAGGGCAGCGCACAGTAGCAAAGGTGCTGCAATTAGGGTTCTTTTGGCTGACACTGCATAAAGACGCTCAAACATTCTACAAACAGTGTGACAGCTTCCAAAGAACAGGAAACATATCGAGAAGGAATGAAATGCCCCTTCAAACAATCCTTGAGGTCAAATTGTTCGATGTGTGGGGGATGGATTTCATGGGACCATTCCCATCTTCGTGCGGAAACATGTATATCCTCATAGCAATTGATTACGTTTCTAAGTGAGTAGAAGCCATTGCCACCCCTCACAATGATGCAAAGACCGTTCATAGGTTCTTACGAAAGAACATCTTCACGAGGTTTGGAGTACCAAGAGCAATCATTAGTGATGAAGGAACCCATTTTGATAACAGATTAATTGCGAAGATACTCTAGAAAGTGGGGGTCAAGCACAAAATTGTCGCAGCCTATCATCCACAAACAAATGGGCAGGCAAAAATTTCGAACAGGGAAGTCAAGACCATCTTAGAGAAAGTTGTCAACCCTAATAGAAAAGATTGGTCACTGAAACTAGACGATGCTCTTTGGGCATATCGAACAGCATACAAAACACCGCTAGGAATGTCCCCATATCGTCTAGTATACGGAAAGGCATGCCATCTCCCTATCGAGATAGAACACAAGGCGTATTGGGCAGTCAAGACAATTAACATGGACTGGAAACAGGCTGGGGAAAAGAGACTACTAAATCTAAAAGAAATGGAAGAATTTCGGCGGGAGGCATACGAAAACGTCAAGTTATACAAGGAAAAAACAAAAAATGGCACGACAGCAAGATTCAGCAGCGACAGTTCCTGCCAGAGCAGCAAGTGTTGATGTTCAATTCATGCCTCAGACTGTTTCCTGAGAAGCTAAAATCCAGATGGTCAAGACCATACAAAGTATTCCAAGCCTTCCCACATGGCGTCGTAACAATAAAATTCGCAAATGGAGGTACATAGTCCAAGGTCAATGGGCAGGGACTAAAGCACTATACAGGGGACTCTACCGCAAAAGAACGAGAAGTATTCACATTGGGGATGGCCACCCTACTGTGACATAACCTTATCTTGGCCTCTATTTACTGCTTTAGTAAGAGTAGTTTTTATGATTATGTTTCATTTGTTTTAATTTTTCTTTGTTCCCGTCTCACAATTAATTCTGCAGGTCCAAACCCAAGAAATACAAAGCACGAGGCAGGAATACCAAGCCCGCTATCGTAACCTGCAACTAAAAGCAACCGAAGCCTTCTTCCCTTTTCTTTCTTTTATTAATTTTTCTGTTTTGTGCATTGAGGGCAATGCCCATCTCGAGTTTGGGGGGTATAGCTCTCGCATCTTTTGTCTAAGCATCTTTAGTTGCATATAGGTTGCATTGTACTTGCCTTAGTAATAATCGGAAAAGAAAAATTTGTTATGACTTGTGCCTATGATAGGACATCCAATCAATTTATTTTCGCACCTAACTAAAAATTGAACTTAAACTTGGGAAAAGCATGAAATACGACTTAGAAATTTTTCTTTTTGCCTAAAATTGTCAAACACCTCTATTACTTGTTGAATGTGTTAGAATATTTGATGAACATTGTCTGCTTGTTTTTACAATTCTTTGCAAAATTCTAACGATTATTACAGGTAGCCGCCAAGGCAGTCAAAAGGAATAGAAAAATAGCACTGCCACGGCAGCAGGTGTAAAAACAAAGAACAATGATGTTTTACCCTAGAGGTGCCTACAAAGAGCTCTAGGAAGAATCATGTGTGAGGACACTTCGCTGCTATCAAAGTCCATGAATCTAAAAGCCTTGAAGTAACGGACAAATTAGCATGAGTGAATGAAAGCCTTCACGGGATGACTCTACTCCAAGGGTTTGGGGTTTTTTAGTTTGCTCCTATCTCAACTTCAGACCTAGAAGAGTGGTTGTGATAAGCTGAAGCCCTCACTGCCATGATTGAAAACATTATGCTCAACTGTGCTGCCTCGGCAGCAACCTTTAAATCACGGCAGCATCTTTATTTAATTATTTATTCTGCATATTCAGCCTGTTTACAGACATGCACACATCACACTAGCATTAGAAATTTAATTATGTGTTATTTTCTCGCTTATTTCCCTTCACTAATTTAATATAGGTGCCACGGTCTTGAGGCATAAAATCAAGTTAAAGACAAGCTTTTCTTTCTGGTTATTATTAGAGCAAGTATTTTAGGCTACATTGCTTGAGGACAAGCAATAGTTCAAGTTTTGGGGTGTGTAAAGTGTCCACAAGTCCTATATTTCCAGCACATTCCACCTCTTATTATTACTGTTTTCAAGCTCATTTTAGGCATAAGTAGGTTCATGCATTGCATTTTACAGTATTTCTTTATTTTACCTTGCTTTTATAGATTATCTTTTATTTGATAAACAAGAGATATTGTTTTAGTGTATATTTGTTTTTAGGTAATAAAGGCTGAGAAAGGGAAAGAGGAGCTGAGGATGCAACGCTGAGGCAGCAGATCAAGGGGTTGTACTGATGCAGCTCCAGCTGAAGACAGTTGTTGCCGAGTAGATGTCGAGCAATGTTGCTGCCGACCTTGCTGCCCACGGCAGCTAACTATGGAGTTGGAGAACCGGAGTGCGATTTGTAGAGCTTAAAATTCTGAATCTATCGCTTCCATCCACTTAATTTTTTGACGTCTATAGTAGGAGCCAGAGCCGCCGAAGTGATATCTCAAGGTTACTTGCGGACTAAGGCAAACGAGATAATGTACATATTCCACGTAAAGAAGTCAGAGTTTAAAGTCATATTGAAGATGGAAAGCTACTTTCGAGGACTTCTACTTTAAGGAGGACTTAACCTAGTCATTAGTGTATAAATACCCATTATACTCCTAGTTCAAATCATCTTAGGTTTTATATAGACTTAGCTAGTGTTCTCTACCGCCGCCATGTTCTAAACTCCATTTGGGTTTGGGTTATGTTGTAAATTAGTTGTGAAACGGTTGTATTAGGTTTTGAGTTGTTTTCTTTTAATAAAATATTCCAAGTTTGCTTAATCTATGAACTTCATTGTTTCAATTAGTACACCAGTCAGTTGAGAGAATCTATTTGTCGGGCACGAAAGTGTAAGGCTCACGAAAGGGTTAAGCACGGTCACAACATGTTGGGGCGTGATTAACTTGGTTACTAAAAAGTTCACAAGTTTTAGTGGCTAAAAGGGGTCACCAACCGAGTTTACTAGCCTGTGCTAGGTTCACGCTGAGATTGCTAGGTATTGCCTACGTCACACTAGCTTTTCGAGCATCCTTGCCTAGAAATAGAGAGGATCACTGTCACTATCCCGCCAAACTTGGAGTATCTGCCAGATCTTCCGCCAAGACTTATTTTCATTTCACCTGCCGAGACAATGAAAGTTGCAAAAGAAGTGACCCGATGCGACCGCGTGATAGGGTTGTAGCTTGCCTCCCGCCATACCCGCTGAGGCAGCATATCATGGCTGCACGAAACAACTTAGTCCTTTCACAACTCAATTTTCACACTAAGTGGCAGTATAACCCTACCTGCTCTATCAATTTGAATCACCTCCTTTATTACTTGCGTTTTCATTTATTTTCATCTCAACAATCAATTCACTTGTGTTTTTATTTTACCTTGTGCAGGGACTACAAAACGAACCAAGTTGTCCAATCCTTGTGGGATACGACATCTTTTATACTATAACTTGGCAGGAGTATGCACTTGCGCTCTCACAAAAAGGGAACACCTACACGCCTTATAGCCAGCCCTCTCAACCTCTTCATTTTCTGTGGTAACATCTCTGCATGTCTTTCTGATGGTATCAACTTCACTACCCACTTTCTCTTGGGATTCACCCTCCAAAGCACTCGAGGATTGTCCAAAATCCCATGCGAGTTTACCTACGGCCTTATCGGGTGAAAAAAGCCTCCTAGGACAAGTACAATAAGATATCAGAATATTTGAATCCTCCACTGATTCCTCCAATAGCACATTAGCCAAGGGATCTTGACATCTTTAAGGCCACGCCTTTCTGCAGTCACCCACACCATGAGGAATTATTTGCTCTGAAAGTGGGTCATACGGTCTTGCTTCGTTGGGACAATTCCCTCTTAGGCAATATCTAAAAAGATTCTTAGATTGTGATAACATCTGGAACTTTTAACCATGCCCCATCTCACAACGACACCACTTGGGCCTTCTCGCATCCCTCCACCTACTGATGAAGGTTCTCATGTTTTTGCTAAGCTTCATCCACCGTACAAGGAAATTAAAACATTCAAGTAACTTTCTTGCAACCTTGATGAACTTGTTTCGATCCAATCCCCAGCTTATCCTTGTTGGACCATCTCTCAATGGCCTCCTTAGTCTCCACCACTTTTATTGTCACCGTGTGAAGCTAAATAGACCGTCGTAGATCTTTTTCCCCGCTCTATTCAAGGATAAGAGAATCTTTAGCATATCCATGGATGGATTAAAGTCCACCACTACACTCCAATGAGTTGGCCTGGAGCAATCATATATGTATTTAGTACCTCCACTAGGAATGGGTGCAATGGAAGATGAAACCCTGCCTCCAAACAGTAAAACGACAAGTGTAACCCCCTCGACCCGGTCTAGTCACAAGACCGAATCAGGAGAGTCACACGGGGATAACCGGAGAAAAATCCGAGAATTTCCCTTCGATTAACAACCCTAGATTAAAATTTATCTTGTCTAAATGCAATTTAACGGTCCTATGGTGTTAAGGGTTACAGCGGAAGAACAACATCTCAATCGGACATCAATCGAATGTCCAATTGGAGCCAAATAGTCTCGAAGGAACATTTTGCAAAACCACACCAAAACAGGGGCAAAAGGGTAATTTAAACCTTACCAAATAGTTTATCAATCATATTTCAAGCACACGAGGCAAGACCAACACAAACGAGACATTTAAACTCACTTAGGAAGCATACAAGCATTAGGGACTAAAACGTAACATTTGGAAACCTTTAAAGATGTCTTTTAACCACTTTAACTACATGTGTTTCAAAACAGGGGTTGCCTGTTCCGAAACGCGGGCTCTCATCAAAAAAATATTAGGTTGTTTCGAAACGGGTCCTCTTGGTTTCGAAACGGGAGTCTCCAGAGGCAAAACGAACCGAAACAACACCACTCTCGTTCCGATACGGGTGCCCCAAAAGCCTGGCCGTTCCGAAACCATACTAGATGTTTTGAAATGCCTTGGCACAGATTGGCCCGAAAATGCATTTTGGCATCCTCAAACATTCCCAAACTTACCCCGAGAGATCAAAAACCACATGGCAACATGTTAACCAAACATTCTAGAGGCAAAACACCCTAAAAGCAGGTTTCAAACATGCACACACTCAAACATAGATCTCAACCATGAAAGCTCAAAAAGAACAGCTTTAACTCAAACATCAAGTCCAAAACATAAGGCATTTAACCAAAGGCCAAAACAAGTCTCAACATAGCTTGGATTCAACATTTAAAACATGTAGCAACATGGTCAAACACATAGGAGTTTACAACCACCTCCATAACCACAAAAACAAGTATTCCCATTGCTAAATCATTATTACAACTTAAAATCCATACTTGAGCTTAAGCTACGATCACCGGAGCCTTTCCCTTGCCTTCCTTTGCTTCTCGGATCATTAAAGATCTGCATTGTTGGAAAGGAGTGCGTAAGCATAAAAGCTTAGTGAGTGGTGCTCAAACCACAACAACAACAATGCAGTTTTAGCAAAACCATTTAAGATTTGAAAACAAAACCACAAGCATGATTTCCATCAATAAGATTATTAACAATCTAACACGTGCTTGGCATCTTACATCAAGCAATGCAACAACATATAACATGATGGCATGACTCTCAACATCTATCAAGATAACAATCAACCTTCCAACACAAGAGTATAAGGGCAACTATGATTACATTACTCAGATACGTGGATTGGACTCGATGGCATCTTACATCACTGAATCTATAAGAACAACAAGACTCACGATGGCATCTTACATCACTGAGGTCTAACAATAAAGCTTCCGGTGGCATCTTACATCACCGTACTCCTCCCTAATGGCATCTTACATCACTAGGGTCTCGCACGAGTTTTACAAGTGCACTCTAATCCTATAGTTGATCAATTATACCTGGCAAGACTCTTATATTTGCCAATACTCAAACGTCATATAAGTCATCATAACAATATCACACTCATTAGCCAAAATACACCCACATTCATCTCATCTCATATCAACAATGCATAACAAGATTTAAAAATAGAATTCCAAAAAAGTAAAACGTAAACATTTAACACTTACTCTCGAGCTTAGGTTGGCCTTTCAAGCTCAACCTAAACTCTCAAAAACATTTCCACTCACCGGTAGAACTTAAAGATAGCCGAAACACCAATTTCAAGCCTCCATAACACCGGGTGTCACGTCCAAAGTACCCAAATCTCTATTCGTTGCTTCTACTCAAATCAAAACAAAGAGTTAACATACTTTTCAACAATCAAACCCATTGAAATCAACTCTATCTCAATTCAACAACAACCATTTCTGATTCCTACCCGAAACTAATCAAAACAAATCACATTTCCACACTAACCAAAAATAAACCACAACTTCATCAATTTAACATCTAAAACACACACAAAAGCTTCAAAACCTTGAACACACATCCACAAACCCCTTAGGAACCATTTCCAACCACAAACAACCCCAAAACCCATTTTCCCAACTCAAAATTTACTCATTTATTCTATTTTGGGATTTCTTGATAAACCCACCATATTAACCTTATATTATACTCAAAACATGATTTAAAACTCACTCAAACCATTATTTTCACTAAATTGCTTAAACCCATTCACAAGCTCATTTTACCCAAAATGAGAGAACTTGAGAAATCACCAAGTTCTTGGAAAGAAAATGTTACAAATAAGATTTAAATGAAGAAAATAGTAAAAATCAAGTTGTTTACCTCTTTGAAACCTTCAAAATGGTGAAGATTGGTGGAAATGGATGGTGGCTTGGCTTTGGGAGTTTTTGACGTGAAAAGGTTTTGAAAAGGGGAAGAAGAAAGTGGGTATCTCTCCCTTTTTTTCTTTTTGAAATATTTTATTTTATTCCACTTTTATTTTAAAACTCTCTTTTAATCAAAAATCCTCTTTTGCCTTAATTTATTTTTATTTATCCTTAAAACTCAATTTAATTTTTTAAAACCCTTTTTATGAAACTATTTCATTTAAAGACAACCTCAACCCCAAAATTCGATCTACAAACCTTTCTCGAGTCTCAGTTCGAACTCCATACCCTAAACACGAGGCATTACAACAAGTAAAACCATGATGAACTCTCGACGGAATCACAATAATTACTTATACAACAGTCTCCCTAGGAATCTCGAACTTGAACTTATAATTCTATCATAACATATCATGATACAACTATATCATTTGCGCTTCATTTTTGGTCGATTTTTCCTTCAGACATACTTGTTGTCGTTGGTTCTGAATGGTTTTCGACAACCTTCTTATCTATGCTTTTGGTTCACCTAACCAATGTCTCTAGCAAAATACGAGGTAGATAAAAAGTCAAAAGACTTGCAAAGAAATCAGTCAAAGAGTTTGAAGTTGAGTAAAATCTAGTAAAGTGATTGATTTAACCCTAGAGAACCTTTATAGCTGGAGGACGCATCTCCTTAAAGGTCTCTTGATCCGCATCCTAAACGACAACAACGACAAAGTAACATGTGCACTCTCTCACAGCCACACAAACCAGACAATCATGACTGCACAATTAATGTAGATGCCTTTTGGCATTCCAACGGTCACAAGGAAGGTCATCTTCATATATTTCATAGTAGGTCTGGGGTGCGGCATGTCTAGAGTACGGCTAAAAGACGACAAGTTTCGAAACTTTTCCTCGAACTAAAAATGTTAGACTTCTTGATAACATTTTTCGGTTTTTTTTAGTTTTTTTTTTTTTTTGCAAGTATCGATACTTATTTTATAAGTATCGAACTTACAGAATAAGTATTGATACTTGTAAAAAAGAATAAAAAACCAACCGAAAATGTTATCAAGAAGTCTAACATTTTCAGTTTGAGAACAAGTTTCGAAACTCGCCCTATGTTTAAACTTGTACCACTTTATGGTACTCTATAAACTAAGTGGCGACAATTGTTATACTTAATACCTCTGTATCTGCAAAACTCCGAAAATGGCCTCCAATAACTCCGCGCCCGACAAGTCCAAAAGAGACCCCTTGTCGACAACCCCTCTAGAATCAGACAACACCGAAGATTAGGATATTTGAGTCTTGCATGGCCTTGGGGACCCAATCTCTATTAGGATCCATAGCTCTTCAAAGAGTGGCCCAACATGCGAAACTGAACTGCAGAGTCTACAGATTGGGAATCGAGCATACCTCCAGACACCCATCAATAGTTGTCTCAAGGCCTAACGTCATCTCATCAAACGAATCTAGGGGTTATAAATACCCCGAGGACCAGACAGAATGGCAAGGAGAACCAAAGACAACATCTCCCTTCCTCTCTCCTCTCTTCTTCTTCTTTATTCCGACCACCGTATTGATCGTCGCTCTCTACCTAAATTTACAAGGGTAAATCGCCTGAAACCACCACAACCACCTTGGTCCTCTTCTCCACCTCTCTTGTTCGGCGTCTACTGATTTTATGCATCAACAAGCTAGTTTTTTATATTGAAAGAACAAAGGATTATTAAATATTTAAATTTAAAAATTGTGAGGGACAAAGATCTCATTTGACTAATATTAAAATTAAAAAAGGACCTAAAACACTATTATACCAAAAAAAAATGGAGGCTTCAACCCCTCCAACGATTGAATGGCTCTATCCTTGTTGGACAAAAGTCTTATGCCCCTTTTGGTGCCCAAACACTAAAAAACACTAAAAATTAAATTTTAAGCTCTAACCCTAAATTATAAATCCTAAACCTTACACCTTATAAATATACACTACCCCAAATTCCCTAAACTCTAACCATAAACTCTAACCTTGAACGTTAAATCCTAAACTTTAAACCTATTTTTTAATGTAGAGCATAAATAGGGACAACGAAAAGGAATAGAGAATTTCTATTCGACATTGTTTCGAGTTCAATCCCAAATATCCTTTCCTTCCTTCATAAAAAAATTGTTCTAATTACACTCAATTTAATGAGACCCACCAATTCTACAACTAATTAAGTTGAAAGATAATACACGATTGAACCCACAACCTTGTGGTGACAATAATCATATCAAATAAATTAAAACTTAATCCTTATTAAAATTCTATTATTAAACGTCTGATTAGACGAGTAAAAATCTCTTTCCCCTTAACTATGCCTCCTTATATGCCCCTACTAAAAAACAATTAAAATTAAATTTTAAGCCCTAACCCTAATTTTTATATTTTAAACCCTAAACTCTAAACCCTAAAAATATATCCTACCTCTAATTCCCTACACCCTAACCTTAAGCCTCAACCTTAAACTCCAAATCCACTATTTAAAAGTGGAGACACCAATAAAAATATAATTAAAGGGCAGATGATTTTCATCCCGATTATACTCGTTTAATAGTGAAACAAATAATTGCAAAGAAGACAAATTGAGTAGGCATAGGCAGTAAAGCACGAAAATCATGACATAAGATGCGACGTCATATATGATAATGAAAGTCAAGCTGAAGTGGCCCTTTCTCATCGGTTGCATATCACTCTTTTCACACACTGCCCACAGCCCCACACCCCCTCCCCTCTCACTCTATATATACACATGGACCTCACCTCAGCTCTGCAATGTGCTGCTATGGACCTCAAACCAGCCATGGATTCGGCTAACCACAAGAAAGTTGAGGAAGAAGAAGATGACAGCAAGTTCAAGAACAAGAAGCTCGGCGGCATTAGAACAATGCCATTCATTCTTGGTTAGTTCGCATTCAATCTTGTCTTTTTGTTTGTATTTAGGTTTCACATTTCATGAACTTCTTATTTCTATTGGTATGTTTTTGTTTGTGTCAGTTAAGTTTTTTTTATTATAATATATTTCTAAGGTAAATGTCAAGATTTGAATTCATACAAAGTGATATAATATAATTATCTTTGGCCATTCAACCTAATAAGTAAACATATTATATTTTTAAAGTAAATATTACAATCGAATCTGTACAAAATAAAATAATAAAAATGTCTTTAATCATTCAACCAATTAATAGATGTCGTGAATTATGCATTTTTAATACTATTGGTAGATATTTTTCAACAAGTGGGAATATCCGTTTTAGAGACCACGGGTTAAATGTTCGTAACATATAAAAAAATACTCATATTTTAAATTGGGTATGCTTGAACCAAAATTATATGGTTCAACTCTTTACATAGATCTGATTTTTTAGCTAGATAAAATAACGATATATATTCAAATAAGAAAAATCAAATATTTAAATTTTTAGATATTAGACTTTTATATTTTCAGATTGAATATTTATTTTTAAAATACTAGTAAAATTAATAATAATAATAATAATAATAATAATAATTACCAATAAATAATAGTAATATTTTATTATTATAATAATAATAATAATAAATATACAATGCAATAAATAAATGAAAAAAATACGGTGATGGGTCAAATTGGATAAAAGTAAAAATTGAAAGGATTAAAAAAAGTAATTATGCAAAATTAGATTACAACAAAAAGAGGAAGGGTTAAGATAACAATTAACCTCACTATAGCAAAAGGCCCGTTATTCTTTTTGATTTTTGGATAATCTCAAACTTAAATATTGAAATTTGATCTATTTACCTTTTTTTACAGTTATCTCATTCAAATTACCCGGAAAAAAAAACGAATCAAATAGTAGAATTTGTGGATCAGATTTTAATTTACAGCACTAGCTTCGTATGCATAGATGAATCAAACTAATTGTGTTTGAAACTTGTTTTGGACAGCGAATGAAATATGTGATAGATTTGCTTCAAGTGGATTCCATAGCAACATGATAACATACCTGACTCAGGAACTAAACATGCCTCTGGTTCAAGCCTCCAACACCCTCTCTAATTTTGGTGGAACAGCCAGCTTTACCCCCCTCATCGGTGCTTTAATTGCCGATTCCTTTGCCGGTCGCTTTTGGACCATCACCGTCGGCTCCATCATTTATGAACTGGTCTCCATCTCTACCATTATTTTCCAATCCCCAAGAGCCAATGTAGTTTTTCAATAAGTTGGATCATGTTACCTTCATTGTTGCAGGGCTTGGTTTGCATCACCATATCGGCAGTTCTACCATCACTCCGTCCGCCGCCGTGCCCGACACAAGTAAACTGCCAAGAAGCTTCAAGTTTTCAACTCTGGGTCTTGTATATCTCTCTGCTCCTCACATCGCTCGGCAGCGGCGGCATTCGGCCTTGCGTAGTAACGTTTGCCGCAGACCAGTTTGACTCGGACAAAGTGATCACCGGTCGGTCGGAGAAGTGGAATTTCTTCAATTGGTACTATTTTAGCATGGGGTTAGCCACATTGAGTGCCTTGACAGTGGTGGTTTATGTCCAAGAACATGTTGGATGGGGTTGGGGTCTTGGGATCCCAACAATTGCAATGGTCATATCAATCATTGCATTTCTTATAGGCTCACCCCTTTATAAGAAAATGAAACCAGGGGGCAGTCCATTGGTTAGATTGGCTCAGGTCATAGTTGCAGCCTTTAAGAAAAGAAAGGAAACTGCACCAGAAAACCCCAAGCTCTTGTATCACAACAAAGAGCTTGATTCAGAAATTACCATTCATGGAAGACTTGTTCATACAGATCAATACCAGTAAGCTATTTTTTATTTTATTTTAAAAAAAAAAGGTATTCAAATGCTTGAATTGCTGATTCGATCTTTGTTTACAGATGGTTAGACAAAGGTGCAATCGTGACAGAATCCGAATCTGCAAATTCGAACTCGCGGAATCTATGGAGATTAGTCACAGTCCATAGAGTTGAAGAGCTTAAAACTATAATCCGAATGTTGCCAATTTGGGCTGCTGGGATTTTACTGGTCACCTCATCCTCACACCTGCATAGCTTCGTCATCCAACAAGCTCGAACCATGGACCGACACTTATCGCGCTCCTTCGAAATCCCACCGGCAAGTCTATCCATCTTCGGCATCCTAACCATGCTCTCAGGCCTAGTCTTGTACGAACGCCTCTTCGTCCCGTTCGCAAGGCGCTTCACCGGACACCCTTCGGGCATCACGTGTTTACAACGAATGGGAATCGGTTTCGTCATCAACATCGCAGCCACGGTCGTGGCGTCATTAGTCGAGGCCAAAAGGAAATCCGTGGCGGCCCATCACAACTTGTTGGATGATCCGCAGGCCATAGTTCCCATCAGTGTGTTCTGGTTAGTCCCTCAATTCTGCCTCCATGGCGTTGCCGAAGTTTTCATGTCGGTCGGACACTTGGAGTTCCTATATGACCAGTCGCCGGAAAGCATGCGAAGCACCGCGGCGGCCCTGTATTGGACAGCCATTTCAATGGGGAACTACATAGGGACATTGCTGGTGTCACTTGTTCATGAATACACGGGTGAGAAGGAGAACTGGTTGCCAGATAGGAATCTGAACAGGGGAAAACTGGATTATTATTATGGGCTTGTTTGTGGAATCCAAGTTATCAATCTCATATATTACATAATTGTTGCTTACTTTTATACATACAAACCATTGGAGGAGGTTAAGGAAGAAGAAGATGAAAATAAGATTTGTGAAACAGGGGTTCAGCTTGCTAGAACTGAAACAGCTTAGAACTTGCTTCTTAAGGTAACATATATTTCCTCAGTTAGATTTTATTGCATTTAAAGGGTCTTTAAAAACAGTGTTGAGTGTGGATCTTGTACTTGTCTGAATATGCTAAACACGAGCATCAAGATCACATACAAATATATTTTTTTTAAATACCGCACTGGAAAGCTTATCTACTAATTTGGCATAATGATTTTTCTACCCTTTATTCTGTATGAAGAATGGAAAAAATAATTAATTAATAATTAAGATTCAATATAAAAAAATAGATATAAATCTAAACTATTTAATTAACTAAAATTTCTTCATTCCTTTTTTCTTTCCATCCTTAGTGCCAAACAAGACATTGAACTCTACACAAAAAAGTAATTTCACCGCTTGCTCTTTTATCCACTTATTTAATCTTTAATTTTATTTTTTACTAAATTGAATAAATTATGACGAAAATTATAACAGTGCTTATTGAGCGAGTCGATCGTAACTTGAGTAGTGCTCGATTGTTGCTCATTAAAAAAATATTATTGCTCGACTCGACATGTTGCTTGTTAAGCTTGATAAAATTTTGCTCGACTTGTGCCCGTTAAAAAATCTCGTTGCTCGACTCAGTTCGTTGATCATTAAGATCACCAGAATTTTTACTTTGTTTTTTTAAATATAGGTAAAATCTAGTGATACTATTATAGCTTAATATAAACATAGAAATTCAGCAAATGTGAGGTCTGAAGATATAAATAAACGAATTTGTCATGATTGAGTTAAAGATAAAGTTGATATTCGAGTGCGAGACTATTTTTAGTTTATCAATAATCTTCGATGAACAACAAATTAGAGAATGCCTTAGGAATTTCGGACTTTTAACTTTCAATCGTAAATTTTATATGGGAAGTAGGAACTGAAGAATTTTCCGCTTTTCTAAATTTATACATAACATAATAATAAAAGAAAATGGAAAGACTAATTATTATAATTTAATTTTTATTAATACAAATTAACTTTTTTAATTTTCGGAAAACACAACACATTTACGAAATTTGAAACCAAAATTTTATGGGTAAATTACCTAGCAATTCACTTAATTTTTTTATAGTTTCCACCTAGTATTAAAACTTCTTGGAACATAATTTTTTAAGGTAGCCAATGTAAAAAAGGTTTTTTTATAAAGAAGATGGAGTCGCCACCGGTCATTTAAAAAGAGTAGACCGGACACCAAAAAAATAAAATCAGAAAAATTTTGGATCCAAAAGTTGGTTACGTATGGGTAAGGATTAGCACCCCACAACGTCAAAAATTAGTACCTAAAGGTTCATACCGCATTTATTAAAAATAAAATTTTGAGTTAATTTAGTTTTAAATTCTGAAATGCATATATGCATGACAATTTAAAATTTGTCTCGATATCCACGATTGTCAGAGGAGATGGAACCCGAAGAGCGAGATGTCACTACCAATAGAATACCGAAATAATAAGGCCTACACTATATGTAATAGTTATATGCACGATCAATTTATAAAAATATCGAATTATAATGACAATATACCAACAAATCTATATATAATACAATATTGAAATATGAATATAAATGATATTTAATATTATAAATACACCATATGTAATAATAATAATAATAATAATGATGATGATGATGATGATGATGATGATGATGATGATGATGATGATGATGATGATGATGATGATGATGATGATGATGATGATGATGATGATGATGATGATGATGATGATGATGATGATGATGATGATGGAGGGGCGTCTCATCTTTCAGGGCGTAATTTGTGCAATGATTCAAGGAGAGATAAGGGTGCCAAAAATCTTGCTCCCGCATCCAATCCGCCCGATATTAATGGGATTTCCTCCTTATCTCAAAAAGGAAAGTCAGTTGCGTCTGGCACCTTCCCTTCTAGAGTACTAGGGCCAAGGGCTTTTAGTCTGGGCCCTCTAATTCCAACCTCATTGGGCTCCCCTCCTTTTGATATTGACATGGTACATGCGGAAGAAGAAGTTCCAGTCCATTCTTCCAATGGGCTTAAGCGCATGCGTAAAGTTTCGGTTTCATCACTTTCTGATAATGTGGGGGCCTCCCATTCAAACACTGGTACCTTATCGGTCGGCCTGGATAGTCAGGCCCGCCGGGAGCAATGAAGCTCGTAAGTTGGAACGTTCGGGGCTTGAGGAAGCCTCGAACAGTCGGACGTCTTCGTGATTTTTTGCGAGACGTTAACCCTACTGTAGTCTTTTTGATTGAAACAAAGCTACAGGCTGACGCAATGTTGAAAGTTCGCAAGAGGTGTGGTTTTCCGAACGGTATTGAAGTTGGTTCTCGTGGTAGGAGTGATGGTTTATGTTTGGCTTGGCGTAATGGTTGTCAAATTTCCCTTCGTTCGTTTTCTGTTCGACATATCGATTTCATGGTGTTTGATGATGGATCGGAGCAGTGGTGGCAGTGTACTGGTTTTTATGGCGCGCCGGAAGAACAAAATTGTCGGGCCTCGTGGAACTTTCTTCGACAATTAAATGATATGACTAATGTTCCATGGTTAATTATTGGCGATTTTAATGAACTCTTATTTTCTTTTGAGAAATCAAGCGGCCGTATCCGTAGTCAATGACAAATGGATGATTTTCGAGAAGCTCTGGATGACTGTTCGCTTGCTGACATTGGTTATCAGGGACGGTGGTACACATGGGAAAAAGGAAACTTTGCAGAGACTAATATTCGTGAACGGCTGGATAAGGGTGTGGCGAACCCAGATTGGTGGTCCCTCTTCCCTGACTTCACTCTATCCCATTTGCCGCATTCCTTCTTGGATCATTGTCTGTTGCTGCTGGCAACTAAGGTGCAATCCGTTCCTCGTGTTCAGTGGCATTTCAAGTTCGAGGCAGCATGGCTGTTGGAGGACTCTTGTGAGATTGAAGTTAAAAGGCTTTGGGTTGCTTCTTCGGGCCTGGTTCCGGAGCGTCTTCGTTTTGTGGGTTAGGGATTGGATGTTTGGTTCCGGAAACTTAGAGCTGGCCGGAAAATTTCTAAGAATGATTTGACTAAACGCCTTGAGGTTTTGGCTGATATGCATCCCTCAGATGAGTCATTCGAGGAAGTTATGGAGATCAAACTGGCCCTTAATTTGGAAATGGATAAGTCTGAACTCTATTGGGAGCAGCGGGCCCGAGCAAATTGGCTCCGTAATGGTGACAAGAATACTGCGTTTTTTCATCGTCATGCATCTCAACAGAAACGAATTAATCGTATTTCGACCCTTGTTAATGATCAAGGTGTTTGTTGTTTGTCGTCGGACTCTTTAGAGACCACGACTCGTGAGTATTTCCAAGGCTTATTTACAGCGGGTGGGGTGGCGGATTGTACGAATATCCTGGAAGGTATTGCTCCTAAAATCTCGACGGAATCTAATTTATTTTTATTACGTCCTTATACTAGTGAAGAAGTGTATCAGGCGGTTAAAGCGATGGACCCTTTAAAGGCTGCGGGTGAAGATGGGCTTGGCGTTGTTTTTTATCAGCGTTTTTGGCATATTTTGGATGAGGAGGTAGCCAGTATTGCATTAGTGTGTTGTCGGGAGAGGTGCCTGTGGCGGATATTAATTGTACCCATATTGTTCTTATTCCTAAAATCCCAAATCCAACTCAAATGAGTCATTTTAGGCCAATTTTTTTGTGCAATGTGCTATATAAGATTATTTCAAAGGTCATTGCCAATCGCCTACAAAGACTGCTTCCGAGTTGTATTGACGAGGCTCAGAGTGATTTTGTCCCGGGATGATTAATATCAAATAATGTTATGATTGCCTATGAAATCCTCCAGTACTTCCAAAAGAAAAGATTAGGTCGGTCGGGGCATTTTGCGTTGAAACTGGACATGTCCAAAGCTTACGATTGTGTGGAATGGGAGTTTGTTACTCAGGTGTTGCTTAAATTGGGCTTTGACCCAACTTGGGTTGACCATATTTTTCTATGCATGTCCACAGTCTCTTATTCAGTGATCCTTATTGGTGTGGTGGGTGAGAGTTTTAAGCCATCCAGGGGCCTTCGGCAAGGTGATCCACTTAGCCCTTTTCTTTTTCTAATATGTACCAAGGGTCTTTCAGCTTTACTTAAGCAAGGAAATTTATTGGGCCGTGTGCAAGGCTTCCGTCTAAATCGTTATGCTTCAATTGTGACTCATTTGTTGTTTGCGGACGACAGTATTATTTTTGGGGATGCATCAACGGCTGGAGCACTCCATCTTAAACTTCTTCTTCAGGAATACAGTGAATGTTCGGGGCAGGTTATAAATTTTGACAAGTCTGGGCTCTTTTTCTCCACAAATGTTCCTGATGCGATTAGGTCGGATATACAGAATGTTCTTTCGATCGGTCATTCATCCTCAATCGAGAAGTATTTGGGGCTTCCTTCATTGATTGGTAGGAATAAACGACAGGCTTTCGTTAATCTCTTTGATAAGGTTCAATCTCGGATATCCAACTGGTGCGTTTTCCTCTCTCGTAAGGTGGCAAAGAGGTCTTCATAAAACTGTGTTGCAGGCCATACCAGTGTATGTTATGGGTGTTTTTCTCCTTCCCAAAGTTCTTTGTCGTAGCATTGAGAATGCCATGGCTAAATTTTGGTGGTAACGCTCTCAAAATAAACGGGGGATGCATTGGTGTAGTTGGGAGTTTCTATGTCGCCCTAAGGAGGATGGGGGATTGGGCTTTCGAGATATGTCTAAGTTTAATGTTGCCTTGCTAGCCAAGCAATCTTGACGTCTCCTTTTGTATCCGACATCGTTGGTGGGACGTATTTTTAAAGCTAAGTACTACCCTAACTCGTCTTTTATGCAGTCTCGGTTGGGGTCTCAACCTTAACTCATTTGGAGGAGTGTGTGGAGTGATAGGGGCATGATTGAGAAGGGTATTAGATGGAAGGTGGGTAATGGTCGAGCCATTTCCATCTAGAATGATTGTTGGTTGCCATGCTCTTCTCCTCGTCGACTAGAATCTCCCCCAGTTGAAGGTCTACGTTGGGTATCTGATCTGTTAACCCAGGGTGAGAAATCCTGGAATACTGAGCTTGTACATAGTTCGTTTCATCATAGAGAGGCTTTGCAAATCCTATCTATACCCATTTCGGGCTACCCTAAAATGATTGTCTAGTATGGTGTGGGGAGAAGTCTGGGCTGTATTCGGTTCGTAGTGGGTATAGGTTGCTACTGGATTCGTTTAACACCTCCCCTGTAGAGGCCTCGATCTTTCAGAAGTTGTGGTCAGTCGATTGTCCACAGAAGGTACGCATTCAGGTGTGGCGATTTATTTGTAATTTTGTGCCTACTAAACATCGCCTCTATAACCGTCGCATTGCTTCTAATCCTATATGTCCAACCTGTAACCTCGAACCTAAGACTACTGTGCACGCACTAAGTGATTGTCAACATGCTTCTATGGTTTGGGATGCACTAGGCTTTGTTTGGCCATTGCCAGTATTGTCCTTATCTTTCAAAGAGTGGCTTTCGTGGATCTTCATTTCTGTTCCTAATTCATGTCTTACAGAGATACTAATAACCTTATGGTCTATATGGTTTGCGAGAAACAAAAAAGTAAACGAAGGAGTATGTAACCCCCTTAGCCCGGCCTAGACGGTTTACCCGAACTACAAAGATTACACGGGGAAAACCAAAGTCAACCCGAAAGTCAACCTTGATTAACGACCCCTTTTTTTTCTTTTTAACTTTGTCTAAATGCATATTAACCTTAGGTGTACTCTTGAGATAAGCATACTCAAAAATCACAGCAATCGGAAAACAATAAGGGACTCAATTGCACAACATACGAATTTAGGGACCAGTTTGTAAATTTTGGAAATTAAGAGGACTTTACCAATTTTTAAGTTACCATTATTAAATTAATCATGTTTCATGCTTCTCTGTCAAATTTCATCTCAAACTGACATCTCAAACTCAAACAATTGCACATATAAAAATCAGGACTAAAACGTGAGGATTTCAAAACATATAACCATAAGATTCAGTGCCCAACGGTCGAGTGTTCCGAAACGGGGAAGGACCATTCCGAAACGCGGGACCGTTTCGAAACCTGTTCCGAAACAGGGCTTGGCAGTAGCAAAAACGTTTCGGAACGTCTCTACCCGTTTCGAAACACTAAGGCCATTTCAGACCCCTGTTCCGAAACGGTAGCACCCGTTCCGATACGGCATGCCCAAAATTGCAGAAATTTACTGGTTTAGCAAGCATTCGACCCATCAAACGCATACCTATGACGCCCAAAACATGCCAACAAGTCATTATGCACTAAAGGAACATAATAGCATCATCAAAACACACTCATAACATCAATTAGGAAAAACCTCAAACTATAGGCATGCAATTTAATACTCAACGCCAACCAAACATCAAGTCATCAAAGCAAACACAAAAGTGGCCAATTACATAACCAAATCATCATAGGCATCAAGCCAAACTTAGGGAGTCCAAAACATCTCCCAAAAATCACAACCTAGGTTCCCATTGCCAAATACCAAAAGCTAATAGTGTTGTGAAAATAGTCACCATATATGAGCTTAAACTTTCACTTGGATCCTTGACCTCCTTGCTGCCCTTTAAGCACTTCAATGCTCTGCATTATTGGTTCAAGAAAGAGAGAGCGTAAGCATGTATGCTTAGTGAGAAATGCTCTAATAAAACAACACAATAATGCACTTCGTAAAAACACCTTTCCAAGGCCTTTAATTTCAAAACAACATTTATCATGCATCTATGCATACAAACCAAGCATCTCATGCTTCAATTCAACAACATGTCATATTGGCTTTCAAGTGATAATCCATAACCATTTTTCAACTCAAAACACAATCGGATACGCGGATTACAAGCGTTCTCCCATACGCTTCATACACACTACCAACACTCAAGGTGGAGTTTACCGGTACAATCACAACCCCTCAACACCCGTGATGGAGTCTACGGTACAATCACAACCCCTCCACATCACTAGTTGGTAGTTGTATAACACCACTAACGAGAACACGGGACACACAACACAAGATCCACACATGGACTTTTAACCACCATTGTGATCTTAACCATCTCGTCAGTGTACTTGGATGGAGTTTACGGTACAATCACAACCCCTCAACATCCAAGGCGACTTTATTCACGGTGCACCCAATCCTATAGCCGCCTAGCTATATCCGATTCAAGTACTTTTAAACCAACACATCACTTGTCAATATACATCATTTAACATCATCAATCCACTGTTTTAAAGCATTTAAGAAAGCCATTAAACCATCATGCATCACTATGCATCAAAACCACATTTATCAATGTCAAACCAAGGATCTCTTACCTTGAGCATCCTTCAACACATGGCTTACAAAACCAGCATTAAACATGCTAAAATATGCTTTCAAAACAGAATTTAAACATGCAAAATAAACACATTGCATTCAACCATCTCATGGTTCCTCAAAAAGAGAGTTTCTCCGAAAACTTACTCTTGAGCTTAGCTAAGTTGTTTAGACTTAAACTAAGCTCCCATAACCTTCCAACATTGGTTTCAAAGCTGAAAACCAAACTTCACTCACCGATTCCGTTTCGCAAGCTTGCCGAAACGCCGATCAAGCCTCCGGATCAACACCACAAAGATCCGAAGATGTCTCCCCTGTTTTAAACACATCAAAGCAGAGGATTAATGCATCATCATGCATTAAAATTTCCATCCAAAACACCTAAACTCGTTGCTCTCATCAAAACTCACATTTCGGCTACCAAACACAACCGAAATCACATCCTAACACCTCTACAACATTACCCAGCCAAGATCCATCAACTCCAATCATTCTTAGACACCAATTAACATCCAAAAAGGACCTAAACACTTCCTTATACCTCCAGCTATAGCAGAACATCAAAATCACCCCAAAAACCACCATTAACTCAAGTAAAAACTTAGGAAAATCAACCTATTCGGGATTGCATTTATTAAACCTCAATTACACCTCATTTAGACATCCAATATACATCAAAAAGACATCTCAAAACAGAGCCCAATCATTTATTACGAATTTCTTCAAAATTAAATCCAAATCTTGCATCTTAAGCCAAAATCAAGAACACAACATAAAAACCTTTAATAAAACTCAATTTAAGGATTGAGAACTTGGGAATTTCAGTAAAGAACTGAGTATTTAGAGGAGAAGGACGTTCATACCTCTAAATGTGAGTTTCTCCTTGTTTAGAGCCAAAATTCTTGAAAATTCAATAAGCAGATGATGAGAATTTGATGTAGAAGTGATTAGAAATCATTTAGAGATTGAAATCTCAACTTTAGGTGTGAAAATCAAAGGGAAAGTGGCTGTGGAAATGTGTTTGGCTGAGGGAAAATTGAGAGAAAATGAAATGGGAAAATTTTGTCAAAAGATAGTTATAAAACTAAAATATCTCTTTTCCCTCTTTTCTTTTTATTAAATAACCTTTAATAAATCTTTAAAATTTTAGAAAAATCTGGAGAAACCCTCCCTTGGGTAAATTAGCTCCTTAAAGATTTAAAGTTTCAATCCTTTTAAAACGGTCACAAACTTTTCAAAAATTACATTTTAGTCACTAACTTGAAATGTCATATTTCCAAACCCCATTTTGTAAAATTGATTTCACCACTCTTTTATATATAATAAAAGAGGATTTTTAGATATTTTTCCATATTTTTAATGCATCCCGAACTAGGCTCTCCCTAAAAACCACCTTTTATATTCAAATCGTAACTTTAAACCGGTCCGGTTCAGACCCTAAACTTCCAAGCCCAAAATTGGGGTGTTACAACTCTCCCCCCTTAAGAAATTTCGTCCTCGAAATTTACCTGAAGGAAAAAGGTACGGAAACTGCTTCAACATGTCAACCTTCCTTTCCCACGTGGCTTCCTCAACACCACGATGCTTCCACAACACCTTTACCAACTCAATGGTCTTGCCTCGAAGAACTTTACTATCCGAATCCAGAATCTTCACTGGTTCCTCATCATAGGTCAAATCCGGATTCAATTCCACTTCCACCACAGGCATCACATGAGAAGGATCCGATCTATACTTCCGAAGCATAGAAACATGAAACACATCATGAATCTTTTCTAACTCTTGCGGTAACCTCAACTTGTACGCAACAGGACCCACACGCTCAATCACCTCATATGGTCCAATGTACCTAGGGCTCAACTTACCCTTTGGGCCAAACCTCATCACCTTTTTCCAAGGCGAAACTTTCAAAAACAAACGGTCACCCACCGCATACTTAATCTCCTTACGCTTCAAATCCGCGTAAGACTTTTGCCGATCAGAAGCTGCCTTCAATCGCTCACAAATGAGCTTCACTTTCTCGGTGGTTCCTTTCAACAAAGCTGGCATCGAAACCAACTTCTGACCCGTTTCAGCCCAACAAAGAGGAGTCCTACACTTCCTCTCGTACAAAGCTTCATAAGGTGCCATTTGAATACTTGCCTGATAACTATTATTATAGGCAAACTCCACCAAAGGCAATTGTTTCTCCCAAGAACCCTGAAACTCAATCACACAGCACCTCAACATATCCTCCAACACCTGGATAACACGCTCAGACTGTCCATCCGACTGCAGATGATAAGATGTACTGAAATTCAACCGTGTACCCAAAGCCTGATGCAAACACTGCTAGAAACGCGATGTAAACCTCGGATCCCTATCCGACACAATCGACTTTGGCACACCATGCAACCGCACAATCCCAGCAATGTACAGCTCCGCAAGCTTATCCAAAGTGTACGTAGTATGCACAGGCAAGAAATACGCACACTTCGTCAAGCGATCCACAATCACCCACATCGAATTCTTCTTTGATGGCGACAAAGGCAAACCAGACACTAAGTCCATGGTAATCCTTTCCCACTTCCACTCAGGAATCCTCAACGGTTGCAACAACCCTGAAGGAAACTGATGCTCAGCCTTAACTCGCTGACATACCATGCACTTGCTTACAAACTCAGCAACATCTTTCTTTAAACCCACCCAATAGTACTCATCACGAAGATCACGGTACATCTTAGTACTACCAGGGTGCATAGCAAAAGGACTACTATGAGCTTCAGTCAGAATAGCACGCCTCAAATCAGCATCATTGGGCACTACTATCCGACTCCCAAAGCATAAAACTCCATCATCATTAAAGCAGAAATCCGATGGCCTATCCTCCGCAATATCCTGAACATGTGGCACCAAAGAATCATCCAACAACTGCTTTTCCTTAATCAACTGAACCAAGGATGGTTTCACTTGCAACTCAGCCACAAGACCACCATCACGCGAAATGCTCAAACTGGCAAACATAGCCCTCAACTCAACAGCTACCTTCCTACTCAAGGCATCCGCTACAACATTAGCTTTACCCGGATGGTACTCGATCGTCAAATCGTAATCCTTAAGCAACTCCACCCAACGTCGTTGCCTAAGATTCAACTCTTTCTGAGACATCAGATACTTCAAACTCTTGTGGTCCGTGTACACAGTACACTTCTCACCATACAGGTAATGTCTCCAAATTTTCAAAGCAAAAACCACCGCAGCTAACTCAATGTCATGCGTAGGATAATTGCGCTCATGCACCTTCAACTGACACGATGCATAAGCCACCACCTTACCCTCTTGCATCAACACACATCCCAAACCAACGTAGGACGCATCACTATACACCACAAACTCTTTCCCTGATTCAGGTTGAACCAAGATAGGAGCTTGCGTTAAAGCTGCCTTAAGCTTCTCAAAAGCCTGTTGTCTCGCATCCGTCCACTCATACTTAACATCCTTCTACAACAACTTCGTCAAAGGTGCAGCAATCTTTGAGAACCCATCCACGAACCTCCGATAGTACCCCGCCAAACCAAGGAAACTACGGACTTCATGAACAGACTTAGGAGGCTTCCAATTCATCACTGCCTCAATCTTTTGAGGATCAACACGAATCCCCTCAGCAGAAACCACATGACCAAGAAACACAACTTCTCTAAGCCAAAACTCACACTTGCTCAGCTTGGCATAAAGCTGATTCTCCAACAAAGCTTGCAATACAATTCTCAAATGCCCTTCATGCTCCTCCTCAGTACGAGAGTACACAAGAATATCATCAATGAACACCACAACAAATTTATCCAAGAATTCATGGAACACTCTATTCATCATGTCCATGAAAGCTGCAGGAGCATTCGTCAAACCAAACGACATCACGAGAAACTCATAATGCCCATACCTCATTCTGAAGGTTGTCTTTGGCACATCCACATCCTTCACCTTCAGCTGATAATACCCTGACCTTAAGTCAATTTTAGAGAACACAGCCGCTCCCCGAAATTGATCAAAAAGATCATCAATTCTCGGCAACGGATACTGATTCTTGATAGTCAACTTGTTAAGCTGACGGTAGTCAATGCACATTCTCATAGTGCCATCCTTTTTCTTCACAAACAAGACCGGTGCACCCCAAGGTGACACACTCGGCCGAAAGAAACCACGATCAAGCAATTCCTGAAGTTGCGTCTTCAGCTCTTTCAACTCTTTAGGTGCCATTCGATAAGGAGTAATGGACACTGGAGTTGTGTTTTCATACAGCTCAATCCCAAACTCCACTTCGCGATTAGGAGGCAATCCAGGCAATTCCTCCGGAAACACACCAGGAAACTCTCGCACAGTCCTGATATCTTGCACTCGTAACTCCTTAGAGCTAGGATTCATCACAAAGGCTAGGTAAGCTTCACAACCTTGCCTTAGCATCCGGCTCGCTTCCAACGTAGACACCACATTGGCAAGAAACTTCACATTCTCACCAACCACCACCACTTCATAATCGTCCGCAAGTTTCAACGAAACTCGCTTATTCTCAAAATCCACTACAGCTCGATGCTCAACAAGCCAATCCATACCAAGGATTACATCAAAACCATAGAAAGGCAATTCCATAAGATCAACATGAAAAACATGATCTTGCACAACCAAGGGACACCTTCTATAAAGCTTTCGAGTTACAACAGTCTCACCAAAAGAACTAGTTACACGCACACCAACATCCAAAGACTCAACATGCAAACCAAGCAATTGAGCATGTTCACGCAATATGTATGAGTGTGTAGATCCAGAATCAATCAAGGAAAGTAATGACAAGGATTGCAAAGTGAAAGTACCCGCGATCACATCCGTGTCATTCCTCCCTTCCCTCTGAGCATACACTCTGGCCTGGCCACCACCCTCAGGCTGAACAGCTACCACATGAGCCACATTCCTTCCACCATCCTCCATGCACTGGAAGTTACCACGGCTGCGCCCATGACCTCTCTGTGGTGCAACAACTCCAGGAGCACGTCCCTGACCACCACCGGCCAACAGAGGACACTCCCTCCTCATGTGGTCCGCCGAACCACAGTTCCAGCACGAATTACTGGTCACCACAACAGGAGCCTGTACCTCCCTCGCTGCTCGAGGACAATCACGCCTCAGATGACCACGCGATCCACATGCCCAACATGTGTTCTGATCAGCTCTCGCCCTGTCTCCCTGAACAGGCGCACCTTGCCCTCCACCACCATGCCTAGCTGAAGACGGATACTTCCGATCACGTCCTCTCTTGTTCCGTCCGCCACCGGAACTATACTCAGCAACTCGCTTGCCCACACTAGGACCAACACCTCTAGAAGATAAACCCAAATTCAACTCAATATCTTTCGCTCTACCAACCAGCACATCAAAGTCAGTGTACTCAGCAGCCAACATATAGGTCTTCACTTCCGTCACCAATCCATAACGGAAACGTTCCCACCTCTCCCGCTCATCCGGGACAAGCTCAGGTGTGTACTGACTGAGTCGGACAAACTGAATCTCGTACTCAGCCACTGACATGCTCCCTCGCGTAAGAGACATGAATTCCCTTTTCTTTTCATCTAGGTATCGCACACCCAGATACCTCCTCTTGAACGCGTTCAGAAAGAACGTCCAAGTCACATCAGCATCCTCCAATTCGGAGATAGTGGTTGTCCACCAGGTATACGCATCGTCATGCAACAACGATATTACACAGCCCAGCTTCTGCACTTCATTGCAGTTCATTTGTCCCAAAATTCTCTTGGTACTTTCCAACCAAGACTCAGAACCTTCAGCAGACAAACCCCTAAACTCAGTCCCTCCCAGACTGCGCAAGCGTTCCAGAGGTAGTCTAACATTAGCATCTCCCTGATGCCCAGCTCCATGAGCTCCAGCTACCACCGCCTGAAAGGCTCCAGCAATAGCCTGAATCAACACTGTCATGTCAGGAGCAGTCTGCCCCTGCCCAGCTTCAGGTCCAGCGACCCCAGCACCAGCACCAGCTCCCTCACCCCAGCACCACCACCACCAGGTGGAGGAGGTAAATCCACCACATTTTCAGCATTCTCTTCATTCTCATTTTGAGCCATAGCTCGCGTATTAATCCTCGTCTCTCTACGAGGTCCCATTTACTACAATGCAATCACAAATGCAATAAAAATAGTCAGGCTCAGCAAGGTAAGCAATCCAAGTACTCAAGCTCATTTCCATTTAAAAACAAATCATTTCATTAGCTTTGATATGGCAATGGGTCCCTCTAACATGCTTCACCAGAACATACACCACAATTGCATCATACTTACAATTCATACATCATACTTCACTCAACAGATATACAAAGCAATCATACACTTAGAGCCCACATAACCATTCCCAATTACTCGAGAACTCAGCTCTGATACCACCAAATGTAACCCCCTTAGCCCGGCCTAGACGGTTAACCCGAACTACGAAGATTACACGGGGAAAACCAAAGTCAACCCGAAAGTCAACCTTGATTAACGACCTTTGTTTTTTCTTTTTAACTTTGTCTAAATGCATATTAACCTTAGGTGTATTCTTGAGATAAGCATACTCAAAAATCACAGCAATCGGAAAACAATAAGGGACTCAATTGCACAACATACGAATTTAGGGACCAATTTGTAAATTCTGGAAATTAAGAGGACTTTACCAATTTTTAAGTTACCATTATGAAATTAATCATGTTTCATGCTTCTCTGAAAAATTTCATCTCAAACGGACATCTCAAACTCAAACAATTGCACATATAAAAATCAGGACTAAAACATGAGGATTTCAAAACATATAACCATAAGATTCAGTGCCCAACGGTCGAGTGTTCTGAAACGGGGAAGGACCGTTCCGAAACGCGGGACCGTTTCGAAACCTGTTCCGAAACAGGGCTTGGCAGTAGCAAAAACGTTTCGGAACGTCTCTACCCGTTTCGAAACACTAAGGCCATTTCAGACCCCTGTTCCGAAACGGTAGCACCCGTTCCGATACGGCATGCCCAAAATTGCAGAAATTTACTGGTTTAACAAGCATTCGACCCATCAAACGCATACCTATGATGCCCAAAACATGCCAACAAGTCATTATGCACTAAAGGAACATAATAGCATCATCAAAACACACCCATAACATCAATTAGGAAAAACCTAAAACTATAGGCATGCAACTTAATACTCAACGCCAACCAAACATCAAGTCATCAAAGCAAACACCAAAGTGGCCAATTACATAACCAAATCATCATAGGCATCAAGCCAAACTTAGGGAGTCCAAAACATCTCCCAAAAATCACAACCTAGGTTCCCATTGCCAAATACCAAAAGCTAATAGTGTTGTGAAAATAGTCACCATACATGAGCTTAAACTTTCACTTGGATCCTTGACCTCCTTGCTGCCCTTTAAGCACTTCAATGCTCTGCATTATTGGTTCAAGAAAGAGAGAGCGTAAGCACGTATGCTTAGTGAGAAATGCTCTAATAAAACAACACAATAATGCACTTCGTAAAAACACCTTTCCAAGGCCTTTAATTTCAAAACAACATTTATCATGCATCTATGCATACAAACCAAGCATCTCATGCTTCAATTCAACAACATGTCATATTGGCTTTCAAGTGATAATCCATAACCATTTTTCAACTCAAAATACAATCGGATACGCAGATTACAAGCGTTGTCCCATACGCTTCATACACACTACCAACACTCAAGGTGGAGTTTACCGGTACAATCACAACCCCTCAACACTCGTGTTGGAGTCTATGGTAAAATCACAACCCCTCCACATCACTAGTTGGTAGTTGTATAACACCACTAACGAGAACACGGGATACACAACACAAGATCCACACATGGACTTTTAACCACCATTGTGATCTTAACCATCTCGTTAGTGTACTTGGATGGAGTTTACGGTACAATCACAACCCCTCAACATCCAAGGCGACTTTATTCACGGTGCACCCAATCCTATAGCCGGCTAACTATATCCGATTCAAGTACTTTTAATCCAACACATCACTTGCCAATATACATCATTTAACATCATCAATCCATTGTTTTAAAGCATTTAACAAAGCCATTAAACCATCATGCATCACTATGCATCCAAACCACATTTATCAATGTCAAACCAAGGATCTCTTACCTTGAGCATCCTTCAACACATGGCTTACAAAACCAGCATTAAACATGCTAAAATATGCTTTCAAAACAGAATTTAAACATGCAAAATAAACACATTGCATTCAACCATCTAATGGTTCATCGAAAAGAGAGTTTCTCCGAAAACTTACTCTTGAGCTTAGCTAAGTTGTTTAGACTTAAACTAAGCTCCCATAACCTTCCAACATTGGTTTCAAAGCTGAAAACCAAACTTCACTCACCGATTCTGTTTCGCAAGCTTTCCGAAACGCCGATCAAGCCTCCGGATCAACACCACAAAGATCCGAAGATGTCTCCCCTGTTTTAAACACGTCAAAGCAGAGGATTAATGCATCATCATGCATTAAAATCTCCATCCAAAACACCTAAACTCGCTGCTCTCATCAAAACTCACATTTTGGCTACCAAACACAACTGAAATCACATCATAACACCTCTACAACATTACCCAGCCAAGATCCATCAACTCCAATCATTCTTAGACACCAATTAACATCCAAAAAGGACCTAAACACTTCCTTATACCTCCAGCTATAGCAGAACATCAAAATCACCCCAAAAACCACCATTAACTCAAGTAAAAACTTAGGAAAATCAACCTATTCGGGATTGCATTTATTAAACCTCAATTACACCTCATTTAGACATCCAATATACATCAAAAAGACATCTCAAAACAGAGCCCAATCATTTATTACGAATTTCTTCAAAATTAAATCCAAATCTTGCATTTTAAGCCAAAATCAAGAACACAACATAAAAACCTTTAATAAAACTCAATTTAAGGATTCAGAACTTGGGAATTTCAGTAAACAACTGAGTATTTAGAGGAGAAGGACGTTCATACCTCTAAATGTGAGTTTCTCCTTGTTTAGAGCCAAAATTCTTGAAAATTCAATAAGCAAATGATGAGAATTTGATGTAGAAATGATTAGAAATCATTTAGAGATTTAAATCTCAACTTTAGGTGTGAAAATAAAAGGAAAAGTGGCTGTGGAAATGTGTTTGGCTGAGGGAAAATTGAGAGAAAATGAAATGGGAAAATTTTGTCAAAAGTTAGTTATAAAACTAAAATATCTCTTTTCCCTCTTTTCTTTTTATTAAATAACCTTTAATAAATCTTTAAAATTTTAGAAAAATCTGGAGAAACCCTCCCTTGGGTAAATTAGCTCCTTAAAGATTCAAAGTTTCAATCCTTTTAAAACAGTCACCAACTTTTAAAAAATTACATTTTAGTCACTAACTTGAAATGTCATATTTCCAAACCCCATTTTGTAAAATTGATTTCACCACTCTCTTATATTTAATAAAAGAGGATTTTTAGATATTTTTCCATATTTTTAATGCATCCCGAACTAGGCTTTCCCTAAAAACCGGTCCTGTTCAGACCCTAAACTTCCAAGCCCAAAATTGGGGTGTTACAGAGTATCTCAATCACATAACATTACAACAGCTTTCATCAGATCACATTGTTTAGAGTTGTTGAATTTTTTACCGCAATCTCACTCTGTTCCGAGCTCTTCGGTTCCATGTTGGCGTCCACTAGTTGTTGGTTTTGTAAAGGCCAATTTCGACACCCATTTCCCTAATTCTAGAAATGTAGCATGGTCAGGAGTGGTAATTCGAAACTCAGCCGGTGAGGTTATGGGGGCAGGGAAGAGGGTTACATACCATGTCCCGTCGGCCTTTCATGCGGAGGCGGTGGCGGCTCTCCACGCGGTTGTCCTCTTGTCCGATTTGGGTTTCCGGCGAGTGCTTGTAGAAGGGGACTCCCTTTCCGTCATCCGTAAATTGCAATCTCCGTCACATGATTACTCGGTGATTAGTGCGATAATCCATGAAATTAAAGAACGGTCAAGATCTTTCGAAGAGATTTTCTTTCAACATACCTTTCCTCCGTCGAACCAGGTGGCCCATCTTGTTGTAGGTGATGTTCGCTTTAACTCCGGTGACCATTTCTGGGTCGAAAAGGTTCCCGACTCTGCAGACCAGGCGGTGGCAGCTGATCGCCCTCCACCAAGATGAAATTTGTTTCCGTTTCTAGCCAAGAGTCCGTTTGCATGTACTGATCTATGCTCTTGGGATCATATTTCCTCTAATGCTTTCATCGTTTCGTTTTCCCCAGCAAGTCTGGTTTAGAGGTGTGTGTTTAGCCTTCTTAAGTGTCTCGAAGCTTCTTGTGTTTAATTATCGTTTTGACCGGCTTAGTATTTTTTGTATGTCGTTTCATTTTCTAGTTATTATTTTTCAATAAATTGAAGGCTTTTGATTCAAGTAATAATAATAATAATAATAATAATAATAATAATAATAATAATAATAATAATAATAATAATATGTACTAAGGACTAAAGAAAAATGAAAAATAGATTCAAAGAACCAACTCAGAGGCAAAATAAAAATACCAAATTGAATGATCTGGAAAGATTAAAGGGACCGCAAAGATGAATATTTTAAGGCGGAGGTTCTTATTATGCTATTTACCTGATTTTATCTGGCTTAAGGACTAAATTAAAGCAAAAATAAAAGTCGGTAATTTAATTAAAAGGAAAGCAGGACTAGATTAGAAGCTGAAGAGACTATGGAGGGACCATTAGAGTAATTTAACCATACAACGGACCATTGATGTAAACAAGTTTAGAGCTGAGGGACCTATAAGGCTATTAACTTATTTTTTAAAGTTTATAACCTAAAATTAAACCTACACAGATTTGCTATCTTCCCTACTTTCTTTTTCACGCCGTTCCCTCCCCCTCTTTATCTCAGTTTCTATTTTCAGACCCAAAATTAAAACAAAACCCTCTCTTTTTACACCAAAAATTTGAACTCCTAGACTCGGTTGAACGACAGCGGTTCATCCTCGGCCAAAAACGACGGCTACGGGTTTGAAACAAAGAAAACTCTAAAAACACTATACTTAGTCCCTTTTTTGCTATTTGAATTTAATTTTTGGGTAGAGTACACAGACGGTCACTGAACTTTGGTAAAAAACAAAATGGTAATCAAACTTTCAAAAATCAAAAAATGACAATTAAACTTTATATTTTAAAACAAAACGGTAACTGGAGGGTTAAATAGACCTGGCAAACTTGACCCGAGACCCGAAACCCGAACCGAATTACCCGAACCGAAACCCGATTTTGACCCGAACATGATGATTCGAAGTTGACCCGAAACCCGAACCGAACCGAAATTTTTTGTTGAACCGAAATGGACCCGAACCGAAATAGACCCGAACCGAATGCTACCTGAACCGAAAGCTGACCCGAATATCAACCCAATTTTAACCCGATTTTAACCCGATTTTAACCCGAATATCTATTGTTAACAATATAATAAATAAAAAAATGAAGTATAGAAATTTGAGATCTTGGTGACCAATTTTATAATTTCATCATAAAATATAGCATAAAATTGAAATTGTAGACTAAATTGACAATTTGAAAGTGGAGAAATTTGAGAGTCCAATGATCAATTTTGTAATTATACCATATAAATAAATAGGGGTCAATTTTGGCTAAAAATTAAATCTTTGAAATTAAAATGAACGAAAATATCAATATATTAAATTAATAGACTAAATTATAAAGATTAGTCAATTTCAACTAAAAGTAAATTTTTAGAGACTAAATATCACTACGGGGAGGGGATTTTTATATCCAAAGTCTAAACCGTGGGAATACTTATGACTAAATTAAATTAAACTAAAACTTAAATTTGACTAAAATGTAACACTTTAAATGCAACATGACCTAAAAAGTAATTAATCTCTAGCTTAAAAAATTGGTGGCTTATTTCCCTCCAAAATTTTGTCTTTTCTCTCTCTATTTTTTCCAATTGTCTTTTTCTTTTTTTTTTCAATTTAGCTTAAAAAATTGGTGGCTTATTTCCCTCCAAAATTTTGTTTTTTCCCTCTCTATTTTTACCAATTGTCTTTCTATTTTTCTTAATTTAATTGAGTTTCAATTTAGATTAATTTAATTGAAATTTCACATTTAGTTTTAAAATTATTTTAATTATGTCCGTAATTTATGCTTTTAGATTTTAGTTAGTTCAATTAGATCCTAAGTTTAATAAATTAATTCATTTCAGATATTATTATTGTTATTGTTATTATTATTATTATTATTATTATTATTATTATTATAAACTTTGATTCAATATAATTATACAAAAAATTATATGGATACATGAAGCTTTGATTTAAATATTTAATCAAATTCAAATGCATAGATTGACAAGTTGAATCAGAATTAATCTCATACACCAATAACTCTAAACTAAACCATAAATACTAAACCTCAAACCTTTAACCCAACTCAAATTAAATTGACCCGAAAATTTAAATGTTGACCCGACCCGAAATTGACCCGATTTTAACCCGAACCGAAAGCGAACCGAACGACCCGATTTTGACCCGAACCGAAAGCGACCGATCCGATATTGACCCGACCCGAAAACAGCCGATCCGATTTTGACCCGATCCAATACCCGAACCGAATCCGACTCATCACAGACCCGAATTAGACCCGAACCCAAACCGAACCGAACCGAATCTAAACCGATTCTAGATAGACCCGAAATGACCCGAACCGAATGACCCGATTGCCACCTCTAGCGTTAAACCCTGTTAAATCTTAACGGAAAACTCACTTACTTGCCCCATCTCCACATCATGCTCTCTCATTTACCACGTAGGATTAATAAAATAATAAAAAATTAATTTTTACTTTAACTTTTGACTTTCACTTATTTTCTTCTTACCCCTTCACTGCTCTTGTAAACTAAGAGCCTTGGAGAAAAAAAAGATGAAGAACACAATGGGAAAGAAGATGATAAGTTAGAAAAAAAATATGGAGATCTTGTGTATAAGTTAGAAAAAGAAATATATAGATAGAAGATATAGGAAACCTGCCGAAGAAAGTCTGACGTTTCGTTTTTGCAGTTTTAAACCCCGATCAGCTGTGTAACATAGCGATGAAGTTCTTCGAAGGTTCGAGGAACGTAGTTATGAAAATGTAGTGAGTGGTGAGGGGGTGTATAAAGGTGTAAAAGCTGGTTCATGTTGATTACATAACCATCATAGAAATTGTAATTTTCTACTAATAAATTGCAATCATTTTTTTTTTGAAAACAGGGTTTTGTTCTCCACTATCGCCTACTACCACTCTCTGTTGTTTCTTTGATTTAAAAATCCCAGTGGTGTTGGCAAACACTAGTTGAGCATCTGTTTCTTTTTGCTTAAACAAATCAATGTGGGGAATTTGAGATGGTTTCTGAACAAAAATGCTTGCCTTTAACTGGTTTCTATGCCTTTTTGGCCCCAACTTTTCAGGTTTAACGAGGTTTTAATTGGTTGCTTAAAAGATTGAAATTGAGAGGTTTAAACACCAGCATTAAATAGAAGAATCTGGGTCGAGGTTTGCAGGTGACCCCATCTTCACTAAGGTTTTGCCCGCATTTCTCATAACTGCCAACGGTAACGATTGATATGTCCAGGCTGGTTTTTGTTTCAAGTTTCTCCATTTCTTCAATCGTCTTACCCTTCGAATCCACCGATATCTCCATTTCATTCAATCTGTTATTCAAGTCTGCAATTTCTTCATCTTTTTTCTCTCCAAGGCTCTCAGTTTACAAGAGCAGTGAAGGGGTAAGAAGATGATAAGTGAAAGTCAAAATTAAAAGTAAAAATTAATTTGTATTATTTTATTAATCCTACGTGGCAAATGAGAGAGGATGATGTAGAGATGGGTAAGGTGATGGGGCAAGTAAGTGAATTTTCAGTTAAGAGTTAACGGGGTTTAACGCTCTAGTTACCGTTTTGTTTTAAAATATAAAGTTTAATTGTCATTTTGTGATTTTTGAAAGTTTGGTTACCATTTTGTTTATTTTTTACTAAAGTTCAGTGATCGTCTGTGTACTTTATCCTTAATTTTTTTGGCTCAACAATCGTGCTTGGCTAGAACCGATCATCGGCGGTTCAACCTCGGCCGTAGACAACGGCAGCACCAGTTCGAAACCGAACCAAGGTAAAGTTCAAAATCCTCTTTTTATTCTATTTTTATTTTTATGCTTGTATTCGAATGAAATAAATGAGTATAACTTTTTTGTTTGAAGCTTTGGATATGAGATTTCTTTATTTATTTTTCTTTATTTCTTGTTTGAAAAGAACCTCTCTCAAGTTATAGGATCGCGATTTTTTATACCCACTTTACTAAATATAAAAAGAAACACCCTCTTTAATTTTGATTTGGCCGATTTATAATAATGCTAGGATAATAATCATCTTCATATTTTTTGCTTTTGCAGGTCTGACAGCATTTTGGGGCGGTGGAGCAGGTGACTTGGGTGGTGGCCGATTGGGGTGAAGTACGTGTCCGCCACGCGCGGGGAAGGTGAAAGGATAAAAAGGTCAGCGGCGGCTGATTAAATTTTTAGGTATAGGGTTTTATTTTTAAGATTAATTAAGGTTAGGTAAGATTCAGGTCGGGTCAAGTTAAATAGGTACCGTGTTATGGTATTTGGGTTACTAGATGGGATTTGGGCTTGTAATTTAAATATAGGTTTTAATTAATTTTGGATCTAGAAGTTTTTATTGAATCTGATTTTGGGTTTAGGCCTAGTCAAAAATGAGTTATTATAGTTCCCCTCTTTGCTCATTGTTGTCTAACAAAAATAGAGCAAAGACAAAAGAATAACCATTTTTGTTTGGGTAGGTTCAAGGTTTCACTTCTTTGGCCACTACCTGTTCTTTGAGCTTCAGTTGGTCCATTCGCCGCTTTTGGAGGCAAAATCTTCAAAATTGAGTAATATGCTAGAGAGACAAAGTCTTCAAACTGGAAATTTGAGGTCACAAGTTCATATATAGAATTGTTCACTCTTCTTCTGTCGGGTGCCTTGGAGAAGCGAATTCTTCTTGTATAAAATCCAGCTAGTCTTTGGCAAACCTTCGAGTCGCAAGTTCTATTTATATAGAACTTTTCACCTTCAATTATCAACGTTGCAGGTTCTTCCTATATAGAATCCTTTGCGCCATGGATGGATTCTTCAAACTGAGAATTTTTCCTATATAGAACTCATCGTCCTAGAATCTCGAGGCAGATGTTTTTCCTACATAAAACTCCTTACTTCAAAATCTTTTGAGCTATAGGTTCTTTCTATATTAAACCTTTTGCTCTCTTTAGGATGGATTCCTCAAGCTGCAAGTTCTTCTTATATAGAACTTCCGCCTTGGAGTATCCGAGTCATGAGTTCTTCCTATATAAAATTTCTTATTCTGAAATCTTAAGACTACTAGTTTTTCCTATAAAAAAAATTTCGTCTTGAAGTCACAAAATCATTTTCAACAGTAGCACCCTACTCTTTGGTGTCACAGGTATCAACAATCTCCACTGCTTCCCCGAAAGCTAAAGAATGGAAAACTTTTAGATGATTCCCCAATTTCCGGTTGTCTTGATATCATCAATCGAACATCATAATCAAGTAAGTACGAATGAATCTTGATTCTATGTTACGATTTGCTTCCTCAGTTGTGCAACAAAAAATCTGATTTTCCTCTGATTCTTAAGTACCTGTCGGAAAAATAGCCAAGATACCCGAATAGTATGAGTTAGGATGCTCCTAATCTTAAGGATGCCTAACTACATGTAATGCATGTGAGGATTAGAATATCTTCATATCAGCTTTCATCCCCTAAAAGGCCATCCCCAAATTTCTTTTCTTTGCTTCTTTTTTGTACGCTTTTAGATCTTCATCTCTCCAATTGGATATTCATCAACACACTTTTGATCCTCTTGTGCAAACATCTTTCTCCTTCTGGGTTATTTCCCATTTCCACAAACATCCTCTTTTAGCCTCTATAATATTCTTATGTAGGGACCCTTACTATTCTTTTGCTCATCGTTGCCCCGTTCAATCATGGGCTCAACTATTTTCTTATTTTTGACCCAACATGCGGAGTCTTCATTTATCTCGACATTAGGGCAAGCAAAATGCCCCCACTCTTGAATTTATTCTTTGAAATTTATCTTTCTATGCCAAACTCAGTCGTAGTATCCTTAGAAAACCGACTTTGAGTCCTTTTATCTTCTTGTCATGCACTTTTATTATTTCTTGTGGTATTAATCCACTCGATCCTGGGCACAATTGATTTTTTGGAACTGACCCATTACACTGAGTCTTCTTCCATCTTCAACCTTATGGCAAGAAAATGCCTTAGATCCCTAAACTTTTCTTATGTTCGGAGGTATTACTTTCATCAAGGTCCATTCATTTCTTTGAACCGATCATCGACGATTCAACCTCGGCCGTAGACGGCGACAGCAACACCAGTTCGAAACTGAACCAAGGTAAGGTTTAAAATCCTCCTTTTATTCTATTTTTATTTTTATGCTTCTATTCGAATGAAAAAAAGAAGTATACCTTTTTTGTTTGAAGCTTTGGATATGAGATTTCCTTATTTTTTTCTTTATTTCTTGTTTGAAAAGAACCCCCTCTCAAGTTACAAGATCATGGGTTTTTATACTCATTTTACTACATATAAAAAGGGTAAACTACATAAATGACCACCATACTATTGGAAAAGTCGCGATTTGACAACTTTACTTTTTTTCGAAGCAATTAAACCATCATATTATTAAATTGGATGCAATATGACCACCAGCCGTTAGAGGTTAACGGCAGGGTGACGTGACAGTTAAAAAAATAGAGGTATAATTACACATTTGGTTCTCGTTATTTATACACTCTATCTGTAACCCCCTCGTTTCGGTCCGGACGCTTGACCGGTCCGAGCGGGTTACACGGGGATAACCGAGGCGAAACCCGTTAAGGCTCCACTTTGGTTAACAACCCGAGGAAAATTTTTCATTTATTATTATCTTGTCTAGATACAATAAGGTGTCCTATGTGAAACAACAACAGCGGAAGAAACAAGCGAGGCAAACATCAAAAGAGCGAATAAAAAACAATCCATTTTAAAATAAACTGCAGGCCATATCGAAACGCCCAGATGGTGTATAGATACGCCTAGACTAGGTCAACTGGCCAAAGTCAACCCGAGGAGACCGTATCGAAACGGTGGTGGACCATATTGATACGCCCTCAACGGTCAACTTCTCGTGGTCAACGATACGAAGACCGTTTCGAAACGCCTAGGACCGTTTCGATATCCTCAATTTCTCGTCAAAATCTCAGATTTCCAGTAGCAAAATGGTATCGAAACGCCTCCTTTGCGTATCGAAATGCCTGGCCTGAAATAAGAGAACCGTATTAAAACGGGACCAACCGTTTCGATACACCTGCTGCGAGCAGACTGGTTTTAGTTGGTTTATGGCAGAAGGCATCAAAACACCAACTAAGACCTCCAACAACCAACATGCATTAACTATAGATGCAAGACACCCTATAACATGCATACTTAACACACAACATACTTAAAAGGCCATTCATTGAAAGGAAGCATCAAAACAACAAAGATTCATACATAGCATTTAAAGGATTTCATGCCTTAGACAAAAATATACATAAGAGCATTCATGATAGGGCGCAAGGCCAACATACTAGGCATAAGCAAGCCTTAAGCAAACATCCACAAAACATAGGAGTCTAACATGCTCCTAACACATAACAACAACATAAATCAAAAGCTCAAATCCCATTATTTGTATATTACATCCATAACCTTAAATAGTTCATACTTGAAGGCTAAGATAGCACAACTAGCGCACTTGGAGGCCCTCTCCTTGCACAAGCAACCCACGTACTAAGGATATGCATTGTCAAACAAAAGAGAGCGTAAGCATAAAGCTTAGTGAGGGTAAGCTCATAAAACAAACCTCGACAATGCATGGTCCAAGCACGAGCACACAACCAAGGTAGAATGCATGATCTTACCTTCGAACCACATGAGTCAATTATGAATGACGCATGAACACAATATCATTAGCATGCCATGCTCAACAAGTCCATAAACACAACATATGGAAACACATACATCAATGTATTAGCAAACATATTCCACAAACCGTATTGGCATCTAGCTATGACCCGAAAACACGAATAACCGTTGGAACTCACATCCAACCACACAACCATTACCTTACGGTGAGATTACACTCATCACCGTTTCACGCGGAGGGGATTTCACTCATCCTCACGCCCCGTCGATGGGATTCCACTTATCACCGACTAACATATATATAAGAAGATTTTCGGACGAACCAGTACTCAATCTTGATGACTACCACCACCAAGACCATGCGTGCATTTTGACTCTCGTGTGCACACTAAACATCCTAATGATCGATCATTGTACCCCAAACATACTAGTGCCAATACTAACACCTTTTGTTGCGTGTAAAATAGTCTATCGCAATTATAGTGGAAGTGTACACGACGCAAGTAGTAAGTGATACGAAGTATCGAATATCGTCTTCACAGGGATTGAGCTAATAGCTTCACCTTAGTTTACTGCACGAAAGTAAAAGAAATATTTGAGAGTTGTCACGAGAATAATAAAGTAAAAACGCAATTAAAGGAATTGAGATATCAAGATAGAGAAAACGGGCTAGTATTGAATTGCTCAGTAGTGTAGGTATTGGATTGCTTAGGAACTCCAGTTCTGTCGTCGTGCCCGTCGCGGCAGCACCTGTCGCGGCGGCTGTCCGTTGGCTGTCGCGGCAGCAGACACACCAACTCCGTACTTCAAGTTTGGCAAGAATCCCAGATCTGCCTTGGCCTATCCCTAGGTCCAAGTCTGTCGATGATCACGTCTTTGATGATACCTCCCGGCGTGAATCGAAGAATGAACACCGATGTGTATGAATTCTTCTTTAGCCATTTAACCTTGCCCTATCCTTAGGCACAAGATAGTTCAACTATAAACTAGAGAACTCGCTCTTATTTCTTTCGTATACTTAACTCTCCCGATGCTAAGTAAATAGATAACCTCACAATGCTCTCCCGATGCTCTTGCAAGATGTTAAAACCAAAATAAGAGAACTTGAAGTCTATTTTATTGAACTTGGAAAAATCCTAAAACAAAACAACCCTTGCAACTACTTTACAAAACAACCCGTGGCCCTAGGGGGAATTTAAAACATGTCGGTGACGGGTAAACGACAGAGGGGTTTAGGTTATCGGTTATGGGGTAAGATGTGGGATCCTTTCTAGGTTAAAACCTATGCCCTTATGCTTTGGGCTCAAGTATTCTAAGTTAACAAGGATTACAACTTTAATTAAAAGTAAGATTCTAATTAAGACTTAATCTCTAAGGATTCCTACTTTGCAGCCGCCATCCTTGTTTCTAGGAATTTCCTCTCCTTGAGCTTTGGCTTGACATATCTTTTGATCCGGGGCTTGGAAAAATATTTGGCTTTCACACGACAGACGAGCAGATTTTTCTCTATCTATCGAGGTCCATTTTACTTTTCCTCTTCATAAAGCTGCTGTCACCCTGCTGTCACGATAGGTCCATGGCAGCTTCGTCCTCATCGTCTACTTGTCCAGTTCAGCTCTTCTGCTTCTCTGCCCTGCGCCTGCCTTCTTTGTCAACTATGGCAGCTACCTGCAAAATAAGCCATCTTTTAGTAGAATCCGTGCTTTTAATCCATTTGTGATGTTTTACTGAAAACTAACCTAAATGCAATGCAATGATGCTTGAATGCAGCAGAAATATGGGTTAAAAGGGTGTAAATAATAGAACTTTTACACACCCCCAAACTCAAGTTTTTGTTTGCCCTCAAGCAACTAAGACCTAAAAGAAAAAATAATTTTTTTGTGTTGGCCTTCAAACAGTGAACTGTCCCTTACTCGTCGCTCATTCTCTATGGCAGCAGCAACCTGTCGGAAAGGTTAGGATCTGTCCGGAATCTCCCTATAGCTCTCGTGCAGTGTGTGCATGCTTGTGAACAGTTATATGCTAAGACTCTCTTAGTTTCAATAGAATATTCAACTTTTTTGACTCGAATTTTTATGCCAAAGTTTATTTTCTTGAAAACACATTTTCATGCTTTTTTTTCTTTCTATTTTCAAGCTAAGTTTTTCTAGAGCCAGTTTTGGGAACCTCTAGTTAGCTTCCTAGAGCTGGTTTCGGGCACCTCTAGGTTTTTGAGTTTCTTTTGCTAAACTTCTTTCCTAGAGCCAGTGTTAGGCACCTCTAGGGGCTATTCAAGTTCTAAGCATCCTATTCTAGTTTGGCTAAAAGAAATCTAAGCAATATAACAGTCACAAAGGTGTTTAAATTTTCAGAACTATAGAAAGGCTCTAAACTTCTCCTTAAACTGTCCTAAAGATGCTGCCACGACAGAGCCGTCATGACAGGTAAGTTAACTTCATAGTTTTAAGCCAACAGTTTAATCTTTTCTGAATTTTTTTAAAGAGAACTTGAATAAATAAAAGACACAACAATTAATAAAAAGATGTACTTAAGACTCCATTAATGATGGAGGGTTGCCACCCCCAAACTCGAGGGTTGCATTGCCCTCAATGCAAAATGACAGGAAAAACAAAAAAAATATGAAGATAAGTACATCACAAAAGATATAAGCAGGCATCAATAAAAGGAAAATAAAAACTTAAATTTTCAGTCGCTGTCCTCGCTGCTGCTGCTGACACGGATCTGACGGCGGCGTCTGGGCTGTGGACGAGGCTGGGCAGGTTCAGGAGCAGGTTGCTCCACGAGATGGACGTCGGAACTGCTGCCATTGTCCCAGGTGCTGCTGGTGGTGGTGCTAGCCTTTGGCATCAGCCTCCTGTCTGCCACGTGCTTCTGCCTCTTGACAGGCGTAAACTCTCTCTCCAAATTCCTCCTGATCAGAGGGCTGTCATCGGAGGCAGGCCTTTTCGTTCCTCTGGAAGAGGTGTCGGCCGGTGGACTGCCTGCTGTCGTCGGGGCAAGTGATGTGGTGGAAGCAGTAGAGTGGGAATGTGGGGAGGCAGTTGGTGTGGGTGTGTGGACAGGGGTGGTGATATGGAAATAATGGGCAGGAAAAGTAGGGAAATTAACATCGGGAAAATTTAAAGTGTTGGTAATAAAATTTACCGTCGAGTGAGCGAAGTCCCGAATGAACGTCATTAATCCCATTTGTCTTTCTTCCACCCGTTGTATCGCAGCAAGGATGAGGGCAGACTGGTCTGTCGGAGCGGTGGCGGCAGCAGGTTCAGGGGCAGGCTCCTCTGATGATTCTTCTGGAGAGCCGGTTGGGTTGAAGGAAGAGATAGGTGTAGCCACGACCAGCTCCATGAGGCTGTTGATGTTGTTGTCTGTCCAACCTCGGCCCTTGATTATTTTGTCGGAGGATTCCTCGGGGACAGCAGCACAGCGGCATAAGGAAGTTATTGTGAACGGCAGGCAGAGGCGGGAGTTGGAGCGGAAGGTGCAGTCCAGGATGCTGTCCCTCATATAGCGGCCCACATTAATAGGCATGTCGTGCATGATGGAATGAATGAGTGCGAGCAGCTGCTGGTTGACTGTCGTGTGGTGGGAAGAAGGCATGATACGCTTTTTGATAAAAGCGTTCCAGAGTTTGGCTTCAGGGAGGAGTTGCCCCCTTTTTAAAGAGTGGGGGTTCTTTTTGCTGGTTGTCCACGTTGTTCCTTCCTCTGTCACCTCTGCCATAACAGCACCATAGGCGGCAGCATCGAGGGTGTCGAGAAATTTCTGGTGGGCATCATCATCGGGGCCAAACATGTGGTTGATGCTGTCAGCTGTGAAGGGCACTTTCACTCCTCGAACGGTGACAGATGTTGCCGTTCTGCTGTCTATGGCAGCATAAAACTCTCGGACTAATGTGTCGTTTAGTTCTGCTGGTTGTTCGGCGAAGTGCTCCCATAGTTGAGCCGTGATGGCCTTTACGATGAACGGCCGGAGTCCCATGTTGGGTGCCTTTCGGATGTACACGAAACCCCTTTCCTCCCATAACTCTTTTGTGGCGAAGGGTGTTGATGCCGCTGAAGAAGAGGCTGAGGCTGCACTACGGCGGGTCTGTCTAGACGACATGTTAGTTGCAAGGGTTGTGAAAAATAAAGAAAGCAAACAAAACTAGAGGAGAAAGCAAGGGAGAATAAGCAGAAGTGAGAAAAAATGAAAATGAAAACGGGGTTTTATAGCGGTCGAGTTGCTGCCCGTTTAATGCTGTAACGGCAGGCGTGAATAACGGGGCGACGGATGGGATTTAGCGTGTCTGACGCGTCTGACACGCATTTATGCGTCTGTTACGCGTCTGCCACACGCTTCTGCGTCTGCCGTATCAGTCTGTTGACAGCCTGTCATATCCGTCTGCGGCGGCAGCCGAAATGACAGGCTTTCATAAAAGGGCTTTGTTGGGGTGGCTGATTGGGGTGAAGCCCGTGTCCGCCACGCGCGGGGAAGGTGAAAGGGTAAAAAGGTCAGCGGCGGCTGATTAAATTTTTAGGTATAGGGTTTTATTTTTAAGATTAATTAAGGTTAGGTAAGATTCAGGTCGGGTCAAGTTAAATAGGTACCGTGTTATGGTATTTGGGTTACTAGATGGGATTTGGGCTTGTAATTTAAATATAGGTTTTAATTAATTTTGGATCTAGAAGTTTTTATTGAATCTGATTTTGGGTTTAGGCCCAGTCAAAAATGAGTTATTATAGTTTCCCCTCTTTGCTCATTGTTGTCTAACAAAAATAGAGCAAAGACAAAAGAATAACCATTTTTGTTTGGGTAGGTTCAAGGTTTCACTTCTTTGGCCACTACCTGTTCTTTGAGCTTCAGTTGGTCCATTCGCCGCATTTGGAGGCAAAATCTTCAAAATTGAGTAATATGCTAGAGAGACAAAGTCTTCAAACTAGAAATTTGAGGTCACAAGTTCATATATAAAATTGTTCACTCTTCTTCTGTCGGGTGCCTTGGAGAAGCGAATTCTTCTTTTATAAAATCCAGCTAGTCTTTGGCAAACCTTCGATTCGCAAGTTCTATCTATATAGAACTTTTCACCTTCAATTATCAACGTTCCAGGTTCTTCCTATATAGAATCCTTTGCACCATGGATGGATTCTTCAAACTGAGAATTTTTCCTATATAGAACTCATCGTCCTAGAATCTCGAGGCAGATGTTTTTCCTACATAAAACTCCTTACTTCAAAATCTTTTGAGCTATAGGTTCTTTCTATATAAAACCTTTTGCTCTCTTTAGGATGGATTCCTCAAGCTGCAAGTTCTTCTTATATAGAACTTCCGCCTTGGAGTATCCGAGTCATGAGTTCTTCCTATATAAAATTTCTTATTCTGAAATCTTAAGACTACTAGTTTTTCCTATAAAAAAAATTTCGTCTTGAAGTCACAAAATCATTTTCAACAGTAGCACCCTACTCTTTGGTGTCACAGGTATCAACAATCTCCACTGCTTCCCCGAAAGCTAAAGAATGGAAAACTTTTAGATGATTCCCCAATTTCCGGTTGTCTTGATATCATCAATCGAACATCATAATCAAGTAAGTACGAATGAATCTTGATTCTATGTTACGATTTGCTTCCTCAGTTGTGCAACAAAAAATCTGATTTTCCTCTGATTCTTAAGTACCTGTCGGAAAAATAGCCAAGATACCCGAATAGTATGAGTTAGGATGCTCCTAATCTTAAGGATGCCTAACTACATGTAATGCATGTGAGGATTAGAATATCTTCATATCAGCTTTCATCCCCTAAAAGGCCATCCCCAAATTTCTTTTCTTTGCTTCTTTTTTGTACGCTCTTAGATCTTCATCTCTCCAATTGGATATTCATCAACACACTTTTGATCCTCTTGTGCAAACATCTTTCTCCTTCTGGGTTATTTCCCATTTCCACAAACATCCTCTTTGCCTCTATAATATTCTTATGTAGGGACCCTTACTATTCTTTTGTTCATCGTTGCCCCGTTCAATCATGGGCTCAACTATTTTCTTATTTTTGACCCAACATGCGGAGTCTTCATTTATCTCGACATTAGGGCAAGCAAAATGCCCCCACTCTTGAATTTATTCTTTGAAATTTATCTTTCTATGCCAAACTTAGTCGTAGTATCCTTAGGAAACCGACTTTGAGTCCTTTTATCTTCTTGTCATGCACTTTTATTATTTCTTTTGGTATTAATCCACTCGATCCTGGGCACAATTGATTTTTTGGAACTGACCCATTACACTGAGTCTTCTTCCATCTTCAACCTTATGGCGAGAAAATGCCTTAGATCCCTAAACTTTTCTTATGTTCGGAGGTATTACTTTCATCAAGGTCCATTCATTTCTTTGAACCGATCATCGACGATTCAACCTCGGCCGTAGACGGCGACAGCAACACCAGTTCGAAACTGAACCAAGGTAAGGTATAAAATCCTCCTTTTAATCTATTTTTATTTTTATGCTTCTATTCGAATGAAAAAAAGTAGTATACATTTTTTGTTTGAAGCTTTGGATATGAGATTTCCTTATTTTTTCTTTATTTCTTGTTTGAAAAGAACCCCCTCTCAAGTTACAAGATCATGGGTTTTTATACTCATTTTACTACATATAAAAAGGGTAAACTACATAAATGACCACCATACTATTGGAAAAGTCGCGATTTGACAACTTTACTTTTTTTCTAAGCAATTAAACCGTCATATTATTAAATTGGATGCAATATGACCACCAGCCGTTAGAGGTTAACGGTAGGGTGACATGACAGTTAAAAAAATAGAGGTATAATTACACAATTGGTTCTCGTTATTTATACACTCTATCTGTAACCCCCTTGTTTCGGTCCGGACGCTTGACCGGTCCGTGCGGGTTACACGGGGATAACCGAGGCGAAACCCGTTAAGGCTCCACTTTGGTTAACAACCCGAGGAAAATTTTTCATTTATTATTATCTTGTCTAGATACAATAAGGTGTCCTATGTGAAACAAAAACAGCGGAAGAAACAAGCGAGGCAAACATCAAAATAGCGAATAAAAAACAATCCATTTTAAAATAAACTGCAGGCCATATCGAAACGCCCAGATGGTGTATAGATACGCCTAGACTAGGTCAACTGGCCAAAGTCAACCCGAGGAGACCGTATCGAAACGGTGGTGGACCATATTGATACGCCCTCAACGGTCAACTTCTCGTGGTCAACGATACGAAGACCGTTTCGAAACGCCTAGGACCGTTTCGATATCCTCAATTTCTCATCAAAATCTCATATTTCCAGTAGCAAAATGGTATCGAAACGCCTCCTTTGCGTATCGAAATGCCTGGCCTGAAACAAGAGAACTGTATTAAAACGGGACCAACCGTTTCGATACACCTGCTGCGAGCAGACTGGTTTTAGTTGGTTTATGGCAGAAGGCATCAAAACACCAACTAAGACCTCCAACAACCAACATGCATTAACTATAGATGCAAGACACCCTATAACATGCATACTTAACACACAACATACTTAAAAGGCCATTCATTGAAAGGAAGCATCAAAACAACAAAGATTCATACATAGCATTTAAAGGATTTCATGCCTTAGACAAAAACATACATAAGAGCATTCATGATAGGGCGCAAGGCCAACATACTAGGCATAAGCAAGCCTTAAGCAAACATCCACAAAACATAGGAGTCTAACATGCTCCTAACACATAACAACAACATAAATCAAAAGCTCAAATCCCATTGTTTGTATATTACATCCATAACCTTAAATAGTTCATACTTGAAGGCTAAGATAGCACAACTAGCGCACTTGGAGGCCCTCTCCTTGCACAAGCAACCCACGAACTAAGGATATGCATTGTCAAACAAAAGAGAGCGTAAGCATAAAGCTTAGTGAGGGTAAGCTCATAAAACAAACCTCGACAATGCATGGTCCAAGCACGAGCACACAACCAAGGTAGAATGCATGATCTTACCTTCGAACCACATGAGTCAATTATGAATGATGCATGAACACAATATCATTAGCATGCCATGCTCAACAAGTCCATAAACACAACATATGGAAACACATACATCAATGTATTAGCAAACATATTCCACAAACCGTATTGGCATCTAGCTATGACCCGAAAACACGAATAACCGTTGGAACTCACATCCAACCACACAACCATTACCTTACGGTGAGATTACACTCATCACCGTTTCACGCGGAGGGGATTTCACTCATCCTCACGCCCCGTCGATGGGATTCCACTTATCACCGACTAACATATATATAAGAAGATTTTCGGACGAACCAGTACTCCATCTTGATGACTACCATCACCTAGACCATGCACGCATTTTGACTCTCGTGTGCACACTAAACATCCTAATGATCGATCATTGTACCCCAAACATACTAGTGCCAATACTAACACCTTTTTTTGCGTGTAAAATAGTCTATCGCAATTATAGTGCAAGTGTACACGACGCAAGTAGTAAGTGATACGAAGTATCGAATATCGTCTCCACAGGGATTGGGCTAATAGCTTCACCTTAGTTTACTGCACGAAAGTAAAAGAAATATTTGAGAGTTGTCACGAGAATAATAAAGTAAAAACGCAATTAAAGGAATTGAGATATCAAGATAGAGAAAACGGGTTGGTATTGAATTGCTCAGTAGTGTAGGTATTGGATTGCTTAGGAACTCCAGTTCTGTCGTCGTGCCCGTCGCGGCAGCACCTGTCGCGGCGGCTGTCCGTTGGCTGTCGCGGCAACAGACGCACCAACTTCGTACTTCAAGTTTGGCAAGAATCCCAGATCTGCCTTGGCCTATCCCTAGGTCCAAGTCTGTCGATGATCACGTCTTTGATGATACCTCCCGGCGTGAATTGAAGGATGAACACCGATGTGTATGAATTCTTCTTTAGCCACTTAACCTTGCCCTATCCCTAGGCACAAGATAGTTCAACTATAAACTAGAGAACTCGCTCTTATTTCTTTCGTATACTTAACTCTCTCGATGCTAAGTAAATAGATAACCTCACAATGCTCTCCCGATGCTCTTGCAAGATGTTAAAACCAAAATAAGAGAACTTGAAGTCTATTTTATTGAACTTGGAAAAATCCTAAAACAAAACAACCCTTGCAACTACTTTACAAAACAACCCGTGGCCCTAGGGGGAATTTAAAACATGTCGGTGACGGGTAAACGACAGAGGGGTTTAGGTTATTGGTTATGGGGTAAGATGTGGGATCCTTTCTAGGTTAAAACCTATGCCCTTATATAAGCTTTGGGCTCAAGTATTCTAAGTTAACAAGGATTACAACTTTAATTAAAAGTAAGATTCTAATTAAGACTTAATCTCTAAGGATTCCTACTTTGCAGCCGCCATCCTTGTTTCTAGGAATTTCCTCTCCTTGAGCTTTGGCTTGACATATCTTTTGATCCGGGGCTTGGAAAAATATTTGGCTTTCACACGACAGACGAGCAGATTTTTCTTTATCTATCGAGGTCCATTTTACTTTTCCTCTTCATAAAGCTGCTGTTACCCTACTGTCACGACAGGTCCATGGCAGCTTCGTCCTCATCGTCTACTTGTCCAGTTCAGCTCTTCTGCTTCTCTGCCCTGCGCCTGCCTTCTTTGTCAACTATGGCAGCTACCTGCAAAATAAGCCATCTTTTAGTAGAATCCGTGCTTTTAATCCATTTGTGATGTTTTACTGAAAACTAATCTAAATGCAATGCAATGATGCTTGAATGCAGCAGAAATATGGGTTAAAAAGGGTGTAAATAATAGAACTTTTACACACCCCCAAACTCAAGTTTTTGCTTGCCCTCAAGCAATTAAGACCTAAAAGAAAAAATAAATTTTTTTTGTGTTGGCCTTCAAACAGTGAACTGTCCCTTACCCGTCGCTCATTCTCTATGGCGGCAGCAACCTGTCGGAAAGGTTAGGATCTGTCCGGAATCTCCCTATAGCTCTCGTGTAGTGTGTGCATGCTTGTGAACAGTTATATGCTAAGACTCTCTTAGTTTCACTAGAATATTCAACTTTTTTAACTCGAATTTTTATGCCAAAGTTTATTTTCTTGAAAACACATTTTCATGCTTCTTTTTCTTTCTATTTTCAAGCTAAGTTTTTCTAGAGCCAGTTTTGGGCACCTCTAGTTAGCTTCCTAGAGCCGGTTTCGGGCACCTCTAGGTTTTTGAGTTTCTTTTGCTAAACTTCTTTCCTAGAGCCAGTGTTAGGCACCTCTAGGGGCTATTCAAGTTCTAAGCATCCTATTCTAGTTTGGCTAAAAGAAATCTAAGCAATATAACAGTCACAAAGGTGTTTAAATTTTTAGAACTATAGAAAGGCTCTAAACTTCTCCTTAAACTGTCCTAAAGATGCTGCCACGACAGAGCCGTCATGACAGGTAAGTTAACTTCACAGTTTTAAGCCAACAGTTTAATCTTTTCTAAATTTTTTTTAAGAGAACTTGAATAAATAAAAGACATAACAATTAATAAAAAGATGTACTTAAGACTCCATTAATGATGGAGGGTTGCCACCCCCAAACTCGAGGGTTGCATTGCCCTCAATGCAAAATGACAGGAAAAACAAAAAAATATGAAGATAAGTACATCACAAAAGATATAAGCAGGCAGCAATAAAAGGAAAATAAGAACTTAAATTTTCAGTCGTTGTCCTCGCTGCTGCTGCTGACACGGATCTGACGGCGGCGTCTGGGCTGTGGAGGAGGCTGGGCAGGTTCAGGGGCAGGTTGCTCCACGAGATGGACGTCAGAACTGCTGCCATTGTCCCAGGTGCTGCTGGTGGTGGTGCTAGCCTTTGGCATCAGCCTCCTGTCTGCCACGTGCTTCTGCCTCTTGACAGGCGTAAACTCTCTCTCCAAATTCCTCCTGATCAGAGGGCTGTCATCGGAGGCAGGCCTTTTCGTTCCTCTGGCAGAGGTGTCGGCCGGTGGACTGCCTGCTGCCGTCGGGGCAGGTGATGTGGTGGAAGCAGTAGAGTGGGAATGTGGGGAGGCAGTTGGTGTGGGTGTGTGGACAGGGGTGGTGATATGGAAATAATGGGCAGGAAAAGTAGGGAAATTAACATCGGGAAAATTTAAAGTGTTGGTAATAAAATTTACCGTCGAGTGAGCGAAGTCCCGAATGAACGTCATTAATCCCATTTGTCTTTCTTCCACCCGTTGTATCACAGCAAGGATGAGGGCAGACTGGTCTGTCGGAGCGGTGGCGGCAGCAGGTTCAGGGGCAGGCTCCTCTGATGATTCTTCTGGAGAGCCGGTTGGGTTGAAGGAAGAGATAGGTGTAGCCACGACCAGCTCCATGAGGCTGTTGATGTTGTTGTCTGTCCAACCTCGGCCCTTGATTATTTTGTCGGAGGATTCCTCGGGGACAGCAGCACAGCGACATAAGGAGGTTATTGTGAACGGCAGGCAGAGGCGGGAGTCAGAGCGGAAGGTGCAGTCCAGGATGTTGTCCCTCATATAGCAGCCCACATTAATAGGCCTGTCGTGCATGATGGAATGAATGAGTGCGAGCCGCTGCTGGTTGACTGTCGTGTGGTGGGAAGAAGGCATGATACGCTTTTTGATAAAAGCGTTCCAGAGTTTGGCTTCAGGGAGGAGCTGCCCCCTTTTTACAGAGTGGGGGTTCTTTTTGCTGGTTGTCCACGTTGTTCCTTCCTCTGTCACCTCCGCCATAACAGCACCATAGGCGGCAACATCGAGGATGTCGAGAAATTTCTGGTGGGCATCATCATCGGGGCCAAAGTAGAGGCCAAACATGTGGTTGATGTTGTCAGTTGTGAAGGGCACTTTCACTCCTCGAATGGTGACAGATGTTGCCGTTCTACTGTCTATGGCAGCATAAAACTCCTGGACTAATGTGTCGTTTAGTTCTGCTGGTTGTTTGGCGAAGTGCTCCCATAGTTGAGCCGTGATGGCCTTTACGATGAACGGCCGGAGTCCCATGTTGGGTGCCTTTCGGATGTACACGAAACCCCTTTCCTCCCATAACTCTTTTGTGGCGAAGGGTGTTGCTGCCGCTGAAGAAGAGGCTGAGGCAGCACTACGGCGGGTCTGTCTAGACGACATGTTAGTTGCAAGGGTTGTGAAAAATGAAGAAAGCAAATAAAACTAGAGGAGAAAGCAAGGGAGAATAAGCAGAAGTGAGAAAAAATGAAAATGAAAACGGGGTTTTATAGCGGTCGAGTTGCTGCCCGTTTAATGCTGTAACGGCAGGCGTGAATAACGGGGCGACGGATGGGATTTAGCGTGTCTGACGCGTCTGACACGCATTTATGCGTCTGTTACGCGTCTGCCACACGCTTCTGCGTCTGCCGTGTCAGTCTGTTGACAGCCTGTCATATCCGTCTGCGGCGGCAGCCGAAACGACAGGCTTTCATAAAAGGGCTTTGTTGGGCTGATGGATGGGTGGTGGGCTTGGGTCACTTCTCCTTTTCTTCTTGACTCCTTTATTTCCTGAAAAACAGAAAATATAAAAAACATTATTCGAATAAAATAAACCTAATTTCCTAATTAATAATAAATTATAAAAATAAATAAAAATAAAAATAAAAATAAAATTTAGGTTAAATTAGGGGTGCCTTGTGGGGCATCTCCTAAAGTAACCACTTCCTGTATTCCTGGGGCTTCAGTCCCCTAATAATGCTTGAGGCGCTGTCCATTGACTTTGAATTGGTGCCCGTCTTTTAATGATCGGATAGTGATGGCACCATGGGGAAAAACTTGTACCACTTGAAACGGGCCAGACCATCTAGACTTTAGCTTTCCTGGGAAGAGTTTAAGTCTAGAATTGAACAACAACACAAGCTGCCCTGGGCAGAACTGTCGTGGCAGCAGTTTCTTGTCATGCCACTTCTTGGTCTTTTCCTTGTAAATTCTTGCATTGTCGTAGGCCATTGTCCGTAATTCCTCAATCTCGTTCAGATCTAATAGCCGTTTCTGGCCTGCCTTGTCCAAGTCCATATTCACTGCCTTGATTGCCCAATATGCTTTGTGCTCGATTTCGACAGGCAGATGACAGGTTTTCCCATAGATCAGTCGGTATGGAGACATGCCCAATGGAGTCTTAAAAGCTGTCCTATATGCCCATAATGCATCATTCAAAAGTAAAGACCAATCTTTCCTAGTTGGCTTAACCATTTTTTCAAGAATGTTCTTCACTTCCCTATTGGATATCTCAGCCTATCCATTGGTCTGTGGGTGGTATGATGTCGCGATTCTGTGCTTGACACCATATTTCTTCAAGGCGGCAGCAATTACCCTATTATCAAAATGTCTCCCTTCATCACTAATAATCGCCTTAGGGATGCCAAATCTAGAAAAAATGTTTTTGTGCAAAAACTTTTGGACCGTCTTGGCATCATTCTTTTGAGTTGCGATTGCTTCTACCCACTTGGAGACATAATCCACTGCTAGGAGGATGTAAAGATTTCCACACGAAGATGGAAAGAGTCCCATAAAATCAATCCCCCAAACGTCGAAGATCTCGACTTCTAGAATGTTCTACAGTGGCATCTCGTTTCTCCTCGAGATGTTACCTGTCCGCTGGCATCTGTCACAGTGCTTGTAAAAGTCCTGTGCATCCTTATATAGTGTCGGCCAGTAGAACCCTGACTGCAGCACCTTGGCAGCAGCTTTATTGCCTCCTAAGTGACCTCCATATTGTGAAGCATGACAGTGATGGAGAATGTCTTCTTGTTCTTCTTGTGGTACACACCTTCTTATAACCTGATCTGCGCACATTTTGAAAAGAAAAGGTTCGTCCCAATAATAATGCTTAACATCATTTTGGAACCTCTTCCTGGCTTGATAATTAAGATCATAAGGTAATATTCCGCTAACTATAAAATTAACGAAATCAGCATAGCAGGGAAGGTCAGAAGACTTACCTGCCGCCATGGCTGTCGCGACAGCGATTGCGGCAGCAAAGAGCTGCTCATCAGGGAAGGTCTCCAGTATGTGTGTCTCATCTATTGGTAGACTCTGTCCCTTCTCCAACCTTGACAAGTGATCTGCCACCTGATTTTCTGTCCCCTTTTTGTCCTTGATCTCAAGATCGAACTCTTGTAATAGCAAGATCCACTGTATCAATCTAGGTTTTTCATCCTTCTTTGCGAACAAATACTTTAGGGCAGAATGGTCGGTGTGTATTATTACTTTCGTCCCAAGTATGTAGGAACGAAACTTGTCGATGGAGAACACCACAGCTAATAGCTCCTTTTCTGTGGTGGTGTAGTTCACTTGGGCGTCATTTAACGTCTTGCTGGCATAGTAGATGACGTGAAACAGCTTATCTCTGCGCTGCACAAGTGCTGCCCCGACAGCATAGTCACTAGCATCACACATGATCTCAAATGGCTGTGTCCAGTCTGGTGGTTGTACTATGGGGGCTGTCACTAGTTTTTCCTTCAAAATCTTGAATGCTTCAGTACATTCATCATTAAAGTCAAAGGGTTTGTTCTACTCTAAGAGATGGTATATGGGCTTTGTGATTTTCGAGAAATTCGCAATAAATCTCCGATAAAAACCAGCATGCCCTAAAAAACTTCTAATGCCCTTGACTTTTGTTGGCGGCGGCAGCTTCTCTATGACTTCAATCTTAGCCCTGTCGACTTCTATCCCACAGCAACTAATCTTATGGCCAAGGACTATCCCTTCGTCCACCATAAAGTGGCATTTTTCCCAATTTAGAACAAGATTAGCTTTTTCACATCTTTCAAGTACCTTTGAAGATTGTCGAGGCAGCTCTCAAAATCGTCTCCAAAGACGGAAAAATCATCCATGAAAATCTCAAGGAAGTCCTCTACCATGTCGGAGAATATAGCCATCATGCACCTTTGGAAGGTGGCAGGTGCGTTGCAAAGTCCAAACGGCATCCTCCTAAATGCGTATGTTCCGTAGGGGCATGTGAAAGTCGTCTTTTCTTGATCCTCCGGTGCAATAGCAATTTGATTGTAACCTGAATAACCATCAAGAAAACAATAGTAAGATTTACCCGCTAATCTATCAAGCATTTGATCAATAAAGGGTAAAGGAAAGTGGTCCTTTCGGGTAGCTTTGTTAAGATTCCGATAGTCCATACAAACCCTCCAACCGGTCACAGTCCTGGTTGGGATTAACTCATTGTTCTCGTTGGTTATCACGGTCATTCCTTCTTTCTTTGGAACGCATTGCACCGGGCTCACCCATTTGCTGTCGGAGATGGCGTAAATAATACCAGCATCTAACCATTTAATTATTTCTTTACGCACTACCTCCTTCATCGCATGGTTTAGCCGCCTTTGGGCATCTATAGTCGGCTTATGATCTTCCTCTAGGAGGATTTTGTTCATGCATAACGCCGGACTAATGCCTTGAATATCTGCTATCGTCCATCCAATCGCCTTTTTGTGCTGCCTTAGCATGTCGATTAGCTGTCGTTCCTGTTCCTGCGGCAGCTTAGCAGAGATGATTACGGGCAGTGTGTCATTGGAACCAGGATAAGCATATTTTAACTGCCCTGGCAGGGGCTTAAGTTCTAAGACAGGTGGTTCAACAATAGATGGCTTTTGGATTACATGGTTATCCGAAGTATAATTCAAGGGTTCGAATAACTTACCTGGACGATTGCCTAACTAGTTTACCTCCTCCTGATCTTCAGTATCAGATGTATCGGATTCAGAGTAGTTGCTGTCGTCGGTGCTGTCGTCGTTGCTGTCGTGACAGTCCTCCAGGTGGCTGTCGCGGCAGTGACCAAATTTTATATCACGGCAGCCCGACCTGATGCAGGGGTGATCAAAGGTCACCTCAATGATGGCCTTGCATTCCTCGTCCACATCAGCATGTTTCATCGCTTGGAGAACATTCAACTTAATCTCTTGATCGTTTACTCGCATGGTGAGTTCTCCTTTCTCCATATCAATCAATGATCTTCCCATGGCTAAGAAGGGTCGCCCAAGGATGACTGGTGCGTTTTCATCTGCTTCACAATCTAAAATAAGAAAGTCAGCAGGAAAAATAAGCTTATCCACTCTTACCAGAATGTCTTCAATTTTTCCCTCGGGATGAACGTAAGAGCGGTCGGCCAGCTGCAGAGTTACTGTCGTGGGCCGCGCCTTGCCAATACCTAGTTTCTGAAAAACAGATTTGGGCATTAGATTAACACTGGCACCAAGATCACATAGTGTCTTACCCACAAATTTGTCGCCGATTACACAAGGTATGATGAAGCTCCCCGGATCCTTCTTTTTCTGGGGCGGCTGCCTATGAAGAATACTCATGCAACCTTCTGTCATCTTTACCGTTTCAAATTCCCCAAGTTTAGATTTTTTTGACATAACATCCTTGAGAAATTTAGCATAACCGGGCATCTCTCTAACAGCATCTAACAACGGAATATTAATATGAACCTGTTTAAAAATATCATAAATCTTTTTAAGTTGAGATTCATGCTTAGCCTGCTGTATCCGTTGAGGAAAAGGTGGTGGAGGACGATAATCAGCAATACGTCCTTCCCACTGCATGCGAATCTGAGGACGGTAATCATCTTTTTTCTCCTCTGTCGCTTTTGCTGTCATGACAGGCTCATCGGCAGCAGTCTGTTTATCACCTATCGGGGCAGCTTCCCCGGCAGGTTTATCCAAGGCAGGTTCCTTTTCTGTTTCAGCATCTTTTTCTGGCCCTGGTAGTTTCTTCCCACTCCTAGTAGTAATTGCCTTACATTGCTCATGTGGGGGTGGTCTAGCATTTTCAGTATTGCTAGGGAATCCTCCATTCTGCCTCGGCTTAATATGTTGCGAAACCTGACCCATTTGTGTCTCTAGAGACTTCAAAGTAGCTTCATGGTTTGTCATCCTCGTCTCGGTTTTATCCATAAAGGTTTCCGTTTTCTTGACAAACTGATTCATATTCTCCATATACGTACCGGTCTGAGACATAAAGGTGGCCAGAGTCTGCTCCAATATACTACTCGTGGCAGGTGGTGGATGCTGTTGTTGCTGGTGCGGCAGGTGCTGCGGCAGGTGCTGCGGCAGGTTCTGCGACAGTTGCTGTCGCGTCAGCAATCTAGGACCTCCCTGATTCTGATTATGTGCTTGCGGATTCAGGGCATTATTGGGGTTACTCCAGGAAAATTTGGGATCTTTCCTCCAATTAGGGTTATAATTGTTGGAATTGTAGTTTGGCTTGTAATTTCCAACATATTTTCCCTCTTCTACATTTATTGGGCACTCATCCCGACTATGATTTCCCTCACAGATAGTACAAACTTCCTCGACAGCAAATCCTTGTAATTCATCTTCATTCAATAACCGTTTCATTGCTTTAGTAAGGAATGCTACCTGTGATTTCATAGTGCTGTCGACTTCATAGTCCTTGACAGCAAGTACCCGTTTACCCCCTCTTCTTGCAGTCGGAAACTGCTCCTCATTCTTGGCCAGATTTTTCAAAACTTGCAATGCCTCGTCTGGATCTTTGTCCAATAATAATCCATTTGCTGCAGAATCAATTCGAAAGCGAGTTTGTAAGTTAGCAGCATTATAGAACTTATTTACCTGATTCCAGACGGGAAATCCATGCATTGGACAGTTCCAAAGAAGAGTAGTAAATCTGTCCCAGGCTTCGTGCATCGGCTCGTCATCTTCCTGTTGAAAAGTAGCAATTTCGTTACGTAATCGCTCAGATAAATGCGAAGGATTAAAACGAGATAAGAATTCACGAGATAAATCTGCCCAAGTTACGATTGAACCCGGTGTAAGTTTATTCCACCAAGTTTTAGCTCTGTCCCTTAATGAATGAGGGAATAACCGAAGCCTCAGTATCTCCGGACTAACTCCTGGCAGTCTAAACGAACCACAGATCTCCTGGAATGTTTTGAGATGCTCCCTAGCATCTTCTATCGCAGAACCACTAAACTGCCCGGCGTTGTTGATCATACTAAACATGACAGGTTTAAGTTCAAAGTTGTCAACATCAATATCCGGCAGCGTGGTCTCCAGCTCTACATGATCGTTCAGCATGTAGTCACGACATGACCGTCGTCCATCTGTTGTGGGCGGGTCACCGACAGGCGGGTGGTTATCGTCCATCTTCTCTAGCTGTTCCTCGAGGTATTCGTTTCTGTCTAAAAGCCGGCGAAGTTGTTTCTTGAGACTGAAGGAACGTTCGATTTCCGGATCTAATGGATACTCAGGATCTTCACCTCTTTTAGATCTGTGCATAAAAAGGAAAACCTCGTGAAAAGCGAGAGTTGAAAGCATCAAAGAAAAATTAAAGAAAAATAAAAACGAAAAGAAAAATAAAAATAAAAACGAAAAGTGCAAGAAAAGAAAGATGTAGTTATGTTGCCAATCCCCGACTACGGCGCCAAAAACTTGTTGCGTGTAAAATAGTCTATCGCAATTATAGTGCAAGTGTACACGACGCAAGTAGTAAGTGATACGAAGTATCGGATATCGTCTCCACAGGGATTGGGCTAATAGCTTTACCTTAGTTTACTGCACGAAAGTAAAAGAAATATTTGAGAGTTGTCACGAGAATAATAAAGTAAAAACGCAATTAAAGGAATTGAGATATCAAGATAGAGAAAACGGGCTGGTATTGAATTGCTCAGTAGTGTAGGTATTGGATTGCTTAGGAACTCCAGTTCTGTCGTCGTGCCCGTCGCGGCAGCACCTGTCGCGGCGGCTGTCCGTTGGCTGTCGCGGCAGCAGACACACCAACTCCGTACTTCAAGTTTGGCAAGAATCCCAGATCTGCCTTGGCCTATCCCTAGGTCCAAGTTTGTCGATGATCACGTCTTTGATGATACCTCCCGGCGTGAATCGAAGGATGAACACCGATGTGTATGAATTCTTCTTTAGCCACTTAACCTTGCCCTATCCCTAGGCACAAGATAGTTCAACTCTAAACTAGAGAACTCGCTCTTATTTCTTTCGTATACTTAACTCTCCCGATGCTAAGTAAATAGATAACCTCACAATGCTCTCCCGATGCTCTTGCAAGATGTTAAAACCAAAATAAGAGAACTTGAAGTCTATTTTATTGAACTTGGAAAAATCCTAAAACAAAACAACCCTTGCAACTACTTTACAAAACAACCCGTGGCCCTAGGGGGAATTTAAAACATGTTGGTGACGGGTAAACGACAGAGGGGTTTAGGTTATCGGTTATGGGGTAAGATGTGGGATCCTTTCTAGGTTAAAACCTATGCCCTTATATAAGCTTTGGGCTCAAGTATTCTAAGTTAACAAGGATTACAACTTTAATTAAAAGTAAGATTCTAATTAAGACTTAATCTCTAAGGATTCCTACTTTGCAGCCGCCATCCTTGTTTCTAGGAATTTCCTCTCCTTGAGCTTTGGCTTGACATATCTTTTGATCCGGGGCTTGGAAAAATATTTGGCTTTCACACGACAGACGAGCAGATTTTTCTCTATCTATCGAGGTCCATTTTACTTTTCCTCTTCATAAAGTTGTTGTCACCCTGCTGTCACGACAGGTCCATGGCAGCTTCGTCCTCATCGTCTACTTGTCCAGTTCAGCTCTTCTGCTTCTTTGCCCTGCGCCTGCCTTCTTTGTCAACTATGGCAGCTACCTGCAAAATAAGCCATCTTTTAGTAGAATCCGTGCTTTTAATCCATTTGTGATGTTTTACTGAAAACTAACCTAAATGCAATGCAATGATGCTTGAATGCAGCAGAAATATGGGTTAAAAAGGGTGTAAATAATAGAACTTTTACACACTCAACACCTTTCATAACCTTTCACAACACAATTTCTTACCAATTTTCGTGCTTAGCACGTACTTACCATGATTTACCATCATGCACAACCACATTCCATAACCACATGCATTTAACAATGCATCAAATATCATGCCTCAACACATATGTATAACACAATATACATAATCACATTAATCATAATTAACATGAAACAAGAGGCATAACAAACAATTAGAAGTTCAACCAAAGGTCTCTTATACTAAGCTTGAGATTAGGCTACCACTCTAATCTCAACTCTAGGTGGGTTTACCAAGCCCAACCTAGGTCCACATGCTTGAACCAACGTTTAAAACCAATTTAAACCAAGTTAAAATCATTAACCACTCACCGACTATTCTAAGCTCAACCACACTAGCCGATCAAGCTCCCAACGGTTTCAGATTCGATCTCGAGGCTTCACCAACACAAATTCTTGCTTCTAACCATCCCAACACAAACAAAACAACTACAAATCAGTCCACAAATCAATGTAGGAACCCGAAACACAAACCAAACACAAAACACATGATTTCAAGCTAAAGACAACCTCAAAATCCTCATTCCCGAGCAGCCTTAAAGCACATCCCAAAACCATTGATTTCAACTCTTATAACACTCCCAAAAACTTCCAAAACAACCCCTAACTATCAACCAACCATCAGCCAACAATTTCCTACATCAAACACCCCCAAAACTCAACCTTTGAACTCTCTAAAATCTCCCTAAAACCCAATTTTGGGAATCTTTATAAAACTATGTAAAAATCAAGTATGTTGGACCTTTTAGATAGTAAACATCTTATCTAACATCAACAAATCGAAAACTTAAGTTAAAGCTAATAAAGTTCACATTTTTAATCCAAAACTTCAAAATGAGAAATTATGAGTTTTAATGAAAAATAAAACTATAGACTTGTAGAGAATGATAAGAACAAGTCAAAAATGGGTTTACCTTTGAAAAATCTCCAACAACAAGCAAGAAGGATGATGGAATAGTAAACTTGGGGAGGGGAGTGTGTTTTTCGTGGAAATGAAAAATGGGTGGGGGGAAGAAGATGAGTGAAAAGTTATTTTTAATGTTTGTTTAAAATTAAAAGGTCAAAGACCATTTTACCCTTAATGAAATAAGACATTTACAAAAGAGGGATATCCATGGCTATTTGGGTTTTAAATCAAAACAAGCCCAACATAAAATTATTTGTTTTGAAAACACGAGGCCCAAAATATTATTTTATTATTTTAATTTCACCCGACCCCTAAACCCAGGTGTTACACTATCAAGTTGGTCCTAATTTTAATTTAATAATATAAATTAATTATTTAATTAGGTGGTGACACGTGTCGCCATATTGGAGGAAGAAAATAAAAGCAATGAGCATCTTGCTCCTAGTAGGATTTGAACTCGGGTTGCTTTGGATGAAGGCATGTAAGCTTATCACTAAACCAAGTGAATCTTTATGATGTATGGTACAAAACCTAAACTTTAACAGATAAAAGACTCTAATTCAAGAGATATGCAATTTTCTCCCTCCCCAAACACCATTCTCTACTGAGAAAACGATGAGGAAATCGATTTGTCATCTAAAAATCCAACCTCGAAAAGTAGTGAAAAGGATGTTGCAGAAGGACAAGAGGAGAAAAATCTTGGCATCTGGATCAGTGCCTTTGTTGTGTATCAGATATATGCCTCTGCTGCTTCTTATTTGCATTCCCATACGATGACCATACTTCCTTTCAAATCATCAAATCCTTTAAACAATAAGGGTTCATCTGACAGCAATCCTAATATGATAAACGCCGATGTGGCTTCTTTAATGGCAACCACAGACTTCGTGACAGGTGTGGTTGCTACTAAAGAAGAAGTGAAGCAGATTGTTGCTGATGATTTGAACTCAACACATTCATCGCCTTGCAAGTGGTTTATATTCGACGATGAGCAGAATGCTACTAGATTCTTTGTAATTCAGGTCTATATTGCACTGACACGGATACGGGGACGGATACATGGACGGGAATGGGGACGAAAATGGCAATTTTAAAATATATAGGGTACGAGTACGGTAAGGATACGACAAATATAAAATAAAATTATATATATAATTATTACTAAAATAACTAATAAAAATAAAATACTAATAAAAAGTGTTTTCTACTTTATATATATTTTAATAAAGTGCTCATAAAAAAATTCCCCTAAATAAATAAGCAACAAATATTGATATTATTAAAAAAAACAAATACCGAGTACCATTTTACTGGGCCCCATAAAGGTTATAATTATTTTATTAGGGCCTACAGAACTCATAAAACAACACCATTTAATACAATATTTCCCCTGTTCATCTTCTTCACACGTCTTCTTTTTCAACTTTTCTTCTGCGTTTTTTTCTTTTAAGTTGGCCGCTCCACATCCGCCGGTGAGACTGTCGTTGGAATCTTTGTCGAAGTGCGCGAGTCTCTCACCTGGAAAACAACCTTGGGGACGCGCATAAAGGTCGTATGATGTCCCTGAAACGTCCCCAGAAATGCCCCAACCGACCCCGATTGTTTTCAGTTGTACCCTGTCCACGTAGAGCGTCCCCGGTACATACTTAAGCCGTACTCATCTCGTACCCGTCCCAGAAACGTTTCGGGTACTTAAAACGACATGTAATTGCCGTACCCGTGCTTCCTAGATTCAGGTTGGTAAAATAACTATTTTTTAACTATTTGTGCCATTGTCTTTGACACTATTACAAGATCTAAATTATTTTGTTGCTTTTTTCTTTTGCATTTGGTTATAATCAAATCAGGATTTGAATATGTAGGGATCCGAGACACTGGCATCTTGGCAGGCAAATCTACTTTTTGAGCCTGTTCAGTTTGAGGCAATTTTCTGAAAATATGTTGATTTGCTGCATGAAAATGGAAACGATGCATATAAAGAACGTGGGAGAGAGAATGGTGTTTGGGGAGAGGGAAAATTGTATATCTTTTCAATTGGAGTATTTTATCTGTTAAAGTTTAGGTTTTGTACCATACATCACAAAGATCCACTTGGTCTAGCGGTAAGCTTACATGCCTTCATCCAAGGCAACCTTGGTTTAAATCCTACAAGGATCAAAATGCTCATTGCTTTTATTTTCTTCATGATTGGAGGTAGAAAATTAATTAATTAAATTAAATAAAAATAATTAAATTTCTCCAATAAGATGGCAACACGTGTCACCACCTAATTAAATAATTTATTTATTTTATTAAATTAAAATTAAGACCAAATTGATAGAGTATATAAGTAACGAGGACCAAATATGTAATTATACCCATATTTTTTAACTGCCATGTCACCCTGTCGTTAACCTCTAACGGTCGGCGGTCACATTGCATCCAATTTAATAGTATGGTCGTTTAATTGCTTTGAAAAAAAGTAAAGTGGTCAAATCGCAACTTTTTCAATAGTATAGTGGTCATTTATGTAGTTTACCATATAAAAAATATAAAAATAAAACAACTCTTTAATATTGATTTGGCCGATTTATGATGATGCTAGGATAATAATCCTTTTCCTTTTTCTTTTTTTACTTTTGCAGGTCTGACACCTTTTTTGGGTGGTGGAGCAAGCGGCTTGGGCGGCGGCCACACGTGTGGGAAGGTGAAGAGGCAAAATGGTCGACGATGGTTGATGTAATTTTTAGGTCTAAGGTTTTATTTTTTAGGTTTAATTAAAGATAGGTAAAATTCGGGTCAGGTCAACTTAAATGGGTACCGAGTTATGGTATTTGGGTTACCAGATGGGATTTGGGCTTGTAATTTAAATATGGGTTTTATTTAAATTTGGATCTAGAATTTTTTATTGAATCTGATTTTGGGTTTAGGCTCAGTAAAAAAATGTGTTATTACAACCACAAAAAAATTATAAGAGTGTAACACCTGGGTTTAGGGGTCGGGAGTTGAGAGTGTGAATTGGGTTCGAGTTGTTAGGCTCGTTTAAAATAAAATGGGTATTACTTTAAAATTTAAATGAGCTTGATTTTCACTAAGGGCGTTTAATAATTTTTAAAATAAGAGAAAAAGGATGAGTAAAAAGTGTCTTTTTACAAAAAGTCTTCATCTTCTTCCCTCTACCCAAATTCCACGACAAAACCCCCCAAACTCCCCATAGTTACTATTCCATCAAATTCCTCTACTATTTCAAGTGCTTTCAACAAGGTAATTACATTTTTGACTTCTCCTCGTCATTCCTAGCACATCTATGGTTCTAGTTTTACATAAACACCATTGTTGAAGTTTTCATGTTTTCAAAGTTTGAGAAATAGGTTGAAGCTTTAATAAGTTTTCATGTAGCTTTTGATTTGCCAAGTTTATTTATGTTTTAATCTATCCCTTAGATGTATTATATGTGAAAATGATGGGTATTATCAAAAATCACGAAATAGGTTTTTGTGGGTATTTTAAAAGGGTGAAAATATAGGTTTTTGAGGTAGTTTGGTGTTGGAGAGTGGGGCTGATGTTATGGTGATGCTTGAAGGTTGTTTTAAGTGTATTTAATGATGATTTGAGTGTTGGTTTTGATAGTTTTCTTCTGGGTTGTGAGGGAGTACGAAAATGAAAATTTTTGGGTAGGTTCATGGTTTGAAATTGTAGATAATTGACTTTGTGGTTGTAGTTGGGTTGTGACTATTTTTTTGATGATTTGGTTGAGTAATGTGTTGTTTTTGATTGGTTAGAATCAAGGGAAACCGTTGGAGAAGCTTCCGGCTCGATTTCAAAAAGTGTGGAGGCTTGATTCGGCTTTTCTCGGTTTGCTTAAGGGAGTTCGGTGAGTGGATCATTTAAAATGGTTTTAAATTGGTTCAAGTGTGTGGTTGTGGTGTTGGATTGTGCTTGGTAGGCCAATCCAAGGTAGAGATTAAGTTGGTAGCTTAATCTCTTGTGTGCTTTATGAGTTTTGCTTAATGTGCATAATGTGACTTGATAAGTATGTGTCGTTTATGCATGTTGATATACATATTGATGTGGCATAATGATGAGGATATTTTGTGTTGCATGATTTTGTTATCATGGCGTGGCTTATATAGTATGATTGTCACTAGTTAATTACCAGGTATAAATGATCGATCATTAGGATGAGTGTACACACGATTGAGTCAAATTCACGCGTGGCCTTGGTGACTTGTAGTCATCAATGAGGAGTACAATGAGGTAATATTCCACCGAAAATTGTTGGCATGTGATGATGAGTGTAATCTCATCCATGACTGAGAACGATGATGAGTGTAATCCCACCAGAAGGTAAATGTTTTTGAGTACGTTGAGGGTGAAAATCCTAACGGAAGTTATCCGCATATCCGAGTAAACTAATAGTTGCCAATATACTTGTTAAAATGTGGTTGTTGTGTAAGATATTTGTTATATCTTGTGTAGCATAACATGAGGTAAGATGCCATGTCCATGCATTCTCCTAATTGTGGCTATGTTGCTTGTGGTGCATATGTATTCCTTGTGAATGTCTTAAGGATAACATGCTTTGAACCCTGCATTGTCGTTGTTTTAGTTTTAGAGCTCCCTCACTAAGCTTCTAGCTTACGCTCTCATTTTCGACAATACAGATCACTAGTGTGGAGTTAGCGAGGAGCAAGGAAAGGACATCCAAGCGTGTGGTAGTTGCTCAAGTATGGTTTAAGTAAATAATGTAGTAGTTTAGCAATGGGGATGCTACGAGTTGTAGGAGCGTGTGTCTAGACTCCTATTTTTTTAATGCTTTTATGATGTAGATTGTAAACCATGTTTATGAGATGTTTGTGTGTTGTTTTGAAAGCATGTACACCTTGCTTCATGAATGCCTAAGTGTTTGTATTTGAAGGCTTATAACCATGTCTTATGCTATGTGATGAGAATTTTTGTTCTTTTGAATGATATGGCCTTGTTATGCACGTGTATATGTGGTTGATCATGTTTGTAGTAAGATGAAATGCCTATATATTGTATGTATGTATGTTGTTTCATGATTCTTGAAGAATTGGGGGATGTTTGGGAACACTTGGAGATGTAGAAAACTATCTTTATGGTCACACAGAGTGCAGGTGTTTCGAAACGCGTGTATTGGTTTCGGAACGTTTGTAGCTCCAGGGATAATCGTGTCAGAACGGGGGTGGTGCCATTTCGGTATGATTTGACAATGTGAGTCGCCGCTTCGCTACGCGTTTCGATACGGTTTGCCTCATTGAAGGCCCATTTCGGAACAATTTGTTACTGGAGACCCCCGTACCGGAACGATGTGTACTGTATCGGTACGGTCTGGTTTGGCTTTTAAACTGGGGCCCGTGTATCGAAACAGGCAAGCCTGTTTTGCAACACAGGGCTTTAAATTGGGCTGTTGGAATCTTTCAGGGTTCTCGGATGTTGGGCTTTAGTCCCGTTTGTCGTAAGCTTTCTTGTGTGCCTCGTATGCATCGTTTATGAATTGTTTGGCTTCGTATGCAAGCAGTTGGACATAACATGTCACTTGGTAAATTTAAATTACCTTACATTCCGTCTGTATCGTCTGTCCTCATTTTTTCGTTGTCGTTTTCACACTTAGGACTAAACGATACATTTGGACAAGATAATTAAAGAAAACATTTCTAGGGTTACAAATCGAAGTGGAGCCTTAATGGGTTTTGCTTCGGTTTTCCCTGTGTAACCTTCTCAAATCGATCTGTCGTCTAGCCCAGGACAAGGGGGTTACATTTGTTGGTATCAGAGCCTGAGGTTTTCGCGACCTTGGGTAGGTAAGTAAGGTAAGTTTGAGGTGTATGTTGTACGGTGAATGTTTTGCTATGTATGCTTATTGTTTGCTTGTTCGCACGGTATTTGAAAGCATATGCTAGTATTATTGTTTTGTTGAGGCGTAGTGTCGAGTTCTCATTGCTGGTATTACTTATTTGAAAAGATTTTGTAAGGGAATATACTTGAGCACGTTGGACCCTTGCCTTTGCTAACTTAATCATTATGTGTTTGTTTGTTTGTTTGTAGTTGTTATCTTGCTAGCTATGAGATGAGACCTAGAGGCAGGCCTATGATGGTTTATCCGGAACCACGAGCAGCAGCTCCGGGAGTTGAGCCGGTTGTTGAGGCGGAGGCTCCTTCACCTCCCCATTCTCCTTGTCAAGAGGGAGGTGAGGCGAGAGCCGAGGGTGTAGGACCTCAGGTTGGCCAAGGACCGGCCGATATAGATTTGGCTCCATTAGTTCAAGCGATAGCTGGGGCTATCCAAGCAGCTGTGGCTGGGGGTCAGGCAGTGGCACAACCTCAAGGCGAGGGCACTGGTTTGCCACTTGAGAGGCTTCGCAGTTTGGGAGGTGAAGAGTTCATAGGGTTGGCACCTGAGAGATCTGAGGCTTGGTTTGACAAGACTGTCTGTATCTTGTCTCAGATGGGTTGTATTGGAGCATGTAGACTTGGGTGGTGCGTTGTTTCGTTGCTTCAGAGTGATGCCTACACTGGGCGGGTCAACATTACTACGGGCATGCTAGATGCCGAGATCACTTGGGAGTTCTTCGAGTCAGCTTTTCGCAAGAAGTATCTGGGTCCATGTTATCTTGATGAGAAGAAGAGAGAGTTCATGTCATTGCTTCAGGGGAAACATGACAGTGACCGACTATGAGATACGTTTGTCAGATTGAGTCAGTACGCGTCTAAGCTAGTTCATACTGAGATGGAACGTTGTGACCGTTTCCGTTACTGGTTAAGCAAGGAGATAAAGAGGTACACTTTGGCTACGGACTACGTAGACTTTGATGTCTTGGCCGCTAGGGCCAAGGACATAGAGCACAATTTGGGTCTGGCCAAATGATCTGGTGGTTCTAGTTCCGGGAAGAGGTCTGGCGACTTTGATAGAGATGATTCCAAGAGGCATCGGGACAATAGGGACCATTTCGATCATAGACGTGGTGGTGATAACCACGGTAGAGGCCATCAGGGCCAGAGAGCTGGTGAGCGTTTGCCCGAGTGTGCTCGATGCGGAAGGAATCACACCGGTGAATGTTGGGGAAATTTTCATTCGTGTTGGAACTGTGGAGCTAGAGATCACCTTAGGCGTGATTGTCCACATCAAGCTGGGTATGCACCGGTTCAGGTTTAAGCTTCTGCTAGAGCGATTGATTTTCAAAAAGGCCGTGGGCGCGATCGAGGCAACTTTCAACCGAGAAATGATGGCCAGAGGACCATAGCACATGTGGTTGCGGTAGATCCAGAAGGCGGAGGTCAGGCTAGAGTTTATGCTTAGCGAGAGGGACAGAACGACACATATGTAATTGCTGGTAATTTCTCGATACAGTCTCTGAGTTTGCTTTCCTTGACTGACTTTTGGTCTACGCATTCTTATATTTTGACTCTAGGACTTCGGGGATACAATAGTGGTTAGGAATATGTACAGAAGGTGTCCGTTAATGGTCCAGGGGCATGTATTTCTAGTGGACATGATGGAGTTATCGTTTTTATGGCTTTGATGTAATTTTGGGTATGAACTGGCTTACAGAACATAGAGCTAGGATAGATTTTGAAACTAAGAGAGTTTTCTTGAAGCTTGCGGATGACTATGAGATTGTGGTAGTAGGTGAGAACGTGAGGTTCTTATCAAATGTTGTTTCGGCCTTAGAAGATCAAAGGTTAGTTGGGTTGGGTTGCGAGGCGTACTTAGCCTACGTAATGAATCCGAACATGAATGAAGTTAGACCTCTGGATGTTAGAATAGTGTGTGATTTTTCGAGTGTGTTTCTGGAAGAGTTTCCGGGTTTACCGCCTGATAGAGAGGTAGAGTTTGCTACACACTCAGATTCTGCTCCTGTTTCGATTGCTCTGTACTGTATGGCACCGAAAGAACTGAAAGAGTTGAAGACTCGGTTACAAGAGTTTTCAGACAAAGGTTTTATCCATCCTAATTCTTTGCCTTGGGCGCTCCGGTTTTATTTCTGAAGAAGAAATACGGTAGTATGAGAATGTGCATTGATTATAGACAGTTGAATCAGTTGACAGTGAATAACAAGTATCCATTTCCGTGTATCGATGACTTGTTCGATCAGTTGAGAGGGGCATCAGTCTTTTCGAAGATTGATTTGAGATCCGGGTACTACCAGTTGAAAGTAAAAGAGGTTGATGTACCGAAGACAACTTTTAGGACTAGATATGTTCTCTATGAATTTTTAGTTATGTCGTTTGGGTTGACAAATGCACTGCTGCTTTCGTGGACATGATGAACAGAATCTTCCATCAGTACTTAGACCAGTTTGTGGTTGTTTTCATAGATGATATTTTGGTGTATTCGCGTACGGAGGAAGATTATGACCGACATTTGAGGTTAGTTTTGCAGACTTTGCTAGACAACCAGTTGTACACTAAGTTGAGTAAGTGCGAGTTCTGGATCCGAGAAGTAGTCTTCCTAGGGCATGTAGTGTCAGCCGAGGGAATTAGAGTTGATCCGAAGAAGATAGAAGCCATTGTTGAGTGGAAGCAACCAAAGTATGTGATAGAGATTTGTAGTTTCCTAGGCTTAGCGGGTTACTATAGGAGGTTTATGGAAGGTTTCTCGAAGATAGCCGCTCCTTTGACAAAGTTGCTTCAGAAGAATGTACAGTTTGAGTGGTCAGATGCGAGACAACAAGCCTTTGAGAAATTGAAAGAAGCTTTGACCAATGCACCGATTTTGATTTAGCAAAAGTCGGGGAAAGATTATATGATCTACATTGATGCTTCTTATGTAGGTTTAGGTTATATGCTCATACAAGAGAGAAGAGTGGTGGCTTATGCCTCGAGACAGTTGAAGACGCATGAGCGTAACTATCCGACACACGACATAGAGCTAGTTGTAGTTGTGTTTGCCTTGAAGATTTAGAGACACTATTTGTACGGTGAGAAATGCACAGTGTATACGGATCACAAGATTCTGAAGTATATAATGACACAAAGAGAGTTGAACCTTAGAAAACGTAGGTGGCTAGAGTAGCTCAAGGACTATGATCTCACGATTGAGTACCATCCGGGTAAAGCCAATGCAGTGGCAGATGCCTTGAGTAGAAAGGTAGTCGTTGAGTTGCGAGCTATGTTTGCTAGTTTGAGCTTGTCCGGTGACTGTGGTCTAGTGGCCGAGCTTCAGGTTAGACCTAACTTAGGCCAGTTGATTAGAGAGAAACAACTCTTAGATAGATCTTTGACACCTCACGTGCAAGATATAGTCGAGGGTAGATCATCGGACTATAGTTTCAGTGTTGATAGGGTCTTGTGTTTTAGAGATAGAATAGTTGTGTCGGATGACAGTGATTTGAGACGTACTATCTTGACCGAAGCATACATGAGCCCGTTTGCTATGCATCCAGGTAGTACGAAGATGTACCATGATTTGAAGAATGAATACTATCGGGTTGGTTTGAAGAAAGACGTAGCCGACTTCGTGAGTAAGTGTATGGTATGTTAGAGAGTGAAGGCTGAACATCAGGTTCTATCAGGTTTGTTGCAACCGTTGAGAATTTCGGAATAGAAGTGGGAAAATATCACCATGGATTTCGTTTCGGGTTTGCCTTTGACTCCTACGAAGAAGAACTCATTTTGGGTCATAGTTGACCGTTTCACAAAGTGTGCTCACTTTTTAGCTATTAATACGACTTACTCTTTAGATAGATTGGTCGATTTGTACATCAGTGAGATTGTGAGACTGCATGGTGTGCCGAAGTCAATTGTGTCTGACAGAGATCCAAGATTTACAGCCATATTTTAGGAGTGTTTGCATACAGCTTTGGTTACCCGATTGAATTTTAACACTTCGTATCATCCTCAGCCAGATGGTTAGTCAAAGAGGGTTATACAGATTTTAGAGGACATGTTGCGTTGTTGCATCATTGATTTTCAGGGTACTTGGGAGAAGCACTTGCCTTTAGTCGAGTTCGCATATAATAACAATTATTAGTCGAGCATTCAGATGGCTCTGTATGAGGCATTGTATGGTAGAAAGTGTAGAACTCCGGTTTGTTGGGCCGAAGCAGGTTAGAAGTTGTTACCGATGTCGGATTTGCTTAAGGGGACTACCGATAAAGTGGAGTTGATTTGTGATCGTATGAAGGCTGCATCAGATAGGCAGAAGTCCTATGCCGATTTGAAGAGGAAAGAAGTTGAATATGTCGTGGTAGATAGAGTGTTCTTGAAAGTCTCTCTGTGGAAGAAGGTTATGAGGTTTGGTAGAAAAGGGAAGTTGAGTCCGAGGTACATTAGGTCGTATGAGATTGTGAAGTGAGTCGGTCCGGTTGCTTATCAACTACGTTTTCTATCCGAGTTAGAGAGGATTCACAATGTGTTCCATGTGTCGATTCTTCATAAGTATAGGTAAAATCTGTCGCATGTTATGCTTGTAGAAGAGATTGAATTGAATCCGGATTTGACGTATGATGAGGAACCAGTTGAGATTTTAGCCTCAGATAGTAATGTGTTGCGTAGTAGATCGATTGAGTTGGTCAAAGTGAGGTGGCAACGTCGAGGTGAGGACGAGGTCATTTGGGAGAGAAAGAAAGATATGAAAAGGCAGTTTCCGTATCTCTTTCAGTCAGGTAATTTTGAAGACGAAATTCCTTAAGTGGGGGAGAGTTGTAACACCCGGGTTTAGGGGTCGGGAGTTGAGAGTGTGAATCGGGTTCGAGTTGTTGGGCTCGTTTAAATTAAAATGGGCATTGCTTTAAAATTTAAATGTGCTTGATTTTCATTAAGGGCAATTTTGTAATTTTTAAAATGAGGGAAAAAGGATGAGTAAAGTGCCTTTTTACAAAAAGTCTTCATCTGCTTCCCTCTACCCAAATTCTACGAACCCCCCCCCCCAAACCCCCTAGTTACTATTCCATCAAATTCCACCACCATTTCAAGTGCTTTCAACAAGGTAATTACATTTTTGACTTCTCCTCTTCATTCATAGCACATCTATGGTTCTAGTTTTACATAAACATCATTGTTGAAGTTTTCATGTTTTCAAAGTTTGAGAAAAAGGTTGGAGCATTAATGAGTTTTCATGTAGCTTTTGATTTTCCAAGTTTATTTATGTTTTAATCTTGCCCTTAGATGTATTAAATGTGAAAATGGTGGGGTTTTATCAAAAATCTCGAAATGGGTTTTGTGGGTATTTTAAAAGGGTGAAAATATGAGGTTTTGAGGTAGTTTGGTGTTGGAGAGTGGGGTCGATGTTATGGTGATGCTTGAAGGTTGTTTTAAGTGTGTTTAATGATGATTTGAGTGTTGGTTTTGATAGTTTTCGGCTGGGTTGTGAGGGAGTACGAAAATGAGGATTTTTGGGTTGGTTCATGGTTTGAAATTGTAGATAATTGGCTTTGTGGTTGTAGTTGGGTTGTGATAGTGTTTTGTGATGATTTGATTGAGTAATGTTTTGTTTTTGATTGGTTAGAATCAAGGGAAACCGTTGGATAAGCTTCGGACTCGATTCCGGAAAGTGTGGAGGCTTGATTCGGCTTTTGTCGGTTTGCTTAAGGGAGTTCGGTGAGTGGATCATTTAAAATGGTTTTAAATTGGTTCAATTGTGTGGTTGTGACGTTGGATTGTTCTTGGTAGGCCAATCCAAGGTAGAGATTAAGTTGGTAGCTTAATCTCTTGTGTGCTTTATGAGTTTTGCTTAATGTGACTTGTAAAGTATGTGTTGTTTATGCATGTTTATATACATATTGATGTGGCATAATGATGAGGCTATGTTGTGTTGCATGATTTTGTTATCATGGTGTGGCTTGTATAGTATGATTGGCACTAGTTAATTACCGGGTATAAATGATCGATCATTAATATGAGTGTGCACACAGTTGAGTCAAATTCGCGCGTGGCCTTGGTGACTTGTAGTCATCAAGAAGAAGTACAGTAAGGTAATATTCCACCGAAAATTGTTGGCATGTGATGATGAGTGTAATCCCATCCATGAGTGAGAACGGTGATGAGTGTAATCCCACCGGAAGGTAAATGTTGTTGAGTACGTTGAGGGTGAAAATCTTAACGAAAGTTATCCGCATATCCGAGTAAACTAATAGTTGCCAATATACTTATTAAAATGTGGTTGTTGTGTAAGATATTTGTTATATCTTGTGTAGCATGACATGAGGTAAGATGCCATGTTCATGCATTCTCGTAATTGTGGCTATGTTGCTCAAGTATGGTTTAAGTAAATAATGTAGTAGTTTAGCAATAGAGATGCTACGAGTTGTAGGAGCGTGTATCAAGACTCGTATTTTTGTTAATGCTTTTATGGTGTGGATTGTAAACCATGTTTATGAGATGTTTGTGTGTTATTTTGAAAGCATGTACACCTTGCTTCATGAATGCCTAAGTGTTTGTATTTGAAGGCTTATAACCATGTCTTATGCTATGTGATGAGGATGTATGTTCTTTTGAATGATATGGCCTTGTTATGCATGTGTATATGTGGTTGATCATGTTTGTAGTAGGATGAAATGCCTCTAGATTGTGTGTATGTATGTTGTTTCATGATTCTTGATGAATTGGGGGATGTTTAAGAACACTTAGAGATGCAGAAAACTGTCTTTAGGGTCACATAGAGTGTAGGTATTTCGAAACGCGTGTAGTGGTTTCGAAATGAATGTAACTCCAGGGATACTCGTATCGGAATGGGGGTGGTGCCGTTTCGGTACGATCTGACACTATGAGCCGCCACTTCGGTATGCGTTTCGATACGGTTTGCCTCATTGAAGGCCCGTTTCGAAACGCTTTGTTACTAGAGACCCCCGTACCGGAACGGTGTGGACTGTATCGGTACGGTCTGGTTTGGCTTTTAAACTGGGTCCCGTGTATCGAAACATGCAAGCCAATTTCAAAACACGGGCCTGTAAATTGGGCTTTTGGCATCTTTAAGGGTTCTTGGATGTTGGGCTTTAGTCCCGTTTTTCGTAAGCTTTCTTGTGTGCCTCGTATGCATCGTTTATGAATTTTTTTGGCTTCGTAGGCAAGCAATTGGACTTAACATGTTACTTGGTAAATTTAAATTACCTACGTTCCGTCTGTCCTCGTTTTTCCGCTGTCGTTTTCACACTTAGGACTAAACGATACATCTAGACAAGATAATTAAAGAAAAATTTTCCAGGGTTGCTAATCGAAGTGGAGCCTTAACGGGTTTCGCTTCGGTTTTTCTCGTGTGACCTGCTTGGACCGGTTTGTCGTCTAGCCCAGGACGAGGGGGTTACAAAGAGACTTTAAAAAAATAACGAGCTGCTCACGAACTTATCGAGTCGAGTTGGGCCTTGCTCGACTTGACTCGCTAAGATCTCTAGTCGATCTTGATTTCTAGTTGAGTCAACTCGAGTCAAGCGTTAACCGAGTTTTGACCAAGTCGAGCTTGAGTTGTTTGCTAGCTGCTCAACTCAATAAGCACTCCTACTTAGGGGTGTTCATTCCTGGGTACTCGATTTTCGGGTACCCGGTTCTCTCTGGTACTCCATATGTCGACTCGTGTCTCGGCCTGCTTTAACCGGGTACCCGCTATTTAGGTACCTATGAAACTCGGGTACCCGAAAAATTAGGTAACATGTACCCATTTTACATTTTTATTTTTTTAATTTAAAAGTTTTAAAATATCACATTTTAAACACATAAAATTTTAAAAAGTTCATAATACAATACCCAAACACAAAAATTATTGATTGAAGTTAGTTTTAAGATGAAATATATATATATATATATATATACATTAAAGTTTATCACCAAAAAATTAATCTCATTTTTTTACTTTCGAATCCTGGTATTGAAATGTAATACCTCTTTATTTAATCAAAAAAATATATTTGAAAATTTTAAAACTTAAAAAGTACATAATACAAACATATAAATAATTTAAAGATTTAAATTTAATTTTAGGCAAAAATATTAAGGAACCTAAAATAAAAATATAATTTAAAACTAATAAAATAAATATATTTAAAGTGTCGGGTCGGGTACCCAATTACTAAAAAATTTGACCCAGACCCAGCCTAACTACTCATGAAAAATTCTAAAAAAAATACCTGATTTATTTAAGTTTGAGTCGTCGAGTCGAGTCAACTATATCAAGTATTTTTGAACACATGTATCACTACTCCTCAGTTTTATTCAAAATGCAATTTTCTATAAAACTCTCCTAAAATCAAATTTTTAAAGCAAGAGACTTACACTTATATATTTTTTAAAAAAACCTCGCTACAGTGGATTAATAAAGCAACACATTGATCTTGTGCCAGGTTCGCTAGGTGACTGTGACTCTTATTTTCCTCACACAATAAAATTTGCTATCTACCGATAAATAAATAATTTTAAAATTTTCTTTGAAGGACAAATGTATATTAATCATTTTCAAACCTATGAATATTAACAAATTTTAATGTTCTATTATAATACATCATAAAATATTCATAATCTATAATTTAACTATTGCTAATTCATCTACGTTATACTTCAAATAAATATTCAGACAAATTAATATAAATAAATTATTAAATAATATTCACAGGGTGTACATTCGGTTAATTTAGTTAACCGACCGAACCGAAATACCTAAAATTTATTAACTAATTTTTTTTAACCGTTAATCGAACCGATTTTTTTTCGAAAATTTTAAATCGAACCGAAAATATTCGGTTGATTTTCGAATTAAACGAAATTTATTACAAAATTTTTGGATAAATCACACAATTGGTCACTAAATTATGCTAAAATAATCTTTTTAGTCACTGAACTTTCATTTTATGCTAATTTGATAAAAGTTTAATGACCATTTTATAATTTTTAAAAGTGCAATAACCAAAAATAAATATATGTAATATATAATATTTAATATATAATAATTTCGGTTTATTCGGTTAATTAACCGGTTTCGAACCGAATTAACCGATAACTGATTTTCCCAAAAAAATTAACTATTAACCGAACTGACATAAAATTAACAGAAAATTTTTAGTTCGGTCGGTTAATTTGATTAAAACCGAAAAATGCACACCCCTAAATATTTATATATTTTTTTCCAGTCAAAATTTAAAATATCTGTATAAATAAATAATATAGTTTCTTTTAAAAGTCAATATTAAAATGAAGAAAAAATTAATAATTTTGTTTCGTTATACCTAACATTAGTGGCATGTCAACATCATAATTTTTATTGCATTAAATAAGCTCTATCTTTTCCACTTATATAAATGAGCAATTGAGCACTATTCGTTAAGTATTATTTAAAGACGATGGTTATGTGTTTTGAGTATGATGAGAAAATTTTCCTAAGTTGTCTCATTTTTACATGCAAAGCTGTTGGGTTGAGTCTTCATTAATACGAGATAATTAATAAAAATAATGAATAAACCAAATTATAAACATAAAAAATAAATTAATAATGTGATCTTATAGAAATGAGTTTGCAAGTTTAGTACAAATTACAAAATAAATAATTATATAGCATATTTTAATTATGATTATCTTTTAAATTCATGAAATTATGTTTTTTTTTTAATTTGATCATACAAGAAATTGTTACTAGTTTAGTAAAATTGAACCGTATGTATAAATTTATATATAGAAGATAAAAATTCACCGACCCTTTTCGGTGTCTTTTTTATGTTTCAACACTAAAAAATTAAATTTCAAATCCTAACCCTAAATTTTAAATCTTAAACTATACACCCTAAAAAATATACCCTACCCTAAATTGCCTAAACCCTAACCACAAACTCTAATCTTAAACCTTAAACCCTAAACATATTTTTTTAATATAAGACATAAATAAGGGCACCGAAAAGTTACAGTGGATGTATATATTAATATATAACAAATATGCTCTTCCCCTTTAGAATTATTACTACTTTAATATGAAGAGTTGCTCTTCCTCTTCCTGTTTTGCTGAAGATTCTTACATCTTCTATGATTTTAAACTGTTATACATCATTGTCACTCCTCTTGTTCTTCAAGAGGTTATTTTTCTGAATGCTACTTTTGCTTTATTATATACAGTGAAGGGCTGTTCTCTGAAACAAATGTCGCTTGATAGAATTAGAAGACTTTCATTTCCCCCCGGTATGTGCAGCCTTGTGTCGGCCTTACATCCTCCAATGCTGGATTGGAAATAGTATAATCATTCCCTATCATGCATATCTTTCACAACTCCCACCAACATTCAATAAGCCAACCTCGGACTTATATCCGACAAGCCTCTCTACACCATTCGTTGCCCGAAGAAAAAGCATGTGCAGCCAACCCTTGTTAGAGCCTGGACAATTATCACCATTCGTCTAACCCTTTACTAACCAAAATTCTGAGCATTAGGCTTCCAGCTACACACCTTATTCAGATTACCACCACAATCCTCATGAAGATTCTCGTCGTCTGAAACTTTCTCCCACAACTTATTTCTCACGTTAAACCTAGCCAAGGACACCCTGATTCGGCTTCCATATAACACAAAGCCATCCAACCTAGATAAACTTTTAGTCACAAATTCTCCGTGACTAGAATTAGTTTAGGGATAAAGAGTTAATTTAGGGTATAAGGTTTAGCGGTTTAGGTGTAGGGGTTTAGAACTTAGAGATAGTTGTTTCAATTTAAGGTTTATGGTTATAACTTAGGATTTAGTTTTTAGGGTAATATGGTGATGATTTAGGTTTTAACCTATAAACCCTAAATTATAACCCTAAACCATAAATTGTAACAACTATCCCTAAATTCTAACCCCTATACCTAAACCCCTAAACCCTATACCCTAAACTAACTCCTTATACCCTAAAACTAAGACGCTTGTGGAAACTTTCAGTTTCCACCGCCTGTGTATAGAATATTTATCCTTAAACTTTTGTGACAATTTTTTTGTGCGGCACTATTGGTATTAATATTTGTGATGTATTTTAATTTGGTCATTATCATAGTAGTAATTGTGACGATTACATTTTTAACAATTAAATTCTCACTATAAGTCTATAATTGTGACACAAATTTTATTGTTACTAAATATTTTTACACATGATAGTGACGATATATAAAATGGTCACTATTATTTGATATTTTTCGTAACAATGAATTATTTGTCACTTAAAATTTTAGTTTTTGTTGCAATAAATTTTGTCACCAATGATAAAATAAAATTAATGACAAATTACATATTGTCACAATAATAAATTTATTTTTACAATAATAGTATTAATAACAATTATAAAAAATTGAAGTTACCATAGACTATTTTGTGAAAAGGTAAAATAATTCTATTAGTTTCTATACTACGTATAAATTTTTGTTTTAGTCATTCTATTTTGATCAATTTTAGTCTATTTATTTTTTAAATTTTAAAATTTTAATCCTAATCCCTACGGGACAACAACAGTATGACTAAGTTACAATGACTAAAAATGATCAATAAGAAAATAAAACAAAACAAAAAAAACATGTAACCCCCTCGTCCCGGTCTGGTCGGATGACCGGTCCGAGTGGGCCACACGGGGAAAACCGAAGCGAAACCCGTTAAGGCTTCCCCTCGGTTAACGACCCAGAAAATTTCTTTTTATCTTATCTTGTCTACATGCATAATTAAGACCTAAGTGTGGCACAGCAGCGGAAGATACAATCATAGCATCAAACATCGACCAACCCAACAATTAAACAGCTCATTTTAATATTCTGCAGCAGGCCGTTTCGAAACGCCCATAGGGTGTTCCGAAACGCCTTGACTTAGTCAACAGGCCAGGGTCAACCATAAGGTGACCGTTCCGAAACAGGGGAGACCCGTATTGGAACGACCTTGACGGTCAATATCTTGTGGTCAACGAGATTTGACCGTTTCGAAACATAAAAGGTCCGTTTCGGAACGGCTTCATCTCGCCAATTTCTTAAAATTCCAGTAGCCAAAATGTTCCGAAACGACCCTCATCCGTTTCGAAACGGCAGGCCATTTACACAGGGACCGTTCCGGAACAGAGGGACCCGTTCCGAAACACCCCCTGTCTGCAGACTCGTCTGGGCTGTTTTGAGGCACAAGGGTGCCCCAAAACACCACCAAAACACCATACAACAGCAAAACAATTCGACTTAAGGTTTACCAACTAAACTAGCATGCTTCAACATGATTTAAACATGTCTAACACTAAGGCAACACCCCACAAACATGCTCTCATACAAACATCATTCAAACGCATATATAAACTCTTAAGGCATAAGACTAACATTCAAAGGAGCAACTTAGGCATGAGTTAACATTCACCATGGCAACACAACCATGCAAAACAAGGTATAGGGGAGTCCATACATGCTCTTAAACAACCAACAACTACTCAACAAAACCATACATGTCCCATTGCTTAAACTATTACAAGTCTAACATTAAAAATCCATACTTGATGAAATCAAGTCCAAAAACCACACTTGGAGGCCCTCTACTTGCCCGAGCAACCCACGAACTAAGGATCTGCAATGTTGAACAAAGAGAGCGTAAGCAATGATGCTTAGTGAGGGTAAGCTCTAAAAACAAACCTCAACATTGCAGGGTCCGAGCACGATCTAGCCAAGGTAAATCACAATCATACCAAAGGTCCACAAGATAAAATGCATGAGCAATAGACAAATTTAAAGCCATGATCATAAGCTCGATTTCCATGATACAAGTAATCACAAACAAGTATCCCAATGAGAACCATGAACCTCAACACATTGATATACACATCAAACAACATTGGCACCTAGTTAAGACCCGAATACGCGGATAGACATGTTGGAACTCATATCCAACAACCACATTACCTCACGGTGGGATTTCACTCATCACCGGTCTCGCGGAGGGGATTCCACTCATCCTCACGCCCCGTCGATGGGATTCCACTCATCACCGACTATATTTAAATACAATTTCGGGCGAACCCGTACTCCTCCTTGGTGACTCAACGCCACCAAGGCCACGCGCGACTTTAGACTCATGTGTACACACTAACATCCTAATGATCGATCATTTGTATCCAAGTTTACTAGTGCCAATATTTACTCACATCACATTACTCATTTCATTAACTTTGTGCTTAGCACATACTCACCAACAACCATCATTATGCATGTCTCAAGCATCATAAATCCAATCTCATTTCACATGTATAAAGCAATATACATAGACATTCATACCACAATTTATACGAGGCATACACAACCATATAACGAGTTCAACCAAAGGCTCTAGATCAAGTTTAGGATTAGGTTACAACCCTAATCCTAACTCTAGGTGGGTCTACAAAGCCCAACCTAGTCCATACACTCGAACCAACCAATTTAAAACCGTTCAAAACAATTAACCACTCACCTAAGCTCCCGAGCCCACGACCAAGCAAGCAACAACCTTCAACTTTCCGGATTCACTTCCGATGCTTCACCGATGCCCAAACTTGATTCTAATCATTCCCAAACACAAACAAAACACCCACAATCAATATCTTATCATCGAAGCTAACCCGGAATGCAATTCAACCACAAAATACCATGTTACAAGCATGAACGATATCCATTTTTCACCAATCCGGATGGCCCCAAAACCTTGACCAAAAACCATGTTTTCAACTTCCATTACACCCTCCAATGATCCCAATTCAACCCCTACCTATAGTACTATCAAAAGCCTATCAAAACCCACCTAAGACAACCCCCAAAACACCCCCAAAACCTCCCAAAAACCCCATTTCCATTCAAATCCGAAAATTGTTCCAAAACATTTGAAATTCACATATATTGTATCATTTGGCTCCTATATTCCATATCTAACCTTAACAAATCGAAATATTAAGATTAGCTACACAAAGGCACCATTTTTAATCAAATTCTTAGAAAACCCCATTTTCAAATATTCAATGAAAATGAAAATAAATGGTACTTTTAAAGAGGGGAAGATGAGAGGAAGTCAAAAACATCCTTACCTTTCGATTTGGAGTTGAAATGGATGAGGAATAAGATGGAATAGTGGATTTGGGTAGAAGACTCTATTTCACGTTGGAAAAATCTAAAGAAGGAAGTGAATAGTGGAAGGGAGATAGGGAAAAGGGGATTTAAATTTGAAGTTGGGTAAATTACCCAAAAGGCCATTAATGAATAGTTTTCCTTGTTTTTAAATTAGCTCTTCAACTTTGAGTCTAAAACATTTTGGTCCCATTTTAGAAGGTAAATTTTGTAACCCAATATTTTAAAAGGATCATTTCAAAAACCGACCCGAGCCCAAATAATATTAAAATATTATTTTCACCTAACCCCTAAACCCGGGTGTTACAACTCTCCCCCACTTAAGGAAATTTCATCCCCGAAATTACCTGGTGGAAACAAATACGGAAACTGCTCAACCATATCAGCTTTCCTCTCCCACGTGGCCTCTTCCACACCTCTATGTCTCCACAACACTTTGACCAACTCTATGGTCTTGCCACGCAATACCTTGCTATCAGAAGCAAGTATCTCTACGGGCTCTTCATTATAGGAAAAATCCGGGTTCAACTCTATCTCCTCAACGGGCATCACATGAGAAGGATCCGATCTATACCTCCTAAGCATAGATACATGAAAGACATCATGGATCTTCTCTAACTCAGAAGGTAACCTCAACCGATAAGCTACAGGCCCAATCCGCTCAACTATCTCATACGGACCAATGAACCTCGGGCTCAACTTGCCCTTTCGGCCAAATCTCATTACCTTCTTCCACGGAGATACCTTCAGAAACACTTTCTCACCCACTGAGTACTCAACATCTTTCCTCTTCAAATCTGCATAGGACTTTTGACGATCGGAAGCTGCTTTCAAACGGTCACAAATCAACTTCACTTTTTCTGTGGTTCCTTTAAGCAAGTCTGGCATAGGTAACAACTTCTGACCTGTCTCAGCCCAACAAACCGGAGTCCTACATCGCCTACCATACAAAGCCTCATAGGGTGCCATCTGAATACTGGACTGATAAATGTTGTTGTAAGCAAACTCAACCAACGGTAAGTGCTTCTCCCAAGAACCCTGAAAATCAATCACACAACAACGAAGCATATCCTCTAGAATCTGTATCACTCGTTCTGACTGCCCATCGGACTGCGGATGATAAGATGTGCTGAAATGCAGACGACTACCCAAAGCACTATGCAAACAACTCCAGAACCTCGAAGTAAATCTAGGATCCCTATCTGAAACTATAGACTTCGGAACTCCATGAAGTCTCACAATCTCACGAATGTACAAGTTTGCCAACTTGTCTAAGGAATCCGTAGTGTTCACTGCTAAGAAGTGAGCACACTTAGTGAACCTATCAACAATCACCCAAACTGAATTCTTCTTCGAAGGAGACAAAGGCAACCCCGATACAAAATCCATGGTGATTCTCTCCCATTTCCATTCCGGAATCTTCAAAGGCTGTAGCAAACCTGAAGGAACCTGATGTTCCGCCTTCACTCTCTGACAAACCATGCAACGGCTCACATACTCGGCTATATCTCTCTTCAAGCCAACCCAGAAGTAATCATTCTTCAAATCTCGGTACATCTTGGTACTACCCGGATGCATAGAAAAGGGACTCGAATGTGCTTCACTCAAAATCTGACGTCTCAGCTCAACATCTTCCGGTACCACAATTCTATCCCTAAAGCACAACAAGCTCTCACCACTGAAACTATACTCAGTCGGTCTTCCTTCGGCTATGTCTTGAACATGAGGAACTAAGCTCGCATCTTGCAACTGCTTCTCTCTAATCAACTGAATCAAAGAAGGCTTCACTTGCAACTCGGTGATCAAACCACCGTCATCGGACACACTCAATCTAGCAAACATAGCTCTCAGCTCAACAGCCACTTTTCTACTCAAAGCATCGGCTACTACGTTTGCTTTACCCGGATGGTACTCAATGGTCAAATCATAGTCCTTTAACAACTCTAGCCATCTCCTCTGTCTCAAGTTCAACTCTTTCTGTGTCATCAAGTACTTCAAGCTCTTGTGATCGGTGTAAACTATACACTTCTCACCATACAAATAGTGACGCCAAATTTTCAATGCAAATACAACTGCGGCTAGCTTTATGTCATGAGTAGGATAATTCTTCTCATGAATCTTCAACTGTCTAGAAGCATAAGTAACAACTCTCCTATCTTGCATCAAAACACATCCTAAGCCTACGTAGGAAGCATCACTGTAAATCACAAACTCCTTACCTGAAACAGGTTGCACTAACACTGGAGCATTTGGCAAAGCTTCTTTCAACTTCTCAAAGGCCTTTTGTCTTGCATCTGACCATTCAAACTTGACTCCCTTTTGCAACAACTTAGTCAAGGGAGCAACTACTCTAGAGAAGCCATCAACAAACCTCCTATAGTAACCAGCTAATCCTAGGAAACTCCTAATCTCGATCACGGACTTAGGTTGTTTCCACTCAACAATAGCCTCAATCTTCGATAGATCAACTCGGATGCCTTCGGCCGAAACAACATGGCCAAGAAATACAACCTCTCGAATCCAGAACTCACACTTACTAAGCTTCGCATACAACTGATTGCTCAACAATCTTTGTAAAACAAATCTCAAGTGCTCATCATGCTCTTCTTCTGTCTTCGAGTACACAAGTATATCATCAATGAAGACAACCACAAATCGGTCTAAATAGTCTCTGAAAATTCTGTTCATCATGTCCATGAATGCTGCTGGTGCATTCGTGAGCCCAAATGGCATCACGAGAAAATCATAGTGACCATATCTAGTCCTAAAAGCTGTCTTCGGAACATCACACTCTTTCACTTTCAACTGATAGTACCCGGATCTCAAATCTATCTTCGAGAACACTGAAGCACCCCTCAACTGATCAAACAAATCATCTATACGAGGCAACGGATACTTGTTCTTCACGGTCAACTGATTCAGCTGTCTATAGTCAATACACATGCGCATGCTACCATCTTTCTTTTTCACAAACAACACTGGAGCACCCCACGGAGAACTACTAGGCCTAATGAAACCGCGGTCTAATAATTCTTGCAACTAACTCTTCAACTCTTTCGGAGCCATGCGATACGGAGTTATCGAAACTGGACTAGACCCTGAAACTGTCTCAATCACAAACTCAACATCTCTGTCAGGAGGCAAACCAGGCAACTCTTCAGGAAACACATCTGGAAAGTCACACACTGTTCTGATATCTTTCGGTCTAGCTTCACTCATGTCCGGATTCATAACATAAGCTAAATAGGCCCCACATCCAGAGTCCATCAACCTATGAGCCTCTAAAGCTGACACCACATTAGACAAGAACTTAATGTTCTCGCCCACTACCACTACCTCGTAGTCATCAGAAAGCTTCAAGGAAATTCTCTTTGTCTCAAAATCCACACTAGCCCGATGCTCAACCAACCAATCCATACCCAATATAATATCAAAACCGTAGAAAGGAAGTTCCATCATATCAACTGAGAACACATGACCCTGAATCTTCAGTGGACACCTCCTATACATACGTCTAACCACAACTGTCTCACCAAAAGAACTAGTAACATGCATACCTACATCTAAGATCTCAACAGGAATATCTAACTTTTGTGCATGCTCACTCAGAATGTATGAATGCGTAGAACCCGAATCAACCAAAGAAAGCAAAGACATAGACTGTAACTCAAAATTACCTGCTATCACATCGGTGTCGTTCCCGGCCCCTCTCTGAGCATAGACCCTCGCTGGTCCTCCCGCCTCTGGCTGCACAGCCACAACATGAGCAAGGTTCCTCTGAGCATCTACCCTAGGTGCATCAACCCTCGGCTTGAAGTAGCCACGACCGCGCCCACGGCCTCTCTGAAAATCATTACCTCTCGCAGGAGCCTGAGCAATGTTCGGTGCCTGAGCTGCCTGACGCGGACAGTCCCTCCTAAAGTGGTCCCTCGAACCACAGTTCCAACAAGCATGAAAGTTACCCCAGCACTCTCTAGTGTGCTGTCTCCCACACTGTGCACACTCGGGCAAGCGCCCTCCTCCTCTATGGCCCTGATGGTCCCTACCATGGTGGCCACCGCCACGTCTCTGATCAAACTGATGTCCGCCACCTCTGTGCCTCTTAGAATCTATACCATCAAAGTGATTTTGCCTCTTTCCAGAACTAGAACCACCAGCTCGTTTGGCTGAACCCAAACTATGCTCCAAATCCTTGGCCCTCGCGACCAACACATCGAAGTCTGAGTAGTCAGAAGCCAACGTGTACCTCTTAACCTCTTCATTCAATCCGTATCGGAATCGGTTGCAGCGTTCCACTTCAGTAGGAACCAACTCTGGGGCATACTGACTCAAGCGAACAAAGCAGATCTCATAATCAGTCACAGAAGCATCCCCCTGAGTAAGAGCCATAAACTCTCGCTTCTTCTAATCCAAGTACCTCAGTCCCAAGTACCTCTTTCTGAAAGCAAACTCAAAGAAATCCCAATCTATCTCGGCCTCTGGAACCCCGACAGTAATGGTGACCCACCAGGTGTAGGCATCACCCTGAAGCAACGAGATCACACAACCCAATCTACGTGCGCCCGCACAACCCATCTGAGCCAAGATACGAACTGTCTTTTCCAACCATAACTCCAACCTCTCCGGAGTAGATCCTCTAAACTCCTCGGCTCCCAAGCTACGGAGCCTCTCCAAAGGTAAACTAGAATCATCACACCTCGGCTGAGCTGCAGCCTGAGCTCCCGCAACTGCGGCCTGGAACGCTCCCGCTATTGCTTGCACAAGCGGAGTCATATCAATTCCAGCTGGACCTTGGCCACCCTGAGGTCCCTCTCCTCCAGCTCCATCATCGCCCCCATCTCCAGGTAGAGGAGGTGGTGGTGGTGGAGGTGGTGGAGGAGCGCCAACTCCCGCGGCCACCGGTCCTTCTATGTGAGCCCTCGCACCAACAACCGGCTCAACAGGAGCCACAACTCGTGGTTCCTGACGAACCAACCTCGGTCTACCTCTCGGTCTAGACATTGCTCTCACAGATATTAACTACAACCACAACAACAAAACATACAAGTTGGGTTAGCAAGGCAAGGCTTCCAAGTGTCCAAGTATGTTCCCTCACTTAAAAATCATTTTTTTCCAATGTAATAATAGCAATGGGACCCACACACACATGCTTTAAAATAAAACAATCAACATACTTGTCACTCAAGTAATCATTCTTGCAGGACAAGCAAACACCGTGCAATTCAATTTAAAAACTTAAACTTACCTCACTTACCTGCCCAAGGTCTCGGTAACCTTAGGCTCTGATACCAACAAGTGTAACCCTCTCGTCCCGGTTTGGTCGGATGACCGGTCCGAGTGGGCCACACGGGGAAAACCGAAGCGAAACCTGTTAAGGCTTCCCCTCGGTTAACGACCTAGAAAATTTCTTTTTATCTTATCTTGTCTACATGCATAATTAAGACCTAAGTGTGGCACAGCAGCGGAATATACAATCATAGCATCAAACATCGACCAACCCAACAATTAAACAGCTCATTTTAATATTCTGCAGCAGACCGTTTCGAAACGCCCATAGGGTGTTCCGAAACGCCTTGACTTAGTCAACAAGCCAGGGTCAACCATAAGGTGACCGTTCCGAAACAGGGGAGACCCGTATCGGAACGACCTTGACGGTCAATATCTCGTGGTCAACGAGATTTAACCGTTTCGAAACATAAAAGGCCCGTTTCGGAACGGCTTCATCTCGCCAATTTCTCAAAATTCCAGTAGCCAAAATGTTCTGAAACGACCCTCATCCGTTTCGAAACGGCAGGCCATTTACCCAGGGACCGTTCCAGAACAGAGGGACCCGTTCCGAAACACCCCCTGTCTGCAGACTCGTCTGGGCTGTTTTGAGGCACAAGGGTGCCCCAAAACACCACCAAAACACCATACAACAGCAAAACAATTCGACTTAAGGTTTACCAACTAAAATAGCATGCTTCAACATGATTTAAACATGTCTAACACTAAGGCAACACCCCACAAACATGCTCTCATACAAACATCATTCAAACGCATATATAAACTCTTAAGGCATAAGACTAACATTCAAAGGAGCAACTTAGGCATGAGTTAACATTCACCATGGCAACACAACCATGCAAAACAAGGTATAGGGGAGTCCATACATGCTCTTAAACAACCAACAACTACTCAACAAAACCATACATGTCCCATTGCTTAAACTATTACAAGTCTAACATTAAAAATCCATACTTGATAAACTCAAGTCCAAAAACCACACTTGGAGGCCCTCCACTTGCCCGAGCAACCCACGAACTAAGGATCTGCAATGTTGAACAAAGAGAGCGTAAGCAATGATGCTTAGTGAGGGTAAGCTCTAAAAACAAACCTCAACATTGCAGGGTCCGAGCACGATCTAGCCAAGGTAAATCACAATCATACCAAAGGTCCACAAGATAAAATGCATGAGCAATAGACAAATTTAAAGCCATGATCATAAGCTCGATTTCCATGATACAAGTAATCACAAACAAGTATCCCAATGAGAACCATGAACCTCAACACATTGATATACACATCAAACAACATTGGCACCTAGTTAAGACCCGAATACGCGGATAGACATGTTGGAACTCATATCCAACAACCACATTACCTCACGGTGGGATTTCACTCATCACCGGTCTCGCGGAGGGGATTCGACTCATCCTCACGCCCCGTCGATGGGATTCCACTCATCACCGACTATATTTAAATACAATTCCGGGCGAACCCGTACTCCTCCTTGGTGACTCAACGCCACCAAGGCCACGCGCGACTTTAGACTCATGTGTACACACAAACATCCTAATGATCGATCATTTGTATCCAAGTTTACTAGTGCCAATATTTACTCACATCACATTACTCATTTCATTAACTTTGTGCTTAGCACATACTCACCAACAACCATCATTATGCATGTCTCAAGCATCATAAATCCAATCTCATTTCACATGTATAAAGCAATATACATAGACATTCATACCACAATTTATACGAGGCATACACAACCATATAACGAGTTCAACCAAAGGCTCTAGATCAAGTTTAGGATTAGGTTACCACCCTAATCCTAACTCTAGGTGGGTCTACCAAGCTCAACCTAGTCCATACACTCGAACCAACCAATTTAAAACCGTTCAAAACAATTAACCACTCACCTAAGCTCCCGAGCCCACGACCAAGCAAGCAACAACCTTCAACTTTCCGGATTCACTTCCGATGCTTCACCGATGCCCAAACTTGATTCTAATCATTCCCAAACACAAACAAAACACCCACAATCAATATCTTATCATCGAAGCTAACCCGGAATGCAATTCAACCACAAAATACCATGTTACAAGCATGAACGATATCTATTTTTCACCAATCCGGATGGCCCCAAAACCTTGACCAAAAACTATGTTTTCAACTTCCATTACACCCTCCAATGATCCCAATTCAACCCCTACCTATAGTACTATCAAAAGCCTATCAAAACCCACCTAAGACAACCCCCAAAACACCCCCAAAACCTCCCAAAAACCCCATTTCCATTCAAATCCGAAAATTGTTCCAAAACATTTGAAATTCACATATATTGTATCATTTGGCTCCTATATTCCATATCTAACCTTAACAAATCGAAATATTAAGATTAGCTACACAAAGGCACCATTTTTAATCAAATTCTTAGAAAACCCCATTTTCAAATATTCAATGAAAATGAAAATAAATGGTACTTTTAAAGAGGGGAAGATGAGGGGAAGTCAAAAACATCCTTACCTTTCGATTTGGAGTTGAAATGGATGAGGAATAAGATGGAATAGTGGATTTGGGTAGAAGACTCTATTTCACGTTGGAAAAATCTGAAGAAGGAAGTGAATAGTGGAAGGGAGATAGGGAAAAGGGGATTTAAATTTGAAGTTGGGTAAATTACCCAAAAGGCCATTAATGAATAGTTTTCCTTGTTTTTAAATTAGCTCTTCAACTTTGAGTCTAAAACATTTTGGTCCCATTTTAGAAGGTAAATTTTGTAACCCAATATTTTAGAAGGATCATTTCAAAAACCGACCCGAGCCCAAATAATATTAAAATATTATTTTCACCTAACCCCTAAACCCGGGTGTTACAAAACAAATATGCAACTTATGTATAACAAATGGGATAAATACAAAATGTTATTTAACATATTTAAAGACTACCATTCATGTCAAGATCCAAATTTCAAAACTTAAAAAGTACAGAAACTTAAAGTAACCAAATTAAAGTAAAAAGACTAATATGAAATCTTGGGATAATATGTGATACCAAAATTTTATCTTTTGAAAATTTTTACACTTGATATTTGTTTTTAACTTTGCTTGTGGAGTTAAAATTTGCAATGTTAGTATACTAAATAATTATCACATAAAGGATAATTCTATCCATAATTTGAATTACATTAAATTAATTTATATAATTAATTAAAACATAATATCTAATATTTAATCTTTTAGGTGTAAATATTAATATTCATATGTTTATATTTTAAAACCAACTCAATTATTTTTATGTATTTTCTTCAACAAACATATTTCGTATAAAAAACTATAGAAAATTAATTAAATTATTATTATATTAATTAGTGTTATAACTAATGCATACTTTTAAAATAAATAAAACTAATTTCAATTACAATTTATCCTAAATAATATTTTTTCTTTCAAAATAATATTAGATTTCTTGCCTAGCCTAGTGGATAGATAATTTAACCTAAATTTCATGCCCAACCTAGTCGATAGACATTGCCTAACCTAAATATGATGGTTACAATTACTATATATGTAACACCCCTCGCCCGGTTACGTGCGAGAGACGTTTCATATCAGTCATCGGACAGATTCGTATAACATATAAATCAAACATAAACTTACAAAGCATGTTTATTTAAGCATTCAACAAATCATGCATACATGTGATTAATAACCAAAACAAAAGATTACATGAATACTTATACAATTAGGTGGGTCGATTAAAACTTTTCCAACATCATACATTCTATATACATGATACATACAAATTTAAACAACCTAAACTACCGTCAATATAAAATGATCCAAACAATTAATCATAAAGCATACTATACATCAATCGGCTATTATAACATATTACATGTAATACTACAATCCAACATTAAAGATTGAAACATGGTTATACAAGGAGATAAGCATTCGGCTAACATAAGTTTATAAGATTATATAGCTCATACCAATTCAATCATCATCAACCTAAGTTCATAAACCTTTTCATTCAAGGATTCAATCATGCATATAATTTGGTCTCTTTAGATACGTTTTTATACCTATACAAACTACCTAATTTATGAACTTTTTTTCAATTATACCCATGCTTCTATTCGAATACTCAAGGCAACCAAACACTAAATTTATACATATCCTAATTTAACATGTATATCAACCATAAACTCAAGTCGGCATTCGATTACAATTACACACAAGGGCATATATTTCACAAACACTTAACATGATCATTAGTATATAACAAAACAAGTTCCAACATGTTACTTACAAGTCAAACAACACATAATACATATCTATATGCATGTGACACATTACACAACTATGCCACCAACTAGGATCTAACCAAAACTTATCGTACTTGTGCTTGTCTTGCAAAAACGGCTCTCGAATCAATCAACTAGCTTTCAGTAACTAGTACCTGAAATATTTGGAAGAAGGGAACAAAAGAGTGATAAGTACACACTATGTACTTAGTGAGGCAGCCCTAAACTTTACTAACTAAGTCTTTTAAAATCTTATACAAATCTTTAAGGTTGCCTGGCTAGGCTTAAGTACCAAGGATCACCTAGCTAGTCCAATATGCACAAGTCATCTTAGCTAGTCTTGAAATAAATTCAAGTCACTCATATTGCAACATTAAGCAAGACAAGCATTAATAACAAATGCATCAAGTATCATACATAATCAAAAACATTCTATAGAGAATGTAAACATTTCAAAATTCATTTCATTTGTACCAATCTAATAAGGTACTTAGCTTACTTTCTTAGTTTACAAGTATTTCGTAAATTTTGCCTTGGATGACTAGTGAAATAGGTAATCAAGTCTTTCATGTAACATGTAACTTTGGATACCCAAGGTATCAAAATATCTCGATATAACATATCATATAACAGAGGATGCATAAGCATCAATGGTGACTTACCACCATTCATTTATCAAGGTGACTAACCATCTTACAGGTTCATAGGTGACTAACCACCATCCTGAATCAAAAATTAGAGGAGCTCAATGACTCTAAGGCATGCCCTTCTACCTATATACACTAATCAAACCAAGGACTTTACTTATCTTTCTTTATTAACAAGAGCATTCACTTGTCAATCATTTATAATTTCAAAGGCATTTAACCATTTCAATAGGCATACACATATAATCAATCAAGCATCATGGTAACATAAAATTCCAGCAAGCACATGAGACTATTTTTATTTTATAATCATCAAAAACCAGTAGCAAAGCTCACCATTTAGTCTCATTTCACATAGCTCAAGCAATCAACACATCATAACAACTAATCATATTTATGCTAAGCATGCTTATCTAACAAGTAATATACACTTAGGTCAATATTCTTGCCTTTAATCCTTCTTTCTTATCATTTTAAATTTTACCAATCATTATTAAATTCATTACATGCTTCATTCATGTTATCTAATAATCAAAAGATAAAGGTTAGGATACTAATCCTAACACTTAAGCAATGCTACACTCACAATACTTCAAGCTAGTTTATCTCTTTATTAATGATGCATTTTCCTTTCTTTTTTGCTTGCTCTCCCATTGGTTCTTCTAATATCTCTTCTTCAACATGCTCTTGAATCATAACATAACACATTCAACATTCATTAGAAGCAAATTTTTGACATATAACCAAATCAAATAAATCAAACTACATGAATATACAAATATGTCCTAAAACTGGTAGGTTGAGCAATACACACCAATTTATTAATATCTCTTTACTCACAACTCCAAATTAGGATTTCTTTACCATTCCAGAAAGCTTATAAACGCACCTTTACAACCATGTATAGTACATATTTTTATCATTTTTCTATCAATACAATTTATTACTTGAACATAGGGCATTTTCAGAAACCTAATATGTCTATGCTTAATTTGTGACTTTAGTGCATTTATAACCTATGTTTCACTACACCATTAATCTTGAGATTTTAACCAAATTTACCTACATATATTAACATAATAATGATGTTCCAGAAACCACAAAAATAGGGCATGTAAGTCCTCAAATTATCAATCCTTACAAACTAGTCCATTTTGATCCTCTATGTGTTTTAATGATATTTAAACTATCAATTGATATATAATTCAAGCTAAACCATTTATTTTTCATTCCTACAATACCTCCCCTGTTTCTAATAAATTTTCCAGAATTTATTGGCATCAATTAAACCCCTAAACATTTTCAAAATTACAATTTAACCTAAGCAGTTTCCAGATCCATTCAATTCTGAGCAGTCTTTTTGTAATTCAATTTCCAGCCACTTCCTATGTCGTTTTCATACTCAAGAGGCCATTTTCTTATATTAATCATTCAGATATACAATTTTTATTTACAAAATTTTTCCTAATTCGAACCCTAACCCATTCAAAAATCCGATTTAAAACAGGCAATGTTCAAGTACGAATCTGGGTAGATTCAAAATTCAAGCTTAATACATGTCATTTCTCTAGTATTTTAATCAGTCTAATCTATCACACATACTCTTAAATCATCAATAAACATTCTAAAATCAAATTTCTAACATAATTTAACCAGCAAAACAATCAAACATCATCAAGAACATCAAATAAAAACATGACCAGAATCGATACTTATATGAACTGTTTTGTAGATGCAAGAACATGTGTTATTCCTAGCTTAAATTCAGTAGCATGCATGAATTTTTCCTCACTAATTCTCCAGATTTTGAGTGTTTAAGTTCTCTCTCTCCTTTGGTTCTAAGGTTCTGTTGGAGAGAGGAAAAGATGGAGAAAGATGATTCATGTAAGTGGAATTACACATGTTTTGCCAATATGAATAGTTGGCCGATTATCACTAATCTAAGGGACACTTGGATTAGTTTTCATCCAAGTAAATCCCACCATACTTTATTATAATTTATACTATTAATATTCTATAATTATTTTCAGCCCACGTTTTTAGTATTTTATTAATTTTAACATTATATTAACATATATATATAGTATTACATTACTTTTAATCCAATTGCAACTTAATACGGCATAGCTTATGTGGTTTCATTATAGTCTTAGTTAGATCGTAATTGTTTACGTTATTGTCGTTGTTTTTCTATCGTTCGAACTAGGGTATGTTTTAGGGTGTGACAATATAATTAGTTTTTTATTATTAAAAGTGACAACATATTTTAGACACTATCTCAATATGTATTTGTGATAAAATATTTTTTCACTAATAAGAATAACATTAATGTCTAAATTTTAATCAATATTATTAATTTTTTGTATCAAAAAATATAGTCATAAAAATATAACTAATTGTGACGAAATGTATAAAAGTTATCACTAATATAATAGCAAAGAAGTTATTAGTGACAACTCAAAAGAATAGACATTATAAATTTAAGTGACTAAATTTAATAGTTTTAGTAACTATTTTCCATGTAACTAGAAATACATTTTCTTCCATCTTTATTTTTCTTGGTCGGAATGAAGGCGTGAACAACACCGCCATGGTGTGCGATGGTTGCCCATAATCCTTGGAGGAATGTGTGATATGAACAGTGAACACGGTGAGAATGTTATTAACAGCATAACCCACCTTGATTGGAAACGCCTCACACCTGTCACCGACCGTCTTACTCCTCTCGCCTTCAGATTGCCTCTTCGCCTCACGTTCATTACTTGGATCCCATTCCCTGCTTGCTTGAAAACTTAAACTAATATTCATAATCTATAACTTAATTATTTATCTGCGTTATACTTCAAATAAATATTCAGACAAAATAATATAAATAAATTCTTAACTAATATTCATATATATATATATATATATATATATATATATATATATATATATATATATATATATATATATATATATATATATATATATATTCAATCAAAACTTAAAATATTTGTATAAATTAATCATATTGTTTCTTTTAAAAGTCTATATTAAAATAAGAAAATAATAATAATATTGCTTCCTTAGACCTAACATTAGTGGTCTGTCAACTAGGGGTGAGTATTCGATCGAGTCGAGTCGAGTCAAAAAAATTTCGAGTTATTCGAGTTGACGAGTTATATTTTACAACTCAAACTTTATTTGAAATTTTTTCGATTCGAGTCGAGTCGAGTTTTTGAGTTCCTATAAAAATTTAACTGTAATTATTTATCATGTTATGGTAGGGTTTGATTCCAATTTAAACTATTTTCTCTAATCATATAAGATATGCACATATATATTTTTTCACATGTGACAATATTTCTTCATATTTTTATATATCAGTATGTATATATCATAAAAAATAGAGGGACTCGTCTCGAACTTAAAAATATATCCACTAATTACTAAAAATTTCGAGTTATTCGAATTTCCATTTTACAACTCAAACTTTATTTGAAATTTTTTCGAGTTATTCGAATTTATGAAATTTCGAGTCGAGTTAAGACGAGTCGAGTATTTTTACCTCGAGTCGAGTCGAGTTATTCAATTTTTTTCGAGTCGAGTCGAGTTTGCTCACCCCTACTATCAACATCATAATTTGTATTGCATTAAATAAGCTCTATCTATCTTTTCTATTTATATAAATGAGTGTTATTAATTAAAAAAATTCTATAGCGCTTGAGGAGCACTGATAGCACCATTGATGTAATTTATAAAGATTAAAAATCTAAATAACTTGCCTTATAATTATAAATTATTTAAAAATTAAAAGGTAAATTAATTAAAATATATTATTTTATTTTTAATTTTCTTTTAAACATAAATCAAAATACATATTTTTCACTAAATTACAAAATTCTAATTTTTGTTCATTTAAAATTTAAGTTATCGCCGCTGTCGCCGTCGTTCAATCGTTCCTCTTTCAGCTTTGCAAAGGCGTCACCCATTGCCACAACCACGTCGTCCTCCACCGCGATCTCAAGCCCCATAACCTTCTACCTGCCCTAACTAAACCTTTTACTTTCCAATTCAAATCGGGATAAGAGCAGCAGCACCTTTGGCATCCTTTTCAATTCAAATCAGTATATTTAAATCGCGATTTTCAATTCAAATGTTTAGATCTACAATGGCGATGGCGACGACATGAGGCATCCGTGGCGACGACGATGATGACGGCGGCGGCAGATGCTTGAATATTAAATGAACAAAAAATAGAATTTTGTAATTTATGATAGATAAGTATTTTGATCTATGTTTAAAAGAAAATTAAAAATAAAATAATATATCTTAATTAATTTATCTTTTTGATTTTTAAATAATTTATAATTATACATTGCGTATTTTAAATTTTAAATTTTTATAAATTAAATAAATAATACTCATCAGTGCTCGTCATTAGTGGTGTTCATCGGTACTCATCCTATTAATTAAGTTTTATCTAAAGACGAGGGTTATGGGTTTTGAATATGATGAGAAACTTTCCTAAGTTGTCTCATTTCTACATGCAAAGCTATAAGGAGTTGAGTTGCGTCTTCGTTAAATACGGGGTAATCAAAGAAAATAAATTCAAATTATAAAGTTAAAAATGATAAATTAGTAATGTGATCATATAAAAATGGGTTTGCAAAATTTAGTACAAATTATAAAATAAATAATTCTAGAATAAATATTCTATACACAGGCGGTGGAAACTAAAAGTTTCCACAAGCGTTTTAGTTTTAGGGTATATGTAGTTAGTTTAGGGTATAAGGTTTAGGTGTAGGGGGTTATAATTTAGGAATAGTTGTTTCAATTTAAGGTTTAAGGTTATAATTTAGGGTTTATAGGTTAAAACATAAATCATCATCATATTACCCTAAAAATTAAACCCTAAATTATAACCATAAACCTTAAATTGAAATAACTATCCCTAAATTCTAAACACTTACACTTAAACCCCTAAACCATATACCCTAAACTAACTCTTTATACCTTAAAACTAAGGCGCTCGTGGAAATTTTCAGTTTCCACCGCCAGTGTATAGGATATTAATCCATAATTATATAGTATATTTTAATTATGGTTATTTTTTAATTCATGAAATTATACTTAAAAAAGTTTGATCATATAAAAAGAAAAAGTAATTACTATGAATGTTGAAATATTGTATTTTTTAGAGAAATTGTTACTAATTTTGTAGAATTTAAGAAGAAGCAAACAACAATAAAATAATATTATATTAAATTGTCATATTTATATTTATAATTTTATAGAATTATTAATTTATAATATTAAAAAGACTATAAATTTATATAAGGATTTTCCGAAAAATTATTATCTTATTAATATATTATAATTATTAATTTAGACCTTAGGCTCAAGTCGGGACCTGATTTTTTTTTAATTTAAAAAATTAATAATTTATCGAGTATTAATTTATAGACGTTTTACTGTATATGGATTACGAATGCTACTTGTAAAACTAAAAATGAAGTCCAATTGTTGCTTTTTCTTATTTTTCACATTATTGTTTTTAGGGAATCTGTTTGTAATTTGCTCTCTAGTTTCTTTCAATATTAACCAACCGACTTTTTATATAAAAAAATAAGTCTAAGACTAGATTTTGTTAAATTTCTTCTAAAGACAAAACTAAATCTAAAATTTAGTTAGTTATTTTATACAAATATGCTTGAAAGTTAACATCAATCTGTTTTAATATTCGAATATCTGCAAAATTACATCTTTATTTATTATTAAAGCATGGAGGATACAAATACAAATAAAATTATATATATATATATAATTTTAAAATAAGTGAATTGAGTTGAATTTCATTCATTTTTAAAATAAAATATAGCTAGAGTTGAATGTGTTGGTTCATACAATCACAATTAAAAGGATCTAAAATTTCAAATCTTAAAAATCACTAAACTACATCATCTTTAATCATTCTTCAAAATATAAGAAATTTAGAAAGAAAGAAAATAAATATGAATTGTGTTAAAAAGGAAACAAACCCAAGAACTGAAATCAAAACACCCATTTTATTTATATATTTGTTAACTAGCTGTTGCCTACAACATTCTCATTTTGAACATTTCTTCTTTCTTCTGGTAAACATCACTTTCCTTCCTCTCTCTCTCATATTATATCACTTTGATTTTCTCTTCTTTTTACTGTCTCATTCACCATTGTTGTTATCCTTGCTATTTGGTTTTGCGGAGAGAAAAAGTGCATGGCGGTAAGTTTCAGAGTTTGGGGTTGTTTCAAGGAATTGTAAAGGCATAGGAGATGTTTCTCTTGGGAACGCGCCTGTACTTGAAGCGTGGTTTGGTTAGTGTTGTTAGTTATCTGTTGTTTTCGCTCCAATGATATCAAGTGTTGTTAGTTATCTGTTGTTTTCACCATTGTCCAAGTTTTTCTCAGGAAGAGCAAGTTGATTATCACATATTCACATTCACTACAATTTCACAGGTCAAGCAGCTTCTCTTTCTCTGTCATTCGTTGGTGGAATTATCTGAAAAAACCTTTCTCTACAACTCTCACAAAAAGAATGTAGTACATCTTCTCACAATCTTTGGCTCTATTAGCATTCTCACCTAAAGCTTCTAAACTTCCCCAAAGTTGAGCAACTTTCTTGATTCCAACAATGGAGAGGCATTCCATGCACCTCCAGGCTCCAACCATGTTGCCCTTGCCCCTTTCTACTTGCAATTTATTCTCCCACCAAAGTTTCACTTCCACAAAGATCTCGACCAATTTAAATCCTCTAGTACGATAAACAATTCATCATCTTCTATAGAAATTAACAATATTTTTTTCACGCAATCTATAACAATGAATAAGAATCATAGAAAGTTTTCTTTATTCATGACAGTGTTTGATACATGGAGAATCAAGCTATTATATAAGTAGCGTTGAACCACCAAAAATAGCAGAATAAAAAACTAACTACCCTTATTATTTAACAGAAATGATTAAGTATAATAGCCCCCCTCAAGATGGAGACAAGGGGATGTTCAGGAGACCCATCTTGAGAACAAGAGAATTGAAGGCTGGTGAGTGAAGAGCTTTCGTGAAGATGTTAGCAAGTTGGTTGGCAGAGCGAACATGAAAAAGCTTTATGAAACCATCTCGGACCTTGTCGCGAATGAAATGACAATCGATCTCAACATGCTTAGTGCGTTCATGAAACACCTGGTTAGTTGCAAGATGGATGCCTGACTAATTATCCCAATATAAGGAAGCGGTGGAAACTTCAATATGAAAAGAAGATAACAACGAACGAAGCCAAACAAGTTCACAAACAACAGTATCCATGGGACGATACTCGGCCTCACAAGAGGATCGACTGACAATTTGTTGCTTCTTGGCTTTCCAAGAGACTAGTTTATTGCCAAGGAAGATGCAAAAATCTGTAACGGATCGCCTGGTGTCTGGATTGGCCTCGTAATCAGCATCGACAAAACTACTAAGCTACATGTTAGATGCTGAAGAAAAAACAAACCAAGAGCAGGAGTCCTTTTGACATATGCAAGAAGATGGTGGACAACCATGAGATGAGGACACCGTGGAGAAGCAACAAATTGACTCAAATGATGCACAATATAGGCAATATCTGGCCTGCTATGTGTAAGATACAATAAGCGTCCAATCAACCGTCGATAAACCTGAGGATCAAATAACAAATCTCCTTCAGTTGCACTCAACTTGTTAGAAGGAACTATAGGTAATTCAGCAGGTTTCTTAGCCAAGGAACCCGTATCCTCCAAGAGCTCCAAAGCGTATCTCTTTTGAGATAAGGAAATGCCAGAAGAGTTTCGAGCAATCTCAAATCCAAGAAAATACCGCAAAGTGCCAAGATCCTTAAGTTTTAAATGTTGTTTAAGGAAAACTTTCACAGCTGCCAGATCGTCTAAGCACTTTCCTGCAAGGACAATGTCATCAACGTATACAAGGAGAGCCACCAAATTATCGCCAGAACCCTTAACAAAAAGAGAATGATCGAAGGGTGACTGAGTAAAACCAAACTGAAGAACAACTCGTGAAAAAGTAGTGAACCATTGACGTGAAGCTTGCTTAAGCCCGTAGATCGGCTTATTTAATTTGCAGACCAAATTTTGACCTAAAGCAGAAGGAGTATAACCAAGGGGAAGCTGCGTGTAGACCTCTTCATCAAGAAACCCATTGAGGAAGGCGTTATTGATATCAAGCTGCAAAAGATGCCAACCATGAACAATAACAAGAGCTAGAAGAACCTTGAAGGAATTCATTTTTGCTACATGGGAGAAGGTGTCAACGTAGTCAATGCCTTCAACTTGAGTGAATCCTTTCGCCACCAACCGGGCCTTGTAACGGTCAACGGAGCCACCGAAGTTGTATTTGATGCGATATACCCACTTACAATCGTTAGGGTGTTTCCCATCGGGCAAAGAAACAATTGTCCATGTGTTGTTCGAATCCATTGCCTGCAACTCTTCATGCATGACATTTCTCCAATCGGAAGAAATCACAGCTTGATGATAGAACATAGGTTCTTTGAGGGTAGAAACATTGGAAATGAAAGCAGCATAGTCAGGAGATAATTGCGCACTAGAAATATAATCTTCAATTGGATAAGAACATGAAGCAATACTATTTAAATGATACTCCTGAAGATAAGATGGTCGTTGGACAGCACGAGGTGATCGTCGAAGAGGAACCATAGGTTGGCTTGCTGAAGGAGCATGGTGCGAAGCAACCTCTTGTGGCTCAAGATGTTCATGACCATGCACAACGTCAGACATGACACATGGTAAAACAATATCAGGAAATAAATCAACATCAATATCAAGAGAAAGAAACGAGTGGAAAGGGAATATGCCCTCATGGAACACCACATTTCGTGATACAACGATCGAACGAGTCTTCAAAACGTAAACCTTGTAGCCTTTAACTCCTGGGGAATAACCAATGAAAATACCAGGCAATGCACGTTCAGAGAACTTACTCCTATGTGCTTGAAGAGTCGATACAAAACAAAGGCAACCAAAAACTTTGAGAAACAGATAATTGGAAGTCGATTTGTGTAAGACCACATTAGGAGATTGGTTTCCCAAGACTGGAGAAGGCAACCGATTAATCAGATAAGTGGCAGTGAGCACACATTTACCCCAGAACCGTAGAGGAACCTTGGATTGAAAAATAAAGCTCTTGCAACAATTAGTAGATGTTGATGTTTGTGTTCAACTACTGAATTCTGTTGAGGGGTTTCAACACAAGAAAATTGATGAACGATACCCAACTTATTGAACAACTTAGTAAACTTCAAGTCCGGAGCATTATCTGATCGAAAAATTTTAATATCAAACCCAAATTGTCTTTTGACCATGGAGATGAAATGAGGAACAATGGTAGACACGTTTGACTTATGTTGCATTAAATAGGTCCATATAGACCTTGTATGACCATCTACCAATATTAAGAAAAAACGTTGATTACCATAAGTAGGTTCTTTGAAGGGCCCCCAGACATCACAATGAATCAGATCAAAGGGATGCTCAACACGAGTAAAAGAAGATGGAAAAGGAAGGCATTGTTGTTTTGATAATGGACAAATTGAACAAACATCATCTTTATTACATTTCAAAGAAGGCAATACATTCTTCAGTGATTTCAACACTGGAGTACTAGGGCGGCGAAGTTTATCGTGCCAAGAAACATTATTTACATGACTTTGAATATCCAAACTATCAGACTTTATATGAGTCATAGGAAAAGGATCATGCAGACGCAACAAATACAACTCGTTATGCAACTCACCCTTCCCAATCACACGACATTGGTCCTGGATTAAGCAAACATCAGAGTAAAACAACACGGTAAGCGCAGAGTCTCGAATCAAACAGCTGACAACCAAAAGATTAAAGTCGAATTCTGGTACATAAAGAACATCCTTGAGAACTATTCGAGGAGAAAGACAAACAGTTCTAGAAAATTGCACTTTAACAATAGATTTATTAGGAAAAAGAATATCACTCGTATCAATAAGCTTCAAAGATTCAAACATATCCTTAGAAAAACAAACGTGTCTAGAAGCTCCGGAATCAATAACCCAACAACGTTCATTACTAAAGAAGCTAAAATGATTAACAAAAGAAGGAACCTTTCCTTGCATTGCCACATTGACAGAGGAGGAAGAAAGATCAGTTACTGAGGCTGCCTGCAACTGACTGGTCAGCATAGAAATGAACCGTTGACACTGCTGTGTAGTTAAAGAATCATTGGCAAATGCAAAAGATGAACTGGGGCGAGAATCAGAAGAAAGAACCTCTGGAATAGCATTAGCAACATTCAAATGAGATTGCTTGGATCGACTTGTATTGCCAGGGGATATCCATGAAGCTTATAACACATATCTTTGATATGCCCCAACAAACCGCAATGGCTACATTAAGGACGACTTTTCTTTGCACCATTATAAGCTTTTACTACAAAAGTGGCTTTAGTAATAGGGTTAGACCATTGAATGGATCTTTGGCTTTCTTCCTGTGCTACCAAAGAAAAAACTTTTGTAATTCAGGGTAAGGGATCCAGCAACAAGATCTGGCCACGAGCATGAGCAAAAGACTCATTTAAACCCATGAGAATCTGCATAGTCAATTCTTTTTGTTGTTCTTCAATCATCTTACAAACACCATCACACGTACAAGTCGAACAAGTACAAACAAATTTTACAGAAGCAAGCTCATCCCAAATTATTTTTAACTGAGTATAATAAGCACTCGTAGTTAAAGAACCCTGAGTTCATTCATGTAATTTCTTTTTCAAATGAAAAATTTGAGGTACATTGTTCTGTTGAAATATGTCTTTAAGATCCTTCTAGATGTCAACAGCACAAGAATGAAAAATCAAACTTGCAGCAGTATCTTTCGATACTGAGTTAAGAAGCCAAGAGTTTACCAGATTGTTTTCCCACTTCCAAGATTCATAGCGTATATGATTTGTAATTTCAGGAGTAGAAATGAAGCCATCCAAGAAACCGAGTTTGTTCTTGGCAGACAATGCCATAACCATGGAACGCTTCCAAGAGTTGTAGTTGTCCTTTGTCAATGGTTGTGTCACCAGACTCATGCCCGGGTTATCAGATTGATGAAGGTAATAGAGATTATTACCATTTTTAAAATCATCATTAGAGTTGGCCATGATCAGAAAGAATGAAGAACAGAAAGAAAAGAAATGAAAACAAGAGAAAAGCTTTAGGAAAGCTTTATAAGAGAAGAGAAAGCGATTAGGGAAGCAAATCCCATCTGATACCATATAACAAAGAATAAGAATCAGAGAAAGTTTTCTTTATTCACCATAGTGTTTGATACATGGAGAATCAAGCTATTATATAGGTAGCATTGAACCACCAAAAATAACAGAATGAAAAACTAACTACCCTTATTATTTAACAGAAACGGTTAAGTATATTTTGCAGCCCTAGTAATATGCTTCTCACACTATACACTGAAGCTATTTCCCCCACCAAACATTGTTTTAGCTTCCACAAACAAAGTTTAGTGTTATAATTTAACAAATTAAGAATTCAATGGTATAAACGATACAACGTCTAAAGTTTAATGATATTTGGTGTGGTTTATCATTTTGTAATTGAAAAGATACATGGCTCTATTTGGAAATTAGTGAATAGCTAATAGCGGATTATATTAGCTAATAGTGGATTATATTAGCTAATAGCAGATTGCATTAGCTGATTTGACTAGTGGATTGTATTAGTTGTTTGTATAAAACTGTTTGGTAAAATTTACCAATAGCTGATAGATGTTTGATTATTTGAACAAACAAAATGACATCTAAGGATATGATTATATTTAATACATGTTTGAATAGTTTATTAGTTATCAATATTTTGTATCTATTAATATTAATTAGATTATGAAAATTATTTTTTAATATAACATTACTAAGCATATTTGGAGGATACATATATATTAAGTTCTTATTTATAAAATTATTTTTTAATATAATTTTATTAATTGTTAAATTTAGATGTATATATTAAGTTTACATATTAATTTTTTTGAACAATGACATTTGAATTTTATTAAACATCGTGAAAGATATTACAAATATAATGCATCAAAAGAAAGGGAAAGGGGGACTAGTCCACTAGCATTCTCACACAAATGTACAAAGAAAATCAAATACTTCCATGGAGATTAGCATACCATCAAAACCCAGAAACCTTCATGAATCTCTGTCTTTAACAAAATGAGACGCTTTATGAGATGAAAAAAGAGTGGTGAGCGAACCAAACTATCAGGCAGATTGCTTCGCTACACAGTTCTGATTATATCGGCTAACAAACTATCAAATGAGTGGGGATCAATCTTTTCTATGACCACTGGCAGAATCAAATCAGAAAACTAGCACCATGAGTATCTCTATACGAGCATCAAACGATCGCTAAGGTATGTTGAAATCGTGCCAAACAACAAATGAAACGAACCACAAAAGCCAATGAAAAGCGTGATACAAACGCAGAGGAAACGCGTGCCACAAGAGAAGAGATTCTTATTAAAATTGAGAAAACAAAACATGAAAGAGCAAGAAAAATAATGAACAAAATTGAGATTCTTATTTATAAAATTATATTTTTAATTTTATTAGTTATTCAAAATGTAGGTTATTTAGAGAAATTTTTGGTAATTGACAAGGACAAAAGATTCTTTACAACTCTTATCTACAATCATCTAACCCAAAAAGCTCCTAAAAGGGCCTTTTCAATTTGAGAGGTTTCACTCAATCCGCTGCCAAGCATCTATTTACCAAGCATATAAAATTAACAGATTTAACTGATCAAACCTCTAAAAATAATTCAAACCTCTAATTTTAACTCAAAAATTATTTATCAAATATGGTTATCATATGTGGTCTAATGACTCGAGTAAAGAGACAACAAAGTTAATTCTTTTTCAAAAAGTCTCAAATATGATAAATTAGGAAAGTTGAAATTGACTATAAAAACAACTAGCAAATTGAATATAGAAAGATCCATTATAGTATTTTGTTTAGGAATATTCAAAAATTAAAATCGAGTATAAATACAATTAAAAATTAACTATAAAATTTAATAAAAAAAAATGAAGTGTTAAAATTAACATCAAACTAAAATATAATGGTAATTATTTTGAATTTGATAAATCTTGATATATTTGTGGAGTTTAGAAGCATTTTTCAGTGAAATAGACAACAAATTCGTGTTCATAAGGTAAAAATAGGTGATTATAAATTTTAGGGTCCAATGATCATTGTCGACGAGGTGACGACAGTGTTGGGTGACATCTGACGATGAGAGTGAACAATGATTGACGACATAAGATTTAGCTAAAGTTCATGGGTAAATTTAATATTTTATCTAAATTTTATAAGTCAAATTAATAATAAACCCTTTTAGATAACGTGTCTTTATCATCGTACTAATAGAAATTAACGACTCAATGATCAAAATGTTATAAATAAAATAAAATAAGTGACCAAAGCTTAATATTTTCAAAACAGGTGACCCAAGTCAAAGAAACAAAAAACAAAAGGTATCAATACTGTAGTTTTCCCAAAGAAATATTTCACAGTAAAAATTAGGGTAAACTACATCATTGACCACCAAATTAATTGGGGATTTTTATTTTGACCACCGAACTAACAAACTCGTCAATCAGACCATCGAACTTATTAAATTAACCTATTTTGACCATCGCCGTTAAAAAATAACAAAGGACTGACGGAGGGATGACATGACAATTAACGAACTTTTATAAAATTACATATTTAATCCTTGATATTTACATATTCTTTCAATTTAGTCTTAATTTTAAATCAATAAAATAAATTAATTATTTCAGTGATGACACGTGTCAACACCTTATTGGATGACTTTAATTATTTACATTTGATTTTATAAATTTATTTTCCTCCTCCAATCACGTCACCACTTGGTTGAAAGAAAATTAAGCAAATTTGGAAGAATAGAGCTAGGGTGAATCAAACCTAGGACATGTGGGTTTCAAACCCACACCTTTACCACTGCACCAAGCCTCTCTCAATGGCATGATTTGCGCCATTTAATATATATGTTATAATGCGGTAAATGTTAGGGGAAAAAGTAAAAATGGTTGAAAAGAGATTCGACCCTATACCACTTGGGATGTGTATAATCACACAAACATTCGATATAAAGAAAAGAAATTTCATTAAAATATTTGAATATTTTTTCTTTTTCATAATTAAATTAAATCGAATATTTGATTTAAATATTTTAAAAATATTTTGTTCTTTTTCATACTCTAAATATTCGACTTAATTTAAATACTTTAAAATTTTGATTTAAAATATTCAAATATTTTAACAAATATTTTTAAACAGGAAAAGCAAATTTTATATTAAATCGAATATTTGTATTAAAATTTGTAATAAAATTTATCAAACATTTTAATAAATATTTTTTAAACTGAAAAAGCAAAAATTGTATTAAATAGAATATTTTAAAGTATTTAAATTAAATCGAATATTGAAAAAGAAAAAATATTTTTAAAATATTTATATCAAGTATTCGAATTAATTTAAATATGAAAAAAATAATCGAATATTTTAAATCAAATGTTTGTGTAATTATACACATCTCAAGTGGTCTAGGTTCGAATTTCTTTTCACTTATTTTTACTTTTTTCCCCTAACATTTATTGCATTATAACATATATATTAAATGGCGCAATTCATGCCATTGAGAAAGGTTTAGTGCAGTGGTAAATGTGTGAGTTTAAAACCCAGATGCCTTAGGTTTGTTTCATCTTAGTCTCATCCTTCTAAATTTGCTTAATTTTACTTCTAATCAAGTGGTAATACGTGTCATCACTTAATTCAGTGATCTGATTAACGAGTCCATTAATTCGATAGTCAAAATACGAAAATCTCCAATTAATTCAGTGGTAAATGATGCAGTTAACCCTAAAAACTATATGAGCATTGAGCCAGCCGTTTCTCTCTTTCATTACTTGCAAACAAACTTATAGTTGCAATTTGTTAGCGAAAAGGAAAAAGGCAAAGGTTGAGAGAAGGAAGGCAACATTTCCGCTAATGGCGGTTGTTCCAGGATTCGTAACGACGTCGTCGTTTGCTCTGCTGAAGTTTCAGCGCAACCCAGCGGCTCATACTACCGGGAACCTCTTGGGTGCGAAGGAAATCCACGGAGCAGCGAAAATGGGTACGGAAGTTATGGGAGTGAAAGCGAGGTTTGGTTCTTTCAAGACTGGTGGTGCTGGTGTTTTGGAACGACCCATTTTCGATCAATCGCAGTTCGACCCTTCTACTCAAGTTCTTGAAGGTCGGGTTCGATTTCTTGTGTTTCATGTGATTCTTCGTTTTTTGGGGGGTTAAAAAAGGAATCAAAAGATTGACAAGAAAGAGATGGACGAAAGATTACACGTTTCCATTTCTGTCTCTTGCTTCAATTTTCTATGGAATTTATTTTCTGATTTTAGCATGGATGTCTACCTTTTTTTCTGTGTTTCATATTTGGTGAAACATGTACAATTCTCATGCTTCTATATATGAAGGGCTTAGATCATCTAGCTTGGTTAAAGCCTACAGAGATCGAGTGTTTGGTCATATCCAAGTAAATAGGACTTATATGCTGTGCATGGATGCTTCTATATATGTGTATGGCTGCGGTTTTTTCTTCTTCTTATGTTTGTGTTCTTTGGATCAAATGCTTATACACTTTTTCTACTATTAATGGCCTAACTCATCTGAAATTTCTTAGCTCGAGCTAAAAAACGGGTGTTTATAGCTACAATAAAACAGAAAACTCATTTTCCGGTGTTGAGACCTGCGATGGATGACTCACTTACCATGTTTATTCTGTGACAATCACAGGTGGTGATATTGGGGGCTCGACGGAGAGGAAAGGTACTGGCAGTGGAGACAGTTATAGAGTTTTGCTGGTTGACGATTCTCGCCATTCAGAAATATTAGGTAATTTATTTGCATAACATTAAGCATACCTAAAATTATAGTTTAACGTATGAGTTGAAATCTGAAAAAAGAAATTATTTTGCTGCGTTTATTAACAGGTTTTCATTTTCAAATTTTAGAAGTCAGCATCAGTACTTGGATGGTTTCAATTAGTACTGTTATCAATTTTTCTTGTTTGCATTTTGTATGAAGCATACAAGGACTGAAATATAATGTCCAGAAGCTAATATCTGATTCATTTGTAAGCAGCTTTTAATGTTCTAGTTATCCGGAAATTCACTACCCTACCGAACAGACTAAGTTAAAACATAAAAACATCTGTCTTATCTGGTGGTTGATCATGACATTTCAACCAATTTGTGTTTTATTATACATATTTATTGAAACTTTTATCTTGTACTTGTGCCTGTTATTTTCTTGCAGTTGCGAAGGTTTTGCCCCAAGCTGTTCCATCTGTTACACCTGATGATGCAAGAAAACTGTTCCATGAATCGCGTGAAAATGGGGTGGCAGTTGTAATAGTCACGGTTAAGGTATGTTTACTTGCTGACATCATGATGAATTATTTGTCTTGATACGTCTTTGTTTTCCAACTTTTCCTTCTTCATTTTCTGAATTTCGCAAATGAATATACGAAGTCCGTGATCAAGTGATGAGGATGCAGCATATATATTCTCTCTTGCCTTTAAGCATAGCTGAAATAATTTGTTGAGTCTAAATTCTAACATGACCGAGTTGTCTGCTTACTGTACTCTCCAATTTGCTAATTTCACATGTCATGACTTCTGCTTTTAAAAGCATATTGTCCCGAATTAGGATAAAGTATAAAACATTTTAAACCATATGCTAGTTCATCATGTTAGGGAGATCCTACCATAAATATTCAGTTTTTAAATGCAATAAGCTGTCAAAGCCCTTCCCTTTGCTAATCTGCGCCCTCACTCACCCTTTTATTTCCTCATACAAACATTGTCTATTATTTCTGAATACAAAATTTTCTTGCCACTTACATAAGCTATAGTTATTGCACATTTTGTAGGGTAATGTTGAAAGATCAAGCTCATTGAAACGGATCTTTTCTATCAGCACCATTTATTGGATGTCCTGAATATATTACCGAAAGAATAATTATAGTCTATAATAAATAAGATTCATGTAGCTTGATAAGTTACTCTCTAGGTATACAGAAAGCTCTGAAATGTGGTTTCAAAATTTATGAACAATTAATAATTGGTGGTTGTGTATGCATTAGTTGTTTCTGATTGGCCTACTTGTGTGTGATATCGTTCAAAACACCAAAATATAGCGCAACCTGTTTAGTTAATCATTTATTAGTTGGATACTGAGAAATTGCAGTTAAATTTTCAGAAAGTAACATCGAAAATACCAATCTAATATGCTTAAGCAATATCTAACATGCTAATTGTCTACTGTAGCTATGTCCTATTATTGTATATGGTGATGATTTGCGTGCTTGACCTTTTGAAACACGACAATTGTGATGACATTGACTCACCAACTCCATTTGTTGTTTTCCAGTGTCGAATTCTAGTGACTAATGCCTGTTATATATATAGTGACATGGATAAATTTATGTCTTAATTTCCAGGAGCATGCTGAATTCTATTCGCAAATGATGGTTCGTGGGGGGTTACGATCAATTATCGAGCCGGATTCGAGTGTAGTGTAAAGTGGTTGCCACCTATGAACTGCAACAAGTGAAGACTTGCTGCGACAATTTTGGAAAACTTAGAATAACATTGAATTGTAGAGCCTGATAAACTGAAAATATTAGGTGAAACATTGATAGTTCATTGTGATGACTTCAAAAATGTGGCCAAGTTAAATACAGATTTTGTATACAATCTATAGTTTTTGTTTCAATGATATCCCTTGAAGTATATCTCTCCTTGTGTTTAAAAGGCAAGCATACATATAATTAGACCTATAGACGGGCAGGAGCTGGTGTATTAGGCACTGATATTAGTTTCTTGATTATATAGATTTTGACCTTAACATATATAATATCTTTCTTTCGAACACTTGATTAAAACTTCAATTATCCCCCAAATTGCTGATAATCTAATTTTCCCTAATATAAATGGTTTTTGACTTTTCTTACATATTCAAATATCATTTGGATTTTAATGTTCAGATTATTATTCCCTATGGATTTAGTGCAGATGTACTTGGATATCCATTGTCTGAATCAAAGATTACAGAATAGAGAATATGGTGATGTATGCTTCTAATGTTATAGAAGAAGTACAAGAAGAAGAGGTATGTACAATGCGTTCTCCAAACTAGACATAAGAAAACCTTAATTCTAATAGACTCTAAAGTCATAATAATAGATCATAATGATCATCCATATAAATAAATATCCGATTTAATTGCGCCACACTTCTTCAAACTATGACTCTCATTCTAAATTGGTTCCTAAATTTTTAAATATTTTAATTTCATCCCAAACTATGGATCTTATTCTAAATTGATCCCAAACTTTTGAATTTTTTATTTTCATCCCCAAACTATGACCCTCATTTTAAATTGGTCTCCAAACTTTTTGAATATTCCAATTTCATCCTCAAATAATTATTTATACCACATCATATTATTACATATTACACATAAATGTTTCATGACAATTAACAATTTTTATAACGATTTTATTAACATAAAATACGATTAACATATATTGATAATTTAGGGATGAAATTAGAACGCTCAAAAAGTTTGAGGACCAATTAGAATGATATTCATGGTTTGAGGATGAAAATGAAACATTCAAAAGTTTGGGGACCAATTTAGAATGAGATCCATAATTTGGGGATAAAATTAAAACATTTAAAAGTTTAGGGACTAATTTAAAATGAATGTCATAATTTGAGGATATATGATACAATTAACTCTAAATATTCATAACATCTAAAAATTTGAATTCAAATATTGTAGGGATTTAGTCATCTATAAGGAATAATATTAATTCGAATTTGGATAGTAATACTTGGACATAAAAAATAGACAAAAAACTGCTTAACGTGTTACATAAAAAATTAATTATCTCATATTTCTTAAAAAGAAACCCTTAGAAATTCTTAATTTCTGAAAAACCCTACAATTCTTAATATTTTTTTGGCTTAAAGATATAAAATCCTTTTAACTTAAAAAAAAATCAATGAAATCTTTAATTTCTTTTTTTCATTCAATTAAGTCTTTAAACCAATAAATTAAATCAATTAAATTCTTTGATTAATTTTGACCATTTAATTTTAACACATTTTTTTAGATATTATTGTCACATAATACACTACATTTTTATCACGTGTTATTTACATATTTTTTAAAAAATATTTTTTATAATTTTATAGTTTTTTTTTTAAATTTTTAGGGTTGTTAAATATTTTTTAAATAAAATAAAAAATTCTGAAAATGTCAATTGCTAATACTGTGACACGACACACTGCAACAACTGATTAAAAAAATTGTTAGAATTAACCATCAATGTTAGTCAAAAAGTTTAATTAATTCACCTTATTGATTTTAAGACTTAACTAGGAAAAATTAAGAATTTAACTTTTTTTTCCAAAAATTCAAGGGTTTCCCTATTATTTTTTTTATCAAAACTAATTTCTTAATACAAACCTCAAAAGGGAAAATATCTCATGACAATAGAAACAAAAAGTTTCTACAAGCTTTAGTTTTAAGATTTAAGAATTTGATTTAAGAGTTTATGTGCAAGAGTATAAAATTTAGGTTTTATATTTAAATTTTAGTGTTTAAAGTTATAATTTAAGGTAATATGATCATAGACTTAAATTTTAACCCATAAATTTTAAATTCAAATCCAAACCACAAAATTTTAACTACAACTCGTAAATTCAAAACTCAAAATAAAAAAAACTAAAAACAAAATTCTTAAATTCCATGCACGGAATAATTACCAACCCCAAATCCTCAACTAAATCAATAAACAAAAAGTTATTAAAATAATAATATTTTCTAATCCCTTCCCCTCGTAGATTACCAAAAAAAAAATAAAAAAAAATAATGAATGTTGTTGTATCAAGGGGATTTCCACTTCGTTTTGGAATTGGGTTATCATTGGGAGGAATGAAATCGAACAGCACAATGCCAAAAACAAGAATCTCTGTCAAACCCCTTTCTTCTTCTTCTTCACACCATAACCCAAGCCCAGGTCTTTAAATCCCTATAATCTTCTTCTTGCTTCTTTGTTTCCCTTTTTTTTGTGGTATTTTCAGGTTCTGGATTGACCAATAACGCTTCTTTGCCAGAAGTTCGAGTTTATACGAGGAAACAAAGGGTTAAAAGGACAGTGGATGTTGCAAAAGAGAATAATACCGAAGCAGAAAACAAAAACCACAACGTAAGACCATGGATTCCCCCCACTTGATTTCAGTAATTCTTTATTATGCATCATTAATGGGTTTATATTTGTTTGTAGTCTGCTGTTCAAATTTTCCTTGTAACTCAAACAAAGATTCTTTTGTTCATTGTTGATGATTCCTAGGTCACTCGAGTGAATGTCGGAAACCATATGTGTTGACATGTCTATACTCATATTTTAAAAACATATATTTTTTTATTAATACAAGACGAGCATGCTTGACCACTAATGGGACTTTTATCTTGTATGAGCCTAGAAAATGCTTATATGGTTTAAATATGAAATTCATCATTTAACAGTGTCCTATTACTGTATCACTTAAAATTATAAGTTTACACAAGGTGGGTTAGCCTCCTTTTTAGAATCAACACTCCAAAAACTACATATAAGTTGAAGGCACTGGGACTTGATTCTCAGTTGTTGGCAAAGTTTTGGATTTTCTTTTACTTACCAATAAAGCTAGTTGGGTTCTTATTTGACTTAGAAAAGATTTGGTTCTTGACCATACAACTGTATTGTCTTTTTGCACAGCGATGTTGCCTACCTGACATAGAGGAATTTGCATACAAGAAGGTAGATGGACCTGCTCGGTCAGGTAGGATTTCCATTTCAATGCTACCATCTCTTGAGAACTTGCACATTGTTATGATGTTGTATTGTGTATTCTTATTGCACCCATGGGAACATATGGACCTCCACATAACATTTACACCCAGGCATGTGGATTCATAGATGCATGGGTGTGATATATACATATGCTCATTTTTATCTATTTTTAATGGGTAATCACTCCGGCTCTGACTAGTTTTACATAGCAATGGTTTTGCAGGGAAGTCAAAGTCCACATGTGATGAGCTTAATGCGGGTGTTGATATTACTTCTCCAATTGGAACGAGAGGTAAACAATGTAAATCATGTGCATGCAGAAATGCTACTTGGAATTACCGGAGAAGAAGAGAGTTTTTCTAAACGGAAAATTTATAATGTATAAGTGCATACCAATTTGCTCTAGCTTGTATGCACTTTTCTCCTATAAATAAATTGAATAGTCTGTTTATAGTTGATGATGTCTGCAGTTGGTGTTCACATCCTGTCATTATGATTCAAATTATAGAAACTTACAGACTTCTGCCCATAGAAAATGTGTTCGGATTGTTAATTAGATTCTCTCTTCTTATTGGACAGGCCCGTGTAAAAAATGTAACGGTGTGACAATTTTGTTCGAGAAGACTTTTTTCCTAGTGCATTTGTTTTGAGGGTTAAAACACAAAAAACTGATGCAATTTCTGTTGACTTGTTCTGTATGAAGCAGGCAAAGCACCTGCCAACTGGGATAAAGTGCTTGAAGGAATAAGAAAAATGAGGTCCTTAGAAGATGCGCCTGTAGACACTATGGGATGTGAGAAAGCCGGAAGTGTTCTTCCACCCAAGGTACAATCTTTTTGATCATTTGTAGGTAGATAGTTCATCGGTGATCAATAATTTATCCTTGCATTTATGATGCCACCTTTAGTTCTTAAGTTCAAGGGATCAAATCTGGGATTTAAAGTAAAGGAACTGAAGTGCTTTATATAATCTGAGACTACCACAGTGAATTATTGAACCGAACAACGTTTATTAGCCAGAGAAGCTGCATAATGTCAATATGGAATGTGCTTCATATTGTAGTTTAAATATCATTGGTTCTTGTAGAAGAATTAACTTGAGCTCAATATTCCCTCTTTGCATTACCGACTATTATATTAAATATTCAATTATTGACTGCGAATATGATGGGTGGATGTACCAGTATCTTTATCTCTATGTTAAGCTTTTATTGAAGGGCATTGATTTTTCCTTATTAGCCACGACCTTGGCTTCATGCTCCCTCAGTGGAGTCTGGATTCCAGAACTACAATTTCATCTTTCTTAATATGAAGTAATTCCATTGAAGTTACTCTGCATCCTAAAGACATTTGTTTTAAGATTCATGTTTACTTATTCTTTTCTATTTCATGGATGTTTAATTATATATGCTTGAAAACATGTAACCAATTTCTATATCTTTTAAATCTCACTGTGTTAGGAAAGAAGATTTGCTGTCTTGATATCGTCACTACTATCTAGCCAAACCAAAGATCATGTTACTCATGGTAACTCCCTAATCTTTTAGTTTAGTTTATTATATCACTTCAAGTAATCATCCTCTTGAAGTAGTGCACGTTCTATTTATAACTTGCAACAGTAGGAAATCGGGGCATCTGGTGCATGTTTCCTTGGAGAGGGTAGAAAGTGTTGCACCAGAAAGTTCTTAAGCATTATACTTTCACGACTTTTTATGACGAAAAAGTTCTCTTCAAAGTGTATCATGGTTATTATGCTTGTAGTATAAATTTTTGATAATAAAAAGTTTTTTAAAATCTCAATCCTCAGCCAGGGATTTTTAATGTTAATTTCTAAATATGGTTTCATTTCCGTTTTTCAACTTATCCCTAAGATTCTTTTCTTGCTCATGTCCTAATTTTGGTGAAGAAGTTTATAATGGATGAAACTTGATGCATGATGAATTAAATTGTTACATTGTGGTTGCATGGTTGGTAAATTTCTATCCTAATATCTGGATACTAAAAAATACCTATACACTTTTTAATTTAACTGATGCGTTAAGAGGTTGTGCTTGTAATTTTAACTGTGGAAGAAAATGATATTGCGAAAGTTTTAGAAGCTTATATAACTCTACCGTAGTATGAAATTAAAAATTCTAAAATAGCAGATGGTTATGAGCACTTGAAGTAGGAAAAGGACATTATCAAATCAAATTAGTTAAATTGAGATGAAAAGAGAAAAACGGTTTTTTTTTCTTCTCTGTGGCTTCAACTTGGGACATGAGCATGTATTGGTAATGGTCATGAATGACTAAAAATAGATTTGAATCATCACTCAAGCCCACGATGCAATGGCAAAGAACTTTCATTGAATGAAGTTCTAGTTGAGGTTAGGTAAAGGGTTGTATACTGGGAATCCCTTCCCTCCACTTATAAAAAAATAACTTTGAATTTGGGCCCCTGCCACTCTTAAATTTTGCCTTAAAGATTTAGGTAAGGAATATCTTTGCAACATATGAGATGTAATTGATAGCATGTTATGCGATTCTATCATTGTTGGAACTTTGTATAGGTCTCATATTTTCTTATATAAGTCATATGTGTACCCTTACTTTGTCAATTGTGTTCTTAACAATCTAATAAAGATGCTCTACGTGCAGGAGCAATTCAACGTCTAGGTCAGAATTGTCTTCTGACTCCCGATGCTATTGACAAATCTGATGAAGCAACTATTAAGGATTTGATCTACCCGGTATGTCACACTAGAAGTCACTTAAAAAACTAGGCATCGATGGTTTTCCTTTTGACCTGTCTGTGCTAGTCCAGACTAGGTATAGAAGTTTTTTTGCCTGTAAGCTGTAACTTTATCTTATTCCCTAGTCTATTCTTTTCTCTCTCCCCTCCCCCCTGCATCTTTCTCGTCTACTGTAGTTGTTATGAGATTTCATTTTGTGTTTTAGGTCGGGTTTTATACACGGAAAGCTACTAATATGAAGAAAATCGCAAAAATCTGTCTTATGAAGTATGATGGGGACATTCCAAGGTCTTTGGAGGAATTACTCTTACTTCCAGGGATAGGCCCGAAGATGGCTCATTTGGTAGGGTAATTGCATAACATTTTTAGATTATATGTATACTGGATTTTTATTGCCGTTTGATTGTGTGGTGCTTTAGGTTATGAATATTGCGTGGAATGATGTTCAAGGGATATGTGTAGATACTCATGTGCATCGCATTTCCAATCGGCTTGGATGGGTGTCTCGACCAGGGTCAAAACAGGTACCTCAATCTTATACATTGATGATGGCAAGAAGTTAGATGTATTTTGTTTAGTTCATCCGTCTTTTATGTACACTTGAAATTGTTCTCTCCTTATTTTGATTAATTGTTCAATTTTCTTTATAATATATTTTTTTTTGCATTAGAAGTGCTCAATTCGGCACCTATCTGAATTTAATCAGGACTGTAGGTAACACTGGATTTTGGAACTTAAAATGAGTTTCAGTGTCTGAGGATAGATGGCATCGATTCAGTGCCTGTAATTATTTTGATAAGTGCATTGGTGTCATATTTGAATAAAGATATTAGGAAAAGAACCCGGTTAGACATTACCTGTAAATATTTTACTCAACTCAGTTAACCTAGTGGATGTAAGGCCTCTGGAGATATACTTCTCGACCGTAATTGGACTTCAAAGTAGCAAAAAGATATTTGTTCCTCCCTCTTTCCACATTTTTCTTAATCACCACTTGCGAATAAATACTTCTGTACAACTATCAAGTGAAGTTTTAAACCTCATACAAAGAAAATTATTTTATTAGTCCTGAGTTATTACAAATTGGAAATGATGTCTTTCTTCCATGGAAGATCTGTTCAATTGGATGCTCTTTCCCTTTTTGTATTTAAACAAATTGCTTGTATCATTACTCATTATCGTGTTGGCTTGCTAGAAAACTTTATTTCCGGAGGAAACAAGAGTGGCATTGCAACAGTGGCTTCCGAAGGAGGAATGGGTCCCAATTAACCCTCTTTTGGTATGGAGCTATTTCATTTATATGATCTGCTCACACATAAATAACACTCTTATATTCCCAGAATTTAGATGCATGCATAGGGTAAAATTTATCGTATCTATGAATGGCTCTGTACTTGCTACATTCATTGGTATACGACTCACCTCCATGGTTAGTGCCTTTACTATTATTTAAGTTCACGTTAGACACGTGAGGCGTGATTTCAGCATCCTTGTTTTCGTAAATTTTGCAATCTCTATGTAATTTGTTATACTAGTGTAGTTCGTTTGGTCATGTTTTTCACATGATCCAACTGCCAACCCCTGAATTTATGCAACTGCATGACTAAATTTGAGTTAGAACAGGTGGGATTTGGACAGACCATTTGTACTCCACTGAGGCCACGCTGTGATATCTGCAGCATTTCTGAGTTTTGCCCCTCAGCATTCAAGGAAGCCTCAAGCCCGTCATCCAAGGTTAAAAAATCCGGTGCTAGCAAAAGGCTTTGATCACATTAATTCTCGGAAATGGGATTTTAATTTCCATTTTGGTCCCTTCAACTTATAGCTTTGTTTCCACAAAGCAACCCTAGGAAATATATCCTGCCGAGTAAATTGAATTGTAATATACTGCAACTGTAGATGAAAATTACAAATATTTCTAGGAGTGAACCTTTCTGTCTATTTTGAGGAATTACCTGCCCCACCCTACTGCTAAAACTTAAGTTGTGATCAAGTTTTAGCCATTGGAATTATGTCATGGTTATAGAGGTGTAGTAATTAGTAAATGAACTCAAGTTGAAGTCTTGGTTTTGTTCAATTGTTCTAATAGATTGAGAAAGTTAAGTTTTACAGGATTGTTAATTTTAAGGATAAGTAACTTGACCCTCCCATAACTTCATTCTCGTTTCGGCCCCTCTTATAATTTCATCCTAGTTCTGCCCCTGTTATCGATATGAATGAATGTCAATATCTAATACAATATGTATTTTTGGCTTAATTACCAATATGGATTAATGTCAATATCTAATCAAATATGCATTTTGGATAAATCATTGAAGTTGATTCTTGAACATCAACTAATTTACGGTGATTTTTTTGGATAGGTTCCGAGCTTTTATGGGTCTATATATCTTCTAATGGGTTGATCGATTGTCAATTACCCTTTCAACACTTTAATTGGACATTAGAGTTGTAACATCCTAGACCTGGTACGGAGGATCCGACTCAATCCAAGAACTTACTATGGATCATAATATCACTAAATTAAAATTTTGAATAACATTTGAATTAAATTAGACGACAATAATAATAATAATAATAATAATAATAATAATAATAATAATTTATTAGATACAAAAACCGTTAATTAACATCAAGACGTGTGTTTAAGCTTCGGAATATAGTTACACAAAAACCATGAAACATAGATTCATAATTACTGACTCAAAACGACATAAGGGACCATAATTACATGCTCTCTAAATAAAATAGTACAATACATTTATAGAAGTCGTTGGAACCCAAAAGTTGATGTCAAGCTCTATGTCACGGGCCGCCAGTTCGAGCCCGTGCCATATGCGCATTTGCCGATAGAAGGGGTTCAGACATAGACTTGGACCTCGAGAAGACCACCAGACATAGCCCGGTCCGTGAGAGATTCTGGAAGGTTCCGGAATGTTCTGGAAGATTTAGTCAACATTATCCATTTGAATTGATTTTATTTAGATAATGTTGAGATATTTAGAGATTTTGTAAAGATATTATGTAAATCTCGTCCGTCGATGTAAATCAGTTTTGACCGTGAGATCTGGGGGAGTTCAACTATAAATAGAGACTCCCCAGCTCATTTGTAACTCACTCAGTTTTCTATCTTCAGAGTAATCAAGGCATTCACTCTATATCCTCTGTGTTGTTCTTCGTGTTCTTGGTTTTCTTCTTTCAGAATTCAAAGCCATTCGTTATAGTTTGCTTCCGCTTAGAACGATCTTGCGTTCTTGAGTGCCTTGGAAGTTTGATCTTCCGGAGTTGGAATTTAGGCTGACTTAGGCGTTTGTGTGGTGAAATTCGCCTAAGAGCACACGGTTCGCTGGTTCGAAAATCTAGCCCCGTGATAGTTGGTATCAGAGTGAGTGTTCGAGGAAGGCACTGATCGTGATGGCACCGAAGAAAGGAGAGAATGTTGCAGTGCAAAAGGGTGCGGAGACCCAGGCTGCTGAGGGAAAGCAAGCGAGCTCGAAAGATATCCTCACGTCGTTAGAGGGAAAGGTAACCCGACTTGAGGAATCGGTGAAAGATTCGGGGTGAGCGATTCGACATGGTCGATTCACGCTTTGAGGATCATGACAACAAGAGGGACCATCTCAAGGGAGAGATGGAGGAACTTCTGACGGATATATTCGAGAAGTTGGGTAACAGAGGTGATGTGCTTGAGGCCGAGTTGAAGGCTGTGAAGATAGAGCTTGAGGAGATGAAGGCATGTATGGCTGTGTTCAAAGCTGCCTTGAAAAATGTGGTCGAGCCAACTGCATCCTTGCTGAGGAAGGACATCCCAAAGCCGAAGGAGTTCAAGGGGAACAGGTCGGCCCAAGATGTTGAGAACTTCGTTTGGGGCATGGAGTAGTATTTTCGGGTCATGGGCATCAAGGATGATGCGGAAAAGGTAACTGTTGCTTCTATGTATTTGACTGGCGTCGCTCTTTTGTGGTGGCGACACAAGTGCTCTGAGGAGGAGAGCAAGGACATTCCTGTTGAGACTTGGAAGGAGTTTCAAGTTGAGCTCAAAGATCAGTTTTGTCCGAGTAATGCTCAACACGAGGCTCGAAAGAAGTTGCGGGAACTGAAACATGAGGGTTCCATCCCAGAGTATGTTAAGGAGTTCATTGAGCTCAAACTCCAGATTCCAAATTTGAGTGAAGCCGAGGGCTTCTTTACTTTCACACATGGACTTCCACGATGGGCCCAAATGGAGTTAGTGCGGAGGGGAGTCAAGGATCTCTCCAATGCCTTGACCGCAGCTGAAGCTATTGCAGAATTTGAAGTTGGGAAATCCAAATCTGATAAGCCCCGAGGCAAGGACAATGGTGGGGGAGATGAGGGTGATTACTGTTGCAGTGATGGTGACGAAAATCCCAACAATTTCGTCAAACCATTGGAGAAACGAGGGCCTATAAGGTGCCACCGTTGTGGTAGTCCGCACATGGTGAGGAACTGTCCCAAGAGAGGCCGCCTCAATGCTATCGCCAATGAGGACGACGAAACAGAAAAGGAGGAATGTCGACTTGGTGCGATTGCCAGTGTCAAAGTAATCAAACCAAGTGTAGAAGGGAAGCAGGTGAAATGTTTCCGGTGCAAGGGGGCTCATATTATGAAAGAGTGCCCGGATCGAGTCAAGTCATCCAAGGGGGATGACAAGCCCGAAGACAGTGAGGCTTTAAAGCTTGGTTCGATGTTGTTGAGTTCTGCCAAGGCGAGTAAGAACCAGAAGTAGAAAGGGTTGATGTATGTTGACATCAACATGGCGGGTTAGAAGAGAAGTGCTCTTGTGGACACAGGAGCATCTCATTTGTTTGTGTCGAAGAAAGCTGCCGACGAGATTGGTTTGAAGGTTGAAGGTTCAACCGGGGTGATCAAGACCGTCAATTCTGAAGGTGTTCCAACAGTGGGAATGGCACGAGGCGTGGAGTTGGAAATTGGAGAATGGAAAGGCAAGGAAAATTTCGAGGTAATTCACTGTGATGACTATGATTTTGTCATTGGTTTAAGTTTCCTTGACCGGGTTAATGCACTCCTTGCCACTTTTGCCGATTGTGTTTGCATTTTGGAGCCTCGTAAACAATGTGTCGTGCCGATTCGTCGGGTTGTGAGGACTGAGAACAGGGTTCTGAATGCTGTTGAGCTAACCAATGATGCTGACTTGGTTGCTGCCACTGAGGACACGACCTTGGAAGGGTTAGTGGAGCCGAAGTCTTTTGACGATGTGGGATCCGTCGAGTGTCCACCAGTGAGTAAGGTGGATGGGGCATTGAGCTTCGTGGAAAAAGAAGCGTTAGTGCGAGCTGAGGTGTCGGACTTGCAGATTGAAGAAGTGCCGACGTTGTCGTTGAGCGACGAGTTGCCGAGAGGCGATGGTGCATCAGACTTCGCTAGAAAGGAAGTGTTGATGCGAGTTAGAGTGAATGTCAGTCGGAGTAGTCCGAAAGAGGTATATCTCGAATAGAGTTATAGTGTTTTACAGTTTGATTTGCCTGGTTTGTTGGGTGTAGGGAGTGGAAAACCTAACCCAACAAATGAAGTTGCCAAGAGTTGGCGAGAACCCAAGCCACCTTTCAGAGTTCTGAGGGTCCGTTTGATGTTCAATGTGATGGGGTCCGAGTACTCGAGCAAGGATCAAGGGGATCCGAGTAGAGGCAAGTTGCAACTGGTAGGAAAGAGTTCCTTCGATCGAGATGTACGTGGAGGGTCGACGAATGATGTTACATGGTGGAGAGTGCCGAAGCGAGCAGTCCTTATGGGGGGACGACCGAGTCAGAGTCGAGTGCTCTTTATGGGGAGAGCAATCCTTATGGGGGGACAACCAAGCCTGATTCTGAGTAGGAGGCGAGCCAAGGTGCGGAAGTGAATCTAGGACCACCGAGTCAAGCTTCATCCTGAAGGCGCAACGAGGGCGTCGCCAAGTTTGGTGGGGGAGATTGTCACGGGCCGTCAGTTCGAGCCCGTGCCATATGCGCATTTGCCGATAGAAGGGGTTCAGACACAGACTTGGACCTCGAGAAGACCACCAGACATAGCCCGGTCCGTGAGAGATTCTGGAAGGTTCCGGAATGTTCTGGAAGATCCTAGAAGATTTAGTCAACATTATCCATTTGAATTGATTTTATTTAGATAATGTTGAGATATTTAGAGATTTTGTAAAGATATTATGTAAATCTCGTCTGTCGATGTAAATCAGTTTTGACCGTCAGATCTGGGGGAGTCCAACTATAAATAGAGACTCCCCAGCTCATTTGTAACTCACTCAGTTTTCTATCTTCAGAATAATCAAGGCATTCACTCTATATCCTCTGTGTTGTTCTTCGTGTTCTTGGTTTTCTTCTTTCTGAATTCAAAGCCATTCGTTATAGTTTGCTTCCGCTTAGAATGATCTTGCGTTCTTGAGTGCCTTGGAAGTTTGATCTTCCGGAGATGGAATTTGGGCTGACTTAGGCGTTTGTGTGGTGAAATTCGCATAAGGCCGCATGGTTCGCTGGTTCGAAAATCTAGCCTCGTGACAGCTCTACAACTAATCAAAATAGTAACCTGTGGTATGGAGAAATTTGGAGTCATGAGCTTAGGAGCCTAGTAATACACCATTACCAAAAAGAACTAGTAAAACAAGTATATAGAATGAACATTAAACATATTAAGCAAAACATGATCTAAAATACATGCTAACAGTGTCGTAACATTTTCGTTATGATTCTATAACTAATATTAGCAACATCCAACAACTACATCAATCCAAAAACACGATATCACATATACTCATATAATAATATGACACAAGACTATGTTTACCTCGACTGATTGGGATAAGATTCAATACTAATGTGTTACAACTAGGGACGAGATCGTCCAATATCGCAACAGTCAGAGCCAATACTCTACGGCTAGAATCACAAGAGTTGACGCCGATGCGTTACGACTAGGTATCGTAGTCGCGTACGCTCATTTACCATCACATTAACAAGAGTGGTAAAGACTAGTAGAATCATTTACAATATTCAAGAATATAGTATGAACTAACATTTCCTTAACCTCAAGTATGAAAACTCCTTAGAACTACTCTTAAAGTTCATTTCTTATGACTTAACCTCCAAGTGATAGACTTTGCATGTTGATCACGTGGATGTGGTTACTATATAGCACACGATAGTGTTTATTCCTAAGATAATTTGGGGCTCTGGTAATATTGCTCTCTAGAAGGACCTATCTCCGGAGGGGTTGCAATTGTGAACTATATCTGAAGTTTTTCGAATATGGAGATGCTAAGGGGTACCTCCGAAGTAATGCAAAGGCGAAGAATTTAGATGTAACAATTGTCCTCCATATAAGAGTACCATAAAGTGGTACTAGCCGAAATAGTGCCTTATAAGTTAGAATTTTTCATTTCGAATAGGGGTGTAGTTTTACATTTTCTTTCATATATTGGTGTTATTTGGTTAGAAATGCACTATTACATACGGCTGCATTATATATTAACATGGTTCAAGAGCCGTAAGAGGCTGAAATATATGTTTTTGTAGAGTTGATGCTATCAGAGCATGAGAGGTACAACTGTCCCCATCTTTTTTGAATCAACAATGCTTTTGAGCATTGCGTTAGTAGAGGTATATTTGAGCAATTTTTCAAAAATGACATTATTCGTCCGCACCCTTGTAAAGCATGTGATGCCGAAGCATAAGCAGGGTGCAAGTATCTCTGAATTAGCATCATATTAAGAAAGGTTGATGGGTGTTGAATCCGTCAAAAATAAATACCTACTTGTTCTTTGTATTTATAGTAGTGGCAAGTAAGGTTGATTCCACATAGAGCGGTAAGAAATTAAATTCACTAGCTAATGCAATTAAAGTAAAAAGGGGGAATTTAGATTTGAAGAAAGCAATTTAAGCAAATAAGAATTCAATATAAATTGAAACTCTAGTCAACGTAGAACTTGGAATATTAAATCAAAAAATTAGTAATTGACCCACAAAAGTTAAATCAACATTAATTTCAAATAGTTTGGTTTTAAGTAAGATGATAACACACAAGTAACTTAAATCTTTTCTTTGATAGAAAGTAACTTAATAACCCATAAATTACCAACTCTTATTCTCAGGGTTAAAATTTCTTAGATAACACACTAAGAATTAAAACGTATCAGATAGCATTAAGAACCATAGAGACCCAAAGCACATATTCTTACTAAGCACTAACCCGTTAACTTATTAAGAACATGAATTCATACTTTTGGAAATCTAACCCGAATTTTCTTACCACTTATATTCAAATACCATTGAATTGGTTGTAGCATATATTTAACCCAACATACACATGAAGATGAAGCACAAAAGATATGAAAATACTTGAACAAAGATGAAGATAATTTGGGAACAAGAAATCTCACTAAAACTTGAAATAATATCCTTGTAACTACACTTGAATAGAAAGAGGGGTTTAGCTACTCATGGAGCAGGTGGCATAAGAAGAGGGATAGAGTTTCAGCTACTTAGGATTATTTTCCTTTTACCCTTTGATCACTATTTATAGGTGAAAATAAGGGGAATATTTCACATTAAACACACCAACCCTAAACAATTATAATTATGGTAAAAGTAAAAGTCCACTTGTATTAGGTTTGCTTGTTCTCCAAGTCAAAAAGTCTGTCTTGCGTCGTGGTCACGCCTTATTTCGCGATTGTTACTAGTTTTACAAAAGAGGTTTCCCAATGATGCCAAAATGGTGCTAAAAATTGGCTTTTATGTATAAAACATCGTTAAAGCCCAAAAACACATGCAAAACCAAATAGGAACCGAATTAAAGGGCTTTAAGATAAATTAATGTGCTAAAACATAGGATTTAATATATGAAAAACATGCAAATTAATGACTTATCATATACCCTCACACTTAGATTATGCTTGTCTTCAAGCATATTAAATTCAAGATCTAAGGTCCCTTTGGTAACGAAGAGAGGATAGAAGAAGTAATAAATCATAATTGCAAATTAGCACAAGCAAATAATATCTCAATTAATCATCATGAAGTTAAAGATGGGATAAAATTAAACACCCTTGCAAAGGATTCACTCAATATCGCTCAAAGTGTTTATGGGACAACAACACTCAAGTCAAAGCATGAAAAGATACTTACCATAAGCTTGCAAATGTATCACACCTCCACCACTAGTTGGATCAAATTACAAGATCAAAAAGTCTTTGAATTTGGTTGTAACGGGGCTTAAGACAAGGTATGATGAGAAAGACTTTTAGGCTTTTTGAATCGAAGAACTTCACACTCCTTTTTTCTCTTTTGTATCAAGCTTTTTTTTTGTCTTTTCTTTTCTTTGAATTTTCTTTTCGAATAAACAAGACAATTTTCTCTTTGATATTATTTTTCTTGTTTTCCTTGTTTTCATGATTTTCTCTCTTTTCTTTTTCTTTTGCTTGATTTTCTCTTTGTGAGGAAAATGTGTAGTTCTCAATTTCGGGTGCAAATTGGGGAAATCAGCAAAAAGGAATTAGACTTGTAATGTGGTTAATTTTCAAACAAAAGGCTTAGGCTCAAAAGTGGTTCTCTAATGGTCATATTTACCAAGGTAGGCTTTTTGGCTCAAGGTTCATACCTAGGTGCCATAATCATCTCAAGCAATTTGATCCTACATGGTCTTAACGTGCATAACATCGCAAGTTCTAGAAGTAATCTAATCATGCTTGACAATCACACAATGAAGAAAAAGATAAAGCACAAAAGATATATGCTTATTAAGGCTCAAGTCTCACAAAGTGGTTTGTTGGGTCCAATTTTTTTCCATCCGACTATCAAAACAATTAATATGATAAACGATTTGCAAGTCTAACAAGATCTTATCGATCCTATTTTACTTCCCATATCAATCTCATCTTTACCTAGGGATCCAATTTTCTCAAAAAAATTCAACAAGTTAAGTTCAAGAAAAAATTTCATGTGAAAGTAATACTCAAATTCATCAAGAGGCATGCAATTTCCCACAATTAAATCCCATGGTTCTAGCACAATTTCATCACATCAGATTAACCCCCTCTTAATCCTAACATTGTCCTCAATGTTCCCTAACCTACATGTAGAAAATAAAAAACAAATAAAAAGTGAAGGGAGAAGAGTTCTTCCTCATGCGACATGTGGTGGTTTAGGGGGTGTATAGGTGTGGAGGGTCGAGCTTGCGCTTCTCGGCTTGCTCTTCGACTAGCGACGACGGTTGTTCGAGGACTCTTCCTCCACCCCTCCTTTCTCGAATCTTTGTTCTTGGCATGCTTGAATGATTTCTTAGAGAGATTTCCTTTGGTGTTTTAAAGATCCTTAAGAATAGAGAAAGATAAATCTTTTTTTCTTGTAGAACAAGAAAAAAGTGAATTTATGAAAGAAGATAGTAGATGAAAAGTGAATAGGTGATATCTTTTTATAAAGAGTCTCAAATTCTTGGAAAATAAGAAAGGTTAAAGATGGAAAGTTTTGATTGGATTCAAAGACTTAAAGATGATAGACTTTTAAATTAAAGCAAACCTTTCCCTCATTCTTTCCAAATTTTCGGCACCTATCTTGTTGGAGGAGAAACTGAAATTTTTCACCAATTTTTGCTTTTTCACCAGTGGTAAAAAGTCCCTCAAAAAATTTTCATGAAATTTTCACAACGTGAGCACGCCTTATTTTCAGAGTGTTTCTTCTTGGAGCTTTTTCTTAAGGCGTGAGCACGCCTTATTTCCAGAGTGTTACCCCAGTACATGGAAATAAAATAAAAACATAAAAACTCATTAAAAATTATTGATGAAATAAAATAAGACAAATAAACTAGGAATAAAATCATGGGTTGCCTCCCAAGAGGCGCCTTTCTTTAACGTCTTTGGCTAGATGTGACTCCCTCTATTTCTCATATTGTGGCGTGAAGATGTTCGTTAGGAGGTTTATCCTTGATGGACTTGAACACTTCTGCTTTCCATGGTTGGTGCGTTAGAGGCTTGTCAGGCGGCTTGGCATTGATTGGAATGATTCATGGATCCCAATTGATTTCTTCTTTAGATGGATGGAAAGTTTCCTTTTTGTTGTTGTTCAAATTTCTCTCGACTTTGTGAAACATCTCAAGAATCTCTTTTTCTTGATATTCTTGCTTTGTCTTTGATAACCCTTGAAGGAATGGAGGTTGGACCATGATGGGGCGGATGTCCTTTTGTTCGTTGGCTAGACTCTTCGCAGGTTCAAGTAGGGCTATGAATGAGATGAGACAGATCGCAAGCTACTCGAGCTGGACTCGGTCAAAGCTTGGTTAAAGCTCGACTCAATTGGACTCGACTCGGGCTCGAACTCGATACGAGTTCTTAACGAGCCGAGTTACTTGATACTCGACTCGAAAAGCTCGCGAGCTACTCGAAATCAATAATAATAATAATATATAATTATTAGTATTAAATAAGGGTTTTATAGTTCAAATTCTACATAGTGATCAAGTTGAACACGATGAGAAGTTTGAAGGACTCTTGATGCAATTCCCTCTCTCAGCATGATATAAAGGCAAACATAGTTTATCCTAATCCCACAAGTAACTTAAATTTTTTCTTTGATAGAAAGTAACTTAATAACATATTCTTAGTAAGCACTAACTCTTTAACTTATTAAGAACATGAATTCATACTTTTGGAAATCTAACCCGAATTTCCTTACCACTTGTATTCAAATACCATTGAATTGGTTGTAGCATATATTTAACCCAGCATACACATGAAGATGAAGCACAAAAGATATGAAAATAATTAAAATAAAGATAATTTGGGAACAAGAAATCTCACTAAAAAATTGAAATAATATCCTTGTAACTACACTTGAATAGAAAGAGGGGTTTAGCTACTCATGGAGTAGGCGGAACAAGAAGAGGGATAGGTTTTGACTACTTAGGATTATTTTCCTTTCACCTTTTGATCACTATTTATAGGTGAAAATAAGGGGAAAATTTTACATTAAACACAACAACCCTAAACAATTCTAATTATGGTAAAAGTAGAAGTTCACTTGTAGTAGGATTGCTTGTACTCTAAGTCAAAAAGTCTGTCTTGCCTCGTGGTCACGCCTTATTTCGTGACTGTTACTGGTTTTGCGCAAGGGGTTTCCCAATGATGCCAAAATGGTGCTTAAACTTGGCTTTTACGTATAAAACGTCGTTAAGGCCCAAAAACACATGCAAAACCATATAGGAACCGAATTAAGGGCTTTAAGATAGATTAATGTGCTAAAACATAGGATTTAATACATTAAAAACATGCAAATTAATGACTTATCAAAGGTATATGAATCCATATCATATGTGACTCCGCACATGCATCTTCGGCTCATTATGATCGACGATGTATTCAACATCAGATTAATAGAGGTGTGCTAATATAGCCGTTTATACTTTTTATTGAGCCAATATTGTCAACGTATTAATGGACATCTCCAATTTTATTTTAAGTCAACAATGCGCTAGGCTTTGGACGTAAGGAGGCATTATGTGCTTATGTATATCGATAATGTTCACACTATTGGATGTGCAGAGACATTATATGCTTAAGTATATGTAACAAATCGGATTTCGGAATCTGAGGGTCGGTTTAACGCAAAGAGTGGTGTAGGGCGTGTAGGTGTTCCCTTTTTGTGAGAGCGCAAGTGCACACTCCTTCCAAGTTATAGTATAAAAGATGTCGAATCCCACGAGGATTGGACAGCTTGGTTCATTTTGTAGTCCCTACACAAGGTAAAATAAAAACACAAGTGAATTGTTTGTTGAGATGAAAAGTAATTGAAAACACAAATAAATGAGGTGAATCAGGTTGATAGAGCAAGCATGGTTATGCTGCTCCTTAGTGTGAAAACTGCGTTGTAAAAGGTCTAAGTTGTTTCGTGCTGCCACGATATGCTGCCTCGGCGGGTATGGCGGGCAGCAGGCTACGACCCTGTCACGCGGCTGCAGCGGGTCACTACCCCTGCAACTTTTGTTGTCTCGGTAGGTGGAACGGAAATAAGTCTCGGCGGCAGATCTGGCAGATACTCCAAGTTCGAAGGGATAGTCGACAGTGATCCTTCCTATTTCTAGGCAAGGATGCTTGAAAGCTAGCGTGACGTAGGCAATAGCTAGCAATCTCAGCGTAAACCTAACACAGGCTAGTCAACTCGGTTGGTGATCCCTTTTAGCCGTTGAAACTTGTGAAATGGTTAGGAACCAAATTAGTCATGCCTCAGCATGTTGTGACCGTACTTAACCCTTTCGTGAGCCTTATACTTTCGTGCCCGACAAATGGATTCTCTTAATTGAGTGGTGTAGACTAATTGAAAGAATGAAGTGCAAAGATTAAGCAAACTTGGAATATTTTATTAAAGAAACAACTCAAACCCTAAAACAATCATTTCACAACTAATTTACAACATAACCCTAACCCAAGTGGAGTTTAGAACATGGCGGCGGCAAAGAACACTAGCAAAGTCTATAGAAAATTTAAGATGATTTGAACTAGGAGTACAATGAGTATTTATAGCCTAATGACTAGGTTAAGTCCTCCTTAAAGTAGAAGTCCTCAAAAATAGCTTTCCATCTTTAACATGACTTTAAACTCTAACTTCTTTGCATGGAATATGGACTTTATCTCATTTGCCTTAGCCCGCAAGTAACCTTGAGATTTTGCTTCGGCGGCTCTGGCTGCTGCTACAGACGTCAAAAAATCAAATGGATGTTGGCGATAGATTCAGGGTTTTTTGCTCTACAGATCGCACTCCGGATCTCCAACTTCCATAGTCAGCTGCCGTGGGCAGCAAGGTCGGAGGCAACTCTACTCGGTAGCAACTGTTTTATGTTGGAACTGCATCAATACAGCTCCTAGGTTTGTTCCTTTAGCCTTGACTCCTCAGCTCCTCGGATCCCTCTTTCAACCTTTAGTACCTAAATACAAAAATACACTAAAACAATATCTCTTGTTTACCAAATAAATGTTAATTTATAAAAGCAAGGCAGAACAAAGAAATACTGTAAAATGCTATGCACGAACCTACTTATGCCCAAAATGAGCTTAAAAATAGTAATAATAAGAGGTGGAATGTGTATGAAATATAGGACTTGTGGACACTTTACACACCCCCAAACTCGAACTATTGCTTGTCCTCAAGCAATGCAACCTAAAATACTTGCTCTAATAATAATCAGAAGGAAAAACTTGTTTTTAACTTGATTTTATGCCACAAGGTCGTGGCACCTATATTAAATTAGTGAAGGGAAATACGCGAGAAAATAACTTAGAATTAAATTTCTCATGCCAGTGTGGTGTGTGCATATATGTAAACAGGCTGCTTATGTAGAATAAATAATTAAACAAAGATGCTGTTGTGATTTAAAGGTTGCTGTCGGGGCAGCGTAGTTAAGCACAATATTTTCAATTATGGCAATGAGGGCTTCAGCTTATCACAACTACTCTTTTAGATCTGAAGTTAAGATAGGAGCAAACTACAAAACCCCGAACCCTTGGAGTAGAGTCATCCCGTGAAGACTTTCATTCACTTATGCTAATTTGTTCGTCACTTTAACGCTTTCAGATTCATGGACTTTGATAGTAGCGGAGTGTCCTCGCACATGATTCTTCCTAGAGCCTGTTGCGGGCACCTCTAGGGCAAGACAACATTGTTCCTTGTTTTTGATTTTGTTGCCGTAGTAGTATTGCATTTTTTGTTTCTTTTGCCTGCCTCGGTGGCTACCTACAATTATCGTTAGAATTTTTCAAAGAATTCTAAAAACAAACAGGCAGTGCTCATCAAATATTCTAACACAATCAGCAAGTAACAGAGGTGTTTAACAATTTTAGGCAAAAAGAAAAAAAAATTCTAAGGCATATTTCATGCTTTTCCCAAAGATTAAGTTCATTTTTAGTTAGGTGCAAAAATAAATTGATCGGCTATTCTATCATAGGCACAAGTCATAACAAAATTTTCTTTTTCGATTATTACTAAAGCAAGTACACTGCAACCTAAAAATGCAACTAAAGATGCCTAGATAAATGATGCAAGAGCTACCCCCCAAACTCGAGATGGGCATTGCCCTCAATGCACAAAACAACAAAGATAAATAGATAAAAGAAAGTTAATACATGATAAAAATAAAAGGAAAAACATAAAAAGAAAAATAAAAGGAAAGAGAAAGAAAAGAAAATAAACTAAACTAAAACTTTGTTGAGGGTTGAGAGGAGGCTGGATTCTTGTCAGCTGAGGAGGAGGAAGATGTTTGGATGACGAAGCGGCAGCCGGTAGATGCCTTGGCCGCGGTCTTGGCAGGTGAGGTTTTTGCTTTTCGCGGCGGCTGGACTCTTTTTGGCATATGATGTGGCTCTTCTTGCGGTTTGGCATGAGAAATGGCTGGAGATGCATCGCTCCCTTCTGACTCCGTCTCGAAGTCCACATGTTCTTCGGCTATTATGTGCCACTTCCTCTTCCCGATTTCTTTCTCCGTGGGTGCTGCCATTGGGATGGCTGCTATTGCTGCTACCACTGTTGTTTATGGCTTCAACGGCGGCTGCTTAATCTCCTCTGATGAGGAGGTGTCTGCCACTGTGTTTGTTGTGCAGGCATGGGAGAGATGCTGCTGGTGCCTCTCAGACGAGTCTGCCACTGTGTTGGATGGGGTGGTGGCTGAGTAAGTCGGATAATGCGTAGGAGAGGGCACTTGGCCGTCAGTCTGGCGGGCAGCGACGGCTGGTGGAGTTCTTTGTGCTTGGACTGCTGTTGCAAGTAGACCTAGCAAACTTGACGCGAGACCCGAAACTCGAACCGAGACCCGATTTTGACCCAAACATGATGATTCGAAGTTGACCCGAAACTTGAAATAAACCGAACCGAAACCGACCCAAAATTTTTTGTTGAACCGAAATGAACCCGAATCGATTTGACCCGAACCGAAAGCTGAACCGAATATCGACCCGATTTTAACCCAAAAATTAACGTAAAACAAATGAATAATTTATTTTTAATATTATATATTTTTAACAATATAATAAATAAAAAAATAAAGTATATTTTATTATCTTTTTTGTACTATACCATGGAAGAGACCGTTGCTCTTGTCGAAATATTGGTATAATAACATTTTATGTCATTTTGGCTAAAAATTAAATCTTAGAAATTAAAGTGAACAAAAATATCATTATATTAAATTAATAGACTAAATTACAACGATTAGTTAATTTTGACTAAAAGTAAATTTTTAGAGACTAAATATCACTACGGGGAGGGGATTTCTATATCCGAAGTCTAAACCGTGGGGTTACTTGTGACTAAATTAAATTAAACTAAAACTTAAAGTTGAATATTAGTACTAAAATGCAACATTTTAAATGTAACATGACCTAAAAAGTAATTAATCTCTAGCTTAAAAAATTGATGGATTATTTCCCTCCAAAATTTTGTCTTTTCCCTCTCTATTTTTACCAATTGTCTTTTTTCTTTTTCTTTTTTCAATCTAGCTTAAAAAATTGGTGGCTTATTTCCCTCCAAAATTTTGTCTTTTCTCTCTCTATTTTTACCAATTGTCTTTCTCTTTTTCTTTTTTTTTAATTTAATTAAGTTTCAATTTAGATTAATTTAATTGAAATTTCAATTTTTCAGAATTATTTTAATTATGTCCGCGATTTATGCTTTTAAATTTTAGTTAGCTCAATTAGATCTTAAGTTTAATAAATTAATTCATTTCAAACATATTATTATTATCATTATCATTATCATTATCATTATCATTATCATTATCATTATTATTATTGTTGTTGTTGTTGTTGTTGTTGTTGTTGTTGTTGTTGTTACATATAATAAACCATGGTTTAATATAATTATACACAAAATTTTGATATGGATATATGAAGCTTTGATTTAAATATTTAATCAAATTCAAATGCTTAGATTAACAAGTTGAATTAGAATTAATCTCATACACCAATAACTCTAAACTAAACCATAAATACTAAACCTCAAACCCTAAACCCAACTCAAACCAAATTGACCCGACCCGAAATTGACCCGAATCAAAAGCGACCCGAACGACCCGATTTTGACCTGAACCGAAAGCGTCCGATCCGATATTGACCCGACCCGAAAACAACTGATCCGATCCAATACCCGAATCATATCCGACTCATCATAGACCCGAATTAGACCTGAACCTGAACTGAGTCTAAACCGATTCTAGATAGACCCGAAACGACCCGAACTGAACCCGAACCGAACGACCTGATTGCCACCTCTAGCTGCAAGCTCCGCAGGGTATGGTAGCATGGTGGGCACATCACCGGGGAATTTCTGTAGAAAATAAGCCACAAGGGCTTCTTGGGCCTCCCCCACATAGTTCATGAAGGCCAACTGTTGCTGCTCAATGCACTTTGTGTTATCTAGAAGTGTGTGCAGTAGTGGGAGGACTTCTTTGTTTGGGGCAGCTTCATTACTGTCGGGGGCGGCTGAAGTTTCAGGCTGTGTGGCTGAAGGCTGGCTGGGCGTTGCTGGCTCTTTCTCAGCATCCTGCATCATCTGAATGCGGACCGTTTTGGTCCAACCCTCTTTGGCAGTCGTTAGCTCATCTGTGGGCTCTGCCGGGACACCGAAGTTGGTGTAGAGACCTATGATGAGGGACGGGAAGTACAACCTGCCTTTCTTCTTTTTGAAGCAGTTGTGGATTTCTGTGTAGATAATTTCCCCTACGTTTAACGGCTGGTTCATCAGGATACTGTGAATTAGGGCGAGGCGCGGCCGATCAACGGTTGAGTTGTGGGATGTGGGCAATAGACGCCTTTTTACAAACGTGTTCCATAACATGGCTTCGGGCAGTAGATGGCGGCACTTGACAGATCCCACATGTTTGCCTCCCAGCCATGGCGTGTTGAGCTTGCAGAGTTTGGCCTTTATTTTCTCATAATCGGCATCCGTCAGTGGCTGCCTCCACTCCTCGTGAGGGTTGTCGTCCATATCAAGGCCATAATACTTGTTGATGACAGCATCATTTAGTTTGACCGGCTCCCCGCATACATAGACGAATGGCTTCTATGGGTAGGGCTGGTGGGAGTAGAATTCCCTGACTATGGTGATGTTCGATATCTCTTGTTTACCAAATAAATGTTAATTTATAAAAGCAAGGCAGAACCAAGAAATACCGTAAAATACTATGCACGGACCTACTTATGCCTAAAATGAACTTAAAAACAATAATAATAATAATAAGAGGTGGAATGCGTATGAAATATAGGACTTGTGGACACTTTACAAGTGGGCTTCACGTTTGGGCCGAGAGTTTGGGCCTTTGGTAGCCTTAGTGGGCTTGTTTTGGTTATTGGGCATGGGCTGTTAGTATGGGGGTCTGTTAAAAAGACAATGGAGGGATAATAGAGTAATTTCATAATTGTTTGAAGACGAAAAGGAGAGACTCTTTAATTCCTTTTGCAAAAAAGCATGAGGAATGAGATCACCCCTTGTCCCCTTGTCTTATCTTCAAACCATCCTCACCTCCTAACTTCCTACCCAGAAAGAAAGGTTGGATCTTTATCTTTTCAAGTGTATTTTCAGATTTTGTCCATAAGGGAAGTGTTATCGGCTTGCAAGGACTACATTTCGAAGTAAGATTCATTAAGTTTGGTGGAGGATGGGTTTTTGGTTGGGGTTGAGGTGGAAGAATGAGAATGGATGATTTGATGACATTTCTTGTTGTAGACTCTTTCCTTTTTATATCTTAAGTTTCCAGCAACGTTCTAACTTGTTTTACAACATCTCTTGTAGTGAAAGAGGTTGGGGAAGCTTCCAAGGCTCAAGAGAAGATGAGGGATTGAGGTGTTGATTTGAGGCTTTGTTTGCATCTTAACATCAAGGTTAGTACACTACTAATTCACTTGTATTCTTGGAAATCATTAATTTGATTGATTTGTGGTTTGGTTGATATTTTGATTGCTTGAATGCTTGAGACCTCTAAAGTGGTAAATCCCAAGATTGGTGTTAATATAGCTTAAAAATGATAGAAAACCACTTAAACCACTTTCTATAATTTGTAGGTTTGTTTCAAAGTCTTAACCTTGGGTTTTAGGGGTTGGGAAGGTGATTTACGAACTCCAGAAAGCAAGTTCTGGGTTTGAGTACCGATATGGGTTGAACTCGTATCTGTACCCTGTGTTAAAACTCGTGAAACCGAGCTTTTCTCAATTGGAGTATCGGTGCAACAAGGGGTGTGTCGGTACCCCATGTTCCAACCAAATTCTAGAAGCGAATTTGGGTAACGGTACGGTTGGGAGCATATTAGTACTGGTTGCGTATCCGTATAGTGTTTTGGATAAAACCCTTTAGAAGGCAAATCGAGAATGATACGCGCGTGGGGGTATCAGTACATGATAAGGAGTATCAGTACTCACTAGGCAATATGCCCGAACACATTTTGAGTTCGATAGACCTATAATTCCAAGACTAATGCCCGATGGGTTTCTAAGGTGGTAAAATAAATAGTAAAGTCGAGAAACTAAGTTTTAAACCTCATATACGAGCTTAATGGGTAATAACTTAATTAAAACCTTGGGTGACTTATTCTGTTGTCTTAATAAGGATCCTTGGTGGATCAAATGATGAATGTATGCCACGTAAGGGCATTATTATGATTGAGTCACCTTGTTTGATGGGATTTCGGATACCTGTGTGAAAAGAGAATGCTGCAACACCATGGTTAAAGATTTCCAAATGTATGAATCTGATGCTTAGTGGGATCAGAACTCATTCGAAGGTGTTCGGTGAGAGATTCCGAGCATGAGTGTATGAACCCGATGATCAGTGGGACTGGGCCTTACTCAGAGTGTGTTGGTATTATATATATGGTTCTAAGTGAGACTATTTACAATCTTATTGTTGATATATGTGTTTAGGCGGCTAGAGGTAGCGCCCTATTGATATGATGTTATTGCCATGTTATCATCCTTAACCGCACGCTCTTATTTATGATTTGTATGAAGCATGGTTGAGTGGAAGTGTATCCACTGAGATTCGTTAGCTTAGTATTCAGAATTTTTGTTTCTGTTCGCAGGTTTGTAGATTGACGTACATCGTCGAAGCACCATCGGAGTAGGACTTTGGCACCGACTTGTTGTTCGGGTACAGTACTTAGATTAGTGGGCTATGTATTCGTAGGACCCTATGTTGTATTGTAACTCTTATTTTGGATTTCAAATTATGTTTTGAATGCTTTAACTATGTATTTTCAACTAGAGCTCCTCATGTAACGTTTTAACTATATTTCTATTTTGAAATGTTTCAAACTTAATGGATTTAATGAATGGATATGATTTAGGATAAATCTAGTTGTGATATTGTATGGTTTTGGGGTGCTTGAGGCTCTAATATGATATCCGGGTCGAGGGTGTTACATTTCGTGGTATTAGAGCCTAGATTTAGCTGGTTCTAGAAAGCCCAGAGGTTGTCTAGAGAATGTTGTATATATGTCTAGAGAATACGTTGCCCATAAGTCTAAGTTATACTTGTTTAAGCTGAATATTTGATGGTGTAACCTTATTTGTTTGCTTCTGCAGAAAGAAATTACGCCAAGTAGGGCGCGAGAGGAGAGTTGGGGCTCCTGGTAAGTGAGATATGATGAGGATAATATCATTTGTGCGGAGGAGATGTCGGAGGATGATAAGGGTCGAGAGGCCAATTATTTATCTCATTTGCACCAGTCCCTTCATCGGATTGTAAGGGCTATACCGAGGCCTTCAGCTACCCCTTGCAAGGCACCTATTGAGAGGGTGTGTCACCATGGTGCTACAGACTTTCTTGTATCAGGATAAGATAATCCAGTTAAGGTGGATCGGTGGTTGAGGGACACTCGTTGGATCATGCGACTGATGAGGTTAAAGCCCGAGGACAAGTTGATATGTGTTATCTCTATGTTGAAGGAGAATGCTTGAAAGTTGTGGGAGACCGTAGAGTTGGGTGGTATCCCAACCAACCTTCATGGGATGACTTATTGGATGAGTTTGAGAAGAAGTATGTGGGAGAGGCCCACATTGATAGCTTGAGGGATTAGTTCAACCACTTGGTCCAAGGAAATCGATCGATATTGTAATATGAGCAAGAGTTCCTACAATTAAGTAGGTATTCTCTTGAGTTGGTTGTTACCGAGAAAATGAGATACAAGAGGTTTCTAAAGGGTTTGATAAAGAAGATTCAGACCTATTTGATTGTTGCCTCACCGAAAGTGTTTTCAGAGTTGACTGCTAGTGCTAAGTCGCTTGAGCAAGTGCAAAGTTTGACCTTTGACCCTTCTAGTGGGCAAGGGAGCTCGAGTGGGAGAACTAAGAACTTCTCCAACAACTCACAGTCTTACTCCGGGAGGAGTAGGAACTGTTGGAACCAAGCTAGAGAAGCTTCGAACCAGAATTCGAGATCAGATCGTAGATCAAAATCAGATAGCCATACGAGGCCTTCGTCTTCGTCCATGATGAGCTTAGATGGATCACAGAAGAACACACCATTTTGTGATCAATATGGGCGTAAGCATAGGGGCGAGTGTTGGTGTACATCTAGAGTTTGCTATAGTTGTGGGTCACTGGATCATATTTTGAGAGATTGTCCGACAGTTGCTAACACCACCCCAGTTCAGACTCAGGGAACCTTTTATCTAGCTAAGACGGGTCGGGGTTTTTCTAGAGGAGGAGCGAGCCACATGTCTGGACATCAAAGTGGAGGTATGATCTAATCTACCACTAGGGCACTAGTGAGACAGTACGGAGTCAAGACTCAAGAGGACTATGAGGCTACCGATATTATCTGAGGCACGTTTACCTTGTTTTCAGTTCCTATAGTTGCTCTTATGGATTCGGAGTCTACTCATTCCTATATCCATAGTGGGATATCTCAACAGTAGGTTATTGCTATCGGTGATCTTGAGATAGGGGTTCGTGTGACTAGTCCTTTGGGGTATGATGTGTTAGTAGATAATGTGTATTGGAAGTGTCCGATTGAGGTGCAGGGTTTGATATTCTCAGTCGATCTGATGGTGTTACCATTCTAAGAGTTTGATGCTATCTTAGGGATAGATTGGTTGTTTGAGCATGACACGCGTTTGGGTTGTAGGGCGGAGAGCTTTAAGCTTCATGGTTTGGACGGGGCGAAGTTTGTAGTGAAGATTGAGAGAAATCTTTGTCTTCCCAATGTAGTGTCGGCTTTCGTGACACAATGGATGATCCAACAAGGTTGCGAGGCCTTCTTGGCTCGCGTGGTTAAAACAAGTGTTTAGAGTCCGATGCTTGAGAGTCTTCGAACTGTTAGAGAGTTTGTCGATATGTTTCCGGAAGAGTTACTCGGGCTTCCTCCAGATCGTGAGTTAGAGTTTCATATAGATTGATTCTTGATGCGACATTTGTGTCCATCGTTCTGTATCGCATGACATCGACATAATTGAGGGAGTTAAAGAATCATATCCAAGAGATGTTAGAAAGAGGTTTCATCCGACCAAGCATCTCACCTTCAGGTGCACCGGTCTTATTTGTTAAGAAGAATGATGGGTCAATGAAGATGTGCATCTACTATCGCAAACTCAATAAGGTGAAAGTGCAGAACCGTTATCCTTTCCCTCGGATTGATGACTTTTTTGACCAATTGAAAGGTGCTCGTGTGTTCTTAAAGATCGACTTGAGGTCAGGTTACTACCAGGTGAAGGTAGTGGAAGAGGATGTGCAGAAAACGGCTTTTAGGACATTGTATGGACATTACGAGTTCTTGGTAATGCCTTTTGGGCTTACCAATGCACCTGTAGCTTTTATGGATTTGTTGAACTGAATATTTCAGCCTAACCTGATCAGTTCGTGGTGGTTTTTATTGATGACATCTTGGTTTAATCAAGCTCGGAGGAGGAGCATGATTGTCATCTTCTATTATTCTTTAGACCTTGAGGGAATGACAAATTTTTTCCAAGTTTAGCGAGTGTGAGTTTTGGCTTTCATAGGTGGCGTTTTTGGGCCACATTATTGCAGTGGATGGGATCCAAGTTGATCCGCAAAAGATTCAAGCAGTGGTGGAGTGGAAACCACCTGTTTGAGGATGACCGAGGGCGGCGGGTTGTTAACCAAGCTTCATGTAGAGCCTACCTTAGTGCAAGAGATCAAGATGACGCAAGTGTTAGACGAAGAGTTAGTGGCAAAGGTTGAAATAGTTTAGAAGGGCGAGATATCCGATTTTGAAGTGTAGGACGGTCGAATCTTGTACTTCAAAGATCAGTTATGTGTCCCAGCTTTGGAGGATGTGCGAGACAATATCTTGTGGGAGGCCCATCAGAGTCCGTTTACCATGCATCCGGGCAGCAACAAAATGTATCAAGACCTTCGTCCTTTTTCTTGGTGGCCTAGTATAAAAATGGATGTGTTGAGTTTGTGGTCAGATGCTTAGCTTGTCAGCAAGTTAAAAACGAACACCAAGTTCCTTCAGGCTTGTTTCAGCCCATCCAGTTTCCATAGTGGAAGTGGGATTGTGTGACCATGGATTTTGTGACATGTTTGCCGCCGACGCAAAGGAAGCATGATAGTGGATCGTTTGACCAAGTCTGCTCATTTCTTACATGTGCTTATGGATTTTACGCTTGAGAAGTTGGCACGGTTGTACATCCAAGAGATAATGAGGTTGCATAGAGTGTCGTCATCGATCATATCGGATAGAGATCCGTGTTTCACGGCAAGGTTGTGGAAGAAAATACTTGAGGATTTGGATACCAAGTTGCATTTCAGCACAGCTTTCCACCCTCAAACCGATGCTCAGTTTGAGTGAGTTGTCCAGATTTTGGAGGATATACTTTGACGTTGCATCATTGATTTCGAGAGAAGTTGGGAAGAACATTTACCGCTTGTTAAGTTTGCTTACAACAATAGTTTCCAAGCGAGCACGAAGATGGCTCATTTTGAGGCCTTGTATGGACGTAAATGTAGGTAACCCTTTGTTGGACCAAGCTCAATGAGAGAAGAATTGTGGGATCAAATTTTATTAGAAAAAACGGAGAGAAGGTTCAGATAATCAAGGAAAGATTGCAAGCAGCCTTTGATCGTCAAAAAGCTTATGCGGACCGAAAGTGTAAGCACATCAAGTATGAGGTTGCTAACAAGGTATTCCTCAAGGTTTCACCATAGAAGAGAGTAATCCGCTTTGGGCGAAAGGGCAAGTTGAGCCTAAGGTTTATCGAGCCATATGAGATCCTTGAGAGGATTGAACTCGTGGCTTATCGGTTAGCCTTGCCTCCGGAGATGGCTCACATCCATAATGTTTTTCATGTGTCTATGTTGAGATGCTACTGTTCTGATCCATCGCATGTTATCCCGCTTAAGGAAATTGAGATCAATACTGACTTGACCTATGAGGAAAAACTGATAAGAGTTCTGGACAAAGGAGTTAAAGACCTTCACAATAAGTTTATACCCCTTGTCACAGTGTTGTGAAGGAACCATGGAGTCGAAGAAGCTACGTGGGAAGTCGAGAAGGACATGAAGTTGCTTTATCCGCATTTCTTTCCAAAAGGTAAATTTTGAGGAAGAAATTTTCTTTAAGGAGAGGAAGAGTTGTAACAACTCGGATTTTGGAATTTAAGGTGAGTTTAACCCGAAACATAGGCTTCGCGTTTGGGCCTTTGGGAGCCTTAGTGGGCTTGTTTTGGTTGTTGGGAATGGGTTGTTAGTATAAGGGTGTGTTAGGAAGACAATGGAGGGGGTAATGGAGTAATTTCATAATTGTTTTAAGAGGAAAAGAAGAGTCTCTTTAATTCCTCTACAGAAAAGCATGAAGAATGAGATCACCACTTGTCCCCTTGTCTTCTCTTCAAACCATCCTTATCTCCTAACTTCACACCCACAAAAAAGGTTGGATATTTATCTTTTCAAGTGTATTTTCGGATTTTTGCTATAAAGGAAGTGTTATCGGCTTGCAAGGATATACATTTTGAGGTAAGATTCATTAAGTTTGGTGGAGGATGAGTTTTTGGTGGGGTTAAGGTAAAATAACGAGAATGGAGGATTTGATGCCATTTCTTGTTGTAAAGTCCTTCCTTTTACATATCTTAAGTTTTCAACAATGTTGTAACTTGTTTTACAACATCTCTTGTAGTGAAATAGGTTGGGGGAGCTTCCAAGGCTCAAGAGAAGAGAAGGGCTTGAGGTGTTGGCTTAGGGTTTCGTTTGCAACTTAACATCAAGGTTAATACACTACTAACTCCGTTGTATTCCTGGAAATCATTTATTTGATTGCTTTGTGGTTTAGTTGATATTTTGGTTGCTTGAATGCTTTAGACCTCTAAAATGGTAAATCCCAAGATTGATGTTAATATAGCTTAAAATGGTAGGAAACCACTTCCTATAATTTGTAGATTCATTTTAGAGTCTTAACCTTGGGTTTTGGGGGCTAGGGAGGTGATTTACGAACTCCAGAAAGTAAGTTCTGGGTTCGAGTACCGATACGAGTTGAACGTGTATTGGTACCCCGTTTTAAAACTGGTGAAACCAAGTTTTTCTTAAAGGGTGTATCGATACGCCAAGGGGAGTATTGGTACCCCTGTTCCATCAAAATTCCAATGATGAAATTGGTTATCGGTATGCTTGGGAGTGTATCGGTACCAATGGCGTATCATAACACCTTCCCGTGTATTGGTATGGTGTTTTATATAAAACTCCTCAGAAGGAAAATCGAGTATCGATACGCACATGGGGTTTTCGATACCCATAGCGTATCGGTATGCGATAGGGAGTATCGGTACCCATTGGGCAATCTGCCCAAAAATATGTTTTGAGTTCGAGGGACCTATAACTCGAGGACTAAGGCCTGATGGGTTTCTAAGGTGGTAAAATAAATAGTAAAAATCGAGAAACTGAGTTTTAAACCTCATATAAAAGCTTAATGAGTAATAACTTAATTAAAACCTTGGGTGACTTGTTGTGTTATCTTAATAAGGATCCTTGGTGGATCGAATGATGAATGTATGCCACGTAAGGGCATTATTATGATTGAGTAACCTTGTTTGATGGGATTTTGGATATTCGTGTGAAAAGAGAGTGTTGCAACACCATGGTTAAAGATTTCGAAATATATGAACCCGATGCTTAGTGAGACTGTGCCTCACTCAGAGTGTGCTGGTATTATATGTATGGTTGCTAAGTGAGACTTTTTACAATCTTTTTGTTGATATATGTGTTTAGGTGGCTAGAGGTAGCGCTCTATTGATATTGTTGTGTGTAAAATAGTCTATTGCAATGGTAGTGCAAGTATACACGATGCAAGTAGTAAAGTGATACGAAGTATTGGATATCGTCTCCATAGGGATTGGGCTAATAGCTTCACCTTAATTCACTGCACGAAAGTAAAGGAAATATTTGAGAGTTGTCACGAAAATAATAGAGTAAACGCAAATAAAAGAGTAAAAATAACAAGATAGAGAGAATGGGCTGGTATTGAATTGCTCAGTAGTGCAGGTATTGCTGAGTTTAGGAAATCCAGTTCTGTCGTCGTCACCCGTCGCGGCAGCACCTGTCGCGGCGGCAGTCCGTTGATTGTTGCGACAGCAATCACTCAACTCAGTACTTTCAAGTTTGGCAAGAATCCCAGATCTGCCTTGGCCTATCCCTAGGTCCAAGTCTGTCGATGATCACGTCTTTGATGATACCTCCCGGCGTGAATCGAAGGATGAACACCGATGTGTATGAATTCTTCTTTAGCCACTTAACCTCGCCATATCCCTAGGCACGAGATAGTTCAACTATAAACTAGAGAACTTGCTCTTATTTCTTTCGTATACTTAACTCTCCCGATGCTAAGTAAATAGATAACCTCACAATGCTCTCCCGATGCTCTTGCAATATATTAATAACCAAAATAAGAGAACTTGAAGTTTATTTTATTGAACTGAAAATTCCTAAAACAAAACAACCCTTGCAACTACTTTACAAATCAACCTGTGGCCCTAGGGGGAATTTAGAACATGTCGGCGGTGGGAAAACGGCTAGGGGTTTTGGTTATCGGTTATGGGGTATTCGATCTGCCCTAGGTTAAAATACATGCCCTTATATAAGCTTTGGGCTCAAGTTATCTAATTTAACAAGGATTGCAACTTTAATTAAAAGTATGATTCTAATAAAGACTAAATCTTCAAGGAATCTACTTTCCAGCCGTCTTCCTTGTTTCTTGGGATTTTCTCTCCTTGAGCTTTGGGCTTGACATATCTTTTGATCTGGGGTTTGGAAAAATATAAGGTTTTCACACGACAGACGAGCTGAATTTTCTCTATCTGTCGAGGTCCACTTTGCTTTTTCTCCACAAAAATGCTGTCGTCCTCTGCTGTCACGGCAGCACCATGGCAGCATCGTCTTCTTTGTCTGCTTGTCCAGTTCAGCTCTTCTGCTTCTCTGCCCAGCACCTGCCCTCTCCGTCTGCTATGGCAGCAACCTGCAAAAACAGCCATTCTTAGTAGAATCTGTGCCTTTAATATACTTGTGATGTTTTGCTGTAAAACTAACCTAAATGCAGTGAATGATGCTTGAATGCAGCAGAAATATGGGTTAAAAAGGGTGTAAATAATAGAAATTTTACACACTCAATACACCCCCAAACTCAAGTTTTTGCTTGCCCTCAAGCAACTAAGACCTAAAAGAAAAATGAAATATCTTTGTTTTGGCTTTCAAACAGTGAATTTTCCCTTACCCGTCGTTCGTTCCCTGTGACGGCAGCAACCTGCCGGATAATTTAGGATATGTCCGGAATCTCACTATAGTCCTCGTGCAGTGTGTGCATGCTTGTGAACAGTTATATGCCAAGACTCTCTTAGTTTCACTAGAATGTTCAACTCTTAACTCGAATTTTTATGCCAAAGTTTATCTTTTTGAAGGCACATTTTCATGCTTCCTTGATTTTTCTTGTTTTGACTCGATTTCTCTAAAGTTTTACTAGAGCCAGTTTTAGGCACCTCTGGTAAGCTTCCTAGAGCCAGTTTCGGGCACCTCTAGGATTTTTTGAGTCTCTTTTGCTAAACTTCTTTCCTAGAGCCAGTGTTAGGCACCTCTAGGGGCTATTCAAGTGCTAAGCTTCCTATTCTAGTTTGGCTAAAAGAAGTCTAAGTAGTATAACAGTCACAATGGTGTTTAAGTTTTCAGAACTATAGAAAGGCTCTAAACTTCTCCTTAAACTATCCTAAAGATGCTGCCACGACAGAGCTGTCACGACATGCAAGTTCAATTCACAGTTTTAAGCCAAAAATTTCAGTTTTTTAGATTTTTTTAGAGAGAAAAAAAGAAATTAAGTAAAAGACACAACAATTAACTAAGATGTACTTGGACTCCATTAATATAGAGGGTTGCCACCCCCAAACTCGACGGTTGCATTGCCCTCAATGCAAATGACAAAATATAAATGAAAACATATGAAGGCAGTACATCACAAAATATATAAATAGCAGGCAACAATAAGAAATTAAGAAACTTAAATTTTAAGCACTGTCTTCACTGTTGCTGCTGAGGCGGATTTGGCGGTGGATTCTGGCTCTTGGGGCGGGCTGGGGTGGTTGCTGTACAACCTGAATGTCAGAGCTGCTGCCGCTGCTGTCACTACTGTTGCTGCTGCTGCTGGCCTTTGGCAGAGTTTTCTTGTTTGTCATTCTTTTCTGCCTCTTGACCGGTGTAAATTCTTTCGACAGGTTCCTCTGAATAGAGGGTTCAGCGTCGCTGTCTGCCCAGACGGATGAGGAAGAGAATCCAGCAACAAAGGCAGCAATGTCATCCGAGGGCACCGGTCGCTTTGTTCCTCGAGCGGATGTTTCGGCATGGGGGCTGCCGGCTGCCGTCGGGGCAGGTGATGGTATGGAGGCAGCAGATGGTGTTTGTGGTGTAGCAGCAGGTGTAAGTGTGTGGGCAGGGGTTGGGACAGTGAAGTAGTGGGCAGGGAAGGTGGGGAAGACAACATCAGGGAAATTTAAAGTATTGTGAATAAAATTTACCGTGGATGCGGCAAAGTCCTTGATGAATGTCATGAGGCGCAGTTGTTTGTCCTCCATCCTTTGAATAGCAGCCATGATTTGATTGGATGGCTCTGTCGGAGCAGCTGCTGCGGCGGCAGGTTCAGGAATTGGCTGCTCTGATGATTCATCTGGGGCGGCAGCGGGGTTGAAAGATGAGAGAGGGGTTGCCACTGTCAGCTCCATGAGGCTGATGATATTCTTATCTGTCCAACCCCGTCCTTTCACGATGCGATCGGTGTCGGCTTCCGGCACATCATAACAGCGGCAGAGGGACATGATGAGGTAGGGGAGGCAAAGGAGGGCCGTTGGTCTATGGGCACTTTCCAAAATACTCTATCGCATATAACTTCCCACGTTAATGGGTCGTTCATTTAGAATGGAGTGTATTAAGGCTAACCTCTGCTGGTCAACGGTGGTGTGATGCGACGACGGTAGGATCCTCTTTTTGATGAAGGCATTCCACAATTTTGCCTCCGGCAGCAGCTGCCCCCTCTTCACTGTGTGAGGATTTTTTCGGCTTGTATTACATTCAGTCCCTTCTTCCGTCAGTTCTGCCATGACAGTGTCATAGGCAGCATCATCCAAAGTGTCAAGGAACTGCTGGTGAGCATCATCGTTGGGGCCTAGGTAGAGGCCATACAAAGAGTTAATGCGCTCGGCTGTGAACTGCACCTCTTTCCCTTGGACAGTCACTGTTGTTGCTGTCTTGCTGCTGATGGCAGGATAAAATTCCCTCACCAGCGTCTCGTTCATCTCTGCTGGTTGCTCCACAAATGATTCCCATAAAAGAGCTCTAATCGTCCTTGCGATGAAAGGCTTGAGGCCCAGATTAATTGCCTTTGGAGTGTAAATGAAGCCTCGTTCTTCCCACAGATCTCTGGTTGCAAAGGACTGTGGGGGAGTTGCTGCCAGTGAGGAAGTAGAAGTAGCACTACGGCGGGTTCTTCTGGAAAACATGTTAGTGGCAAGGGTTGTTGAAAGTAAAAGAGAGCAAATGAAAACTAAAGGGGGAGAGCAAGTAAGAAAGGCAGAATTGAATGAAAATGAAAATGAAACGGGGTTTTATAGAAGAGTAGTTGCTGCCCGTTGAAGTTGTAACGACAGGCGTGAATAACGGGGCGACTATTGAGCTTTAGCGTGTCTGACGCGTCTGACACGCATTTCTGCGTCTGTTACGCGTCTGTCACACGTTTCCGCGTCTGTCGTGACAGTCTGGTGACAGCCTATCTTTTCCGTGTCTGTCGCGGCAGCTAGAACGACATGCTCCAATATTGGGCTTTGTTGGGCTGTTGGATGGATGGTGGGCTGGGTTCACTTCTCCTGTTCTTTTTGACTCCTTTATTTCCTAAAAACAATAAATATAAAAACATTATTCGAATAAAATAAACCTTATTTCCTAATAAATAATAATAATAATAATAAAACAAATAAAAATAAAATTTAGGTTAAGTTAGGGATGCCATGTGGGGCATCTCCTAAGGTAACCACTTCCTGCATTCCTAGGGCTTCAGTCCCCTGATAACACTTGAGGCACTGTCCGTTGACCTTGAATTGGTGCCCGTCTTTTAATGATTGGATTGTGATGGCACCATGGGGAAAAACTTGTACGACTTGGAATGGGCCAGACCATCTAGATTTCAGTTTCCCTGGGAAAAGTTTCAGTCTAGAATTGAACAACAATACAAGTTGCCCTGGGCAGAATTGTCGTGGCAGCAACTTCCTGTCATACCACTTCTTAGTTTTCTCCTTGTAGATTCTTGCATTGTCGTAGGCCATTGTCCGTATTTCTTCAATCTCGTTCAAATCTAACAGCCTTTTCTGTCCTGCCTTGTCCAAGTCCATATTCACTCCCTTGATCGCCCAGTACACTCTGTGCTCTATCTCGACAGGCATATGACATGTTTTCCCATAAATCAATCGGTATGGAGACATGCCCAATGGAGTCTTAAAAGCTGTCCTATATGCCCATAATGCATCATTGAGGAGTAAAGACCAATCTTTCCTAGTTGGCTTAACCATCTTCTCAAGAATGTTCTTAACTTCCCTATTAGATATTTCAGCTTGTCCATTGGTCTGTGGGTGGTATGATGTCGCGATCCGATGCTTGACACCATATTTCTTCAAGGCGGCAGCAATAACCCTATTGTCGAAATGTCTCCCTTCATCACTGATAATCGCCTTAGGGATGCCAAACCTAGAAAAAATGTTTTTGTGTAAAAATTTTTGGACTGTTTTGGCATCATTCTTTTGAGTGGCGATAGCTTCAACCCACTTAGAGACATAATCTACTGCTAGGAGGATGTATAGATTTCCACATGAAGATGGGAAAGGTCCCATAAAATCGATCCCCCAAACGTCGAAGATTTCGACTTCTAGAATGTTCTACAGCGGCATCTCGTTTCTCCGTGAGATGTTTCCTGTCCTTTGGCACTTGTCACAGTTCTTGTAGAATATTTGAGCATCTTTATACAGTGACGGCCAATAAAACCCTGACTGCAGCACCTTGGCAGCAGTTTTGTTGCCTCCTAAGTGACCTCCATACTGTGAAGCATGGCAGTGATGAAGTATGTCTTCTTGCTCTTCTTGTGGTACACACCTCCTTATAACCTGATCTGCACAAATTTTGAAAAGAAGAGGTTCGTCCCAATAATAATGCTTAACATCATTTTGAAACCTCTTCCTGGCTTGATAATTAAGATCAGAAGGAATTATTCCGCTAACTATAAAATTAACAAAATCAGCATACCAGGGGAGTTCAGAAGACTTACCTGCCTCCATGGCTGTCGCGGCAGTGATTGCGGCAGCAAAGAGCTGCTCGTCTGGGAAGGTCTCTAGTATGTTTGTCTCATCTGTTGGTAGACTCTGTCCCTTCTCCAACCTTGACAAGTGATCTGCCACCTGATTTTTGTCCCTTTTTGTCCTTGATTTCAAGGTCGAATTCTTGTAATAGCAGGATCCACCATATCAATCGAGGCTTTACATCCTTTTTCGCAAACAAATACTTCAGGGCAGAATGGTCTGTGTGCACTATTACCTTCGTCCCAAGTATGTAAGAACGAAACTTGTCAATGGAGAACACCACAGCTAATAATTCCTTTTCTGTGGTGGTGTAATTAATTTGGGCGTCATTCAGTGTCTTGCTGGCATAATATATGACATGAAATAGCTTATCTCTGCGCTGCCCAAGTGCTGCCCCGACAGCATAGTCACTAGCATCACACATGATCTCAAATGGCTGTGTCCAGTCTGGTGGCTGTACTATTGGGGCTGTTACCAGTTTTTCCTTCAGAACCTTGAATGCTTCAGTAGATTCTTCATTAAAGTCAAAGGGTCGGTTCTGCTCCAAAAGATGACATAGGGGCTTGGTGATTTTTGAGAAATTAGCAATGAATCTCCGATAAAAACCAGCATGTCCCAAGAAACTTCTAATACCCTTGACTGTGGTCGGGGGCGGCAGCTTTTCGATCACTTCTATCTTGGCCCTGACGACTTCTATCCCACGGTAGCTAATCTTATGGCCAAGGACTATCCCTTCATCCACCATAAAGTGGCATTTTTCCCAATTTAAAACCAGATTTGCTTTTTCACATCTTTCAAGTACCTTTTGTAGATTGCCTAGGCAGCTCTCAAAATCATCCCCAAAGACTGAAAAATCATCCATAAATATTTCAAGGAAGTCCTCTACCATATCGGAGAATATGGCCATCATGCACCTTTGGAAGGTGGCGGGTGCATTGCATAATCCAAACGGCATCCTCCTAAAAGCATACGTTCCATAGGGGCATGTGAAGGTCGTCTTTTCTTGATCCTCCGGTGCGATGGCGATTTGATTATAACCTGAATAACCATCAAGAAAACAATAGTAAGGTTTACCCGCTAATCTATCAAGCATTTGATCAATAAAGGGTAAAGGAAAGTGGTCTTTTCGGGTAGCTTTGTTAAGCTTCCGATAGTCCATACAAACCCTCCAACCGGTCACAGTCCTGGTTGGGATTAACTCATTGTTTTCGTTGGTCACCACTGTCATTCCTCCTTTCTTTGGAACACATTGCACCGGGCTCACCCATTTGCTATCGGAGATGGCGTAAATAATACCAGCGTCTAACCATTTGATTATCTCTTTACGCGCCACCTCTTTTATCGCATGGTTTAGCCGCCTTTGAGCATCTATAGTTGGCTTATGATCTTCTTCTAAAAGGATTTTGTGCATGCATAACGCCGGACTAATGCCTTGAATATCAGCTATCGTCCATCCAATTGCCTTCTTGTGCTACCGCAACATCCCTATTAGCTGCCGTTCCTGTGGCAGCTTAGAAGAGATGATTACGGGCAATGTATCATTTGAACCAAGAAAAGCATATTTTAGCTGCCCTGGCAGGGGCTTCAGTTCTAAGGCAGTCGGCTCAACAGTAGATGGCTTTTGGATTGCATGGCTATCCGAAGTATAATTTAAAGGTTCGAATAACTTACCTGGACGATCGCCTATCTAGTTTACCTCCTCCTGATCTTCAATATCAGATGTATCGGATTCAGAGGAGTTGCTGTCATCGGTGCTGTCGTCAGTGCTGTCGTGACAGTCCTGTAAGTGGCTGCCGCGACAGTGCCCAATTTTGATGTCGTGACAGCCTGACCTGATGCAGGGTTGATCAAGGGTAACTTCAATGATAGCCTTGCATTCCTCGTCTGCATCAGCATGCTTCATCGCTTGGAGAACATTCAACTTTATTTCTTGGTCGTTCACTCGCATGGTGAGTTCTCCTTTCTCCACATCAACCAGTGATCTTCCCGTGGCTAAGAAGGGTCACCCAAGGATGATTGGTGCGTTTTCGTCTGCCTCACAATCTAAAACAAGAAAGTCAGCAGGAAAAATAAATTTATCCACTCTTACCAGAATATCTTCGATTTTTCCTTCCGGATGAACATAAGAGCGGTCTGCCAGCTGCAGAGTTATTGTCGTGGGTCGCAAAGTGCCTTACATTAGCACCAAGATCACAAAGTGCCTTACCCACATATTTATCTCCGATTACACAATGTATGATGAAGCTCCCCAGATCCTTCTTTTTCTAGGGTGGTTGCCGATGAAGAATACTCATGCAACCTTCTGTCATCTTTACCTTTTCAAATTCCCCAAGTTTAGATTTCTTTGACATGACATCCTTGAGAAATTTAGCATAACCGGGCATCTCCCTAACGGCATCTAACAGCGGAATATTAATATGAACCTGCTTAAAAATATCATAAATCTTTTTGAGCTGAGATTCTTGCTTAGCTTGCTGTATCCGTTGAGGAAAAGAAGGTGGGGGATGATAATCAGCAATACGCCATTCCCACTGCATACGAATCTGAGGAAGTTTGGGTTCATCATTTTTCTCCTCTGTCGCTTCTGCTGTCGTGACAGGCTCATCGGCAGCAGTCTGTTTGTTGCCTGTCGGGGCAGCTTCCTCGGCAGGTTTGTCTAAGGCTGGTTTTCTTACTGTTTCAACTTCTTTTTCCGGCCCTGGTAGTTTCTTCCCACTCCTAGTAGTAATAGCTTTACACTGTTCATGTGTGGGCTGCCTAGCATTTTCAGTATTACTAGGGAATCCTCCAGTCTGCATTGGCTTAATATGTTGGGAAACCTGACCCATTTGTGTCTCCAAAGATTTCAGAGTAGCTTCATGATTCGTCATCCGCATCTCTGTTTTATTCATGAAATTCTCTGTCTTCTTGACAAATTGATTCATATTCTCAATATAAGTACCTGTCTGAGACATAAAAGTGGCCAGAGTTTGTTCCAGTATACTGCTCGTGGCAGCTAGTTGCTGCTGTTGCTGCTGTTGCGGCAGTTGCTGTCGCGTTAGCAATCTAGGTCCTCCCTGATTCTGATTGTGTGCTTGAGGATTCAGGGCATTATTAGGGTTGCTCCAAGAAAATTTGGGATCCTTTCTCCAATTGGGATTATAGTTGTTGGAGTTGTAATTTGGCTTGTAGTTTCCAACATATTTTCCCTCTTCTAACTGTATAGGACACTCATCCGAACTATGATTTCCCTCACAGATTTCACATACCTCCTCAACAGCAAATCCATGTTGTGCATCATCATTCAATAGCCTTTTCATTACTTTAGTAAGGAATGCTACCTGTGATTTCATCGTGCTGTCGGCCTCATAATCCTTGACAGCTAGTACCCGTTTACCCCCTCTTCTTGCTGTCGGAAACTGCTCCTCATTCTTAGCTAGATTTTTCAATACTTGCATTGCCTCGTCCGGATCTTTATCCAATAATAGTCCATTTGCTGCTGAATCAATTTGAATACGAGTTTGTAGGTTGGCAGCATTATAAAACTTTGTTACCTGATTCCAGACGGGGAATCCATGCATTGGGCAGTTCCGTAGAAGAGTAGTAAATCTGTCCCAGGCCTCGTGCATCAGCTCGTCATCTTCCTATTGAAAAGTAGCAATTTCATTACGTAATTGCTCAGATAAATGCGAAGGATTAAAACGAGATAAAAATTCACGAGATAAATCTGCCCAAGTTCTAATTGAACCTGGCGTAAGTTTATTCCACCAAGTTTTTGCTCTGTCCCTTAATGAATGGGGAAATAACCGAAGCCTCAATATCTCCGGATTAACTCCTGGTAGTCTAAACGAACCACAGATCTCCTGGAACGTTTTTAGATGCTCCCTAGCATCCTCTGTAACAGCACCACTGAATTGACCGACGTTGTTGATCATACTAAACATGACAGGTTTCAGCTCGAAGTTGTCAACATCAATATCCGGCAGCATGGTCTCCAGTTCTACATGATCGTTCAACATGTAGTCACGACAGGACCGTCGTCCGACAGCAGGGTTGCCGGCAGGCGGTATAATATCGCCGACAGGCGGGTCGTCTCCATTGTGGGCCATCTTCTCTAGCTGTTCTTCAAGGTACTCGTTCCTGGCTAGAAGGTGACGAAGTTGTTTCTTGAGATTGAATGAACGTTCGATTTCCGGATCTAATTGATACTCAGGATCTTTACCTCGGTTCAATCTGCGCATAAACAAGTAACCTTGTGAAAAGCAAGAGTTGAATGCACCAAAGAAAAACAGAAAAATAAAAAATAAAAATAAAATAAAAACAAAAACGAAAAGTGCAGTAAAAGAAAAGGTAGAGTTATGTTGCCAATCCCCGGCAACGGCGCCAAAAACTTGTTGCGTGTAAAATAGTCTATCGCAATGGTAGTGCAAGTATACACGACGCAAGTAGTAAAGTGATACGAAGTATCGGATATCGTCTCCACAGGGATTGGGCTAATAGCTTCACCTTAATTCACTGCACGAAAGTAAAGGAAATATTTGAGAGTTGTCACGAAAATAATAGAGTAAACGCAAATAAAAGAGTAAAAATAAAAAGATAGAGAGAATGGGCTGGTATTGAATTGCTCAGTAGTGTAGGTATTGCAGAGTTTAGGAAATCCAATTCTGTCGTCGTCACCCGTCGCGCAGCACCTGTCGCGGCGGCTGTCCGTTGATTGTTGCGGCAGCAATCACTCAACTCAGTACTTTCAAGTTTGGCAAGAATCACAGATCTGCCTTGGCCTATCCCTAGGTCCAAGTCTGTCGATGATCACGTCTTTGATGATACCTCCCGGCGTGAATCGAAGGATGAACACCGATGTGTATGAATTCTTCTTTACCCACTTAACCTCGCCCTATCCCTAGGCACGAGATAGTTCAACTATAAACTAGAGAACTTGCTCTTATTTCTTTCGTATACTTAACTCTCTCGATGCTAAGTAAATAGATAACCTCACAATGCTCTCCCGATGCTCTTGCAAGATATTAATAACCAAAATAAGAGAACTTGAAGTTTATTTTATTGAACTGAAAATTCCTAAAACAAAACAACCCTTGCAACTACTTTACAAATCAACCCGTGGCCCTAGGGGGAATTTAGAACATGTCGGCGGCGCAAAAACGGCTAGGGGTTTTGGTTATCGGTTATGGGGTATTCGATCTGCCCTAGGTTAAAATACATGCCCTTATATAAGCTTTGGGCTCAAGTTATCTAATTTAACAAGGATTACAACTTTAATTAAAAGTATGATTCTAATAAAGACTAAATCTTCAAGGAATCTACTTTCCAGCCGTCTTCCTTGTTTCTTGGGATTTTCTCTCCTTGAGCTTTGGGCTTGACATATCTTTTGATCTGGGGTTTGGAAAAATATAAGGTTTTCACACGACAGACGAGCTGAATTTTCTCTATCTGTCGAGGTCCACTTTGCTTTTTCTCCACAAAAATGATGTCGTCCTCTGCTGTCACGGCGGCACCATGGCAGCATCATCTTCTTTGTCTGCTTGTCCAGTTCAGTTCTTCTGCTTCTCTGCCCAGCACCTGCCCTCTCCGTCTGCTATGGCAGCAACCTGCAAAAACAACCATTTTTAGTAGAATCTGTGCCTTTAATATATTTGTGATGTTTTGCTGTAAAACTAACCTAAATACAGTGAATGATGCTTGAATGCAGCAGAAATATGGGTTAAAAAGGGTGTAAATAATAGAACTTTTACACACTCAACAGATATGATGCCATTGCCATGTTATCATCCTTAACTGCATGTTCTTATTTATGATTTGCATGAAGCATGGTTGAGTGGAAGTGTATCCATTGAGCTTCGTTAGCTCAACATTCTGAATTGTTGTTTCCGTTCATAGGTTTTTAGATTGGCTTGCAACGTCGGAGCACAATCGGAGTAGGACTTTGGTATCAACATGTTGTCTGAGTACAATACTTAGATTATTGGGCTATGTATTCGTAGGACCCTATGTTGTATTTTAACTCTTATTTTGGATTTCAAATTAAGTTTCAAATGCTTTAACTATGTATTTTTAAATGGAGCTCATCATGTAACGTTTTAACTATATTTCTATTTTGAAATGTTTTCAAACTTAATGGATTTAATGAATGATTGTGATTTGGGATAGATCTAGTTACGCTATTGTATGGTTTTGGGTTGTGCTTGAGGCCCTAATGTGACATTTGGGTCGATGGTGTTACAATATATCTCTGTACTGGCATCTTCGCTTGTTTGATCACCGAGGCTTTCAACGTCAGATCGTCGGAGGCAATGTCTGTCAGAGCAAACTTCCGCACTTTTGCAAATCAGGTGTCTTTATTGACATGAAAGTTTAGGCATCTCAACATCGTTGGAGAAAAACACAATGCCAGAGCATTGAATGGGCAAAGGCCAATCTTTTAGCAGAGTAGGCATATGCACTCTAGTTGATCAAGTGTCGCTCAAGATACAAGAGTGTAATCATCTTGACACCTTAGAGAAAAGCACAATGTCGAAGCATTGAATGGGCATACACATTCAGTTCATCTGTACTTTGTAAATCCAACATCGCTTAGGACATGGGTGGAACATAATTATTCGCACTTTTGCATATCAGGTTTCTTCGAGACAGAAGTATGAGCATCTCAATGCCCTTAAAGAAAAACACAATGTCAGATCATTGAATGGGCGGAGGCATTCAGTTCATCTATACTTTGCAAATTCGACGTCGCTCATGACATAAATGGTACATAATGATCCGAACTTTTGCAGATCAAGTGATGTTCGAGACATATAGGTGCATGCATCCCAATGCCCTTAGATAAACAAAACAATGCCAAAGCTTTGAATGGGCGGAGGCGATCTCTAGGTCCTTGTAGAGTCGGTGTCATCCAAGACACAAATGGACGTAGGCATTTGCACTTTTGCAGATCAGGTGTCGCTTAGGACAAAAGTGTAAGCATCTCTACTCTCTTGGAGAAAACGCAATGTCAGATTCATTGAATGAAAGGAGGCGTCTAACAATATTCATTGAATAATATAAGCGTAAGAATGCATTGGAATCCTGGAGAGACACAAACCTTTACAAATTTTGTACATTCGTTCATCTATGAAGCAAATTATAAAACATTTATGAATATTGGGCGAAAGCATCTCGACACCTTCTTAGAAGCATACATAGAAATCCATATAAGTAGGGGTGATCAAAATTACCCGACCCAACTACCCGACGACCCGAAAGGAAAAAATATGTTATTTTATTAAAAAATACCCGACCAGGCTGGGTACCCGACCCGAGATTTTTTCCGGGTAGATGGGTCGAGTTTGAGCCGAAATTTTTTGGTGAGCGGGTACCCGACCCGATACTTTTAATATATTTATTTTTTTAGTTTTAAATTATATTTTTATGTTAGGTTCCTTAATATTTTTACCTAAAATTAATTTAAATCTCTAAATTATTTCTACGTTTGTATTATGTACTTTTAAGTTTTAAAATTTTTAAATATATTTTTTATTATTTTTTAATACATGGTTCGAAAGAAAAAACGAGATTAATACTTTTAATGTCTTTTGGTGATAAACTTTAATATATATATATATATCCTAGTATTCATCTTAAAACTAACTTCAAATCACTATTTTTTGTGTTTGGATTATGTATTATGAACTTTTAAATTTTATGTGTTTGTTATGTGATTTTAAAAAAAATTTAAAAATAAATAAATAAATAATGTGAACCGAGTATCTGAGTTTCATGGGTACCCGAATAGCGAGTACCCGACTTAAGAGAGTCGGGACATGGGCCAACATATATAATACACGGAAGAACCAGGTACCCGAGAATGAACACCCTTACATATAAGTATAGTAGAAAACATTAAAGAATGTTTTGTTTCGATGTCTATAGGGAAGGAGGAAAATCCATGAACTAACTTATCTTTACACCTCTATGGGTGAAGTATGATGTTTAAGCTAGTTCGCCTTAATGTCTATTTAGAGTAGAAAATCTCGTAAAAGTATTTTTAGAAGTTCTAGCTAAGGAGCATGGTCATTTCTAAGCATAGAAGTATGGAGGAGGGTCTCAACACCATTGTTCATAGTGGCAGCTCAAGTAGCTTAGCCTAAAAGCTTTCGTTTCTACGCTACCTCACAACTATCCGAACTTACAGTTCTTTATGGAGGATGTGCACATATTTTTAGGAAGGAAAATTTTCTAGAGCTACGGAGTTCGTAATTTTCCTTCATGAAACACTCAAATAGATGTGTCAAATACCTCTAATAGTCACAAACTTACATCACTTTTCCAGAGTGATATCGTTGCTGGGGATTTCAGAGCGAACGTCGCATGATGGTTCTCCTTGAAGCACTCAAGCAAAAGCACCTGATAGTGGAAATGCTTCATGAACCCTTAGAGTGTGGCCTCAACGTGCCTTGAAGACATCGACGACAGGTGCCAACTGTACCTCTTTCTCATGCCTAAGGAAGCCTCGAATCAACTCGGAGGAGTTTCAAGCTTTTGTCTCGCCGTTACCACCCGAAAAAAACAGGTATGCGGGATGGATTTAGAGATGAGTTAGTCATTTTGGGATGACTATTTATGAGGATGCATCTTGACTGATTTTGTCGGGTTAGAAATGTCTCCACGCTCATTGCACCAGTTGTTGATGTCAAAATGATGAGGCAACAAACAAGGGGTGGAGACAGTGGACCAATGAGGTTATAGTAGTTTTTAGTGTTTCACCCTATATAGATTTGGAGTGGAGAGCCACAAACAAGACAATAGTTGGTGTAGAGAAGATAAGAGGAGGAAGAGAGGGATACAACCCTCTTAATTCGGTCCTTCCAAAGCGTATCATGTTTGTTCTCAGACTTGACTCTCTCATTAGGAGCGTGAGTATTTATAGCTCCTCGGTATTGTTGATGATTGGACGGTGTCAGACCCTATGACAACCTATGGACGGGTTGGCAAAGATAGGCTAAACCTCTGAGTGTTAGGCTTTATATGTCGGTCATGTGGGTGAGATAACTGTAGCTCCTGACAATGTCTACTCCCACAATAACTTGGGGGCTTTGATAACATTACTCTCCGAATGGACCTATCTTTGGAGTAGTTGTTGCGTGAGCTACTTTCGAAGTTTGCCAAATATAAAGATCAAATATAAAGATGTTGAAAGATATCTCTAGAATAATGCAGGGGTAGAGAATTTAAATGTAACAAAATTCAAGTGAAAACCTACTGCTGAAGAAAACATAGGTATTTAGAGCGGTCTTGAAGGGTTCTAAAATGACCCAAAAATGTAAAGAAAAATGGTGTGAGTGAGGGTGCATAATCGGTAGGGCTGGCAATTATCCATGGATGGTGGTTCACCCGACCCAATTAAATGGACGAAAACCCGATAAAATATGGATTTAATCCATTTAAAGTGGGTGATAAATGGAGCGGATGATGGATTCGGGTGAAAATTTTTCAACCCACCATCCGATCCATCACCCGCCCATCCATCCATCCATTAAAATATTATTAATTCTAAAAAGATATTAATTACCTTAAATAGTTATTTTACGTTAAACCCTAAAATATTTACTCATTTTCTATTTTAGATTCAGTGCCACTTTCAATTGTTCTTAGTCAGACTATTCTTGCGATTTCAATTGGGAATTTGAGAGAATAAAAAGGTACGCTTTCTTTATTTTTTTATTTTCTTTTAATTTTTAGATTTCAACATTTTTTTCTGCAAATTCTTGTATGATAATTTAATTTTTTTCCAGCTTTACGTTATTTAATTAAGATACATATTTTTATTTATTTTTTCTTTTAATTTTGGTTTAGATCTCAATTTTTCTTAGATTGTTGTTAGTATTATACTTTTACTTGTTATATTTAGGTTTATTTGTTAGCATTAAATTTTTACTTGATGTTATATTTTAGTTCATTTGTTAGCATTATGTTTTGATTTTAAATTGATGTTATGTTTTTTAAAGTGTGTTAAATATTCTTACATGTTTTTTTAAGAGGATGAAAAATAATAGTACAATAGTAAAAAAATTTACGTTCTTTTCTGTTTGTTGATTAATAAAAATTAATTTGTTTTAACACTTTAGAAATTAAGATAGGCGATACAGATAGTAGTCACGCCGTCGCTGCTTCCAAATCCTTCTCTTCTCAATCTTCTGAGATTTCAATGCAAACTTCAACTCCAAGTAATACTCAGCCGACTACTCAACACGTACCTTCTACACCAGAATTTCCAGATTCATCTCAACAAAATGCAACTATACATCCGCCATCAGGTCCATCACCTCGTCAACCTAGAAAACTTACTTCTCCGGTGTGGAATCACTTTGAGAGGATGGTTGTTAATGGAGAAATAAGAGCAAAGTGTCTGCATTGTGGCCAGACATTCTCTGCCAAAAGTAAAAATGGAACCTCACATTTGAAGGACCATCTCGAACTTAGATGCTCTAGAAAGCATGTGATGCAAGTTGATTTGCACCAAAAACTATTGTCAATTAATCGTAAACAAGATTCATCTATAACGCTAGAAAATCATGTGTTTTCTCAAGAGGTATCGCGAAAGGAGCTAGCCAATATGGTCATTCTTCATGAGTATCCGTTATTTATTGTTGAGCACATTGGGTTTCAGAAATTTGTCAACAGCTTAAATCCAAGCTTCAAGATAATCTCACGCAATACTTTGAAAAAAAATATCTTGAAAATGTCTGCAAGCGAGAAAACAAATTTGAAAAAGTTATTTGATGATCACAGGGAGAGAGTTGCAATTACTACTGACATGTGGACAGCTTCAAATCAAAAGAAAGGTTATATGGCGGTCACAGCACACTATATTGATGATCGCTGGAAACTGCGGAACAAAACCTTGAGGTATATATATTATTTTAATTTTTTTGCAAACTTTCTATGGGCTTCCTACTTGTTTGTGTAGTGTTTCTCTAGTGATTTTTTATTTGCTCAAAACTGATGTGTTTTAATTATGTCGCCCTATAATAGGTTTATTTATGTTCCTTGTCCGCATACCGCCAATATGCTTGCCCAAATTTTGATAGATTTTCTGAATATGTAATATTGCTGAAAAAATATCATCTGTGGTACTGGATAATTGTTCAACAAATGATGCTATGGTTGATGTGTTGTAAGAGAAATTTGATCATGATAATCTTTTATTGGGTGGTAATTTTTTGCATGTGCGTTGTAGTGCACATATTTTGAATTTGGTTGTTCAAGATGGTTTGGAAGTAATTTATTTTGGGATTGAAAAAATTCGTAATTGTGTTGTGTTTTGGACTGCAACTTCTAGTAGAGTTCAAAAGTTTGAAGACAAGGCTAAAACTTTAAAAATTGATTGTTCTAAAAAGTTGTCACTTGATTGTAAAACAAGATGGAACTCCACTTATTTAATGCTTATAAGTGCTTTGCCATTTAAAAATGTCTTTGCTAATTTGAAGACTCAAAATCCTAAATTTAAGTTTGTGGTTTATACTCAACGTGATTGGGAGTTGGCTGAAATTATTTGTCATAAGTTGAAGAAGTTTCACAAAGTAACTGAGTTGTTCTTTGGTAGAAAATATCCTACTGCCAACTTATTTTTTCGGTAAGTGTGTGAGATCAAAATAGCATTGCAAGCTTGAAAAGATGGTGTTGATGAACAAGTTATTAGAGATATGGCTAAAAAATAATGAAAAAATTGACAAATATTGGTCAAATATAAATAAAATTTTGGCAGTTGCAGCCATTTTGGACCCTCGAAATAACTTAGAGTGTGTAGACTATTACTTCAATGAAATATATGGTGATGATGCAGGTGTCAAAATCGAAAGGGTTCGAGGATTGTTGTATGAACTGCTTCTTGAGTACCAAGATAAACCTGACAATGAGAATTATATCTCTTCCACCTCTTCTAGTCGTGATGGGTTGTTGGGTAAGAGAAATGCAGTTGTAGACTCTTGTTTCGATAATGCACAAGCATGTGCTACTATTTTGGAGGATAATGATGTAGAAGGTGATGAATGTTCATCAAGTGAAGTTGTAGACGTTAATTCGGTAATTTATTCATATTCTTCTCTTAAATTTATTTATTTTTTACTACAAAAATTATGTCACAATATTTTATTTTCTCATTTATTATAGGATGTGGAGGACCTTTGAAGATGATTATATGAAGAACTAATGGTCAAAGCTTCATGATATGATGAAATAAAGAGGAGGCTGATGCTTACTCACTTATGTAGTTTACTATTGGGAAGTGAACTTTGTTTACATAATTATGTTATATGTTAAAATATTAGAAATTTCAAACTTTAATAGTAGTCGACTTTATTTATTAAATATTTTTAGTAACGGTTTTTAGTAAGTTGTTATATGTAATTTTATTTTTGATTTTTTATAAAATCCATTAATGATTCGATCCACCCGTTTCATCCGCAATTGATGGGTGGGACAGATTTGGATCAATGATTAAACGGGTGGTGGATAAGTTAGATGACAGTTTTGAATGCGGATGATGGGGTGGATGGGGCTCTAATCCATCCAAATCCAACCCGTTACCACCCTAATAATCGGTGGGTGAAGTAAGTGCTAGGAAGAGATAGAGGACAATAGGGAATGGCTCTCTGCAGCCAATTTAATTTTCCCCACCCCACATCCCGCTAATTTGGAAACAAATGGAAAAAGTAAAATGGCTAATTGACATGGAAGGGCTTCTATTTTCTTGAGTTCAACTGTTTTGTTTTACATAAAAAAAATGTGTATAAAAGAATCTGGTAAGAAAAGGAATACAAGCAACATTTATCTTTCACTAAATTCTTCTTTGATATCCCAATCCCATTATTACTACCAAAAGAATTGAACCAAAAAGATGCTCATAAATAAACCACTAGATCATATCTGTAATCAGTTTAGCAGCCATTTTTGTTTCACTTGAGAAAGAACTTCCAAATGTCTACATCAGCCACCTCTTTAATTAAATGAGCTCCAAAAATGCCTTCTTCATCAACCAGACTTCTCAGGTGTCGGGCTGCGTTGTTGAAGCCAACATAGTTTTTCTTCGTCGACAAGTATACTACTCCATACGGAGGCCTCACACACTGGATGACCGAAAATAACAATAATAAGTTGGAATGCAGAGAAAACCCTAATCTACATTTATTTATATAGGTAGGTATGTGTAACCAATCATTCAGGTTATGTATGCATGTATATGGAAAGCAAAAGTAAGAAATTAACCTTCTTAATCAGTGGATATAACTTCTTCAAAGAGGAAACTGAGTACGGAATTTCAGTCATCAAAATAACATCATAGCCACCGTCTCCCTGATCTGTCTCACTAGCTCTCTCCCATGCCCGGCTTCCCGAAAGCTTTCTCGACCTCCTTGAGGAAGTTTCTTGTGTTATGATGCTACCATCTTGGCTACTGCACCCGTCCATGAAATCCTCCTCGAAAAAGCTCAAGTTCATCCCTGTAGTCACCTCGGACACATCATTCTGAACAACAGATAATACAGTGGGTAGTTCTTCCCAGTCCCCGGCATAAAAGTGCACAGTTGGGGCAAGAGTTTGTCTGGATGGGGTCAAAGGACCCTCAGGCTGTCGGCTCTGCCTGTCCCGAGCTTGTTCGAGGTTTGCAAGAACATTTGGAATGGTAGTGCATCGAATAGTTTCTGCACTGAGGTCCTGAAAGTGCACTGTACAAGCACCCTGTACGATGAATGAAATGGAAGGTAAGTTAATCTTTTTGCTTTCATTTATCGGACTACGAATTTGAGTGTAAAACACACACAGGGGGAACAATCAAATATCAATAAACGGAGTATACCTTCAGACAAGCAAATATTCCTGGAACACCATAGCCGCAACCCAACTGCAAGAATTATCGAATAGGATGATTAGTGTACATTCTACAAATAACTAAAAAACAGACAAATTAGTTCATTAACTCTTAAGATTTATTCCATGCATGAAACGAGAATTGCTGAGAAACACAACCAAGAAAGCTTACCATCATCTCGAACTATTCTAAAATTAGTCACTCAAGTTTGCAGTTGCCTAAAAAATATGGCGAAGGACAAAGACATTGATTCATGTGTGAATTTCGTTTGATTAGTCAAAATGAACATACTAGCCAAAATTCATTCAGCCCTATGAATACATTTATAGATCGGTGAACCATTTCACTTTCCCCCTATTCAATAATATCATCAAATGGACCCAAAACCCTTTTTTAATAAAGAAATGAAAATGCTAATTTATCATGTTAATAATTAAAAATCAATGAAAACAAATGCTGCATGAGGTGATGGCTAATGTTTTTAAATTTTTCTACGATTAAATTACCTCAAGCACCCTTTTCCCTCTAAAGCTCAACTGTCCATCACGGATCTCATGCTTAAGGACGTTAACAAGATCGATAGAGCTGTTCCATGATTTTATAAACCCTGCAAAATAAAATTATTTTGTAGCTGTCAGTTGCAGCTAGTTAATAAGAACAGTCAGCACTTGAACTGACACCGATACATTGTAATGACAAACGTACATTATTAAATAAAAATGCCATTATCAGCATGCATATCACAAGGCTTACCATCAGCTTTTGAGGATAACATTTCGGAACCGGTGAAACCAATAATATCGGCAACACTGACTCTTCCCTGTAAAGGGTTGACAAAGCATTATCAGCATGCATATCACAACCTTTGTTTCTCAAAATGGGCTGCTATCGAAGGGACGACCAAACGTATAAACACAACAGATGCATGTCCCCGATATAGAAATGAAAAAAAGAATCGACATACCTTGAATACATCGAGCCCTTGCAAATCTACATTGTCCCCAGCATATTTACAGGGATGGGCTGTCTGCACAATAACAGAATGTCTTAACTTTGAAAGAAAATTCAACTGCTTGCAATCACTAGCATAATAAGCCATCTCATTCGTATGGAGGTCAACCAATAACAATTTGTATCTCAATTAACAAATTTAAATTTCGCAAGTAGTTCACAAGTTCTTAATAGGGAGATGAAATACACCTTTGATGGGAGAATCTCCACAGCCGGTGAAGGGAGATGGACATCTCTATCTGATACAGTGGACATGCTTTGGCTTCCTCGGTCGTGAGGTACTAAGCCTGGCAAACATTGTGCAATTAGTGATGGTGCACGCATTGCTGTCTGATAATAGGAACTGTTATTAAGAAAGAAAAACCTGAAAACATCAACATTTTCCATTAATATGCAGATCATCCCTTAAGAAATAATCACTACAAGAAATAAGAACACTTCTAAAAATAGATCACAATCACATTATCGAATTCATAAGGGAAAAAAGACATATATGCTCAACCCTACACAAAATTCCATAATGCTCCTTTGGGAACTTGGATTTCATTTTTTATTTAAATTGGTAAGAATGCTACCCAAGGCGACAATTCATATACATGGGAGCATCTAAATTTCTAAATGATTATAGCTACACCAGAAAACAAATTCAACGAAAAATTGCACTAAAAATGCCTATACTTTCAACACTAAATACGATAAAAATTATTCTTCAGTAAAGACCAAATCTCATTTTTTGGTTCTTTTATGGACAATATGGAACATTAATGTTAAAGGCAACTCTTCAACCCGAATGTTTAACTTGAAGAAATTAAAACCACAAGGAAAGTTCACACAAAATTCAGAAAAGGCTAATATTATGAAGAACTAAAGAGAACCAAGATGAATTCAAATCTTAATTTCCATCAACAGAGTCAAACTCAATGAATTAACATATTAAAAATGAAATATTACAGCATTCCAACGAAATTCAACCTAAAATGACCAAAACTTGCCAAAAAGATGAAAATTTAAGAAAATTAAAACTAACCCACATCAAAATTATATATAAAAAAACAAAAACTAGAAACCGGAAAGAAACAAAACTTACCCAAAATTAGAGAAATGATCGGCAAAGAATCTTCAACCCAAAATTCAATTGCTTGAGAAAGAAAGAAAGGAAGGAAGTAATTTTGTTTTTATATTACACGTAAAGATGAAAGCTTTGTAATTTCATAGAAAAGAGAGTGGTCGTCACATTGGAAAGTCAAAAAAACCAAACAAAGCAACGACCAGTTTACACTCAGATGAGAAGTAGGAAGAAAGAAGCTTCTATTTTCAGACTGTTAAATTTCTTCTTTACCCCTATTCTTAGAGATTTGAAATCGTTGGCGTTAATCATAATTATGTTTAATCCTATATCTTTTCCTGTTTGTATTTATATGCAGTGAACCGGTACGTTTATAGCATCTTTTAGGCATAATATAAAAAAAATTAATATTTGATACGCTGCCAGTGTAAAAAAAGTTTACACAAGCATGCCTATTTTCAAGCCTAAATTTAAAATCTAAAATTCAAACCTTAAAACCCTAAAATTTTAACCCCAAGTCTCAAACCCCAAATCCTAAATTCTAACCATAATTCTTAAATTCTAAATTATACAACCTAAACCCCTAACCTCTAAACCCTAAACTAAACCCTAAACCCCTGAATAAACCCGCTTGTGGAAATTTTATTTTCCACTGCCGGTGTATAGGATATTAATCCATATAAAAAATATTCTTAACCTTTGACTTATAGTTAGTTTGACATATTTTTTTAAGCAATTTAACTTTTAACGATTTATTTTGGATCAAAATGACCTCTCTATGAACATAAATGACTTGAAATAACGTGACAAACTTGTTTGACGGTGTACACTGTAATTTCAAGTTGACTTCACAAAATGACACGTGAGTTAAAAAATAATTTTCAAAAATTGTATAAAATATAAAATATTTTTTCTTTTAACGTGTTATTCTGTCAAGTCATTTCATGTGGTTTATCGTCAGTTGACTAACAATTTTAATTTGTAGAGAGGTTATTTTGACCCAAAATAAAACGTTGAGGGTTAAATTGTTAAAAAAATATGACCCAAAATAAACTAATTTATCTTATCATTTATTTTAATCTTTTTTAATATATCTTTTATCCTAAAAACACTTATTGATATTGATATATTTTAGTATTTCATTAATTTACAATTCGACTCTTGAATTATTTTTATTTTCTCATTTTTAATATTTAATTTTTTAGTAAAATTTTGATACATATATTTTGTAAAATTTATTTTATACAATTTTGAATATTTACATTATAAAATTTAAATCCTAAATGCTTAACTCTAAACCCTAAAAAATAAATCTTAAATTATATACCCTAAAATCTAAACATTAACCTTACATTCTAAACCCTAAAACTTAAACTCATGAACTTTAAATCTTAAATTAAACCATAAAATGATTATAAGGTAGTATATGTTCATACATATTCATAACTATTTGACAATGCGCATACAACTTGTAGACAAAGCGATTTGAAGTTGTATCTCCTAGGATAAATATCATTCGTTTTTCCGTTGTTCATACATATTTTCTGGTATAGTTCATGTCTATTATATGGTCCATGTATGATTGTCACCAAGGTTATGGTTCATGTCTGAATGTCACCAAGGTTCAAACGTGAGTTGTCTCCTTAATAATACAATGTGTCTTATCATTACACCCAAATATAAATATCTTTTTTAGTGTACCGTTTAGAGCTTATATATTTTTTAAAATATCTTTTCTATATATTTACACTATTTTTTATTAGTTTATACTCTATTTTTAAGTTATTCCTACTGGGTCTAGAAGACACAACCTAAGAAAAGGGGAGGCGTCAACTGATAGTTTTTAACCACTTGCTCTAGAGATTGTTGACATAGTTTATACTTTATTTTTAGTTTTCTTAAAAAATATATATTGTATATAATTTTCAATTACACATCTATAAATATGTTTATGCCTAAATATAAAGTTCAAATTAAAAATATATTTAATATCTATAATTTTTAAACATTATATATAAAATTAATTAGGTTGGATAACTTAATTTAATATCTTTTAAAAAATATTTTCATGATAAAAATGATGTAAAAGTTGGTTGGAAAACATAGAATCTTGTACCAATATGTACTAATGTTAACTGGCTTTGGCGTATATAAATTTATATGGGTCACATTAAATATATGTATTATATTTTTATGTCGAGATTACTTAATAAAAATTTCTTAGAGATTAAAGTTTTCTTATAGGAAAATTGATTAAAAAATACTTAGAGATTAAAGTTAAATTTCATGTGTTGAAAAAAATTAAATTTTAATTTTCAAATAGATGAAATTTCATTTTTACCATTTTATTTTGGAGTCAAGTCCTACATATCTTTTTTTTTTTGGTATAGTAGAGCAATAATAAATATTCAGTTAGCAGAGAAATCAAATTTAGTTGGATGTGGCGGTGTCTTTCGAATTAATTTAGCATTCAGCACGTTTCGAGGTTTAACAACGAATTAGTTGATTTTTTTTTGGGTAAATCGGGAATGCAGAGGGAAAATTTGTTTAATACCTCGTACTTAATAAAATCATATTTACTAATAGGCTTAAACGTCACATAAGTGTCCAAATTATATCCTTTTTTCAATTAGGTGCCTAATGTTTGTTTCGGGCCACTTATGTGTCTAATGTTTCATTCCGTAACCCATTTAAGGTTTTAGTCGTGACAGACGTTAAAACTTTCCGTTATCCAATCATAAAACGACACGTGACACATTTTTTATTTTTTGATATTAACTAAAATAAATTAATTAAAAATAAAAATAATCTTGAGTTAAATCCCCTTAAACCTATAAACTCATCTTTCTTTTTTCCCCCTTCCCATCAAACCGCCCCCCCCCCCCCCCCGCGTTTAATCTCAAGTAAAAACCCTAATTAAAAATTAAATCTTCAACATTAAAGCATTCAATCTCACAGGAACCTGATATGCATATATGTACATATAGTTTATCTACAATGAAAATTCCAATTACCACTTCGAATTTTAACCGAAACCAAACCCTTCACTAGCCTCATGAATAGCCACAAGCAATTTCTCTTCTAAATGCTCCTTGGAAGGATACTCGGGTAAATCCAATTGATTGAAACTGCATTAATCACAAAGAAATGCTTCTTATTAACGGAAAGAGCGATGTAAAGACAAGCAAATGACAGATATGTTCAGACAAGTATCTTGCATTACCAAGTATGATCAGAAGGCAAGTGATCCCGCTTCCCCATCAAACCGCCCCCTTCAGTTTAATTACATCAATTTCAATTCTAATAACTACTTTCAGAAGATAAAAATCTAATAACCAACAAATGTCGGATTATCATTGTTTTAAGAACACCCCAAATCAAAGTAAAGCTCCACGAATCTTTGAAAAAAAGAAGGAAACTTACGCGTGATTGACTGTGTCGAGTTTCAAGAAATGATCTTCACAGCCATAGCCTGTGATTTCAAGCTCAGGTCCAAGCCTGATGACAGCACCAGCTTCTTTGGCCCTTGTTATTGATTCTTTAATGTGCTTCAAATTGCAATCAAAACCCATCGTCCATTTGTTCAAATTACAGGTGGCGACTTTCAAAAGCCTTATCTTGGAAGAAATCTCTTAAAAACAAGGGTAAACTACTGCAGGGGTCACTTACGTTTAGCGTCTGTACAGAGTTAGTCACCATTTTTGAAAAGTGCCAATTACTAGTCATCTACGTTTTCGATGTGTAAATATTTGGTCACTCCGACGTTATACTCCGTTAGTCCCCTAACGGATTGCTGATGTGGCGGAATTAAAATAAGGATAAATTACTGCAATAGCCATTAAAATTTATCTCATGTACATTTTTTCTCCTCAATTTAAAAAAATAAACATTATAGTCACTAATAAAAATGTTTCTTTATAATTTCACCCTTAAATTTTTAAAAATTCATTTTCAATCCTAAAACTTTACAATCAATTAGTGCAATAATATTATAAATGCGATGAAAAATAGGTGCCCAAAGTATACCCTTTGAAACTTAGGTGCCCAAATTGCTCCTATTTAATAACTCAAACTTAAAAATTTAGTCCACTAACTACTAAAAAATTCGAGTTATTGGAATTTCTATTTTATAATTCAAACTTTATTTTGAATTTTTGAGTCGAGTTTATGAAATTATGAGTCGAGTATTTTCACATCAAACCAAAAAATTTAATTTTTTCGAGTCAAGTCGAGTTATTGGAATTTCTATTTTATAATTCGAACTTTATTTTGAATTTTTGAGTCGAGTTTATGAAATTATGAGTCGAGTATTTTCACATCAAACCTAAAATTTTAATTTTTTCGAATCAAGTCGAGTGTTGCACTTCCCTACATATAATATTTAATTTTAATCCGTGTTTGTCCCAAGAAAACTTCGGTCGTCGTCGGAACTTACGTAGCTCCGATAGAGGTTCCGTCGATGTCGGTTGGACTCGAAACCTTAGGGGTTTTGCTCGCCGCCACGTCAGGAGCCCGGATTTGGTGTCTGTCTCGCGAATGGACGGCAACCGATACCGTAAAATGCGAGAAACAGTAGCGTCGATTGGTTTCTTGCAAGAGCTTCAATCGAGATTTGCTAGCGGAAGGCGGCCCGACGACGCGCGTGGTGGCCATGGATGAGATCGCGACGACGTGGCGCCTCTAGCGATGTAGGCGGTGACCACCACCGTCCGACGGTGACGGAGATCGACGACGGCCGATCGGGAAGGTGAACAAGCAACATTAGACTTGACTTGATTCGAAGTTTTTCTTGGGACAAACACGGATTAAAATTAAAAATTATATGTAGGAAAGTGCAACACTCGACTTGATTCGAAAAAATTAAATTTTTAGGTTTAATGTGAAAATACTCGACTCAAAAATTCAAAATAAAGTTTGAATTATAAAATAGAAATTCCAATAACTCGACTTGACTCGAAAAAATTAAATTTTTTAGTTTGATGCGAAAATACTCGACTCATAATTTCATAAACTCGACTCAAAAATTCAAAATAAAGTTTGAATTATAAAATAGAAATTCCAATAACTCGAATTTTTTAGTAGTTAGTGGACTAAATTTTTAAGTTTGAGTTATTAAATAGGAGCAATTTGGGCACCTAAGTTTCAAAGGGTATACTTTGGGCACCTATTTTTCATCTAAGCATTTATAATATTATTGTACTAATTGATTGTAAAGTTTTAGGATTGAAAAATGAATTTTTAAAAATTTAAGGGTGAAATTATAAAGAAACATTTTTATTAGTGACCATAATGTTTACTTTTTTAAATTGAGAAGAAAAAATGTACATGAGATAAATTTTAATGGCTATTGCAGTAATTTATCCTTATTTTAATTTCGCCACATCAGCAATCCGTTAGGGGACTAACGGAGTATAACGTCGGAATGACCAAGTATTTACACATCGAAAACGTAGAGGACTACTAATTGGCACTTTTCAAATATGGTGACTAACTCTGTACAGACGCTAAACGTAAGTGACCCCTGCAGTAGTTTACCCTAAAAACAATTAGAACACTAAAAAAGTGTTTATGGAACATCAAATCGTCTGTTGGTTCACTCAAAATCAGTTGAAACACACACAATTCTAAAAGCAAAGAACATCAGACGGCGGTCACGAATACAAGGCGGGTGCTCTGATATGGGACGGTCATAAGTAACATAACATACAATACAAACATACTTAAGTTTAGTCCAGAACCGACTAAGCTCTAGCTTTGATACCACAAATGTAACACCCCTTCCCGGCCTGGTAGAGAACCGGGTCGGAGAGCGTTACTGAAAAACATAACGGAGATCGGAGACATAAATCTTAAACTTTTAATCAACATTTTAGTGCCAATTATGTCAATTTTATTACTAACTCAATAGTCAATATAACTTTAAAACCTTATACAAAACATAGGTAACATATACACAATAGTAGGGCCACAAGCGACTAGTATAATCACTTTAACTACTTTGCCACCATACTAGGAGTTTATAAAGACAAAACACATTACTCTTTACTTGTAGTGACTTGCCAATCTTCCAACTATCCCGATCTCGATCCGTTACTTTCCTTAACCTGAAATATTATGCAAATGAATGCATTAGACTTACATAGTCTAAGTGAGGTAGCCAATAACAATGAATGAACATGTTATGCAATGCAACATACTTCAATGGCATATTTAATGGCACATTTCACATAAACAATCTATATACATATTATAAATGAAAGGCATGTTATCCAATCATAACAAAAGCAATATCAATAATCAATATTTTCCCTTAGACCGATTCAACAGTATTTGGATACGCACCAATGGCCGAAGCCCAATACCCGTACCAATGAGCTCATAAATTCTATGGCATGCCAATTGTATCCAATACTTCGATCCCAAGGTTCAATACTCAATAGTTCAACAACGATATTTCAAAAGCAATATTTACACATCAATATCAATAACAGTAATTCAATAGCGGTAGATGTTGGAAAAATAGGCTACTGCAAAACGAGGCGTTAGCACTGATTGGAAAACAATAAAGTAATTAAACGAAACCAAACCGTGTCGTGGTATTAACCACTGCCTTAGAAGCGAATTCGCCCCGATGTGTGTAATCGCTACAATGGACGAACGGCCCCCTGAGGTTAGCACGGCTCTCCAAATTTCGTACACCCGAAAGATGGAGCGGACTCTGATGGTACTGCTCTTCTCTCAATTCAAAATCAACACTCATGATAGGTTTATAAAAACCAAAGAGAATGTTTCTCAAGCAAACTCTATTGCTTAGGTATATCACAAATGAGTGAAATTGCCCACTATTTATAGGCTAAATAGTGAGGGCAAAATCGTCATTTCCACATCACAAATTAATTCTATTAATAATAGAATTAAATATCATTATTATAAGTTATATTCATCAGAAATTAATTCTATTAATAATAGAATTAAATATCATTATTATATAACTTATATTTTGAGTATTAACAACAATCCCCCACCAATGCGAAAAATATCTTTCGTAGATATGAGAGCATTGAAGTTAAAACATGAGAAGAGCAATAGCGAGATTAATTGCTTAAGCACTAGTGAACGTATCTTGAACTAGTACATAGTGATGATGAGCAATCCCTCTCTTAGACAAGTGAAACTAGTCTTGAACTTTCTAAGATTAGGGTAAACTCATAACACACAATTAACCCCTTCATCCACCGAAGTCCTCGATGTGTCTACAAAGTATATATACAAATGTATATATATAGCCTATTTCCTCAGGATTCTAGTAAGTGTACTAGAAAAACGGCCCAACGTTTTTCATAGAAGGTGGCTAGTCCTTCTCACTTACATAGGTTATTTCATCAAGTTTATCTCAACATAAACCACTCAAATAAGAGCTATGAAATAATTAAGAGCTTTTTCCTTAAGCTCATCCTCTCAAATAAATAGGCGAATTCTTCAAGTTCAATTATAAAATGAACCACCCAAACTCTGGGATAAGAATTCATTAAGAATAAAAACTCAACCTCTTTAATCGGTGAATTCAATAAGTTCTTCTCAATAGAACAACCCAAACTCTTGGGATTGAATTCTTTAAGAGTTTTAAGAAAACTCATCCTTTCTAGCGGCAAGTTCATTCAGTCCCTCGCGACAGGACTTCCCACTCAACACGAGGCAGTCCTTCGCGATAGGACTACCCACTCAATACTGGGAAATGAACTTATTAAGAGTAGTTTATTCAACCAAAGTCGGTAAATTCATCAAGTCTTTCTCACTAAGACCACCCAAAACTTGGGCTATGAATTTATTAAGAGCAACAATGCTCAACCTGTGTATGTACATTATTCGTCATAGGGATAGGTAATAAGAAATGCACACTATGAGTCTTTTCATGGTTTCGTTTGACCACATTGAACTTAGATAACTAAGTTGGGTATCCACCATGAATTCCTCAACCAATGGGCTTTAAACCCATCCCCCTCAACGAATCTAGGACCAGTTTCCGACTTAACCCTTTGGTAAGCGGATTTTCTAGGTTCCTTTTTGACTTCACATATTCTAAAGAGAATACTCCGTTAAGTGTCTCATTGATTCATGTCTTATGTGAATGTGTCTTTTCTTACCATTGTAAGTTTGGCTTTTAACCACACATATCGATGCTTGGGAATCACACAACAAGGACACCGGAGGAGTCAGTTTTTCCCATAATGGAATTTTTGCTAACAAATTTCTAAGCTATTCGACTTCTTGCCCAGCTAGGTCAAGAGCAATAAACTCTGACTTCATGGTGGAGCTAGCGATACAAGTATGCTTAGCAGACTTCCATGAAATCGCTACACCACCTAAGGTAAAGACATACCCACTCGTGGAGCTTACTTCATCATTATCGGTAACTCAGTTGACGTCACAATATCCCTCTAACATTGAAGGAAAGTCAACAAAATCGAGTTTTCAGTCAATAGTACCTTTAAGATACTTAAGTAAGCGTATGAGTGCAATCTAGTGCTCTCCACTAGGATTATGAGTATATCTGTTTAACCTACTCACTGCATAGGCAATATCAGGCCGAGTATAGTTCATTAAGAACATAAGGCTTCAAATAATTTTAGCATACTCTTCTTGGGAAACACTACTTCCTTTATTCTTAAAAAGATGGATACTAGAGTCATAAGGATTCGAACATGGATGACATCAAAACTGTCAAATTTCTTTAACACCTTCTCAATATAGTGTGTTTAATTTAAAGAAAATCTTTTTTTAGTTTCGGTAACTTTTACTCCTAAGATCACATCAACCTCTCCCAAATCAGTCATCTCAAATTTAGTGGACAAGAAAACCAAAACTCAAAATGATTTTATGAAATTTCTCGTACCACTACTTTGGAGCTTGTTTAAGGCCATAGAGAGACTTTTTAAGTCTACACACTTTGCCTTTTATACCAGGTGTCTCAAAACCTGGTGGTTGCTCCATATAGATCCCTTCATCTAGATCTCCATTCAAAAATGCAGTCTTTACATTCATTTGATGTACATGCAACTTATGAATGGAAGCGATTGCAAACAAGGCACGTATCGTTGAGATTTTTGTCATAGGAGAGTGCGTATCAAAGAAGTTTATACCAAAGTTCTGAGTGAACCCTTTGACTACTTGTCTTGCCTTATACTTCTAGATTGACCCATTTAGTCTAAATTTCTTTCTAAAGACCCATTTATTACTTATAGGTTTAAATCCTCTAGGCAAGTCAACCAACTCCCAAGTGTGATTAGACATTATTGATTCTAGTTCATCATCAATAGTATTTCTCCAAAAACTAGCATCAATTGAACTTATAGCTTCATTATATGTCTTTGGATCCTCATCTAAAAAGAAAGATTGAGTTATAGGTTCGGTTATAGAGTCTAAATCACTAATTTCTGTAATAAAGGAAGTTATAAAATCTGGTCCGAAGGTAGTTGCTACCCTTTGTCTTTTACTTCTTCTATGCTCTAATTCAAACTCTAGAGTTTCCTTGGCAGGAATACTAGAAGAAGCAGGAGTATGACTTTCTCGTTGTGTTCCAACATTTAATCTAGGTTTCTTAAGAGGAAAGGGTTCCTCAAAGAACACAACACCCCTAGATTCACAAATTGAGAAGTCATGTAAAGATATAAACTTGTATGCGACACTATTTGTAGCATACCCTATCAACATTGCATCAACAGTTTTAGAACCGATAGTGATTTTCTTAAAGTCAGGTAAACCGACTTTTGCTAGACACCCCACATTTCTAACATTTTTAAGATAGAAACAAATCCATAAGTGTCTTAAACAATGTGTAAACAAATACTTAATCATACTAGAGTAAAGTTTTTTTTATGAGTTTTAACCATAAAACGATATTTTAACAAACTTAAATTTTGTTTACACATGATTATATTCTCAAGGTTTTGAGAAATATTAATCATTAAGATTAATATACATAATCTCAAACGATTATGAAATTCCTTTTATCTCATTCAAAGAGAATTTAAACTTTCTCCTAATTCGAGAAATTAGGAATATTATGAAAATTTTATGAAGAGTTTATAAATTTTCCTAGCAACAGGAAAAAATATTTATTACAAGAGATTTCAACACAACTCTTAAGATAGATCATCTCTTTCTTTTCATTTACTTAAGAAAAGAACTTCAAAGAGATTTAATTGCTACAACATACTTTTAGTAGCATTAATGTCTATCATATTCTTATTTATATTATTTAGCATATTAGCCTTGAAGAGATCATCACATATTTTATTTACTATGACTAAATTTGGTATTCTGCTCAAACCAAATTAATCTCAACTCTTTTAAACTTATGGTGATTTCTTCAAGTCCATTTAAAATGAACCACCCAGTCTTGGGATAAGAAATCATTAAGAATAAATATTCAACCTCATTGTCGGTGAATTCAAAATGTCCTTCTCAATAGGATCATTCAAACTTTGAATTCATTAAGAGTTTCTTAAAACTCAACCTTTCTGGCGGTAAGTCCATCTTGTCCTTCTCAATAGGACAACACATTCAAACTTGTGTTATGAACTTATTAAGAATAAGTATTCAACCATATAAACTTAGTGTAGAAGTTAAAAGAGATCTTATTTGTCATAGTATTTTTATAAAAGTTAGCACATTAAAGAACAATGCACCAGGTAGGTTACCATGAAAGAGAGGTGGTGCTCTAGGCACGCTTAAATACCAGGTCTTTGATAAAACCAATCCTAGACATGCATTTTCATAATGTTTTCCAATTAGCCATTTATGTATTTTCTCTTTCTTTAATTAAGGTCTCTTAAAAAACTATGCTTGATATTTTTACTCACAATAGTATCTTATTAAGCATACTTAATATAAGGCTCACTACTTAGAATAATCATTCATTCTAGCCTTAATCTTTACACTAGTTTAAAACATGCTTACCAAGCTTACAAACTAGCTTAAAGGCTAAATATAAAGTCATGTATATAAAAGCATGAATTAATAGACAACAAGTCTAAATAATCTGACCTCATGGGTAGAACCATAATATCATAGTAGATTTGCTTATTCTCACCATGCATGTGATCTTCACTCTTCACAACATGTTGAACCAGAAAGACCCCAAAACCTATCATGATAGTCATGAAAATAAGTTACTAACAATAATAAAAAATTATAATTTTACTGATAGTAACAAGATTCTTATCTTTAAAATTTTGATTTCTTATCTGCAGCGGATTGCTGAAATCAAGCCAAAATTTAACAACTATTTAGTTTGGAGAATTTTCCATTTTAGCTTCACCAGCACCATACTTCTCCAAAAATTGCAATTGTTATTTACGTCATCCAAATTTCTCGAAAAATCCATTGTATGACATCGTTATTTGCATCATGTTTCACCATGATATATTCATACAAAAGAGAAATTATATGTTAATCAAATATCAGTTCACATAAATAACTTCTCATATCACATGACAATATCAATTTAATACTAACTTGAAGAAAAGAATCGTAATATTCGTTACACAAAATTAAATACATTTCCTTCAATATTAATTAGTATTAACCATGCACTTAATAATAAGTCATGAAACATTCTAAACCACATCTAATTTCCATCGTTTCAAAACGTTTTAAAACCAAAATATTTTAAAACAACGTTTTGCATAGCTGTTAAATGCATGAAACCCATTAAACACATAATAAAGCACATTCAACCTATTAAATGCGTGCTTTCAAAAAATTAAATGCTTCACCACCTATCGAAACATTTAAAAGCTAATATAATAGGTGTACCATTGAATTTATATACCTTTAATAGGTATTAAATAGCTATTAAACAAATATATAAACACTTAAACATTCATCTTTGAAAACCAAAGATTTATTTTGCCAACTATATTTGTTTAAAAATATATAATAATCATTAAGAATTTCATGCATTTCAAACGGTTAGATAATCATGGATTCTAAAAGCCTATTATCAATAAATAAAAGCTTGTTCACCGTTTCATAGCCTTTATAATAATAATTAAAACCGTTTGTTTACCAAACTTGAAACCAATCATTATTATCAAGTTTATTGTCATGAACGTTTTATATATAATGCCCAACTTTTAAATAGCATTATACCTCCTAAAACGTTTGAATTACCGATATTAATGCATAAAGAAAAATGAGTAACCACAACCATCAAATTAAAGCACTTTTAAGATAAAACTTTAACTACTCATTATTTTGGCATTTGGGTTGCCAATAATAATGCATAAATATTCATTAATCATGAAAGTAATGCATGAATAACTTCAAAAATCAAAAGACAACCAAGACAATTCATAATTGTACTTACTGTCACAAACCTGCAAAATTCTTTCTTTATCCTTGGTAATCGATGTGAAAACATATATTGCCTTATTGCTTACCAGTCTTTATTACTCTTTATATGGTGTATAGTTGGTTTCTATCACTATACTTGTACTTTCAAGGCCAGAGTAACATATCATATGAACTGATTTTCTCAACCAATAATAAATCGTAGCATAAATACCTCAACTATTTTACTTTTGATTTACCATGCTCCTGAGTATTGTGTTTCAAAGACACAATCCCATGTAGCGTCATATCTACCCAACTTAACACAATCCTACGCATCATTTGCAGTATAAGAATTCGCTTCTAAGTTGTTGGAAAAATAGGCTACTGCAAAACGAGGCGTTAGCACTGACTGGAAAACAATAAAGTAATTAAACGAAACCAAATCGTGTCGTGGTATTAACCACTGCCTTAGAAGCGAATTCGCCCCGATGTGTGTAATCGCTACAATGGACGAACGGCCCCCTGAGGTTAGCACGGCTCTCCAAATTTCGTACACCCGAAAGATGGAGCGGACTCTGATGGTACTGCTCTTCTCTCAATTCAAAATCAACACTCATGATAGGTTTATAAAAACCAAAGAGAATGTTTCTCAAGCAAACTCTATTGCTTAGGTATATCACAAATGAGTGAAATTGCCCACTATTTATAGGCTAAATAGTGAGGGCAAAATCGTCATTTCCACATCACAAATTAATTCTATTAATAATAGAATTAAATATCATTATTATAAGTTATATTCATCAGAAATTAATTCTATTAATAATAGAATTAAATATCATTATTATATAACTTATATTTTGAGTATTAACAACAGTAGACATATATCAAAGTTTCAATAGCAATGTGCAATAATCAATTTCTAATGCTCGATATGCAATACTTACGCATGCTTACCAACAAAGATTTCAATAATGCTTTATGTAAATTTCCTTAATTCAATGGTTAGTAAAACAAACGAAATCAATAACGATGAATTCGGAAAGGCTCCTCGCCTACTTTTGAGACTCCGACTACACTCACCTCGACAACCCTACGTTTCTCGGATAACAATTTTCTTTGTTCCTAGCTTTTGTTGGAGATGTAGGTTTGTTCCTTTCCAATTCTTGAGCTAGATTAATTAATAGGAATCAGTTAGAATCGATTAAACAGTATCGAATTAATACGAAAATATTAATTAATTACGATACTAAAACTTAGACTAATCAAGGATTTGAGCTTACCCCGACGTCGACAGAAATTCGATATTACTATATCGAAATATCGGACCACCAATCTAATACTGAACCACCTAATTATCGTTTCTTCACTGATTCCTTATTTTTTTCTTTCTCACTTGCGCACCATCCCTCACACTTTCTTTCTTTCTTTCCTTTTCTTTGCTCTCTTGCGCAACACTCCCCACCCTATTTATACTTGAATTAAACCGGCCTTCTCTCCATGGAATTGCCATGGTCAATTGGCACAAGGCCTTTATGATGTGGCCACGTGGAGGGGCAAAATGCCACCCTTAACAAGGTTTGGCCGAGTGGCCACGGTATGTGGAATGGCCTTAGGCAATTACTTCAAATTGAAGGAATTGAATGGCCTCCCCATTGCTTGCCGTGGCAACCTTTAAGGGCATGACCCTCATGTCATGGCCACGTTGTGGCAACCAATGCCACCTTGTGCCACTTAATTTCCCAGGTGGGAATTCACGACAGAATTCCTTCATTTTGAAGGAATCTGACCGTGGGTTCCACATACATTTTAATAATAATAATAATAATAATAATAATAATAATAATAATAATAATAATAAACTATTATGATTTAGCCCAAAATTTATAGTTTCGAATAAGATCAAATTACTCAACCGATACAAATATTGGGTCACCGAAATCTAATTCCGACTAGACCGGTTTTTGGGATGTGACAACTCTCCCCCCTTAAAAAAATTCGTCCTCGAATTTCTTACCTGAGTACTGACGATCACCCTCTTGCTCCTTGCCCTTCATATGGTACATATGAGCAGAGGCTTTAGATTCGGGTCGGTACGATGTCTTAGATGATCCTCCAAGCTTTCCGAAGGATTCTTGTCTCACTCCCTTGCCTCGAAATGATTGAGTGGGGGGCGAATTGACAGTTGCAGAGGCAGATCTGTTCTTAGGGCAATATTGAATATGATGACCCATTTCACCGCAGAAAAAGCAAGCTCCCGATTTCTTACGGCATTGCCCTTTAGGATGCCTGTGTTGACAGAAGTCACAAATCGAATGTCTTGTTTCTTGTTTCGAGCCATCAAAGCTTTCTTCAGGTCCAACACTAGAAAAGAACTGAGTTATGGGTTGAGGCTTAGCAAAATGTTCATGTCGGAAAGGTTGAGAATACACGTTTTGTTTCGAATCTTGGTACTTCCCTTTCTTGAAAGATTCATAAGAATAAGTTTCATCTTGGTGTCTCTTTTCAGATTGTACTTGGTTCTCCTTCCTCTTTTCATAGGCCTTCTGGGAGGCTTCGGTAGCGATGGTTTGATTAACAAGGGTTTGGAAGTCGTCGATCTCCAAAGAAACGAAGAGAGGACGTAATTCATCACGAAGGCCATCCACGAACATTCGACACTTCTCCTTTTCTGTGCGTATGATTTCAGCACCATACCTCGCATATTTGCAGAAGTCTCGAATATATAACTCCACAGGTCTTTCTCCTTGTGTCAGATGGAGAAATTTCTTACGTCTTTCAGCGATATAGTGGTCACTAATGTATTTCTTACGAAACTCCTGAAGGAAAAAGTCCCACGTAACTCTATGTTCGGGTACGGTGAGAGTCACAGTTTCCCACCAACTCTAGGCCTCTTCAGAAATCAAGGCTAAGGCACACTCTAACTTGTGCTCTTCGGGGCACTTCATCTGCTTGTTTAACACCTTTAGAGTATTCTCTAGCCAGTACTCCGCGATTTCAGGGTTATCTAGATCTTGACCAGAAAAGGTGTAGACCGGATACTGTGTAAGCATTTCAACGGGGGCTCGGATGTTTATGTCAGAGACAATAGGGGTTTGATAGGGTTGCTCAGTCCTTAAGGTAGTCACAAGCATTTTGAACATATCAGCCATGTTCTTAAAACATTCGGCTTGAGCAGGTTGTATTTCAGGTTCAGGATTCTGTACAGGGAGTTTTTGTGGATTCAAAGGTTCTCTTCTTCTAACTTCCCCACTGTGCATGGAGGAGTCATCGATATGCTCATCATTTTGAGCTCGCTTAGAGTTAGACATCTATAAATAAAGAGATCGAATCAGCCGGCAAGTCACAACAGAATAACTCCTAGGTGGCAAAGTAACATAACATACAATACAAACATACTTAAGTTTAGTCCAAAACCGACTAAACTCTAGCTCTGAAACCACAAAGGTAACACCTCCTTTCCGGCCTGGTAGAGAACCGGGTCGGAGAGCGTTACTGAAAAACATAACGGAGATCAGAGACATAAATCTTAAACTTTTAATCAATATTTTAGTGCCAATTATGTCAATTTTATTACTAACTCAATAGTCAATATAGCTTTAAAACCTTATACAAAATATAGGTAACATATACACAATAGTAGGGCCACAAGCGACTAGTATAATTACTTTAACTACTTTGCCACCATACTAGGAGTTTATAAAGACAAAACACATTACTCTTTACTTGTAGTGACTTGCCAATCTTTCAACTAATCCCGATCTCGATATGTTACTTTCCTTAACCTGAAATGTTATGCAAAATGAATGTATTAGACTTACATAGTCTAAGCGAGGTAGCCAATAACAATGAATGAACATGTTATGCAATGCAACATACTTCAATGGCATATTTAATGGCACATTTCACATAAGCAATCTATATACATATTATAAATGAAAGGCATGTTATCCAATCATAACAAAAGCAATATCAATAATCAATATTTTCCCTTGGACCGATTCAACAATATTTGGATACGTGAATTCCACCACATCACCAATAATAATGGTCGTGTCATATTCCCTCATCCGCACCAATTGACCAACACACAACACATCCCTCCTCTGCACCAATGGCCGAAGCCCAATACCCGTACCAATGAGCTCATAAATTCTATGGCATGCCAATTGTATCCAATACTTCGATCCCAAGGTTCAATACTCAATAGTTCAACAACGATATTTCAATAGCAATATTTACACATCAATATCAATAACAGTAATTCAATAGCGGTAGACATATATCAAAGTTTCAATAGCAATGTGCAATAATCAATTTCTAATGCTCGATATGCAATACTTACTCATGCTAACCAACAAGGATTTCAATAATGCTTTATGTAAATTCCCTTAATTCAATGGTTAGTAAAACAAACGAAATCAATAACGATGAATTCGGAAAGGCTTCTCGCCTACTTCCGAAACTCCGACTACACTCACCTCGACAACCCTACGTTTCTCGGATAACAATTTCCTTTGTTCCTAGCTTTTGTTGGAGATGTCGGTTTGTTCCTTTCCAATTCTTGAGCTAGGTTAATTAATAGGAATCAGTTAGAATCGATTAAACAATATCGAATTAATACGAAAATATTAATTAATTACGATACTAAAACTTAGACTAACCAAGGATTTGAGCTTACCCCGACGTCAATAGAGATTCAATATTACTATATCGAAATATCGGACCGCCAATCTAATACTGAACCACCTAATTATCGTTTCTTCATTGATTCCTTATTTTTTTCTTTCTCACTTGCGCACCATCCCTCACAGTTTTTTTCTTTCTTTCCTTTTCTTTGCTCTCTTGCGCAACACTCCCCACCCTATTTATACTTGAATTAAACCGGCCTTCTCTCCATGGAATTGCCATGGTCAATTGGCACAAGGCCTTTATGATGTGGCCACGTGGAGGGGCAAAATGCCACCCTTAACAAGGTTTGGCCGAGTGGCCACGGTATGTGGAATGGCCATAGGCAATTACTTCAAATTGAAGGAATTGAATGGCCTCCCCATTGCTTGCCGTGGCAACCTTTAAGGGCATGACCCTCATGTCTTGGCCACGTTGTGGCAACCAATGCCACCTTGCGCCACTTAATTTCCCAGGTGGGAATTCACGACAAAATTCCTTCATTTTGAAGGAATCTGACCGTGGGTTCCACATCCATTTTAATAAATAATAATAATAATAATAATAATAATAATAATAATAATAATAATAATAATAAACTATTATGATTTAGCCCAAAATTTATAGTTTCGAATAAGATCAAATTACTCAACCGATACAAAATATTGGGTCATCGAAATCTAATTCCGACTAGACCGCTTTTTGGGATGTGACATCGCATCTTCATCGACAGAGACTCCTCTCCGAGAGTGTCAGAGGCCGTTAGGTGCCGTAACGCCTCGTTCCAAGACCCAAATGTATTGAATGCAATAGACATTCTCTTGGCGGGCTCCCCAACATCTGAGGCTGCTGCTCTCTCGAGAAATAGGGGGGATATTGATTCGCACTGCATGCCTATTACCCACGTGGGCACTGTTGAAAACCTACGAGTGCCCCACCCAAATAGCTGCGAGCTCTTTGAGGTTCCTGTTTGCTCAAATGATATTTCCAATACCCAAATTCCCCTTGGGGCTTTTAAGACTGTGGTGGACTCTCCACTCAACTCCGAGCCCATCTCAAACCAATCCCAACTTCAAGAGGTAACAGTTGGATCGCTGGAAGATATTGATAAGGTTTATTCTCCCAGTTTTCAGCAGGAAAAACTTCTCCCGAACCCTGTCACTATTAGTTTGGGCCCAAAATTTCCGGGGTCTTTAGCAGGCCTTGGCATATCCCAGCGGACATATATTACCAAGAAAAAAAAACAAACGCAAGAAGCCTAAAAAGAAATCCCTAGCTCGGTCCTTGACTAAAAAATACCCCTCTCTTTGTAGTGGCCACAATTCCCCTCCCTTGCAAAGGCCGTTTCCCTACTTAGTTAAACTGTCAACAGTTAATGATGAAGCGGTTGCCACTCTCTTGGTCGGAAAAAATCTAGGCTTGGAGTTCAAAGATCCGGATGATGCAGTGGTGGCGAGACTGGTGGAGCTTTAGGAGGATTGACTCTGCTGGTAAGCAAGTCTTCCCCTTAGTTCTTATTCACAGTGTTTACTTCTTTCTATATGAACATTTCAGTAATGTCATGGAACGTGAGAGGGCTTGGTAAGCCTGAAAAATCAAAGGTTGTTGCGAAAGTAATTGCAGCAAACAAAGCTTCTATGGTTTTCCTCCAAGAGACAAAACTGACGTCTCTTAAACCGTGGATTGTTAGAAGATTCCAGAGACTAAATTTGGGTGAAATGAAATGCACAAGCTCTACAGGTGCTGCAGGGGGTTTGCTTTCATTTTGGAATAGTAATTTCTTTAGTCTAGTGGATTGTGTGGAATATGATAGAGCAATGATCCTGATTGGGAAATTAATTTCTTCGGGTAAGAACATTGCATTCATCAATGTATACGCGCCTAACGACATCTCAGAAAGGAATGATTTCTTTGTATTTCTCTCGGGTTGCATCTTGTCACTGTAGATCCCTATTGTCATTGGGGGGGACTTTAATTCGACTCTATCTTCTGATGAAAGACTTGGTACCTCGCAATTAGACTCATCTATGCATCACTTCAGGGAATTTATCAACAGAATTGGTCTGTTAGATCTGCCTATGGAAGGAGGGTGATATACTTGGTTTAAGGGTGGCTTATCTGTTTCGGCAAGCAAGTTAGACATATTTTTAATCTCCCCAGAAGTTCTGTCATGGTTCCCATCGTTACTGCAAAAATCCCCCTTAGAAGTCTCTCTGATCATTCGCTCGTTTCACTCTCTGAGGTCGCAGCTATTGGTGGTTCGAGACCGTTCAAGTGGTTCGCACAATTGGCAGACAATATTGAATATCTCAGCTTAGTAAAGAAAATAGCTTCTATCGCCAAAAATAAAAACATTGCCTGCACTCTTAGATCAATCAAAGACGCCACCGAAGTATGGGTAAATAAGGAGCGTGCCAAAGATGTGAATTCCATCCCAAGCATCGAGAAGAAAATTGCCAATCTTGAGCAGAATTTAGCATCTGGAGGCCTTAATACCTCATCAGCTACTGAACTCAAACTCCTTAGAGTATCACTTTGGGACAGCTACCGCAAGGAAGAAAGAGAATAGAAGCAAAAATCGAGAATAAAATGGCTCTTTGAAGGGGATAGAAACACGAAATTCTACCATCTAGCAGCCACTATCAACCAAAAGAGAAACACAATTCACAAAATCAGAATTGGGGAGTCTATTTTCGAGAAACAGGAAGCCATCTCTAAAGCGTTTGTGGATCACTTCAAATCCACTTATAATACCAGCTCAACGCTCCCACTAAACAAATGGCCAGTAAAACAGAACAACCTTTGTACTGCTTCGGCAAAGAAACTTGAACTCCCATTCTCCGCTGAAGAAGTTTGGGATGCAATCCATTCTGCCGAAGGTAATCGAGCCCCAAGCCCCGACGAATTTAACCTTGATTTCTACAAAAAATTCTGGTGGATCCTAAAGGGCAAAATCATCTTGTTTTTCGAGAAGTTCTATAAAGGCAAGCTTGAAGATCGATCCATCAATCACTCCTTCATAGTGTTAATTCCTAAAAAGCTATCGCCCCAATTTATGGAAGATTTTAGGCCGATCTCTTTGGTCAGTAGCCTTTATAAAATACTGGCAAGAGTTCTATCCAGAAGGTTGTCAAGTTGAATAGACGAAGTGGTTGGTATTAATAAGTTTGCATTCACCCCTAGAAAGAAAATAGCGGACTGCGCTCTTATTGCAAATGAAGTTGTCGACGACGTAATTCGTAAGAAAAAACAAGCAATAATCTTCAAGGCCGATTTTAGCAAAGCTTTCGATATCGTTGACTGGAAATTCCTAGACCTCTCGCTTGATGCTATGGGCTTTGGTGTCCGGTGGAGAAAATGGATCAATATGTGTCTATCTACTGCTTCTATCTCATTGCTCATAAATGGTACATCCTCGAAACAATTTTCGATAAAGAGAAGACTCCGACAAGGCTGCCCCTTGTCCCCTTATCTCTTCAATATCATTGGCGAGATGCTTAGCTCTATTCTTCGCGAAGCTGCAATTAAGGGGCTGATTTTGGGAGTGAAAATTGGAAGGAACGGGTTCAGAATTTCTCACTTGCAATTCGCTGATGACCTGATCATTTTTGTGGAGGCAAATGGCCATAATGTAGTTAATATCAAGAGGTTGCTGAAATTGTTTGAAGTACGTTCCGGGCTGCGACTAAACTTAAAAAAAAACCAGCCTCTTTGGGGTAAATGTACAAGAAGAAGAAGTGAGCAACTGGGCGGAGTGTATCAAATGTGCTCATAGTTCTCTGCCAACCACATATCTCGGCCTGCCATTAGGCCACACCAAGAATTCCATCGCCTTATGGGATCCCATAGTTAACAAGATGCAGTCTAGATTGGAAGGTTGGATGAGCAACTCCCTTTCATTTGGGGGAAGAATTGTGTTAGCTAAGTCAATACTTTGCAGCCTCCCTCTCTTCTACCTATCTCTTTATCAAATGCCAGCTACTGTTGAAAATAAGTTAAACAGGATCATTGCCAACTTCATTTGGGGTTCAAAAGGTGGACGTGTTATCCATTGGATTAAGTGGTCAAATATTTGCAAACCAAAGAATGTTGAGGGATTATGAGTGGTCGACTTGGGCACAAAAAATCGTGCCCTCCTTAACAAATGAATTTGGAGGTTCGGTTGCGAAAAGGACAACCTTTGGCGCATAACCATTGCGGAAAAATATCACATACATCATAATAATCTGCTCCCTACCATCCCCACCGGTCCCAAACCTTCATGGTTATGGAGAAATATTGCAAAGCCCCTTTCGAACATCGAAGACCTTTTTACTTCAAATATACGCCTTGTCTTAGGCGATGGTAAGTCTATCGACTTTTGGGGAGATTACTGGACTGATGTTAATTCGTTCAAGGCAGCCTATCCGAGAATCTATGCTGTTGCCCTCAACAAAACGAGTAAAGTGATTGATTTCGGTTCAAAAGTGAACGGTGTTTGGCATTGGACAGTGTCCCTAAGAAGAAATCTATTTGTTTGGGAACAGGAGCAATGGACTAATTTTCTGAAAAGCCTTGAATTTGCATCAAGAACCCCGTGTGAAGTGGATAAAATCAGTTGGGTAGGTGATTCAAAGGGAGTGTATAACTCTAAAGCCTACTGCACTAAAATGATCCCTTCTTCCTCTACAAATGACTCGTTCTGGAACTTAGTGTGGAGGAACCTCGCCCCACCAAACGTTGAAGCTTTTTTCTGGCGAGCAATTTGGGGAAGATTACCAACCCGTTTTGAACTCACGGCTAGGCGAATCATTGAGCCTAACAACTTGCTTTGTTCTTTCTGCGAGAAGGAAGTCGAAACTGTAAGCCATTTACTTTGACATTGTTAGTTTACTTGGTCGATTTGGGCCAGGTGGTGTTCGCTTTGGAACCTTCACCTCATCATCCCTGGTAATCTAAAGGATTTCCTAGTGTGCTGGGAAAATGCTGCAATCCGGTCTGATGCTAAACAAATATGACGGCTAGCTTTTCCTAGTATTATGTGGACAATTTGGCTTGGGAGAAACGACAGGGTGTTCAATCACAACATTCTGTACGCACAACAATTATTCGATTTAGCGGTACTTCGAATGGGATTTTGGGTCAAAGCCAAATGGCCTACATCGTGCCCTTCAATTACAGAGTTCACCAGGTTTCCTCAGCGTTGCGTGATCAAACTAGCTTATAAGCATGGAGCGACCCCTCATGTTCGTGCTGCCCAGGTTGAGGGGTGATGCTACTTTTTCTCCATCACCATTGTCACTGTGTCCTGGATTACTGGGTTAGTTTGTACTTGCTACGTACAATGTATTTGAGGGCTGCCTTTTGTAGTGTATCATGAAGCCCTGCTTTCTTCATTCTTGTACCACAGCTCTATAGCGATTTGAATAAACTTGGGCACTCTTTTTTCCCTATTAGGCTTAGAGGGATTTTTTAACGAGGCCCTTTAATTTTCAAAAAAAGAAATATGTAATATTTTATTCTTATTTAAGTAATGTATAATAAATTAATAATTTATTAATATCACTAATATTATTTAGTATTTGTAATAAAATTATTATTTAATGAATAATACTATTTATTATATTTGATATTTACAACGAACAATTTATGAAAAATTACCAAATAGCGAATAATGGTTTCCACGCTATCATTCAAACACCGAAAACTACTTTTCAAAAAAATATATAGTCCAAAAGAATCATTTTTCAAAATATATTTCAGTAAATCAATCAAACCATTAATCAAACAAACCCTTATATAAATAGAAATTAATCTTCTTGAAACTAAATTCAGTAAGATTAAAAATAATGCTAGATATGAAAATCTTAATAGCTTTAGAGGTAAAATTAATTATTCACATGTTCTAAATATTTTGTCATCTGTTAACTTTTCACCTAGCTTTAGACGAAATTTTTATATCTGTGGTAGGATATGTATTTAAACTCAACCATAACAAAAAATAATAATGGGATACATTAAATTGAAAAAAGTATAAGAACTAAATTATTTATTTGTTGCGTGGCTCGCCTATTAATGTTAATATTGTCAAAAGGTTGTGGAGAAAAATATATATAATCATGCGGTAAAAATAAAAAAATTTCGCAAACCCTTTTGTTTTAGGATTTAAGGTTAAATTTTAGGGTTTTGAGATTAGAGGTTTAGGTTTTATGATTTAGAATTGATGGGTTGTAGTTATAATTTAGGGTTTATAGATTAAAACTTAAATGTCTAATTATATTACCCCAAACTCTAAACCCTAAGCTCTAATAACAACCCTTAAATTCTAAACCCTAAACCAAAATCTCTAACATCTAAACATTAAATCCCTAAACCCTAAACCAAAATTCATAATTTCTAAATTTTAAACTTAAATCCTATAATTAAGGTGCTTGTGGAAATTTTATTTTTAACACTTGTGCATTAAAAAAATTGATATATATATAGGGTTTTATTTTGATGCACAAGCTGTGTAAATTTTTTTTACACAATCCTTTTATAAAATTTAAAATCTAAATCACAAACCCTAGCAACCTAAACCCTAAACCCTAAGCCCTAAACTCTAAACTCTAAATTCTAACCATAAACCTTAAATTATATACCCTACATACTAAACCCCTAAACCCTAACATAAAACCCTAAACCCTAAAATTAAAGGGTTTAGTATGCAGGGTATATAATTTAAGGTTTATGGTTAGAATTTAGAGTTTAGAGTTTAGGGCTTAGGGTTTAGGTTGCTAGGGTTTGTGATTTAGATTTTAAATTTTATAAAAGGATTGTGTAAAAAAAATTTACACAGCTTGTGCATCAAAATAAAACCCATATATATATATCATGTGAAGGATTCTAAAAAGTCAAAATTGTCAAAGCCTCAATATTTGAATGGCTAATGTTATTATCATGATCCAACCCACCCACGAGTTGATTTGAGTTTTGCTCTAATACACGTCCAATTTGGGAATCTTCAGTTTGAATACTCCAATTCGAAAACACAAAATTGAATTCTCAGGTAGACCCATAAATTTTGTCATTCTATTAATAAAAAAAATTAAAAAATTAACTTAGCCCTCAATAAAAAAAATTAATTGAATCTTTAAAAAAAAATTGTACTCAATTTAACAATTATAATTTAAATTACGAACAATTAGGTCTCATAATTTAAATTGTGATAATTTAATTATCCTGTGAAATTTATTATTAACTCACAAACAATCATTAAGATGACACGTGGCACTCACTGAAAGTGCTACGACATAAAAACGTAGAAGTCATAAGAAAATTTAAAAATATATTTAAAATCATAAAAATTTAAATTTAAAAAAAAAATTCTATCGAAGAAAACTTATATTTTTTTGCGCTGCCGCTCCTCGTGTTTCAGCACTTTGCACCGCTTGGTTGCAACAAGGTTGTTTCCATTCCACGTTTTTTGGTAATCATTTGCACTCGTTTCACTTTTATGAGATCTTACGGTAATGGAGTAGAAAATTTAGGGTACGAGGTTGTAATAGGATCAGTGTACCAAGTAAAAAAATTAAAGGACAAAAATAAATCGAACAATTCGTATATCTGATAAAACTTTTTGAGTATTTCCATGGAAGAGAGATACCGACGTAGGTGTTAGACGATCTTTGTGGATAACTTTTTGGATCAAATTCATTGGAAGGGGATGTGGCAGATATTTGATTGTCATGGTCTGGTGGTTATTATTTTTGTGTCAGCAAAACATACATGCCATGGTTTACGATTCAAATTTGTACGTATGATAACGGAGGAGGAGGCGATGCGGGCAATTAAACGGCTTAATGGTAAGGATTTATAGAGCGAAATTGAGGGTTGTGTTTGTGATGAGAGAGACGCGGGATGTGTATTGGAAACGAAAGAGATCGATTGACAATGAAAGAGGCTGCAATATAGGAAGGAGGGATAGAGTCGATCAAAGGTCGAATGAGATGGTTCAAGGTGTAATACCCTTCACTCGGGTTAGGAGTGAAAAGCGTTACGACGCGCAACAGGCAATGTAACGAGAACACTTAACGCATGACATTTAATAAATTAGCATCACATATTTTACTTTATCACATCTCGAAAACTGGTCTAGTCAGAATTAGGTTTCGATGGCCGAATATTTTATATCGATTGTATAATTTATTTGATATTATCTAAGCCAAAATATTATTTAGGTTAATTTATGATAGTTTTATTATTATTATTATTATTATTATTATTATTATTATTAAAAAGAGGAATGTGCCGTGGCAATTCCTTCAAATTGAAGGAATTGCCCAATTGAAAGGCACGCATGTGCTTTGTAAGGGCCACTCGGCTAATTTGTGTTTAGTGTGGCATTTGCCACCAACGTAGCAACATCCCAAGGGGGTTTAAACCCAAGCAAATGCCACGGCCAAGGGGGCTAAGGCCATTTGAAGCCAACCATTCGTATATAAATAGAAGGGGGGTTTACGTAGAATGCATAGAAATGTAAGGAACGGAGCAACAGTTCAGTATTAGATTAGTAGCTCAATTTTCACACTTTAGCGATGTCGAATCTTTACTAACGTTAGGTTTAAGAAGTCGATAAGGAACAACTGCCGAAAATTAAGGATAAAAACGTTATTGTTCGAGAACCTTAAAAGCGTTAGGTTATCGAGGTGAGTGTAGTCAGAGTCTCGAAAATAAGCGAGGAGCCTTTCCGAATTCATCATTATTGATTTCGTTTGTTTTACTAACCATTGAATTAAAGGAATCTGCATAAGTCATTATCGACTGTTGGTGTAGTGATGTTATTTGTGTATCCAAATACGGTTGAATCGATCCAAGGAAATTATTGACTGTTGCTATTGATTATTAATGCTATGATATTGATTATTGATGTCATGATAGTTATTGTTTTTATTGAGCATAAAAATGATATTTATGTTCATGATGTAGTATTATTGAAGATATCGAGATATTTTGTATCACATGATAAGTTCATTCATTGTCTATGACCACCTCACTTAGACTATAAAAGTCTAATGCATTCATCTTCATAAAATTTCAGGCTAGCAAGATGTTCGGTTCGAGACTGGAGAAGTCAAAGGATCGACATGTCACTACAAGATTAGAGTAATGTGCTTTGTCCTTATGAACTCCTAGAATGATGACAAAGTAGTTAAACTAGTCGCTTGTGGCCCTATTATTGTGTATATGTTGTCTATGTTTTGTATACGGTTTTAAAGCACTATAAGGACTTTTAAGTTCGGTTAAAAGCGACTAAAAATAACATATTTGGCACTAAAATATTGATTAAAAATTTAAGATTTATGTCACTGATCTCCATTTTTATTTTTTAGTAACACTCTCCAAACTGGTTCACTACCAGACCGAAAAGGGATGTTACAATTAGTGGTATCAGAGTTAGAGTTTAGTCGATTTTGGACTAAGCGCAACTTTGTATGTATTGTTTATTGTGTTACTTTGCCACCTAAGAGTTAATTTATTGTGTATTGTGACTTGCCGGCTAATCCGATCTCTTTATGTATTGATGACTAACCTTAGTAAGGCTCATATAGATGAGCTTATTACCATCGGAGAAAATTCGAGGACGAATTTTCTTTAAAGGGGAGAGAGTTGTCACATCTCGAAAATCGGTCTAGTCAAAATTAAGTTTCGATGACCGAATATTTTATATCGATTGTATAATTTATTCGATCTTATCTGAGCCAATAAATATTATTTAGGCTAATTTATGACCGTTATTATTATTATTATTATTATTATTATTATTATTATTATTATTATTATTATTATTATTATTATTATTATTATTATTATTATTATTATTATTATTATTATTATTATTATTATTATTATTATTATTATTATTATTATCTGAGCCACGCATGTGCTTTGTAAGGGCCACTCGACTAATTTGTGTTTAGTGTGGAATTTGTTAGAAAATTGGTGTTAATCCAACAATAACATAATAAACAATAAAATCAAATATTGATATTATTATAAATCGAACAGAATAAGAAATAAAAATTAATAATTTAGATACAACATATCTAAAACCAAACCGATTGGGAACACTTTCTGAAAGAAAACGTGTTGAGGCCTGCACGAAGGCAGTTTCCTTAAGACAGATTTTCGGCCACTCCTATGGTGCTTGAGTTCGTTGGTCGTCTGTCTCCCAAGATACAACAACAGATGATCAGCCGTAGTTGCATTACTGTGGAGATCAAGAACTGACCCTTACCTTCGCTATCACCGAAAACCACTTGTAAAATCCACAGAGTAAAACAATAAAAAATTTCTGTGGTTTTTGTTGGTTGTAAACCTAGAAGCTTTACTCCCTATTTATAGGATTGTCATGAGGGTATAAGTGGAAATTTTGACCTAATGGAGCATTTAATATTGAAAATCAATTGATTCTCCTATAAAGCAATTTTCAAAATTATTATCTGAATTAAAGGTAACTTCTAATATTTACCCTTTTAATTCCAAGATAAAATTTGGCAAATTTATGCTTTTATTTGAGGAAAATTCATTTCAAATTTGGGTCAAAATATCTGCAAGCCCACGAAGAACCAGACCGATTCAGACATTTGCGTTACCCACGTCGTGCACGTCTTCACATTTACGAACCAACAATTGGTTCCACATTTTCCTCAACAACATTTGAATCAATTTCATATTCAAAGCTCCAAAATTATCAAAATTTTCCAACAATTCTTGTAACACTCGTGTTTTGGGGTTAGGAGTTAGCCGAGTTTATAGTCCGAGTCAATAAAATTAAAGTAAATAAATTAAACCCTAAATAAAGACCTAATTGAGCTTTAGTAAAAGGGGAGGGACCTATAATGTAATTTTACCCAAAAGTTTTAAAAGAAGGAAGACAACTTTCAAAGTTGTCATCTTCTCCCCTTTCCCCACAAAACCCCACGTGAAAACACCTCCCCATCTCCAAACTCTCTCTAAATATCAAAGCTACTATTCCATTGATTTGCAACTTGATTTCAACACCATTTTGAAAGGTAAACATGTTTTCTCACTCTCCTCTTTATTCCCTATCTACCTATGGTCTTAGATTTTAAAGTTATGGAGTTTTGAAAATTAGTGTTTGTTTTAAAGTTTGGGTTTTTAAGGGGTTTTTCATCTTGTTTTGATTAATTGAGTTGGGGCTTTGTTTACTCATGTTAAAATACACATTATATGTTAATTTGGTTGGATTTTGATGAAAATCCGAAGTGGGTTCTTAGACCCATTTTTGAGATGTCAAAAACTCCATTTTTGGTGGGTTTTAGGTTGAAAACAAAGGGCTGATGGTATATGTATGTTAGAAGGATGTTTTGGGACCATTTAGATGTCATTTGGGTGTTGAAAATGGAATTTTCTGCTGGGTAAAATAGGAGTACGAAAATGGGAATTTTGGTGATTGTTTGGGTTGGAAATTGTTGGAGCTTGGCTTTCACCTATGGGTTGATGTTGTGGCTGAATTTAGCAATCATTTTTGAGTATAAGATGTGTTGGAAACTTGGGTTTTGAGCAAGGATTATGGGCTGCTTGAATTAGATAAAGTTGGGGTTTGGTCATGACTTGAAATGTTGAGTTTGATATTTGAATTTGTGTTCCGGGTTAGCTACCTTGATGTTTGAGTTGATTTGAGGTTGTTTTGCTTGTGTTGAGGTAATTAGAAGCGAGGTTTTGGGTTGGTGAAGCCTTGGAGCAAATCCGGAAATTGAAGACCATGGTTGCTTGGTACTTGAGCTTGGAGGTGTAGGTGAGTGGTTAATGTTTTTAAAATGGTTTTAAGTGGTTGGATCAAGCATGTGGACTAGGTTGGGCTTAGTAGACCCACCTAGAGTTAGGATTAGGGTGGTAGCCTAATCCTAAGCTTTAGTTAGAGACCTTGGATGTACTCTTTAATTATTGTTATGCCTCATGATGATTATGTATAATGTGATACACATGTATGTGGAAGTATGGCTTAATGTGTTGACTACACGTATGTTGATGACAAATATAATGTGGATATATGATGTGATAATTGCTTGGATGATATACATGTGATGTTGGTTTGTGAAATGAGGTTATGAGGTGGATTGCATGATTTTGAAGAATCATGGTGAGTACGTGCTAAGCACAGAAATTATGTTAAAATTGATGTTGTGAAAGGTTGTGGAATTTGATTTATATTGGCACTAGTATGCTTGGGTACAATGATCGATCATTAGGATGAGTGTGCACACAAATTGAGTAAAAACGTACGTGACCTTGGTGGCGTTAAGGCACCAAAAAGGAGTACGATGATGTAATATTCCACCGGAAATTTATATATATTCTACGTGATGATGAGTGGAATCCCATCCGTAGGGCATGTGGTGATGAGTGGAATCCCCCCATGCAAGGACCGGTGATGAGTGTAATCCCATCGAGGTAACGTTGTTGTTGGAAATGCGTTCCAACGGGTTATCCGCGTATTCGAGTCATAGCTAGGTGCCAATATGAGGTTGTATGTGTATACGAATATGAGATTATGTACATATGCTTATATGATACGAAATGTGATGCCCTTTATGAATTGATATATGAGGTGGTTAATGCATTGAGTTATGTATCATTGTACGTTGAACTTATGAGTTGTTGAGCATGGCATAATGTTGATCATATGTTCATGCATCATGTTCATTTTGGCTTTTGCGGATCGGAGGTAAGAACATGCATTTCATTATGGAAGTTGCTCGTGCTTGGACCCTACATTGTCGAAGGTTTGTTTTATGAGCTTACCCTCACTAAGCTTTCATGCTTACGCTCTCTTTTGTTCGACAATGCAGATTAATAGCTTGTGGGTGGCAAGGGCAAGGAAAGGTCTCCAAGTGATGCTCTTGGTTAGCTCAATGTATGAGATTTTAAGTGATAGAATATAATAGTTAAGCAATGGGATAGGTATTTGTTGATTTGAGTTTTGATGTATGTCGATATTGGTTTGGTTCGTGGGTGCCTTGTTTGATCTATAAATATTGCTTAGGTTACATGCCTTGAATGTCTACATGTTTGGTTGCTAAGGCATGAAATCTTAAGTGCTTGTATGCCCATTTATGCATAAATTGCCCTTTTGTATGAATGCTATGTATGGACGTCTTGCTAGTTGTTTGGTTGCTACCTTTGGTTTAAGTATGGTAGTTTAAGTGTTTGTGTGTGCATAGGAGAGTCTAAAAGTGCATCTAGAGTCGTGTTTGGAGTCGTTAAGTTGGAAGTTGTGGGATTGCAGAGCAGGGCGTATCGATACGCCTAAGGGCCGTATCGATACGCCCTTGCCCAAATGCCACAGCTTTTGCCTGGCATACCGATACCCTAAGGGTATCGATACCCTCCAAAGTTACTGGAATTTGGAGTTTTGGTTGAGAGTAGGGCGTACCGATACAGGGTTCACGCGTATCAGTACAGGTCTACTCTGTTGACTAAGGAGGGTTGACCGAGAAGGGCGTATCGATACGCTCAAGGGCTGTATCGATACGGTCTTCCCGGAGTTGACTCCTTGGGTTGACCTGGTCAGGGCGTATCGATACCCTTGGTTATGGTACCGATACGGTCTGCCCTGTAAGTTTAAAAATGGACTGCTTTGTGTGTGGCCATGGTTCTAATGTGACTTCCTTTGAATGTTTCCCGCTGTCGTGATCACTTAGGACCTAATGTTCCTCTAGACAAGATTAAAATACAAAGAAAAAAAATAGGGTTGCTAACCGAGGGGAACCTTAACGGGTTTCACTCGGTTTTCCCCGTGTGGCCCACTCAGACCGGTCATCCGGCCAGACCGGGACGAGGGGGTTACATTTGTTGGTATCAGAGCCTAAGGTTTCCGAGACCTTGGGCAGGTAAGTGAGGTAAGTTGTGTTTTATGATTGATATGCACGGTGATTGCTTGCCATGTAAGCATGTTGCTTGTTATCCGTGTATGCTGTGATGTATGATTGTTTGATTGAGAATGTATGTTGTTGGATTATACGCATATGTTTGCTTGTTTAGCAAGTAAGCCTTGTTATATGCTTGATTGAGCATGTATGTGAGTTGAATTGTTTGAAAACATGTTTAGTGGAGTCCCATTGCTACTATTACATCAAAAAAGAGATTTTAAGTGAGGGAAACATACTTGAGCCACTTGGACCCTTTCCTTTGCTAACCCAGTTTGTATGTTAATTTATTGTTGTTGTTGTTGTTGATTCATTGCTTTTCGGTAAGTAGAAGTTGTAGTTCCTAAAAAGGTGGACGATGTTGAGGGAGTCCATCATCTTAGTTAGGGAGGTATGGTTGTACCGGGATTGAGGTACAATTTGTCCGTTTGAGACAGTGTGTATGTGGGTTGATTTCTGTGGATGAGGGACGATGTGATCAACTCTGGCATTAGTTGGTAAGAAGAAGTGAAGGCCTATGAGTGGGGGTCAGAGTAGTGTCGATGTTTTATCGAATGAACCCTTGGTACAATATTAAGTTGGTTTTCTCCAGTTGATTCTAAATCCGTGCTTTTGTATATCGTTAGCAAGTGTGCAAGTTTGAACATGGCTGGTGAAGTGTTAGTTGGTGACCGTTGGGGTTCGGCCTATGATTTTAATGCAAGACAGTCGGTCAGTGTCCGTGAGTGGGAGCTAGTTTGTGTGATTGAGTCAGTGTACGTTGAGTTGTCTTCCAGCAAGCGGAAGAGATGAAGTCATTTCCGATATAGTTGAGTCGAGAAGGGAGTCTTGAGCTTTGACTCCAGGTTGTTTGTTAGGGGTAGAGCAAGTCCAGCATGACTGTTGGTGTGTGATCAGAATTGAATCTTGAAGTTACGAGATGCTCTAAGAACAGTTTAAAAGAGTCAGATTTTGTTGAAGAACCAGTCTGAAAACAAGAGGACCGAAGACTATCAGTTGTGTACATGTGAAGTTGCAATTTTTGCGGATACCTTCTTTTGCGTGAGCATGTAAGAAATTAGATATCTTTGTTGAGACCTTAGATGTAGGGACACATGTGACTAGCCTTTTGGGAGATAGTAGTGATCAGAAAGATGTACAGAAGATGTTGTTGGTGGTTCAGAGTTACTAGTTTCTAGTAGATGTGAAGTGATTGTCTTCCTACGGTTTCGATGTACCTTTTTGACATGGTTTGGCTTGTAGAGCACAAAGTTAGGATATACATGAGACGAAGAGAGAGTTGACTTGAAGTCGCAGATTTTTGTGAGACTGTAGTAGTAGGTGAGGATGCGAACTTCTTTTGAATGATTGATCCAGCTTTAGAGGTCAAGGATTGGTTGAGTTTAGTCAACAAGCTTACTTAGCAATTGTGATGAATTTGATTTTGAATGAATATTAAACCACAGAATGTTAGAATAGTTGTGTTTTCCTTTTCTAGAAGTGTTTGGAAGAATTGCCGGTTTACCTCTTGTTAGAGGAGAAGAGTTTGCTATTGAGACCGTTTTTGAGGTTGCTTCTGTTTTGTTTGTTCTGTAACTTATGAATCCCGGAAGAATTGAGATTGTTGAAGAATTAACTTCGAGACTTGTTAGACCATAGATTCATTTGGCTTAGTACATCATCTTAGAGTATGACAATGCGATTTGTGAAGAAGAAAGAGTGACAGTACGAGAATGCGTTTAGATTTCAGACAGTTCAAACAAGTGGCAGTGAATAATTAGTATCCGTTTCCGAGTGTCAGTGATTTGTTGATCAGTTAGTGTGTGCTTCAGTATTTTCGAAGGTTAGTTGAGATCAGTTTACTACCAGTTGAAAGTGAGAAAAGTTGAAGTATCGGAGACAGCTTTAGGGGCAAGATGTGATCACCTTGAGCTCTGAGTTATGTCGTTTTATTTGACTAGTGTATTAGTTACCTTCATAAAGATGTTGAACAGAATAATTCCCGAGTCCCTTGATCAGTTGTAATAGTTCTCATAGATGACACATGAGTATATTCACGTACCGAAGAAGGCCATGACAAGCTTTGAAGTTAGTGTGGTAGATCCTTTTAAGGAATCAGTTGTATGCCAAGTTGTGCAACGTGAACTCCGAGTTAATGAAGATGATCTCCTCGGACATGTAGATCAGCCGAGAGTGTTAGAGTAAATCTCAAGTAGACAAAAGAAGATATGAGTTGGAAGAAATTGAAGACTGTGACAGATATCTATAGTTCCTAGGTCTAGCATTGTTACTTTCAGAGAACTGTAACTAGTCTTTTGAAGATAGTTGCTCCATTGATAGATTAATACAGAATAATGTTCAGTTGTGTGGTTAGATGCGAGACAATGAGCCCTTGAGAAACCGAAAGAGACTTTGAAGAGAGCTTCGACCTTGAATCAGCTTATATCAGAGAAAGAGTTTGCGAACCATAGTGATGTGTTACGTGTAGAGTTAAGTTGTGTGCTTATGCAAGACAGAAGATTGTGGCTTGTGCGTCAAGATAGTTGAAAGACTGTGAGAAGAGTTATCTGATATGAGACATAGAGTTAATTACAGTCGTATTTGCTTCGAAGACTTAGAGACAAAGCTTGTATAGTAAGAAATGCGCAGTGTATATGTACGTATCATCAGAACTCGAAATATTTGAAGACTTGGGAAGGGTTGAAACTCGAACCGCATAAAGTGTTAGAAATGCTTGAAGACTGTAATGTCAAGATTGAGTACCATTCGAAGAGAGTCAACGTAGTAACCGATGTTCCAAGCTGTATTTGTTGTTAGATCAGTGGTGGAGTTGCGAGTTGTATTTGCCGAATTCAGCTTACCGAATGATAGTAGTTTTGTGGCCGAGTTCATGTTGAACCTACTTTGAGTCAGGATGTTTGAAGAGAAACAGTTGCAAGAAAGATTCTTGACACCTCACGTGCAAGACATAGCGGAAGGAAGATCTTCAGAATACAGTTTTAGAGATGATAGAATTTTGCATTTTAGAGACAGAATAGTTGTACCGATTGACATAGTGTTTTGAGATGTATTGTTTTGGCCGAGGCACACGATAGTTCATTTGTATTGCATCTGAGTAGTATGAAGACGTATTGTGGGTTGAAGATGAATACTTCGAGATTGAGATAATGTGTGATGTGGTTCAGTATGAGGGTAAGTGTATAATTTGCCAGCATGTCAAGACCGAACGTCATTTTTCTTCTAGTTTGTTACCTCCGTGGAAGGTTCTTAATGGAAGTGGGTAATAGAGATCCGAGGTTTCAACTATATTGTTTTTGAAGACGTCTGCATAGTGTTTGGTTAATTGATGAAGTCAGATGATCAGTTAGAGAAAGTCATCGGTCAAGTTTTTAAACAGTGTTGTATGAGATTGTGAATCGGGCTAGTTCAGTTGTTTATTTGTTGCGGTTACCACCAGAGTTAGAAAGAGGTTTGTGATGTGATTCGTGTATCTATGATTCGGGGATGTGAATCAGATCTGCTCCGTGCTATGTCCGTTGAAAAGATTGCGTTGAGTTTGAAATTGCCTGCAACGAAGAATTAGTTGAGATCTTAGCATCAAATATCTATTGTTGTGTGGTAAGTCCACTGAGATTGGTTAGTGTGTTGTGGTGTGAAAGAAAGTGGGTTCCAGTCCGATAAATTTCAGGGACGAAATTTCCTTAAGTGGGGGAGAGTTGTAACACCCGTGTTTTGGGGTTAGGAGTTAGCCGGGTTTATAGTCCGAGTCAATAAAATTAAAGTAAATAAATTCAACCCTAAATAAAGACCTAATTGAGCTTTAGTAAAAGGGGAGGGACCTATGTTGTAATTTTACCCGAAAGTTTTGAAAGAAGGAAGACAACTTTCAAAGTTGTCATCTTCTCCCCTTTCCCCACAAAACCCCACGTGAAAACACCTCCCCATCTCCAAACTCTCTCTAAATATCCAAGCCACTATTCCATTGATTTGCAACTTGATTTCAACACCATTTTGAAAGGTAAACATGTTTTCTTACTCTCCTCTTTATTCCCTATCTACCTATGGTCTTAGATTTTAAAGTTATGGAGTTTTGAAAATTAGGGTTTGTTTTAAAGTTTGGGTTTTTAAGGGGTTTTTCATCTTGTTTTGATTAATTGAGTTGGGGCTTTGTTTATTCATGTTAAAATACACATTATATGTTAATTTGGTTGGATTTTGATGAAAATCCGAAGTGGGTTCTTAGACCCATTTTTGAGATGTCAAAAACTCCATTTTTGGTGGGTTTTAGGTTGAAAACAAAGGGCTGATGGTATATGTATGCTAGGAGGATGTTTTGGGACCATTTAGATGTCATTTGGGTGTTTGAAAATGGAATTTTCTGCTGGGTAAAATAGGAGTACGAAAATGGGAATTTTGGTGATTGTTTGGGTTGGAAATTGTTGGAGCTTGGCTTGCACCTATGGGTTAATGTTGTGGCTGAATTTAGCAATCATTTTTTAGTATAAGATGTGTTGGAAACTTGGGTTTTGAGCAAGGATTATGGGCTGCTTGAATTAGATAAAGTTGGGGTTTGGTCATCACTTGAAATGTTGAGTTTGATATTTGAATTTGTGTTCCGAGTTAGCTACTTTGATGTTTGAGTTGATTTGAGGTTGTTTTGCTTGTGTTGAGGTGATTAGAAGCGAGGTTTGGGGTTGGTGAAGCCTTGGGAGCAAATCCGGAAATTGAAGACCATGGTTGCTTGGTACTTGAGCTTGGAGAGGTAGGTGAGTGGTTAATGTTTTTAAAATGATTTTAAGTGGTTGGTTCAAGCATGTGGACTAGGTTGGGCTTAGTAGACCCACCTAGAGTTAGGATAAGGGTGGTAGCCTAATCCTAAGCTTTAGTTAGAGACCTTGGATGTACTCTTTAATTATTGTTATGCCTCATGATGATTATGTATAATGTGATACACATGTATGTGGAAGTATGGCTTAATGTATTGACTACACGTATGTTGATGACAAATATAATGTGGATATATGATGTGATAATTGCTTGGATGATATACATGTGATGTTGGTTTGTGAAATGAGGTTATGAGGTGGATTGCATGATTTTGAAGAATCATGGTGAGTACGTGCTAAGCACGAAAATTATATTAAAATTGATGTTGTGAAAGGTTGTGGAATTTGATTTATATTGGCACTAGTATGCTTGGGTACAATGATCGATCATTAGGACGAGTGTGCACACAAATTGAGTCAAAACGTACGTGGCCTTGGTGGCGTTAAGGCACCAAGGAGGAGTACGGTGATGTAATATTCCACAGGAAATTTATATATATTCTACGTGATGATGAGTGGAATCCCATCCGTAGGGCATGTGGTGATGAGTGGAATCCCGCCCATGCAAGAACCGGTGATGAGTGTAATCCCACCGAGGTAATGTTGTTGTTGGAAATGCGTTCCAACGGGTTATCCGCGTATTCGAGTCATAGCTAGGTGCCAATATGAGGTTGTATGTGCATACTAATATGAGATTATGTACATATGCTTATATGATACGAAATGTGATGCCCTTTATGAATTGATATATGAGGTGGTTAATGCATTGAGTTATGTATCATTGTACGTTGAACTTATGAGTTGTTGAGCATGGCATAATGTTGATCATATGTTCATGCATCATGTTCATTTTGGCTTTTGCGGATCGGAGGTAAGAACATGCATTTCATTTTGGAAGTTGCTCGTGCTTGGATCCTGCATTGTCGAAGGTTTGTTTTATGAGCTTACCCTCACTAAGCTTTCATGCTTACGCTCTCTTTTGTTCGACAATGCAGATTAATAGCTTGTGGGTGGCAAGGGCAAGGAAAGGTCTCCAAGTGATGCTTTTGGTTAGCTCAATGTATGAGATTTTAAGTGATAGAATGTAATAGTTAAGCAATGGGATAAGTATTTGTTGATTTGAGTTTTGATGTATGTCGATATTGGTTTGGTTCGTGGGTGCCTTGTTTGATCTATAAATATTGCTTAGGTTACATGCCTTGAATGTCTACATGTTTGGTTGCTGGCATGAAATCTTAAGTTCTTGTATGCCCATTTATGCATAAATTGCCCTTTTGTATGAATGCTATGTATGGACGTCTTGCTAGTTGTTTGGTTGCTACCTTTGGTTTAGGTATGGTAGTTTAAGTGTTTTTATGTGCATAGGAGAGTCTAAAAGTGCATCTAGAGTCGTGTTTGGAGTCGTTAAGTTGGAAGTTGTGGGATTGCAGAGCAGGGCGTATCGATACGCCTGAGGGCCGTATCGATACGGCCTTGCCCAAATGCCACAGTTTTTGCCTGGCGTACTGATACCCTAAGGGTATCGATACCCTCCAAAGTTACTGGAATTTGGAGTTTTGGTTGAGAGTAGGGCGTACCGATACGGGGTTCACGCGTATCGGTACGGGTCTACTCTGTTGACCAATGAGGGTTCACCGAGAAGGGCGTATCGATACGCTCAAGGGCTGTATCGATACGGTCTTCCCAGAGTTGACTCCTTGGGTTGACCTGGTCAGGGCGTATCGATACCCTTGGTTAGGGTACCGATACGGTCTGCCCTGTAAGTTTAAAAATGGACTGCTTTGTGTGTGGCCATGGTTCGAATGTGACTTCCTTTGAATGTTTCCCGCTGTCGTGATCACTTAGGACCTAATGTTCCTCTAGACAAGATTAATATAAAAAGAAAAACAAATAGGGTTGCTAACCGAGGGGAACCTTAACGGGTTTCACTCGGTTTTCCCCGTGTTGCCCACTCGAACCGGTCATCCGGCCAGACCGGGACGAGGGGGTTACAATCCCCCACATGAATGAAATTGATTTAATCACAAACACTTTGACTCGATGTGGTGATAGATTCTATGATCGATAGCTGCATAGGATAGGTAGGTGTCCACCCTTGAACCTTCCCTTGTGAATATATATTTACTTTACTAGCTGACCAGTAGACGTAATGTCCTTGAACTGTTCTACCGTTTGTGTAAACGATGATATACTTCACACAACTACCTCCCTGACAAGAGTATTTGTTCTCATGGTATGTCCATATGGCCGTGGACATCGCCTGGTTCTACAAGAGTTTGAAAGAACTATGCCCAATAGTCTCATTGAAGCGGCTCCACTTCACTCTCACATAGGTGACTTATGTTGCTTGACTCACAAATGCACACAATGGTCATTAAAAGCATTACTTAGCCTAAACCACTTTGATCACTGTTTACATCATAGGAATGGACTTGGGGATAAGAGCCCCTACAGTGACCGCACATGTCTATGCAATTAGGTTGTCCCTTTGAACCTAGATCTTGGGATCTCCAGTTAACTAGGTAGGGTTTTCCTTCACATAGCACCTTAAATTTACATGGGCTTTAGTCTCATTCCTTTCGGGTTTTTTTGAACTTGATCTCGAGTTAACCATTTGGTTAGTGGATCCACAATGTTATCCTTTGATTTCAAAAAATTAATAGAGATAACTTCATTTGAGATCAGTTGTCTAACAGTATTAAGTCGATGACGCATATGTCTCGACTTACCCATTATACACAAAGCTATGTGCTCTACCAGTTGTGGGCATTGGCTTTGGTCGTTTAGGAATATCCTTCAAGAAATTTCCGAAGCCATTCGACTTCTTTTCTAGACTTTTCTAGAACTACAACTCAAATTCTATTATGGATTTGATTATAATCATTTTCTTAAGGATTTTCATGACACGGTTCCTCCTCCCAAAGTGAAGACATATCCACTTGTGCCTTTGATATCTTGAATATCATATATCCAATTGCATCGGAGTGTCCTTCTAAATAGTAGGATCTCTGAAATAATGCAATTCATAATCTCGAGTATATCTAAGATATCTCAATACCCTCATAATTGATTTCTAGTGATTTTCACTTGAATTGCTTGTGAATCTACTTGAACTGCTCACAGTAGAAACAATATCTGGTCTATTGAATCTACTTGGTCAACACTTTGATATTTATTCTTTAACAAAAGTTGGCATGTATTTATTGGAGTTATGGCTATGCCGGAAACATCCTTGCCAAACTTCTCTTGCCCGCGTAGTATGACTACATCAATATGAGACCTTCAAGTGATCGTTTGATTTGGATGCCCAAAATAAAATATCTTAATCTCATATTTTTCATGTCAATCTTGAATTTGACAAGTCTTTGGTACGTTTACCATTTTATTGTTGCTTCCAACAATGAATATGTTATTAACATACAAACATAGAATAATATATCCAATGTTAGTAGTTTTGACATATACACATTTGTCACACTCATTTATCTTGAAGTCATTTGTCATCATGACATTATCGAACTTCTCATGTCTTTACTTTGGTCCTTGTTTAAGTCTATACAAGGACTTCACCAATCTACATACTTTTCTCTCTTGACTTGAAACTACATAACCCTCAGGTTGTTCCATGTATATTTCTTCATCAAGATCTTCATCTAGAAAAGATCTTTTAACATCTATTCGATGTACGTCTAGATTTCGCAAAGCGACAATTGTAAGTATCATACTTATGGAGGTTATCCTTAATACATGAGATTATGTATCGAAAGAGTCAAGACATTTGGTAACCTTTTATTACCAATCTGGTCTTATACTTATCAATTGTTCCATCTACTTTCATTTTTCGTTTGAAAATTCATTCAAAACTTAGTGGTTTAATTCACAGAGAAAGATCCACTAATTCTTCACGTATAGTTTTGCATGATGGAATCAATTTCACTCTTAATGCTATCTTTCCATAAGGTGCCTTCAGATGAATGTATAACATCATTATACGTTTGAGATTCAACCTCTAGCATAAAGTTTAGAAAAATGATCCAAAGAATTTTTCTACCCTTGCTCATTTACTTCTTTGTGGCTCTATTTCAAGCTCAAACCCTTGTTGATCATTTGAGTCATCTTTATCGATAATCTCTGAAGTTCGTTTCATTGAACTTTGACCAACTTCCCTAGCTTTACAAGGGAATACATTTTCAAAGAAAAGGAATCCTTTGCTTCCATTATCGTATGCTTGTGAATCTTAGGGTTCTTCGATTCATGCACAAGAAATCGATATACATTGCTATATTTTATATAGCCAATGAAAATACAATCGACCATATTTAGGGATCTATTCTCAGTTGCTTTAGTAATGAGGTCATTACCTTTGCAAGACACCCCCACATTTTCAAGTAGTTGTAGGAAAGTTTAATTACCTTCCATAACTTATATGGTGTCTAGTCTCTTTAATTATGAGGAATCTTGTTTAAAAAGTAATTAGCTTATAGAACAGCTTCCCCGACATGTTAGGCACATTATAGTACCAACGTTACTCATATAGAGCTTCTCCCCATCTTAAACCTTTAATTAAGTTTGGGATTTAATATCATGCTCATAGAGAAAAATTTCCAATATAGCTTCATCTTTACATTATTTTTGTGCTATCATCAATGAATGTAATAAACATATTGCTTCAACCAATATGTTACCATATCAATTGTTATGACAATAACATTGCCCTTGTTTGGAAATCTATAGTCCGAATACTTGTTCCTATCTTATGGAAATTGAAGCATTTCTCATGAAATTTTACTTCTTAAACACACCGTCTAATTTACAGTTTGAAGTCGTTTTTGACTTCCACTACGTTTACCGTGATAATATTTGTCTTAACAATATTTACCTTAGTAACATTTGAAGGTGGTAACAATATTTACCTTATCCTCTCTAATAATAGGAGGATCGCCCTTCAGATATTTAACCATGTTTATCACGGTCAATTATGCAACATCTTTTGTTGCCATGTATGAAATTCTTTCCAATAAATTTCACTGATTTTTCCATTGTGTCACGTAGACACAATCCAAAACCAATCATTACGAATCTGTTAAGCGCCAGGAATTTAGTCAAAGACTAAAACCAGAAACAGAAATATAATTTCTAACTTTTTTTTACGACAGAAATTTAGTAAACTAAACCCAAAACAAAAGTTCACACGGTATTAATAGAAAGAACAACAATAAACAATGCACCAGGTAGGTAAATTATGAAAGAGAGGTGGTGCACTAGGCACGCTTAAATACCAAGTCTCTCAAAGAACCAATCCTAGACATGCATTTTTAAATTTCCTTTCAATCACCGTTTATGGATTTCATACTTGAAATCATTCCAAGCATGGATGATCAATCGGAATCACTACCTTTGATTCACAACAATTTGGAATCTTCCATTTATGGTCCAACGACCCTCTCGATTCTTTAGCCATTTTTAAACACTGTGCACTTCATAGCATGCATCAGAATATACTTTAAGAATTTAATTTTGACATAGAGAACCAAGTTCTTCTATGCTTTGATTTGAGACCTCAGTCAGAAACAGCGCTCTGAATTTGGTAACCAATGTTACTTTCCGAAATAAATTCACCAATTTATTTCCAAAATAAAATCATACTTGATAATAAATTTGAGTTATTTTTTTCAAAATAAATTCACCAATTTATTTCAAGATTGAATCATTCTAGATTCTCATGAAATTAAATCTAACAATTTATTTTCTTTTACAAAATAGAATCATATTTGATTCCCAAGAAATAAATTCAACGATTTATTTTCTCCACAATGTTAGAATCACACGAGATTCTATTGAAAATAAATCCAATGATTTATTTTCTTTTCCAAAATTAGAATCAACACAATATTCTAATGAGGAAATAAATTACTAAATTTATTTCCATCATTCTTCTATTAAACAACAGAGATAATTAATCCTTAGATTTTAATTCAATTGATTCTTGTTTGGAAGATCAAGTAAACCCGTTAAAACGGAATGAATTAATTCCTGAAACGAATTATTTACGATATCTTTATTTTCAAAACAAATCACGACTTCGCCTGGATATCTTGTTTCTCTCTACAAAATTTCTCAAAAGAAATTGTTAGTACGGAATAAAATCCACATAGATTCCAAAAAAATACAAGAGAACACATTTAATGCCAAATAATGGCACATGATAAATCATATTAAAAACCAAAATTCATTAAGGAATACTAAAATTCTCTTAATATCATGATTTAATGTATTGAAAATACCATAACTTAAAAAGAATCATATTGATTCTTATTACCAGAAAGGTAAACTTTTAAAGCACATATAAAGATATTCCAAATTTATGGCTGCAAATATTAGGTAATAATATCATAACAATATTTCCAACATAATATTGTAATTTAAGGATTTACCTCAAATATACTCCAAGTTTGAAACTTGGCAAATCTTTGACTTGTCATCTCCTATATAGAGAGTATTTTCCTTATATAAAATATTATAGCAACTTTCACAAGAAAACAAACATGTTAGGAAACAACTCACATAAAAAGAAACAATATTCTTACATAAAATGAAACAATTAAATATTCCATGTCAAGCATAATGTAATATTTTACCTTAAAATTACATGTAACATGTATTTACATATGGTTTTAATATTACCAAAATAAAGCACGATTATAGGCGAAATCTTAAATTAAGGATTTACCTTAATTTATGCATGAATATATTTGTTTTTCAAAAAAAAATCCATAAAATGTTAATAAGACAAAAATTACCTTATATGATTTAATCACTTTGAATTGGGTGAGAGATAGCTGCCATTGCACCATAACTTAGAGTTGACAACAACTTAATATTCGAATATGGCCCTTGCTCCTACAAGGATTCTTTGCACGTTTATTCATCCTTTATGTATATTGATGGATTATTCATGGCCTTTGTAAAGTAACCAATTTCTAGAGGTGCCAACGATTGCCACCAACAAATACGATATATACTGATCATGACCATAAATATGGAATATGTTCGTCTTGGATTAAAACTCAAAAAAATATGTCTTAAGAATGTTAGATAATTGACGTTAATCCAAGAATAAAATAATAAACAATAAAAATCAAATATTGATATTATTATAAATCGAACAGAATAAGAGATAAAAATTAATAATTTAGATACAACATATCTAAAACGAAACCGATTGGGAACAAGTTCTGAAAGAAAACGTGTTGAGGCCTGCACGAAGGCAATTTCCTTAAGACAGATTTTCAGGCACTCCTATGGTGCTCGAGTTCGTTGGTCGTCTGTCTCCCAGGATACAACAACAGATGACCAACCACAGTTGCACTACTGTGGAGATCACGAACTGACTCTTGCCTTCGCCTATCACTGAAAACCACTTGTAAAATCCACAGAGTAAAACAATAAAAAATTTATGTGGTTTTTGTTGGTTGTAAACCTAGAAGCTTTACTCCCTATTTATAGGATTGTCATGAGGGTATAAGTGGAAATTTTGACCTAATGGAGCATTTAATATTGAGAATCAATTGATTCTCCTATAAAGCAATTTCCAAAATTATTATCTGACTTAAAGGTAACTTCTAATATTTACCCTTTTAATTCCAAGATAAAATTTGACAAATTTATGTTTTTATTTGAGGAAAATTCATTTCAAATTTGGGTCAAAATATCTGCAAGCCCACGAAGGACCAAACCGGTTCAGACATTTGCGTTACCCACGTCGTGCACGTCTGCACATTTACGAACCAACAATTGGTGTTACATTTTCCTTAACAACATTTGAATCAATCTCTTATTCAAAGCTCCAAAATTATCAAATTTTTCCAACAGAATTTGCCACCAACGTGGCAACAACCCAATGGGGTTTAAACCCCAAGCAAATGCCACAACCAAAGGGGGGCTAAGGCCATTTGAAGCCAACCATTCATATATAAATAGATGGGGGTTACGTAGAATGCATAGAAATGTAAGGAACCGAGCAACAGTTTAGTATTAGATTAGTAGCTCAATTTTCGCATTTTAACGATATCTAATTTTTGCTATCGTTAGGTTCAAGAAGTTGATAAGGAACAACCGCCGAAAGCTAAGGATAAGGACGTTATTGTTCGAGAACCTTAAAAGCGTTAGGTTATCGAGGTGAGTGTAGTTGGAGTATCGGAATTAGGCGGGAAGCCTTTCCGAATTCATCGATATTGATTTCGTTTGTTTTACTAACCATTAAGTTAAAGGAATTTGCATAAAGCATTATTGAAAGCCTTATTGGTAAGCATGAGTAAGTATTGCATATCGAGCATTAGAAATTGATTATTGCACATTGCTATTGAAACTTTGATATATGTCTATCGCTATTGAATATTTTTATTGATATTGATGTGGAAATATTGCTATTGAAATATCGTTGTTGAGCTATTGGTATTTGAACCTCGGGATCAAAGTATTGGATACAGTTGGTATGCCATAGAATTCATCAGCTCAGCGGTATGAAGTTTATACGGTGTAGTGGAGGGATGTGATATGTGATTGTCAAAAATGGTGTAGTGGAGGATATTAGACTATATTTATTCATTGTTAATGTAGTGGTGGAATTTGTGTATCCAAATACAGTTGAATCGATCCAAGGAAGAATGTTGATTATTGATATTGTCATTGATAATATGATCATTAATATTGCATTGGCGTGGTATTAAGATATTATTATTGGTGAATTGATTATTGATATTATGTTTCAACATGATTAAAGAGTATGCCATGATCATTGTATAGTTGATGATATGATTGTCATTAGAGCATGATAGTACACCAAGTACATTCGTTGTTATTGGCTACCTCACTTAGACTATGTAAGTCTAATGCATTCATTGTCCATACATTTCAGGTTAAGGAAAGTATTGGATCAAGATCGAGATTAGCTGGAAGTTTGGCAAGTCACCACGGGTTTAATGTAAAGTACTTTTGTTCCTTTGAACTCCTAGAACGGTGGCAAAGTAGTTAAAGTAGTTGATGATGATGTTTTGTTTATGTGTATAAAGGCTATGTGTTGTATGTGGATAAAGTGTCTTAAATGACTTGCTAAGTTTGCTTGAAAATGGCTTAATATGCATATTTGGCTTAAAAAGGTGAAAACATAGTAAATGTATTTGAATGATGATGAACATGGGCATGCCAATAGTTTATATCATTGGAATATTGTGTATAAAGTCTCATTGCATTTGGACATCGTATGGTATGTTAATTCGAATAAAAACCAGCAAAAATCTGTCATTACATGCTAGGCCGTATCGAAACGGGTGATGGCGTTTCGGTACGGGTAAGCATAAATGAATTTAAGGAAACAGGGTGTACCAAAACAGATTAGGGTCATACCGAAACATTTTGTCACTAGAATCCCTCGTTTCGATACGAGTTCATAGCGTATCGAAACGGGTCAAAGACAAAGTCAAAGGAAGTCAACTCGTACCGATACAGGGCTTGCCCGTATCGATACAATCAAAGAGGAAAAGTCAACATGGGTTGACCATCGTCCACCCGTATCGAAACTGACTTGAGTGTTTCGATACATGGTTAGTTAAATTGGTTAAAAGGCATAATCTGAAGATTTGCATTGTTTACAGTTTGGTCACTGTATTTTGGATGATTAAATTGAATGAGTAAAAGATCACCATTTTGCATGAAATTTTACAGGCTAGCTAATATTGCACTGAACCCGGTTCTCTACCAGGCCGAGAAGGGGTTGGAAGATGGTCAACCCATGTTGACTTTTCCTCTATGACCGTATCGATACGGACAAGCTCTATATCGGTACGGGTTGACTTCCTTTGACTTTGTCTTTGACTCATTTCGATACGCTATGAACCCGTATCGAAACGAGGGATTACAATGACAAAATGTTTTGGTACGACCCTAATCCGTTTCAGTATGCCTTGTTTCCTTAAATTCATTTATGCTTACCCGTATCGAGATGCCATCATTCGTTTCGATACAGCATGACCTGTAATGACAGAATTTTGCTGGTTTTTTATTCGAATTAACCTACCATACGATGTCCAAATGCAATGAAACTTTATACACAATATTCCAATGATATAACTACTGTCATGCCCATTTTCATCATCATTCAAATACGTTTACCATGTTTTCACCTTTTTAAGCTAAATATGCATATTAAGCCATTTTCAAGCAAACTTAGCAAGTCATTTAAGACATTTTATCCACATACCACACACAGCCTTTATACACATAAACAAAACATCATCATCAACTACTTTGCCACCATTCTAGGAGTTCAAAGGAACAAAAGTACTTTACATTAAACATGTGGTGACTTGCCAAACTTCCAGCTAATCCCAATCTTGATCTGATACTTTCCTTAACCTGAAATGTATGGAAAATGAATGCATTAGACTTACATAGTCTAAGTAAGGTAGCCAATAACAATGAATGTACTTGGTGTACTATCATGCTCTGATGACAATCATATCATCAACTATATAATGATCATGGCATACTCTTTAATCATGTTGAAACATAATATCAATAATCAATTCACTAATAACAATATCTTAATATCATGATAATGCAATATCAATGATCATATCATCAATGACAAAATCAATAATCAACATTCTTCCTTGGATCGATTTCAATCGTATTTGGATACGCGAATTCCACCACTACACCAACAACGAACAATATGGTCCAATATCCTCCACTACACCGTTTTTACCAACACACATCACATCCCTCCACTACACCGTATAATCTCCGTACCACTAAGCTCATGAATTCTATGGCATGCCAATTGTATCCAATACTTCGATCCCAAGGTTCGATAACAATAGCTCAATATCAATGATTCAATGACAATAATTCAATATCAATTATTCAATGACAGTAGTTCGATATCAATGATTCAATGGCAATATCTCATCAATCACATGGTTATAGCAACAGGCAATAGCAATAAACACATGTCAATGATTTTTTACATGGCAATGCTTCAATGATCTCCATAACAATAATAGCAATGCTATGGACGATGAATCAATGCAATACTTACCAAACTTATCAATATGGTTTTCAATGATGCTTTATAAAAAACCCCTTTAATTCAATGGTTAGTAAATCATACGAAATCAATGACGATAAATTCGAAAAGGCTCTTTTCCCAATTTCGAGACTCCGACTACACTCACCTCGATAATTCGAAGCTCCTACGGCTCTCGGATGACTATCCCTTTATTCCTAGCTTTCGATGGAGACGATGTATTAATCTTTTCCACTTCTTGAACTAGGAAGAACGATAAAGGATTATTAGAATTAATATGACAATACCTATACTTGAATAGCCATTAGCTATTAGACAAAGCTTATCTTAAAGCTTGGAATTGGACATCTAATAATTAAGAGAATCGATGATTAACTTAGGGCTTCCACTTACCCGATCGATAGCTATGAATCAATGTTCTTAAATTAAGGAAAACTCAAGCTCATAGAGTTCAACTAGGGAGGTGTATACTTGGGTGCTCAATGTTGAAGATGACAATGTTGGTGCTTGCTTATCCTTTTGAACAAAAGATGGGTTTTTGTCTCGGTGGAACTCAAACAAGAGATAAAAGCTCTCTTATTACTATTTTAAAATTAGCTACATCCCCAATCATTACCCCACCTCACCAAGGACCAATGGGAAGGTTTCCCTCAACCAAGGGTAAGCTTTAAAAATATTATTTATCCTTTCTATAATTATCAATATCAAACATATATATGAACACTAGTCATCTTTCCTGATGATAATCACGTGGAAAGGGCAACAATAAGCAGGTGAGTCATCACCTTATCATTTCCTTTAAACTCATTCGAAACAGGAACCCGTTTCGAAACGAGTGAAACCGTATCGAAACAGATAAGCAAAATTCCAAAAGTTAGTTAATACAGTTACACCGTATCGGAACGCCCCATAACCGTTTCAAAACACCTTACCTAGGCTGTTTCGGTACGGGTCTGACTGTATCGAAACACCCAGCTCAAAAACATCATTTTAGGCATTTTAAAGGCAATCTTAACTAAAGACTTGGTTCAGTTAAGGTCCTATAACAATATAATCTATAGCAAGGATTCGATATTTCAATATTTAATATCATTACTCCGATCATCGGAAATCCAATTTTGACTAGACCGGTTTTTGGGGTGTTACAAGCTTAATCTTTTCTAACAAATAGTGAGCCCAACAAAAGCTTTCACTTTCATATCGTACAAACATACTTATACAACAAACAACTTCCAATTACCATAAATATACTTATCCAACCAATTCTATCTTATACCAAATGTATACATATCAATCGAATCATCTTAGCATACGAAACTTACAATCAATTGAACACATTAAGGATTAAATCAATTTCCTTTCACCCGAATAGGCTAGATACAATTCCTGTAGAACTAAATATAATAATTAAAAAATGTTTTGGACAAAGTTAAAAAAAATTCAAAACCATTTCTAAGTCCAAACAACTTGAAACTATATTTATGGGATATTTTAAAAGGTTTTCAAAAGGTTTTAAAGCAAAATCCAACAAAACCACTCAGGCGTTTCGATATGGGTATTTACAGTGGCAAAACGTTTCGATACAACCTTAAGCTGTTTCGAAACGGGTTTCAATCTGGGTGAGTATTTTGCTTGGCGTTTCGATACGGCCACGACCGTTTTGATACGCCTATGTGACATGACATCAATAGTCATAAAACCCCAAACGGCTATTTCCCAACTACCTTTTAAATGCAGAGCGTTTCGATATGGGAATAAGCATTTCGATACGCCGTTTCGATACGGCCAAGAGCGTTTTGATACGGGTGCTACATCAGACTGCAACGACTCTTTCTATTTCAAGAGTGTTTCGAAACGGGGTCGAGCGTTTCGAAACAGGGAGCTACAGAACTATATTTATGGTGGGAAATAAAGTCTCCAACGGCTTCAATTCAACCCCAACGGCTAGTAACGGCTACAAACTCAAAGAGAAGTATAAAAGGGACCTCCAAGCATCTAGTAATGGTTAATGCTTCAATTGTAATACAACATATGATCAAAATGTGTCTTAGTGCTTAAGTGTCAATTTTTTGTATAGACAAACATGAGCCAAAATTGTTAGATTTGCTCAAGTGTTTTAGGATTGAGTGAGAGCTTAATTGTGCAAACAAATACCTATTAGAGGGATTTGAGTTTGCTTATTTTTATCTCTTTGTAAAGAGGGTTTGATCAAGGCTTTGGGTAGAAAGCTTGATCGGTTTGTAAGGGTTTCCTCCTAAGCCTAGAAAAGGAGACGAATCAATAGTGGATTGATTGGAAATCCTTAGTGGGAAGCTAAGGTAGTGGATGTAGACCTTGGTTAGAAGGTTGAACCACTATAAATTATCTCGTCTTTATCTTTTTAGCTTCCACACCTCTATCACCCAAAATTACACTTCTCTACCTCTTGGCGAGCAAGAACGGTTGAAGGAATCGAGCACCTAAAAACTCAACAATTCCTATATCAACTATTCGAACTAAGCATATATTAACTCAATCATATATTAAGAATCATTTTGAATTATCCTAGTATAAGCTTACAAATGAATCCATGAATTCTTATTAAAATAGTCTAAACTCATCTGAATATCATAATCGATCTACATCTCACAATCATATCTAAAAACATATACACTTTCTAAGGTCTCTATACCATACGAACATGACCTTCTCTAAGCTATACATGCCTATCCATTCATTTACCAATTCCAAGTGATTATACATGTTATCTTATTCACTCTAAGCATTCGATTAGCTTGGAAAAATCAGCCTCCAAACATAACATTAGCAATAAACATAACCAAGCATTAACCACACACACACACACACACATATATAAACGAGTATTACATACATCAAAACATGATTGGTTTACTACTTCATACCAACTATATAAATCGTATATACAAACCAAAATGATCATATATCCATAGAGCGCCTATTTACATACCATGCCCTTTACATATCAATCCATACTTTCATTTATACACATCTATATGCATACACAAAATCAACCTTATGCATGCAACTTGGATGACTAAACACAATACTAAGCCATCTACTAGGAGTACCAATAAGATGAAACAAGGCATACTTTGATTCAGTTGCTTGTGGATGCTACTAGAACATGATTAGGACAACTTTCGATCAAATTGTCATGTTGGTTTGGAAGAAGGAAATAATAGTTATAAGTACAATGAGTACTTAGTGAGGTAGCTCCTAGAACTATTAAATTTCATTTGTTTCATTAAGTGTATTATCTCATTAATCAAGGATCACCTAACTAGATCTTCAATCATTTAAGTACAACCTAGCCAGTTTCATGCATAATCAAGTAACATACTTAACTCATTTTGTTATCATCTCAAACATAGGTAAAACATGTAAATAATATCATACCAAAGACCAATCACAAAAATGTAATCATGTAACACATTCACATAGACAATTTGATGTTCGTCAATCACATTGATCAAACAAGATCCAAGCATTCAAGCATAGCTCATGTTCAAAGCATTTCATTCGATTATGATTACTATCCCTATGTATATATAAATCATACTCATTTCAAACTACTAGATTGGTTCATAAATATTTATTAACGTGTGAATACATTTCCATATGACTCATTTATATAACATTTTACAAATTTCATTTAACATATGACAAGTCTTATTCAGGGGCTTTTAAATGTTTTGCCTTGGTAGATTAGTGAGACTAGGTAATCGAGTCACAAAAATATAATATATCAAACATGGGATGGACAATGCATCAAGTGTCTCATATACCCACTCAAGGTGGTCATAATATTAACAGAGGATGCTCAAAGCATCAGAACCATTGGGTGCCAATAACACCAATACATAGAGTACATACAATACTAGGCCAGAAGAGCTCTAGACTCTAAGGCATGCCATTCTACCTAAGACCAACTAGTCAACCAAGGACTTTCAATGTATTTAAAGTTAAGCAAACACATTACAAGTGATTAACAATCACAAACAACAAGATCATATATCACATTTCTTGTTACTAATAGGTAGAACCAATCTCATATTCATCATTTCATAATTTTCAGCACAAGGCAACCATATAAGCATTTTCCTAGAATCATGTATCACATATATTGGCGGTAGCATATCACTTATTTTATACTCATCTAGTCAATCACATAGCCATTCTAAGGTAAGTAACTAAACCATGCTTCTACAAGACAAATATTTATCAACATAGAACATGCTTTCATGTTTCTAATTATTATATCTTCCCTTTAATTTAATTACCAAACTAGAATTAAATTCATTTCATGCTTCAATTTAAAACAATATAAATTAACATATATATAATAGTGGTTAGGACACTAGTCCTAACCCACACTCACAATACTTCAAGCTTTCCTTTAATCTTGTTCCTTGATAAATATGCCTTTGCTCTTCCTCTTTGGTTGATCAACCCTTGCCCCTTCCAAGTTTCCTTCAATTTCTTGATCTAGATATCCTCATATAATAACTTTTCATCTAAGGGCAATAAAGGGAGTTCATTTTATTTACCATGCAACCATTGATGTTTAACATTAGTTTTAATTTAATCATCTTGATTTAATCCTTCGGTTTGTGCATTCTTTCCAATTAGATCCCTATTAGCCAAATTAAAGGTTAATTTAGTTCAATTAAATTTTTTATTTAGCTAACGAATTTAAATAAATACTAGGGGTATGATTGAGGTGTTACAACTCTCTCCACCTTAAAAGAAAGAATTCATCCTCGAATTCTTACCTGAACTGAACATGTGAGGATATTGCTTTCGCATCGTATCCTCGGGTTCCCAGGTTGCTTCTTTGACCTTATGATTCCTCCACAGAACTTTCACAAGAGATATGTTCTTGTTTCAGATTCGTTTGATTTCTCTATCAAGGATTCAGATTGGTTCTTCCTCATAAGATATGTCAGGATTCAGTTCAATTTCTTCTGGCTCAAGAACATGGGATAGATCGGATCGGTATCGTTGGAGCATTGAAACGTGGAATACGTTATGTATCTTATCGAACTCGCTTGGAAGTGCAAGTCGATAAGCTACCAGATCGATTCTCTTAATCACTTCAAAAGGTCCTATAAAACGAGGATTGAGCTTCCCTCTTTTATCGAACCGAAACACTTTCTTCTACGGGGAGACTTTAAGAAAAACCTTATTACCGATCTCGTATTGTATGTCTCTACGTTTCTGATCAGTGTAGGACTTTTGTCTATTGAAATCTTGCTTTAATCGAGAATGGATAACTTGGACTTGTTCTTCGGTGTCCTGAAGCAATTGAGGTCTTAACACCTTATTATCACCAAGTTCGGACCAACATAGGGGTGTTCGACATCTTCTACCATACAACGCTTCAAAATAGGCCATTTGAATCGAAGATTGGAAGCTATTGTTGTATACGAATTCTACCAATGGTAGTGACTTTTCCCATTTATTTCCGAAGTCGATAATACAAGCTCGAAGCATGTCTTCAAGAACTTGAATCACTAGCTCGGATTGGCGGTCACTTTGCAGATGGAAAGCTGTGCTCAAATTTAGCTAGTGTCAATGGCTCGTTGTAGAGTTTTCCAGAATCGAGCTATAAATCGAGGGTCTTGATCGGAGACAATTGAAGTAGGAACTTCGTGTAAATAGATGATTTCCTAAATATACAAATCAACCAAGGTTTCTAAACTGTAGTTCATACGAAACATGATGAAATGAGCGGATTTGGTGAATCGATCGACAATTACCCAAATAGCACCGCATTTTCTCAGAGAATAAGGAAGACCAGATACGAAATCCATTGTGATTCGATCCCACTTCCATTTAGGAAATTCAAGAGGTTGAAGCAATCCAGTAGGGACTCGATATTCGGTTTTCACTCGCTGACAGTTCAGAAATTTTGACATAAAATCGTTGATAACCACTTTAATTCTGAGCCACCAATACAAGGGTTTGAGATCCTTGTACATCTGAACCGGTCCAGGGTGGATTGAGAAAGAACTCTGATGTGCTTCTTGTAGTATCTCTTCTTGTAATTCTTTGTTGTCAGGAACACATACTCTTTCCTTGAAATAGAGGAGACAGTTTGATTTAACGGAGAAGTCAGAATTGGATTCAAGCTTAGAAGTGATCTTTTGAAGTTTCAGATCTACTTGCTGAAGCTCTTTGATCCTTGTGATGAGACTAGATTGAACTTGAAGTTCACACAGATATTTTTGAGCTTTAGTGAGTCGGAAATGAGCGTTGATAGTCAAGGAAGCTACGAGAAAACGATTCGAATAGATTACTTATTTTACAAGAAAATTTTCGAATAGACACTTATTACACAAGATAGCATTCGAACACTTTCTTTTCTTGCAAGGTATAGTTCAAATGGTTTCTTAAGGAACAAGAAAGAATACATTTGAATATTTAAGGATTTGGAATGGCTTACCGAGAGTCGGTTTTTGACTGAGAGCATCCGCAACCATGTTGGCTTTTCCGGGATGATAGTCCATGACTAAATTGTAATCTTTCAACAACTCCATCCACCTCATTTGTCTCAAATTGAGATCCTTTTGAGTAAGAAGATACTTCAGACTTTTGTGATCGGTAAACAGGTGACATTTTTCACCGTACATATAGTGTCTCCAGATTTTGAGTGCAAAAATGATGGCAGCTAACTCGAGGTCATGTGTTGGGTAATTGAGCTCATGCGACTTCAATTTTCAGGATGCGTATGCTACAACATTTTCACCTGCATCAAAATACAACCCAATCCCGAATGGGAGGCATCACTATAGACTGTGAATTCTTTGCCCGACTCAGGTTGGATTAAAATTGGGGTATGAGTTAATGCTTGCATCAATTGGTTGAAGCTTCTTTGCTGACTTTCGGACCAATCGAAAGGTTGAACCTTTTGGAAGAGCTTGGTTAGCAGTAAAGCGATCGTAGAGAAACCTTTAACGAACCTTCGGTAATAGCCGGCTAATCCTAGGAAACTGTGAACCTCACCAACATTCTTTGCAGGTCACCAAATTAGGATAGCTTGAATCTTTTTAGGGTCAACTTTGATTCCTTCGGCGGAGATCACGTGACCGAGGAAAGCAACTTCCGATAACCAAAACTCAAACTTCGAGAATTTGGCAAACAATTGGCATTCTCGGAGAGTTTGTAGCACAATTCGGATGTGTTCATCATGATTCTTCTTATTTTGGGAGTAGAAAAGAATGTCATCAATGAAGACAACAACAAACTTGCCGAGATAGGGCTTGAACACTCGGTTCATCAGGTCCATAAATGCGGCAGGAGCATTCGTTAACCCAAAAGGCATAACGAGGAATTCATAGTGACCGTATCGAGTACGGAAAGCAGTTTTAGGAACGTCTTCATCCTCCATTTTCATCTGATAGTAGCCCGATCGAAGATCAATCTTAGAGAAAATTGATGCTTCATGGAGTTGATCAAAACGATCTTCAATTTTCAGCAGGGGATATTTGTTCTTAATAGTTACCCGATTCAACTGACTATAGTTGATGCAGAACCTCATTGAGCCATCTTTGTTTTTCACAAATAGAACCGGAGCACCCCAGAGAGATGTGCTCGGTCGTACGAAGCCCTTGTCTTGCAACTCTTGGAGCTGCTTCTTCGACTCTTTTAATTCAACTAGTGCCATCCGATAAGGTGTGATAGACACCGGGATGGTTTCAGGCTGAATGTCGATCTCAAACTCTACTTCACGAGTCAGAGAATAGAGGGTAAGCCGAAATCATATTCATCTTGTAACACCATGAAAGCAAAAATAGATGTTGATTTTTGATCGATTAACAAAATAGATTCCTTTCAAAAACCCTGGAGGTACAATCTTCGGTTTTGGAAATCGATCCAGGCTTGGTGTTTACTTAACCAATCTAAGCCTAATACTAAGTTAAATTCACATTCATGTAATACATAGAGATCACAGGGAAAATGTACATTTCGAATAGTTATTATGCAACCTCTACAGATTAGATTGATGGGAAAATTTCCCCTATAGGGTTTGACACTACAAGGCTTGTTTTGACACTATAAGTAAGAACAAATAAACGAGTGGGTAGATCTTGAGTCTATTAAAGCATAAATAGGTTCAAGTTTTAGTTCAACCGTACCCACAATGACATCGGGAGATTCTTCTTCTTCTTTGCCATGAATGTGATAAACACGAGTTGAGGCTCGGGATTCTTGGTATGTTGTGGCTTTCGAATGGAAGCCTCTTCCCCTCCCTTGATTTCCTGATTGAGTTTGCCTTGGATTCTTGTTTCTTTTGGAAGGTGTAGGGCTCGGATTAGCAGAATTTATAGTAGGAGCCTTGTCAGACTTTCTCGGACAATCTTTGATGTAGTGATCATCACCACCACATGCAAAGCAGAGATTGGATTGAAATCGACATTGGCCAAAATGTTGTTTGTGGCAGTTTTTGCAAGTCGAAGCTTTCTCAGAATTTCCCGTGCTCTTAACATATACAAATGGAACAACCAATTTATTCACCAATTGGGGTCTCCCCGTGAAGTTACTTCTGAGGGAAAGAGTGTAAGTAGAAGACCATTCCTTCTGCTTTTTAGCCTTCTTTGATTTCTAACTAGACTTATCATCACTTTTTCGTTTCTTCTCGCTTCGGTAGCTGCCTTTTCTTTTCTCTGTGGCTTTCATCCTGGCTTCAGTGGCAATGACCTGATTCACCAGAGTTTGGAAGTCTGTGATGTTCAAGGCGGTAAATATTGAACTCAATTCATCGTTTAATCCATCTATGAACATCCATTACTTATCAATGTCGGTCTTGATATATTAAGAGTTGTACTTGAAATATTTGCAAAAATCTGTAATATATTGTTCGATTGGATGATTGGTCTACTTCAGGTACAGGAACCGCTTCCTTCTATCAGCTAGATATTGTTCGCTGATGTATTTCTTGTTGAATTCATCCACAAAGAATTTCCACGTCACTGACTCGGCCGGGGAAGTCAATGTCGTGGTTTCCCACCAAATTAGTGCTTCGTCCGCCAACAGAGCGACCACACACTCAAGTTTATGCTCATATGAGCACTGTAGTTGCTTTTTAAGGATTTGAGTGGTTCGCTAGAGCCAATATTCAGCCTTCTCGGGCTTCTTCTTGTTTGCGCCCGTGAACGTGTAAGCTCGGTGTTGAGCGAGTTTGTCAATTGAGGCTCTGCTTGTTGCGGCAACATCAGGGACAAGAAGGTATTGTCTAATGTTCTTCATAAGTTGATCGAACATCTTCTTCATACTCACGAGACATTCTCTCTGAACCGATTGGATAGCAGAGGTTTCCTGTTGAGGCTGGACTTGTTCAGGGGGTTGAGCCGATCCTTGGGGCTCGGTTTGCCTAGGAAGGTTCTGATTGAACCTTACACTTCCTCCCTAATTCGATGAACCTCAAGGACTTTCATCATCTCGAGCTATTCTTGTTTAGGACATACTACCAAGATTTAATCAAAATCGAGGTAAGGAAAGCATAATCACAAGCAATTCAATATAAGACTCCCATGTGGCTTAATTTAAACCTATATGATGGATAACATTTCGTATAAGCTTTAGGACCTATAACCTAAAGCTCTGATTACCACTTCATGTAACACCCTTCACCTGGGTTAGGAGCAAAGAGCGTTACGACGCGCAGCGGACAATTTAATGGAAACACTTAACGCATGACATTCAATAAATTAGCATAACATACTTTACTTAGCTTAATCTTTTCTAACAAATAGTGAGCCCAACAAAAGCTTTCACTTTCATATCGTACAAACATACTTATACAACAAACAACTTCCAATTACCATAAACATGCTTATCCAACCAATTCTATCTTATACCAAATGCATACATATCAATCGAATCATCTTAGCATACAAAACTTACGATCAATTGAAAACATTAAGGATTAACTCAATTTCCTTTCATACATGCCTATCCATTCATTTACCAATTCCATGTGTTCATACATTTTATCTTTTTCACTCTAAGCATTCGATTAGCTTGGAAAAATCAGCCTTCATACATAACATTTGCAATAAACATAAGCAAACATTGACCACACACACACACACACACACATAAACATACCAAAGAGTATTACATACATCAAAACATGATTGGTTTACTACATCATACCAACTATATAAATCTTATATACAAACCAAAATGATCATATATCCATAGGGCACCTATTTACATGCCAAGCCCTTTACATATCAATCCATACTTAGATTTATACACATCTATATGCATACGCAAAATCAACCTTATGCATGCAACTTGGATGACTAAACACAATACTAAGCCACCTACTAAGAGTACCAATAAGATGAAACAAGTCATACTTTGATTCCTTTGCTTTTAGACGCTATTAGAACATGATCATGACAACTTTCGATCAAATTATCTTGTTGGTTTGGGAAGAAGAAAATAATAGAGTTATAAGTACAATGAGTACTTAGTGAGGTAGCTCCTAGAACTATTAGATTTCCTTTGTTTCATTAAGTGTATTATCTCATTAATCAAGGATCACCTAACTAGATCTTTAATCATTTAAGTACAACCTAGCTAGTCTTATGGATAATCAAGTAGCATACTTAACTCATTTTGTTATCATCTCAAATATTAGTAAAACGTGTACATAATATCATACCAAATATCAATCACAGAAATGTAATCATGTAACACATTCACATAGACAATTTGATGTTCGTTAATCACATTGATAAAAAAGGATCCAATCATTCAAGCATAGCTCATGTTCAAAGAATTTCATTCGATTAGGATTATTATCCCTATGTATATATAAATCATACTCATTTCAAACAACTAGATTGGTTCATAAATCTTTATTAACTTGTGAATACATTTCCATATGACTCATTTATATAACATTTTACACATTTCTTTTAACATATGACAAGTCTTATTCAGTGGCTTTTAAATGTTTTGCCTGGGTAGATTAGTGGGACTAGGTAATCGAGTCTAAAAAATATAACATATCAAATAGGGGATACACAATGCATCAAGTGTCTCATAAACCCACTCAAGGTGGTCATAATATTAACAGAGGATGCTCAAAGCATCAGAACCATTGGGTTCCAATAACACCAATACAGAGAGTACATACATTACTAGGTCAGAGGAGCTCTAGACTCTAAGACATGCCGTTCTACCTAAGACCAACTAGTCAACCAAGGAATTTCAATGTATTTTAAGTTAAGAAAACACATTACAAGTGATTAACAATCACAAACAACAAGTTCATATATCACATTTCTTGTTACTAATAGGTAGAACCAATCTCAAATTCAACATTTCATAATTTTCAGCACAAGGCAACCACATAAGCATTTTCCCATAATCATGTATCCTATATATTAGCGGTAGCATATCACTTATTTTATAATCATTTAGTCAATCACATAGCCATTCCAAGGTAAGTTACTAAACCATGCTTCTACAAGACAAATATCTATCAACATATAACATGTTTTCATGTTTCCAATTATTCCATCTTCCCCTTAATTTAAATACCAAACCATAATTAAATTCATTTCATGCTTCAATTTAAAACAATATAAATTAACATATATATAATAGTGGTTAAGATACTGGTCCTAACCCTAAGGTTAACTACACTCACAATACTCCAAGCTTTCCTGTAATCTTGTTCCTTGATAAACATGCCTTTGCTCTTCCTATTTGGTTGATTAACCCTTGCCCCTTCCATGTTTCCTTCAATTTCTTGATCTAGATATGCTCATATACATATAAACAAAACATTTCAGCATCTAAATCAACCATATAAATTCATTCAAGCAATTACAAACACATACATTCAAAACTATTTTTCGTGCTGGCAGTTCGTACACCTTTTATTATTTTGGCCATAAATTTTAATCTACGCATTGGATTTTCAATTAATTTACCTTGTTAGAAAACTTATTCAACTAGATTTTTATCCATGTATGGCTTATATTTTCCCATTTCTAGATTAATACAGATTTGCATTTAAAGACAGGGCATTTGTTTTGGGACTAATTTGCCAGATTCATTCATTATAAGGCACTTTATTGCATTTTTTAAGCCTATGTCCTTTGTTATTATAACTTATCCTTTATAACCAGAGTTTACACTGTTCTTAATTTGTTATTTTAAATCTAGTATGGTCCTTCAACAGATCACAACAGTCCACAAATTTATAAAATTTCCAGATTGACCCAGTTTCATTTATCTTGCCAACTAGTCACTTTAAACATCCAATTAAGCTAATTATTAGCCACATTAAAGTTATATTTCATTCCTTTCACAAGTCCCCTGTTTCCAACCATCATTTCCATATCTTTTTTAACATTAATTCAGCCCCTAAAGCTTTCAATTTACTCAAAACAATCTCTAAGGCAGTTTTACATTCCTAGGTGACTAGTCTTGATTCTAACAGGTTTTCCAGGATATCCAATAGAATTTTTAATCATCTAAGACCTCAACCAACAGTAAACATCATTTTAAAAAAATTCTTCTTACATAAATTTTTCCAGAAACTATTTCCAACCCCTTCAATTTACAGATTTTAACAAAATGGTCACCTAGGGTATTCGGGCAACATATATCACCAACTAGTGATCTATTTTCGATTCTTTCCATATATCCAAAGCTAGATACATGTATTTCATCATCATATAACACAATTCCAGAACTAAAATAAACATATACAACAAAAAATGAATTAAAATAGATTATATAAACAATTTAACATAACAATCGGTTCATAGTTGAATAAGAACACTTACATGGCTTCTAGCTTAAATTCCTAGAATTAAATCAGCTACATGCAAGAAAAATTCTCTATATTTTCTTGTTTTTTCTCCAGTGATTCCCTCTCCCCAAACTCTCTATCTCTTTCTATTCGACTAAGAAGAAGGAAGGAGAAAGATGACTATGCTATGGTTTGTAGTGGAATTGGGAAATCACCATTTCACCGTTGAGTTAATCTTTTAGTAACTTTTTAGCTAAGGGAAATAAAGGGAGTTCATTTTATTTACCATGCAACCATTGGTGTTTACATTAGTTTTAATTTAATCATCTTGATTTAATCCTTCGGTTTATGCAATCCTTCTAATTAGGTCCCTATTAGCCGAATTAAAGGTTACTTCGGTTCAAGTAAATTTGTTGTTTAGCTAATGAATTTAAATAAATACTATGGTATGATTGAAGGTGTTACACAAGGTGTAAAGGATGAGGGCAAGATAGGGATCTTGCAATGCTGCGCCATGGCATGGTGTCGAGTCCCAGTTGGAATTGTGAAATTGGCTAGGGAATTGAATAAGGTAGATATTGAAGGGTTTTCATTAATGAGAATTTTCGGATCACAGATGTTGTTGATGTTCTCTAATATAGATACGCGCCCGAGAGTCATAGAGAATGAGGCGCAGTGTAAATGGTTTGCGAAGGTGGTGAATTGGTATCCTTCGTGTGACATAGGTGGTTGTCGTGCATGGATTTTGATCAGTGGTAAGCCAATCCACACGTGGTCACGTGGTACTTTTGATAGTATTGCTTCAAGATAGGGAGCATTGATTCGATGATTCAGTTTTAGAACCTAAATTTTTGAAAGGGGCAGATCCTGATTGAAACTGAGCAACTAGGAATGTATTGAGGAGATCATATAGTTGGATGTAGAGGGTGAGATGTTCTGAGTGTGGGTGGTGGAGTTTGAACCGCCGCCGGAATCTCAATTTTGTTCCAATTGTAAGCTGGTGTGCGGTTCCGAGGCTGATAGCGATGATGAAGACAATGTTGGGTCGGATGAATTGTAGGGGGATCAATTAAAGTAGGTTGACTCTTAGGAGGATGAGCAGTGTAACAAGGACATTGTAGAGCATGTTGTGGCGCAAAAGTCTCTTGTGTGGCAGTTAAACGCTTTATGGAATGAGCCAAGCTTGTCGGATAAGAGAGTTGCTGAAATCTCGTCTTGTTCAGGAGGTTGTATATTGGATGAAGATGTAGGAATGGTCTCGAGGGAAGAGCCATCATCTCAGGTTGGAAATAGATGGATTGGATTGGATGGTATGACGTTGGTGGATTGTTTGGTGGAGTTTGAGTCGTTGTTGGTACGGGCTGGGGAAATTGGGTCATTAGACGTGAGATATGTAGTACAACAAAGCTTAAAATTAAAAACAACAAAGCATATATTGGAAATATTGTGAGGGATGGTCTCAACCTAACATAAGTGCTATGAAATTGTTGGACTCGGTGGTGCCTATTGAGCTTAAAATTAAAAACAACAAAGCATATGTTGGGAAACGAAAATTCGGGAAGAAACTAAGGAAGGACTCATGTTGTGAATCGGTGGGTGTGGATCAAGAGGCGTTGCATCGCGAAGTGGATGCTATGCTTCAGTTCAACAAGTTGATTGGGGTTCGGACAATTGAGAGGGAAGAAGACATTGTTTGCGATTTTCATTGTGTTATCTCAGGGAGTGGGGTAGAGTTTTGATCATGCATATAATATCGTGGAATATTTGGGACTCGAGTAATGCCATTGAGTGGGTGTTACTTTCTCGGCGTAGGCCTTGGCGACTCTCTTGTTGATGTCTTAGCTGATAAGGGTGTGACATGATTGAGCGTGTTTTCAATCGAGTTTATGAGTTTTTTTGGTCTGGTTGTCCCGAGGATGGGTGCGTGTGGCTTCGTTCGGGTGTAGGCTTCGATGTGGTTGGCAAAGGGTGCGATGTGGTTGACAGCTTGGTTGCTTCGTTGGGTGCGTCTTTTTGCGTGCGTGGAGGTTCCTGGTGTTGTAGGTTGCTTTAAGCTTTTGTTCTAGGACTGCTCGTGTTATTTTTGGAAGTGTTGATGTGCAATGGTTAATTGGGGCGACTTTAACGTTGTAAGACTGAGCAAGTAAAGGCATAGTTGCGTAGGAAGTAGGCAAGGGATGGTAATCTTTGTCGATTTTATTGAAGTAAAGGGACTGACTGATTTTGTGTTGGTTGGCAAACATTTCTGGCACAAAGTGAGATGTTGGAGACTGAATTTATGTTGGACTCTCGGATGGATTTGCCAATGTGGGGTTCCCAGTTGTCTCGGAAATTAACTTGCCACGAAAATTGACTTGCCTCAGTATTTAACTTGTCACAAAATTTGGCGTGCCACAGTTTTATGTGGTTGTTGGGTGCCTTGGTCGGGCGTCATGGTTGGCAGTTATGACATGGTACTATTTTATTGCAACGTGTGGGGTTGTGAGAGGTTGTGGCCGTGGGTGGTCTGGTTCAGTTGAGAGGGATGTTGGAGTTAGGGCTAGTTTGGCATTGCTTTTGAAATTATATTTTAAAAGTGCAGTTAGAAAGTTATTTTTAAAGTGATTTTGAAAAGTTAACTATACGATTATAGTATTTGGCATTGTTGTCAAAAAATGTTTTTTAAAAGATAAAATGTCCATTTTAGACATGATATTATAAAGTAAAAATAAATGAACTTAAATAATGTTTAAATTCGTTATCATAAAATTTATTATTTTTATATTAAATATATTTTAAAAAGTATTTTATTTAATATTAAAATATTAGTTTAATATAATAATTAGGCTAAAGGATCACTTTTGCCCTTGCAGTAGACCCAATTTATCGATTTCGCCCCATGGTATTTTTGCATCAATTTAGTCCCTGAAGTAGTCCAATTGCATCACTGTTTGCCTCTTGACTGACAGAAGCCAACGTTAATCGTTACGATGGCGACGTGGTAGTTTAGGATGACATGGCAAAGGGCAAAATTGAATTTTAGTTGATTACGAGGGCATAATTGATTTTAGGTAAAATAATAATTTAAGAAAATATTAAAATACTAAAATGATGTAAACATAATAAAACATTTTAAAATATTTTATTAATATATGACTAAAAATAATAATTTTTTTTTGAAAATAAGTAAAAAATACAAAATTAAAATATCATAAGCTATTAAATTATAAATTATTAAAAAATCAAAACTTAAAAATAAATTTTACCCTCTAATCCTAATTTTTAAACTCCAAACCCTAAAAAATTCAAACTCTAGATTGCAATCCTTAAATCCTAAACCCTAATTGAAAATTTTATCAATATAAATTGAGTATGAATCATAAAAGTATGTGTATAAATTTAATCAAGTAAATGGTTTAAATTTTAGGGGTTTAAGGTTTGTGATTTAGAAATTAGACTTAAACTATAGAGTTTAATTTTTTAGTATTGAGAGATAAGAGCACCAAAAAGGGTAAAAAATTGTTTGATTGAGAGAATCACATTGTAACGACATTTTTGGAAAACTTTAAAGTGTCCCACTTTTTGATAAAGGTTTGTTTAATAGGGGAGTTTCTTTTTAAAATTCGAGTTTTGAAAAAACAATAAAAACTCAGAGTCGCCATCGGCCACTTAGGTAGGCCGGACACCGTAAAATAAACCAAAACCAGAGGTTCATTTTGAAAAGGGTTCGGGAGTTGGTTACGCGTGTAACCCACTCGACCCGGCCTAGCCGCTAGACCGCATCGAATGGGTTACACGGGGAAAACCGAAGCAAATCCCGTTAAGGCTCCACTCCGATTAGCAACCTTAGAAAATTTCTTTTAAAGTTATCTTGTCTAGATGCATTAATTATATCCTATGTGAGGGGACACGCAGCGGAAAACACACATGGAGACAAAACAAGCAAAACAGACAATTAACATAGCCATTTTTAAATTTTTCAACAGGTCGTATCGATGCGCTAAAGGGCCGTATCGATACACATGCACTTGGTCAACACCCCAAGTCAAACCTAGGGAAATCGTATCAATGCCCTCAAGGCTGGTATCAATACGCCCTTAACGGTCAACTTCCCTTCGTCAACTTCAAAGATCGTACCGATACTCTCAAGACTCGTACCGATACGCCAAAATCTCGTCAATTTCTCAGATTTCTAGAGAGCATTTTGAGTATCGGTACACCCCCGTGTAACGGTACGCCTTGCCCAAAACAAGGGACCATATCGATACTGCCCTTGAGCGTATCGATACGCCCTGCCCTACAAAACTAATTTTAGCTGCTAAAGCACAATGAACTCAACAGAAGAGGCATTAACAAGCATTTAAGCAACATACCAACACACATACAACACAAGGCATCCGTGGATATACTCATTAGGCAAATTTAAACACTTAACAAGGCAACATCCAACAAGACAAGATTTTTAAAGGAAACATGCATACATAGCATTCACCAACATAGCCAAAAGCTAAACAAAAGCATAAATCATCATGGTAAAAGACATTACAAGCCCAAAGCAACTAAACAAACTTGTCTAAGCAAAAAGGATATGCCAACAAAACCTCAAACATAAAGGTCCTATCTCATTGCTTAATACTAATTATTGAAGTCTAAACTCATACTTGAGAAAACCAAACTCCCTTGGATTCTCTCTTTGTTCCCCAAGCTGCTCTAAAGGTCTAAAGGCATGCATTGTTGGAAAAGAGAGTGTAAGCGATTAAGCTTAGTGAGCGGTGCTCAAAACGGTAGCCACAACAATGCATTTTTAAAACATTAGCTTGCTTGAAAACTAAAACCATTTCCAAATCATTTCCACATGCTTGTACACATAACACCATGCATTTACCTTCACGTGCATTTACCGAATGCAACCACAAGCCATAGGCTTACCACATGCTCATTCTCATAACGCAAGCAAAGTAGCCAACAATGCATAAGCAAAAAAGAAGGAAATCAACAACATGCTTAACATGAGAATTAAAGCATCATGGGTATATTGACATTCATCATTTTTACTCGGATATGCGGATAGTTTCTCAAACCCACTAGACACTTTCGGTGGAATCTCACATCATCGTACTCACCCGTCTAGTAAAACCATAATTTCCGGTGGAATCTCGCATCACCGTACTCCTCCTTAGTGGAATCTAACATCACTAAGGCCACGCGCGACTTTTACCTCGAGTGCACTTTAGTCCTATTGATCGATCAATTATATCTGGTAACAACTCAACACGTGTCAATATACTCATTCACAACCACAAGCATTACTGATGCTTGAACCACTTACCATGTCCAAACTTCCATGCAAAGCATGTACTCACAATGCAAATATAAACACAAGTCATAAGTCTCAACACGTATAACAATGCAAACTAACACATTATCAACATGACATGTTCACATTGCATCAAGAATCATAAAACATGGATTAATTGTATAAACCTTTAAAACTTTCTCTTGAGCTTGGATTGGCTTTTCAAGCTTAATCCAAACTCCCAAAACTTTCCCTTAACCATGTTAAGACTTTTAAAATCGATCCACTCACCAGCCAACACTCAAATGATGCCCAAGATGCTGAATCAAGCCTCTAAACTACCCGAATTTTCATCCACGAAGCCCGAATTTGATTCCTCTATTTTAAGCAACCCAAAACTGAACATTAGAACACTAATACACTTACAAACACAGCAAAAACCAAGAACTCAACAATCTTGCATCAACACACATCGATTCAATCCCCAAATTTCACCTAAAACATATCAAATCAGTCTCAAACTACTTGCAGCCACACCCAACGAATTTACCATAAAAAATCTACCTTTTAACATCCCTAAACATCAACCCAAAGCTATCAAACCTTCAGCTGTCATTTAGACCCAAAACCAATCAAAAAACTCAAGATTTTCAACTCCCAAAATCACCCACAATACCCATTTCGGGTTTCCCATAACAACCCACCATTTTCATGTTATTTTAGCAATAAAACAAAGTTATAAACACACTCAAACTCAGCCATAGACAACCCAAACGAAAAACCCATAAACTCCCTTTCATTTCAAACCAAGCTTTAAAAGTCAAAACAAGTTTAAACCATGAGTTTTAAAAAAATCTTAACATTTAGGACTTAAGGAAGGTAAAACCAAGTTAAGGAATCATTTACCTTAAAGAAATCACTTGGATTGAAGTGTTGAAACTAGTGGAATAGTAAAATGGTTTTTGAGAGGTTTTTGAACGTGAAAAGAGATTTTGAGAAGATGATGGCTTTCAAAAATCCCCTTTTCCTTATTTCTTTTATTAAAAATTCACGTTTTGCCCTTTAATAAAGAAACCCAAGGTTATCCAATTAAAAATAGTTTCAAAATTAACCTAACCCAAAACAGTTTAACTAATCCGATTATCTCTGGCCCTAAACTCGAGGCGTTATAACTCTCCCCCACTTAAGGAATTTTGTCTGCAAAATTTACCTGGCGGAAAGAGATGTGGAAACTGCTTTCTCATCTCATCCTTCCTCTCCCAAGTGGCTTCTTCCACTCCTCGGTGTCGCCACTTAACCTTAACCAACTCAATGGTCCTTACTCACAATATTTTGCTATCCGAAGCCAAAATCTCAGCTGGTTCTTCATCGTAGGTCAAATTCAGATTCAATTCTATCTCCCCAACTGGCATAACATGTGAAGGATCTGGTCTATACCTCTGAAGCATCAAAATATGAAACACGTTGTGAATCTTCTCTAGTTCGGTCGACAGTCTCAATCTATAGGTAACGGGACCAACTATCTCATACGGACCAATGAATCTCGGGCTCAACTTACCTTTCCTACCAAACCTCATCACCTTCTTCCAATGTGAGACTTTCAAGAACACTTTGTCGCCCATGGCATACTCTATTTCTCTTCTTTTCAAATCTGCATAAGATTCCTGCCTATCTGAAGCTGCCTTCAAATGATCACAAATCAATTGTACTTTCTCGGTAGTACCCTTAAGCATATCAGGCAAAGGTATCAATTTATGTCCCGCTTCGGCCCAACAAATAGGTGTTCTACATTTTCTACCATACAGAGCTTCATAAGGTGACATCTGAATGCTCGCTTGATAACTGTTATTATATGCAAACTCTACTAACGATAGATGCTTCTCCCACGAACCCTGAAATTCAATAATGCAAAATCTCAACATGTCTTCCAACACTTGTATGACTCTCTCTAACTAACCATCGGTCTTAGGATGATATGAAGTGCTGAAATTTAGTCGAGTACCCAAAGCACTATGCAAACTCACCCAAAATCTAGCTGTGAATATCAGATCTCTGTCTGACACTATAGATACCGGTACACCATGCAATATCACTATCTCACTGATATACAAATCGGCCAACTTATCTAAAGTATAAGTAGTGTGAACAGCCAAAAAGTGCGTACATTTCGTAAGACAATCAACATTTACCCAAATCGAATTATTCTTAGAAGGTGTCAACGGCAAACCTGATACGAAATCCATGGCAATTCTCTCCCACTTCCACTCAGGAATTCTCAACGATTGTAACAAACCTGAAGGAAACTGGTGCTCGGCTTTAACTCGCTGACAAACCATGCACTTACTCACAAACTCGGCAACATCTTTCTTCAAACCAACCCAGAAATACTCATTTTTCAAATTGCGATACATTTTTGTACTTCCCGGATGTATAGCAAACGAACTACTATTAGCTTCAGTTAGGATGGTGCGTCTCAAGTCTACATCTTCCAGAACAACTACTCTACTCTTGAAACACAAGACTCTATCACTACTGAAACATAAATCTGTCGGTTTACCCTCCGCTATGTCTTGTACATGAGATGCAAATGATCTATCTTGCAATTGTTTCTCTCTAATCAACTGAAGCAACAAAGGTTTAACTTGCAACTCGGCCACCAAACCACCATCTTTAGACAAACTCAATCTAGCAAACATAGCTCGTAATTCCACTGCTACATTTCTACTCAAAGCATCAGCCACTACATTGGCTTTACCATGGTCGTACTCAATCGTGAGATCGTAGTTCTTAAGTAACTCTAGCCACTTAGGATGTCTAAGATTCAACTCTCTTTGTGTCATTATATACTTCAGACTCTTGTTATATATATACATTGTGCATTTTTCACCATACAAGTAATGTCTCCAAACTTTCAAAGCGAAAACCACTACATCCAATTCTATGTCATTCGTAGGGTAATTAAGCTCATGAGTCTTCAACTGTCTAGACGCATAGGCCACTACTCTTCCCTCTTGCATAAGCACACGACCTAAGCCAACATACGACGCATCACTAAAGACTACAAACTTTTTCCTCGACACGGGTTGAATTAAAATAGAAGCTTCGGTTAAGGCTTCTTTCAATTTCTCAAATGCTTGTTGACTTGCATCAATCCACTCAAACCGAACATCTTTTTTAGTAATTTAGTAAAAGGTGTTGCAAACTTTTAGAAACCAACCCTCAACAAAACGTCTATAGTAACCGACCAAACCTAAGAAACTACGAACTTCGGTCATTGTCTCCGGTGGTTTCCAATTCACAACTGCCTCAACCTTAATGGGATCCACTCAGATTTCCTCGGTTGATACAATATGGCCTAAGAAGACTACTTCCTTAATCCAAAACTCACACTTGCTTAACTTGGCATACAACTGACTGTCTAACAATTTCTGCAACACCAAACGCAAATGACAATCATGATCTTCCTCGGTACGAGAGTACACTAAAATATCATCAATGAGCACTACCACAAACTGATCCAAGTACTCATGAAACACTTTATTCATCATGTCCATAAAAGCTGCTGGTGCAATAGTCAAACCAAAGGGCATCACTAAGAATTCGTAGTGCCTATAATGAGTGCGGAAAGTTGTCTTTGGTACATCTTGATCTCTTACTTTCAACTGATAATAATCGGATCTCAAATCTATCTTCGAGAACACGGAAGCATCTCTCAACTGATCAGACAAGTCATCAATCCTCGGCAACGAATATTTGTTCTTCATTGTCAACTTATTCAACTGTTGATAATCGATACACATTCTCAAACTGTCATCTTTCTTCTTCACAAACAACATTGGTACACCCCAAGGTGAAGTACTCGAACGAATGAACCATCGGTCTATCAATTCCTAAATATGTGTCTTCAAATCTTTCATTTCTTTAGGAGCCATTCGGTACGGTGCAATCGATACTGGAGCTGAATCTAAATAAGTCTCAATAACAATGTAACACCCCGGTTTTAGGGCTCGGGAGTTATCAGTGTTGATCTAGGATTAGTTTCGGGTTAAATTTAAATTGAATAGCTGATTTTTATAAAAGTTCTCATTATTTACGATAACGCCATTAATGAAAATTTTAAGAGAGTTTTGAAAATCAAAACCACTCATCTTCTTCCAAAAACCCTATTCTCTCATTTTCATCTCCTTTCCTCCATTAAAGACTTTTGAAGGTAAATCATCTTTTCCTTTTCCTTTTTTACTTAAATTAAAGTTGGTTTTGCAAAGGTCATTAATTCTCAACCTTGAAATTTCAAGATTTATGAAAAGTGGGGATTTGGGTGAAATCTCGTATGGGTCTTTTAGGGCAGTGTTTTGGGGTGTTTTTAAAGTTTATTTTGAAGTCATAACATGTTAAAAAGATTGCTTAATTATAGTATACCCGAAACTAGTCTTAGGGGTGGATTTTAGAAGTGAAATAAGTGAGTTTTTGGCTTGATTTTGTGGTAAAAAGAGGGGTGGAGGTATGTGGACCTTGGATAGGTGTTTTTAGATGTTATTTGATGATTTTTGAGTGGTGATAGTGCTGGCTTGATTGGATTCCCGAAACCACTGCTGTAGGTGATTTTTAGAAGTGGAAAATAAGAGTTTTAAGGTGTTTATGTAGGGAATTGAAGGGCTGATGATTGTACAGCCTTTGGGTGATGGTTGTACAGCCTTTGGGGTGATGTTTTGGACATGTTTTGGAGTGTTTTAAGTGTTTAAATTGAGGGGTAATGGTTGGGTTTTGGTGGAGTACGAAAATGAGAATATTTGGGAGGATTTCGGCTTTGAATTGTTGAGAAAATATTGTGGAATTGTGAGATGATGTATAACAACAAATTTTTGGTTGATTAAGAGGTTAATACATTGTTTTTGATTGGTTAGAAACAACAGATTTGGCCTTGGGTGGTTCGGACGCGGTCTCGGGAAGTTCGGAAGCTTGAAACGACTTTGTGGTTTGTATTGGTGTGCGAATGGTGAGTGAAAACTGTTTTGAGGTTTAAATATGTTCAAAGAGGTTTCTTGGAGGTTTGGGTGGAGCCTTAAGGGCTAGCCTAAACCCAAGTGTAAGTTGATATTTCATCTTGTTCATTAAGTGTTAATGTGTGTGTGATTGTTGTGATATTGCGTGAAGTGTGGGTTGCTTTTACTCTATGTTTAATGTTTTTGTGTAGTCGTTGTTGGTGTCGAGCCTCACGTGATGGTTGTCATTGCTACGGTGATGTGTGGTCCCACCGGTAATGACTAGTAGAAGAATATGGTGATGTGTGGTCCCACCGGTAGTGACTAGTAGAAGACTACGGTGATGTGTGGTCCCACCGGTAGTGACTAGTAGAAGAGTACAGTGATGTGTGGTCCCATCGGAAAACTACTAGTCGAACGGTGATGTGTGGTCTCACCGTGTTTTGGTTATGCATGTGCATACCATGTAATTGTGATGATTGTGTCTCATTTCGTACTTTAAAATGGTTTTCTTTTCAACTAAGGTTTATGTTTTGAAAACTGCATTGTTGATGTGTTTTTAGAGCTCCGCTCACTAAGCTTTATGCTTACACTCTCCTTTTTCGACAATGCAGATAATTAGCAGGGAGTTAGCAAGGAGCAAAGAAAGGGCATCCAAGCGTGTGGTAGTTGCTCAAGTATGGTTTGGGAAATAATGTAATAGTTTAGCAATGAGAAATGCTACGTGTTTTAGGAGCGTGTATCTAGACTCCTTTGTGTTGGCTTTATGTTGTTAATGCTTTGTGTTGATGGATTTGTAAATCATGTTTATGTTGATGCCTATATGTTTTGTATTTGAAGGTTTTTAACCATGTCTTATGAATGCTTATGTTTTTGTTGAAGGCATGTAAACCTTGATTGTGCATTGCTTAGGTGAACGTATGTTTCTTTTGGCTAAATGGTTTTATTAAGCATGCTTTATTGCCTTATATATATATATATCATGTTTGATGGTTTGATGTTTTGGCATGTGTTGGAAGGATCTAAATGTATGTCTTTTGCTTGCCTTGAATCATATGTATGCTCTATGGTTGATCATGCTTGTGGTAGGTTGGAATGCCTTTGGGTTATGTGTATGTTTGTTGTTTTATGTTTCTTGTGGTTTGGGAGTATGTTTGTTAAGGCCTTTAACTCTTTTGTTGGTTTGCTAAGCATGTTTGTTTGCTAGTTTCCTCTATATATGCTTAATTGGTGTTCGTTGTTCGTTATATGCTTAAACTACTTCGTATGCTTATCTATAGTTGCTTAGTGATGTATGTGAGTTGGTATGTTGCTAGTCGAGTCGTCAAATGCACCTAGAGTTGAGTCCTTGTGTTTTTAGCTGCTAAAATGAGACTTGCAGTGCAAGGCGTATCGATAATCTCAAGGGTTGTACCGATATGGTCCTTGCTTTGGGGCTCATTTTGGGCAGAGCGTACTGATACACGGGGGTGTATCGATACACCAAAGGCTCTCTGGAAATCTGAGAAATTGGCGAGATTTTGACGTATAGGTACGGGTCCTAAGTGTATCGATACGGTCCTTGTAGTTTGATCGAGAGAAGTTGACCGTTGAGGGCGTATCGGTACGGTCTTGCTGTGTACCAATACGGTCTCCCTAGGTTGACTTTAGGGCGTTGACCAGGTCCGGGCGTATCGATACGGTCTGTTATAAAAGTTAAAATAGGTTGTTTAAATTGCATGTCTTGTGGGATTTGTATCCGTGTATGTTCGTTGCATGTCCTATCACATAGGATTTAATAAAGGCATCTAGAAAAGATAAGTAAAGGAAAAAAAATAGGGTTGCTAATCGGAGTGAGGCCTTAACGTACTACATACTTGATATCTCCTCGTACTAAACGTATATTGGTATAGTTTGGGTACTTCTTAATATTTCATCTCTCTATTTTTTTCTTATTCTTTTATTTTCCTACACTTTTTATATTTTTTCTTGTTTATTTCAACTTTATCTTGCTCATATGATTCAACTATAAGTCTATAAGTATGTATGATGATATGGTTACATAATTTTATTTATTAATTTATGTTTTTACATTTTTAGTATATAATTTTTTTTCTCGTACCTTTAACATATTCGTACTCTGTAATTTTAAAAACTATCATTTTTCGTCTCCATTTCTATCTCCATACTTGTATCCGTATTCATAAGTGCAACATAGCTCACCCTTACCGCTACTCTTCGCAATCGTTACCCAACTATCTCCTATCAACCGAAAACCCCTTTCGTGGTCGTAGTTTTCATGAAATGGAGTCCTAAAATCGCTTGTTGGTGGCTTAGCCACGAGTTCGTATTTTTTTTATCGTCGGGAAAAACTGTAAAGATGGGTCGTATTAGTCTAAAAAGCAATATACAATCAGTTGAAGATTTCCCTTTTGAGTTCATTAGTGAAATTTGTATCCCGATGCCCTTGTGATGTTTCACCATTCAATGAAATTGATTCGGATTGTGGAGTTGGCGTTGGTCGAAAACAACATTAGAGCTCGACAGAAACTACGACGATGCAAAGGGCTTTTTGTTTCGCCGAAGGCAAAGAATGTGGTTAGATGTGGGAGAGGGGTGCTGATCATGACCATGAGTGGTTTGTTCGCGTTCGGCTTTTTGGGGATTTATCTATTTCATGCTCTATGGAGTTTCCCCATTCTTTGTCTTCTACAACGTTCCTTCAGTTCTTATTTCATTTGTCTAGAAAATTGGTCGGTTGTGTTTTTCTTTGCACTGGTTTGGTGATTTTAGTTCTCCCAGAAGCTTCATTGTCTGTTGAAGCTTATATGTTTTTTTGGTTTGGGGACATTTTGGTTTTTTGTTTGTTTTTTTGGATTTAATAATATCAACCGACGCTTATATCAAATATAAAGTTGTGCAAAAAATTTTACAAAATCCTCTTATAAAATTTAAATCTCAAACTCTAGCACCTTAAAACCTAAATTGTAAACTCTAAACTCAAATTTTAACCATAAATCTTAAATTCTACACCGTACATACTAAACCTATAAATCCTAACCAAAAATTCTAAACCCTAAAATTGAAAGGCTTGTGTATCAAATTATTTTTCTTTAAATATAGAATAGTTTAAGAAAAATACTTTGATACACAAGAATGTGTAGCCTTTCAATTTTAGTATTTAGAGATTTAGGTTATAGTTTAGGGTTTAGAGGTTTAGGTTACAAGGTGTAGAATTTAAGGTTTATGGTTAGAATTTAGGATTTGAGGTTTAAGGTTTAGGTTTTAGGGTGTTAAGGTTAAGATTTAGGTTTTAAATTTTATAGCTTAAATATGAAAGGTTGTGTAATTTTTTTATACAGCTTGTGTATCAAAATATAACTCATAGTTTAATATATAACATTTCTCTCCTCTAAAGTTATTTTTACTTATTTAATTTTTCTCCCATAAGTTAACCTTTAATAGAATTTGTTGTATACATAACACATAAAATAGGCTTGGCTCAATGGCTGGAATTGTGGCTTTTTAACACACATGTATCCGATTGAACAGATTAGAGGAAAGATTGCATGATGGAAATCCAAATGATGTACGAGGTTCACTGCAGAAATCAGTGAAGCCGAGTGCTTCAGCCAATTCAGCAATACTAAGCCCATGCACAAGCAATAATGAATCATGATGCGTTTGTCTCAATGTATTCAAAATGTGGAAATGTAGCCCATGCCCTGCCCTGTCAAATGTTTACCAGAATTTTTTTGTTCAAATAAATAACTTCCACTACTTAAAAGGGACAATCATACAAAGATAGCGGTTCACCCTTAGCAACATAACCGGAAACAACCAAGGGTAACCGTCGAACAGAACAAGGAAAAGCAGGCAAGAGAAACAAAGCATAACAGCCAGGAAACCTAATAAACAAACGAAACATAAATAAAGGTCTCGTGCTAGAAACCGCAAAACCCAAGCAATGGGTGAAAAGATAGCCAAAACCAACGTAGAAACTGAAGGTTCTAAAGGCGAAAACCAAAAGCCGGCGTGAATAATTACTTAGGCCAGAAAATAACATCCTCGTCTTTGACGGCGGGTACCTCACCGGAGCAGCGCCTGAGAGCTCTATCCAGAGGCAGGCTTCCGATCTGCGAAGACCAGTCCTTATCAAGGCACTAGCTTCAGTAAACCATCAAAAGGGACGGCTGAATGTTGACAAGCCCAAAACCAACCAATGCTTAAACACGACACCAAGATCATCCGTAAAACACATGAAAAACAAAGGAAGCCGGCCCTTCCAAGTCAAAAAAATAACCAGGTTTAACAAACAGGAAGGTTGGCGCAACAGAGGGAACGACGTCTTTGTCCCTTTCATAATAAAGACGCCTGACGTTCCGGCGATCATGGTTCCTCCGGATAACCCTCGTAAGAGTTATCCGCAACATGACCCTCTCAAGTCTTGGATGCTGCTGAAGGCCCTAGTTCATCTCCGTCACTGATTTGGATCTCCTCATTGAGTATGAAATTATCATCCATGCACATGGACGGAAATTTTGTGATGTTATTTTCATACAAGTCAACACCTAATTCAAACAGACCCACTTGATCCACTAAAACCCTAGATACTTCCATGGAAAATTTCCGGCGCGCCGCCTTCTTGATTAGGGTTAGTCGTTTGGTTCCGAGCGTATTGCCTTTCTTTTTGCTTTCAAGCCCTTGAATAAACTGGGGGGAGCTTAGGAAAGAAGTTGGGAATAGTGTTGCCTTGATGAAATCTTCATTTGCTGCAACTCCTTTCTCATTCATGCACCAATATTGAGGGCCTATCTCAACTATAGAATTCGAGACCTATTGCCAAATCTGCCTCCTCTTTGAAACGCTGAAACTTTCTGCAGTTTCGTTCTCTCTCTTTCACTTCCTATTCAGTGAAGCTTCCATGTTGCCAAAAACTTCCCATAAAGACTGTTTCCATGAAGGTTCAGGGGCTTTGGGCAGAGGGGAGTTGTTTCCCAGCAAGAGTTTGATGGGATTAGACTCGCCAAGAAGATTCAATTCTGAACAAATCCGGTTTGCAGGCCGTCCCTCTTCGATTGTAATTTGTAACCTGCAACCCCTTATTGCTGCCTAGTTGGCTAAATCCCATAAAAGGTAACTTTTCGTTGACTTTTCGGGTTGAAGATGTGACCCGGGTTGCTTCCTTAAACATAGACTTTCCAAAAGAATGAGAGTCTAAGGGTTAGAATATCGAAGGAGCTTTCAGCTTCTTGTCCAGAGGGAAAGTACTAGGATAAGAGTTGTCTTTTCCTCCAGTTGTACCTTCCTGCTGACGGGGCTTAGATCTTTGTGCAGAGAATTTGTACTTGTCGTCGGAACTAGCCCTGAGCCACGGTCCGTATTTCCCGGAGAACTTGAACGACGTCGTTTCATGTTTACAGTCCCGTTCTACATGCCCTAAGTGGCCACACCGAAAGCAGAATTTCAGGATGTTTTCGTATTTGAACGCCACTTCTAGCGGCTTGTCTTTTTTCCGGTTCAATAGAAAGTCTGTTTTTAGCGGATCTTCAACTCAGATTGCCACACGTAGCCGGAAAGAGCCTTGCCAATGTTCGTTGTTCCCTTCGTCCAGTGAAGATCCATAGAAGACTGGAACAAGTTACCTATTCTAAGAACGTTATCCGCCGTGATTAGTCCGATCGGTAGGTGATGCACTTGTACCCAAAATTCTTCCAGGGAGAAATCGATTTCTTCCAGGGCTTTCTCTGGCTGCCATTCTTTGAGGATGGGAAGGGAGTCTTGTACCGCCCAAGGCTTGCTTCCGACTATAGTGTTGCGGTCCTCCAGCGAGAGGAAGATAAACAAGAAAAAAATCCTTGCCTAGGTCATGACACTCGATCTTGTCATTCTTCCATGCCTTGCGGAGAATTGCTGTCAGAGCCACTGTTTTGATGTTTAGGGGAAGAGAGAATGGTTCTTGAGGATGAAGTTTACCTCACCATCCTCATTAAGCTCTAACTCGTCCAAGAAATATTGGCTTAAAAGGGAAGGGTCATCGGGGTTGTTAGAGTACCCATTGTTGACCTCCCCACAACTCAGAGTAGAGGAAATGGGCATCGTGCTATGGAAAGGGAAGTAAATGCAACACTACGTGGGAAAGTAAATGCAGAGGAAAGGAAAAAACTGAAAGGGACTCAGGTCGTTGGTGGACGGTTGGACCAAGAAAACCAGGGGCTTGCTAGAGGGAAACGTGGGTAACAAAGCTCAATACTTAAGAAGAAAAGGTCAAAAGGAGACAATGGCAAAAAATCAAACTCTGGGTTAAAGATCTTCACACCTCATGGCTCTAGCACAAAATCTTGGCTAAGGAGACACACGACTGGAAGCTTTAGAGCCTGGAGCGCAAACTTGTCTCTCTACAAGTGTTTACCAGAATTAAAGAACCCAATGTTGTTTCTTTTAATACAATAATTGCATGCTTTGCTATAACCTTCAAATAATTTTTAAAATAATGTCTAAAATAGACATTTTATCTATGTAAAAATATTTTTAAACAACAATATTAAACAAGCATTTCTCAAAGAGCTGGTTCACATCAAAATGCTCTGCTTTAAAACTCCTTGTTTAATTTCTAATTTACTTTAGTGAACTTTGATTACGAAATTTGTACCCATTATATGCTTTATTGAAACTTTTATAATTTAACCTACTAATATAGGATTTTAACAAATTTAAATATTCAACGGATAGTTTAATTAACTTACATTTAAATTCAAATAAAAATAGTAATCGAACTTAATGTAAATAATAAATAGATTTCTGCAAATTTAAATTCTACATAACTTTTAGCATTGTTTTTAAAAAGTGAAGTGGAAAAGTACTTTTGAAAAGTGTTTTTTAGAAGTGCTTCTAGATTTTTGAGTTTGAAATTTAAGTGTCTAGTATTGATGTCAAAAAGTGCTTTTAAGAATATAAATGTCCATTTTGGACATGATGTTGTAATATATATATATATATATATATATATGATATTCAATTTTTTTAATGTTACAATATATGAAATGTATCAACTTAAATTATTATATAAATATAAAAATATTTTTATTAATAAATATATTTTTTAACAATTGTATGTGCTCCATAAAAATATAATAAATTTAATATATTTTATTTTAAAAAATTAACATGAATAAATATATATTATTTTTAAACTAAAAAATAATTATTAATTATATAATTATATCTTTGTAAAAAATTATAAATTTATAAATTATATCTTTGTAAAAAATTATAAATTTATAAATTATAAATAAACACAATAGCAAATGAAGGTTAAAATTATAATTTAATTTTTAAAAATATTTTTTAAACCGCAAAAATTAAAAAATTTAACCATTTGTATTTAAGTTGAAAAGTTTTTTTTCTTCAAAAAAAATTAACTATTTAGTATTATTTCTGCTTCTAAAAGTACTTTTGATAAGGAATGCTAAACTTATAAATTCTCCATGTTTGAGCCTAGTTTTTTTGCTCACGCTGACCTAATTAATGCGAAAATTTTTGTATAAATTTGTCACATCAGTCTTCATGAAGAAGGCGTGTGATAGAATTAAGAGAAAAGTATAGACATATGTAACAAGTATAGCATGCTATATGTACCACATTAAGCTTGGGTACAAATAAGGCAGGAAAAAGCATAAATTATGTCCTGTTGGATAACGCCAAAATTGCATTATTTATATAATATAGATCCCAACAATTTCACCAGACCACCTGGTAGCTACATTGGACGATTGTGTTCTATAATTGTGACATTGTTTTTGAGTTCAAATGTAATTTGTGTTGTACAAATTGGCGTTAATAATTCAAGGAAATAATAATTATAAAATATGATAAAATTATTATAACGAACAGAATAAAACAATTATAAAATAATATTTTAAATATTAAAGCAGTAAGTCGGAACCGTTTATTTGTATTCGGGTAGTATTTCGGATGAAAAAAATTTGTTGAAGCTTGTGAAATACAGTTTTCTTAAGACAAATTTGTCCGCTCCTATGGTGCTTGAGAAACATTGGACGTCTATCTCCCAGGATACAACAATAGAATGATCAACTGCACTAGCACATATGCAGAGATTACGAACTGAAAGCTTGCCTTCTTCTATCACCGTGGATGAAGATTTCAAATTTGGGCTAAAATTTCGGTAGGTCTATACAAGGCCTCACTGGTCTAGACATTCACGTTCGACCACGTCGTGCCTACGCGCAAGGCACAATCTTTGGTAAGCTTATTCAACAACCTTTTGGTTGTTTCCATTATATATACACCTTTCACATTTGGTCTCTAACCAATGTGGGATTCAAGCTTACTATTTCCTTTCCAATCATTGCAAGTTGCCTACTTTGAGCATCAATTTCTCATTCACCACTCAACCAATTTGAGCATATGAGATATCGTTGTAAAGATCTCATGAAATAGAATATGAAGACGTAAATTCATTATTCAATTCTCCATCTTTACCCATTGAAATTATGCATCAAAGTTTCCATATGATCACAATTTTCCAACAATCCCTCACACGAATGAAATTGATGTTTTTAAAACCATTTTGACTTGATGTGGTGATAGATTCTACGATCGATAGTTGCATAGGATAGGTAGGTGTCCACCCTTGAACCTTCTCTTGTGAAAGTATATTTACTTTACTGACTGACCAGTATATGTGATGTCCTTGAATTGTTCTATCATTTTTGTAAATGATGATATACCTCACACAACTATTTCTTTGGCAAGAATTTTAGTTCTCATGGGTATGTCCGTATATCCATGGACATCGACTGGTTCTGCGAGAGTTTGAGATAACTATGCCCAATAGTCTCCTTGAAGTGGCCTCACTTCACTCTTACATAGGTGATTTATATTGTTCGACTCACCGGAACACACAATGGTCATTAAAAGCATTGATTAGCTTGTTCCATTTTGATCATTGTTCACATCATAGGAACGGACTTGGGAGAATAACCCCCACAGTAACTGCACAAGGTCTATGCAAGTAGGTTGTCCTTTTGAACCTAGATCTTGGGATCTCCAGTCAACTAGGTAAGGTTTTCCTTCACATAGCGCCTTAAATTTTCTTGGGCTTTAGTCACATTCCTTTCGATGTAATCTCAACCTAATCTCGATTTAACCCTTTTGGTTAGCGGATCTGCAACGTTATCTTTTGATTTTACAAAAACAATAAGGTATTTGAGATCAGTTTTCTAATTGAGTTATGGGTATACTAGAATCATCCTTGTTAAATTTCTCAAGAATTTGTCCACATAGTGTGACTATATGATACTTTCAAGTGACCATTTGATTTGGATGTCCAAAATCATATCGTCTAGTCTCATATCTTTCATGTCAAATCTTGAATTTAATATGGCATTGGTACGTTTTACCATTTTCATTGTTACTTCCAACAATGAGTATGTCATCAACATACAGACATAGAATAATATATCCAATGTCGATAATTTTAACATATACACATTTATCACACTCACTAATTTTGAAGTCGTTTGTCATCATGACACTATCGAACTTCTCATGTCATTACTTTGGTGATGAGTTTGTAACCTTTGCAAGACACCCCCACATTTTTAAGTATTTATATGAAGAGTTTATTCCCTTCCATAAATCATATGGTGTCTTATCTCTTTAACTTTGGGGAACCTTATTTAAAGGCTAATTAGCTAATAAACCAACTTCCCTCACATGTTAATTACATTTTTGAAGTTGTAGTTCTTTTCAGAAGTCATCTTCAAAATTATAGTGCTGGCATTACTCATATAAAGATTCTCATCATCTTATGACAATTGAACCATTTCCCATTAAATTTGCTTCTTGAACACACCGTCTAATCCATGGTTTTTCTTGAAGTTCTTTATGACTTCAACTTCCTTTGTTATGGTAATATTTGTCTTAGCAACATTTACCTTAACAATATTTGAAAGTCGTAATGATATTTACCTTATCATCTCTAACAATAAGAGGATCATCCTTCATATCTTTGACCAAGTTTATCATGGTCAAATATGCAACATCTATTGTTGCCACGTTTTGAAATTTTTTTCCAATGAATTTCACTTTTTCCATTGTGTCACAGTCACAAATCAAAACCAAAATATTATGAATCTGTTGAACGTCGTGAATTTAGCCAAAGACAAAAACCACAAAACAAAAATTCACACAGTCTTAAAAGAAAGATCAATAATGAACAGTGCACCATGTAGGTAACGTATAAAAGAGAGGTGGTGCACTAGACACACTTAAGTATCGGGTCTCTCAAAGAACCAATTCTAGACATGAACTTTCAAATTATCTTTCAATCATCCGTTTATGGATTCTATTCTTGAAATCATTCCAAGCATGAGTATCAATTAAAATCACTGCCTTTGATTCACAACAATTTGGAAACTTCCATTTATGGTCTTGTAGAGCGTTGGGGTGTTCTCTATTTATGAGCGCAAGTGCACACTCCTGTCAAATTATAGTATATAAGATATCGTCTCTCACAGGGATTGGATAGCTTGATTCGAATTGGTATTCTTGCACAAGAAAAGTAAATGCACAAGTAAGGTGCTTGTTTGAGAAGAAAAGTAAAATAAAAGCATAAGTAATAATAAGGAAGTGATCAGGTTGATAGAGAGGGTATGGTTATGCTGCTTCTTAGTGTGAAATTGCGTTGAATAGGTCAAGTGTGTTTTGTGGTGCCACGATCTGCTGCCTTGGTGGGTAATGGCAGATTGAGGCGGCGGCAACTTTCGCTATCCCGTCAGATGAGATGAAGAGAAGTCCCGGTGGCAAGTCTGGCCGATACTCCAAGTTTGGCGAAGAAATTCTGAAGTGATCTACCTATGTCTAGGCTAGGATTATGTTGCTGCGTGATGTAGGCAATGCCTAGCAATCTTAGCGTAAACCTAACACGGACAATCAACATTTGGTTGCTCCTTTTAGCCACTAAAATTCTAAGTTATGTCTAAGATGAATTAGTCAACACCTCTTTATGATGAGACTGTGCTTAATTCTTTCGTGAGTTTGACACTGTCGTGCCCGACAAATGGATTCTTCAACTAAACTTTTGGAACTAATTGAAGGAAGTGAAGCACATGAATTAAGCAAACCAAGAGTATTTTATTGCAAAAACAAACTTGAAAACCCAAACAATCGTTCTCACGACTAATTAAAACATAACCCAAACCCAAAGAGAGAATTAGAACATGTTGGCGGCAAGAAAACCTAAGCTATGCCTAAGGAAAACCTAAGCTTGTGTTTTTTTATTTGCTAAATACATGAGGTTTATATAGGCAAAGGTCTAATCTAAGTCCTTCTTGGAGTAGAAGTCCTCAAAAAGCTTTTGCATTAAATGCAACTTTAAAATCTGACTTCTTTGAGTTGAATATGGACTTCTTTTTATGTTGCCTTGTTCCACAAGTAAGCTCGTTCTTCTCCTCCGGCAGCTCAGTCTGCTGCTCCAAGCGTCAGAAAATTGAGTGGATGACATCGTTAGAATCAGGATTTTCTGCTCTACCAATCGCACTCCAATTTACCAACTCCGCACTTTGTTGCCCTGGGTGGCAGACTCACTTTGTTGTCCTAGGCGGCAGCAGGTCCTCTGCAACGGCTCTCTCTGTGTGAAACTGCTTCAGTACAACCCCTTGGTCTGCTGTCTCAGCATCATGTCCTCAGTTCCTCTCTCCTTCTGTCACCCTCTAATACCTGAAACTAAAACTAAGCTAAAACAATACCTTTTCCTTACCAAATAAAAGATAATCAATAAAAAGCATGGAAAAGTAAAGAATATTGTAAAATGCAATGCATGATCCTAATTATGCCTAAAATGTACCAAAAACAGCAATAATATGAGATGGAATGTGCATGAAATATAGAACTTATGAACACTTTACAGGTCCAATGACCCTCACGATTCTTTAGCCATTTTTAAACATTGTGCACTTTATAACTTGCATCAAAATAGGCTCTAAGAATTTAATTTTGATATAGAGAACAAATTTTTTCTATCCTTTGATTCGAGACCTCGGTCAAAATCAGCGCTTTGAATTTGGTAACCAATGTTACTTCCAAAATTAAATTCACTGATTTATTTCAAGATTGAATCATTCTAGATTCCCACAAAATTAAATTCATCGATTTGTTTCCCTTAATATCAATTAGAATCAACGCATGATTCTAGCATAGAAATAAATTTAATAATTTATTTCCTTTGTTATGTCTTATGTTAAACATTGGGATTAGTAGCACTAAAACCCAAACCAGGGATATTAACGCAACAAAAATTAAAAGGAAATCATCCTTAATTTTGTTGATTCTTGTTTTGGAAAAATCACGTAAATCCATTAAAACGGCAAGAATTAATTCTTGAAACGAATTATTTACGAGATCTTTGTTTCCAAAATAATTCACAATTTTACTTGGATATTTTTTCCGTCTTGGATTAGATCTCGAATCTGTCATAAGATTGTTGGACAAAATGGCGTTAACAATCCAAGGAATAATAATAATAATAATAATAATAATAATAATAATAATAATAATAAGAAGAAGAAGAAGAAGAAGAAGAAGAAGAAGAAGAAGAAGAAGAAGAAGAAGAAGAAGAAGAAGAAGAAGAAGAAGAATTATTATAACAAACATAACAAAACAATTACAAAATAATATTTGAAATATAAATCAAATATTAAAGCAGTAAATCAGAACCGTTTACTTGTATCCGGACAGCATTTCAGACGAAAAAGATTTGTTGAGGCCGGTGAAACACAATTTCCTTAAGACAGATATGCAGAGATCATGAACTGGAAGCTTGCCTTCTTCTATCTCCCATGATACAACAACAGAATGATCAACTGCACTAGCAGATATGCAGAGATCATGAACTGGAAGCTTGCCTTCTTCTATCACCGTGGAAGACAATGAATGAAAACCAAATGCATGATGGTTTATAGAAAAATGGGGAGAGTTGAGAGGAAAATATCTTCACTTGCAATGTTCATTGTTCGCTGTTGTGTTTTCTCCTCTTGCTGAAGCCTTTTTTTGTAGGTGAGTAATGATAGAGTTCTAATCACAATTGAACTCAAATTCATAATTCAAAATAAAAAAGATATTATCTGATAATATCTATCTAAATATAGATTATTAAAATTCACAAAATCTATTTTGAATTTCAAATTATTTGACTGGTTCTTGGATGAGAATTTTGAATTTGGGCTAAAATCTCGATAGGTCTATGCAAGGTCTTATCGGTCCGGACATTCACGTTCGCCCATGCCATGCCTACGCGCAAGGCACAATCTTTGGTAAGCTTACTTAGCAACCTCTTGGTTGTTTCCATTATATATACACCTTCCACATTTGTTCTCTAACTAATGTGGGATTCAAGCTTACTAGTTCCTCTCCAATCATTGTAAGTTGCCTACTTTGAGCATTAATTTCTCATTCACCACTCAACCAATTTGAGCATATGAGATATCGTTGTAAAGATCTCATGGAGTAGAATATGAAGATGTAAATTCATTATTCGATTCTCCATCTTTACCCATTAAAATTATGCATCAAAGTTTCCATATGATCACAATTTTCCAACAATTTGCTTATCGTTTCTTTTTTATGCTACGATGATCTTTCATGACCGACTTGTTAGGATTTATTTTATTGACGGTTGCGGACCAAACATGAGCCCCTCTAGAGAGAAGGAAGACTAAACCATTAGGGTGACTTCTCTTCTCATTTTACTTCTCTTATGTAGGTATGTTGGCCTTTAGTGGGTCTTTTTTCTCGCAACCTTTCGGTATTGCCCTCTCCCGATGTTTTCCTCTATAATTTTTAGCTTTTTTGGTGGACTTTTTAGAGAAATGAATTCTGCTTTCACTGCTGCCACCGACCACCAGAGACCTCTCGCTTAGAGAATTTGTCGTTGATCTAGATGTACGATGTCGTCTTTCAACCTATGTTGTTGTTTACTATTTGCCTTTGTTTTCCCTTGTTAGGGTTTTCATTTGAGCCTCTAGTTTAGCTTTGTTTCTAGGCTTCTTTAGAGCCTTTTCTAGGTTTTTTACCCTTAGATGTATGATTGTTTGGTTATGAATAAAATCTCATATTTCGTTAAAAAAGGAGATGTTTACTATTTGGATCCAATCATATCACATTCAAGTAACTTTTATTTTACTAAACATGACATTAATGAAATCTGTTGAGAATATATTCTACTTTTAATCACTTCTTTGCTTTTATATTACATTTTCCTCAACTTCTATAGCACAATTTCCTCTGATTCTTCTTCTCTTTTGAAGTATTCTTTCACATGTTTCTTTGTTCGACAATGTTAGATGTGGAAAAAGATTTTGTTGATCTATTTTTGAGAGTGTCGAGCTCAAATGTCGTCAGCTGAATCACCAAGAGGATGGTGAATTGGCTTGAGAGGAATTTTAGTGGAAGCACAATAAAATAAAAATTTTGCACAAGAATTTGCAGTGGTTCGACTTTCTAACCAAAGTCTACATCCACTACCTTAGCTCCCTACTAAGAATTTTCCACAAATTTACTAATTTGTCTTTTTTTTTCAAGGATCAAGAGCATCCTTTACAAGACCCTCAAAGCTTATACCCCCAAAGCTTTGAGACACTATCTCTCAAGGGAAGGTTACAAATAAGCTTTTGGAGTATGCCCAAAGACCAATCATGAGATGGTTGTAAAAGACATACTTATTTTATCTTGTTTATTAATAAAGCCATTATTATTATTATTTCAGTCTTATTATGTGCATCTTTAAATAAACTTAATTATAATAAAGTTCTTAGAATAATATAGTTATTCTTGAATGTCCTTAGTCGAGAATTATTGTGGGCGTGGACAACAGTAATATATTAAGACTAATATGTAGTTGATTGATGACAAAGTGTTGTTATTGACATAGAGATGTGAAAATCAATACAAAGTATGTGTTAGAGAACGACATATTGGAATGACCCTCTATGAGCATGTTTCTTGGATTATTATGTGACAGTCACAACATTGCTTATGGTGATAACTATGTGTATGATCCTCGGACTTGAGATCATCAATATTTCAATATCGAGGGTGACATATTTTGATGCGGTCAAACGTGTGTTGTAACGGACTACACTATAAAGACTGATATTAGATATGTCACAATCTATATAGAAAAATATGGTTGATCAATATAGGATTTGTCCCTCTTACATAATAGGAGTAATATCGTAGGCCACTTGATTGAGTGAAACTAGAAAATGCATGGCCATGCTCGAATAAATTGATATGAGATATCATAGTTATTCGTTTATCATATTCTACTCAAGATATCAAGAAATATTAGATGGACTATACAAGTGTGACTAATCCATGACTTGTGTTCGATCTAGATATGAGGACAAAATGATGTAATACATAACAGAAGTTAATCACGAAAAAAAGTAAAGTCGAACCACGACTTCATGTAACTTAGGTAGCAATGATGTATTGCTAGATGCCACTCATTGCTTGTAATATTAGAATTTTTCTAGATATTACTACTAACATTACATGAACCTACAAAGGTCACACCCTATGATTGAAACGAACAAATATCGACTAGATAGCATGTATACAAACTTGTTGTACACGTAATAATTATTAAAACAAAATTATTATAATTATTGTAATTATAGATAATCTCATATATATATATATATTAATACTAGATAAGTATTGTAATTATCAAACACTATTAATATATATATCCCTAAAGAAACCTAATTAAAGTAGAATCAGATTCTACATATTTAATTGTATTTAGTTAAATATATTGTATATTTAATGAATTCGAATTAAAGTAGAATCATATTCTACATATTTAATTATATTCGGTTAAATATATTGTATATTTAATGAATCCGAATTTAATTAGAATTAGGTTTTTGAATGCTATATAAAGGCATAAGGTCTAGCAGTCATAATATGCTTTTTTCTGAAAACCTCTCTAACAGTTAGAGAAGAGAAAATATTGTTCGTTTTGTTCGGGTGGACTGCGTAGAGGTCGGAACGCTACTGTGACGATTCGGATTCGATTTGGTTTATCCTAACTCTAGGATTATTAAGGTAATATTTCATCCCTATTCACCCGAATTCGTTCCTTGTATATAGATCACTAGCGGAATTCGCCGGATAATTTTTTACTACATCATGGGGTGTACCGGCGTTTCGCAACATAAGCAAACAAGAAAAACCTCTCTAGGCAAATTGTTTGTATTCTTAAGCACTCACTCAAAACTTAAACACTTGAGCAATTATAACAATTTAGCTCAACAAGTGTTCTCTACAAGAAATATGACAATTTAAGCTATAAAAGAATTTCTCGATACAATTGATTGTTGGTAGATGTTGTTCTTACTTCTATGAATGTTTGAAGACTTCTTTTAAACCCTCTAATGGGCTTGTGACCGTTACTAGTCGTTAGGGTTGGTTTGGAGCGGTTGGGGATATAATTTTAAGCATTAAATGTTTTTCTGGTGCAGAGGGTATCGATACTCGGGATATGGTATCGATACCTGCCTTAAAATTGAAAAAGTCGTTAGACACAAAAACACAGGGGGCATCGGTACCTGTGATACCTGTTGCTAGGGTATTGATACCTATTGCCAGGGTATCAGTATCCACCCTTGCATATCGGTATCGAGGGTCAGTATCGGTACAAAAAGTGCTCATCAAAATTTTCTTAAAACATAGGGTATCGGTACATAATGCTTGTTTTTGACTTTAAGACCTTTGGAAAATATTTGCTCACTTCAAAAACATTTCAAACATATTTTTCAAGTTATTTTGACTTTGAATAATTTTTGCAATATTTGAATTAAGTCTAAAAATATTTTTCAATTTGTTATATAAAAATCATTATCTCAACAATTTCCCCTTTTTTATACCAAGGGTAGGGTATCGGTACCTAATGCTTGTTTTTTACTTTTAAGACCTTTTGAAAATATTTGTTCAAGTCAAAAATATTTTAAACATATTTTCAAGTTATTTGGACATTGAATGATTTTTCAATATTTGAATTAAATCCAAAAATATTATTCAATTTGTTATATCAAAATGACGTATAAGGACATCATTTAAAGGATATTTAAAGGATCTATATATTAATTAATTATTTATATAATTATTTTTAACATGATTTAATTGATTATTAAATTTAAATAGAAATATACATGTGTGAGAATAAAAAGAAAAAAATATTATTTTACAAATGTCACAATATAAATATTTGAGGGTGAAGAATTAAAATAGAAATATTAAATTTAAGTTATTTGGAGTTTTTTTATAATTGTTAAGGGTAAAATGGTCTTTATAAATTTTATGTCAAAACCTCTAATTTTAAAAGGCTTCAATTAGTATCTTTTTCAAAATTAGAGGTTTCACCCCAATCCACTATTCACCAAACATCCAAATTAGCATATTTGATTGATTAAATCTCTAATATTAGCTCAAACCTCTAATTTTGACTCAACCCGCTATTTACCAAATATGACCATTATTTTATTTATTTACTATTATATATTTCATATTTTATTTATTTATTATTATGGCCCTGTTTGGCAATTAGCGGATAGCGGATTACATTAGCTGATAGTTAATAGTTGATTGCATTAGCTAATTTGACTAGCGGATTGTATTAGTTGATTGTATAAAAGTGTTTGGTAAAATTAACTGGTAGCTGATAGTTGTTAGATTATTTAAACAAGCAAAATGACATATAAGGACATGATTATATTCAATACTTGTTTGAATAGTTTATTAGTTATCAGTATTTTGTATTTAATTAATATTAATTAGATTTATAAAAATTATTTTTAATATAACTTTTCTAAACATATTCGAATGATTTATATATTAATTTATTATTTATATAATTATTTTAACATAATTTAATTAATTAATAAATTTAAATACACACGTTTCGGTACGATGGTTCATAGAGGCAAAATGTTCCAAAATGAGCCTCGCTGTTCTGAAACACCAAGGTCATTACAGGTCACTGTTCCGAAATAGGTAAGGACGTTCCGTAACGCCTGGGCCTACAACTTTCCAAAAAGCTGGTTTTAATCAGTTTTCACCCTCCGGAGTCATCCCGACACATGCCCTAACATACATACAACTTAAATACACATCAATGACCAAAATATACGAAGTACAAGTATCATCATAGCTCATTCTCACAAGCTACGGCACTAAAGGCATATTTCCTAAAAGACAAAAGCACCAAAAGGTTAAAATTCAAATACAAGCATAAAACCAACCTCAAAGGCCATTTACAAAACCAAATACGCATCTCAAACTTGCACAAAACCAGAAAATACCAAACTAACAACATTCAAAGCAGTGGACACCCCCATTGCCCTTATTACACTAGTTCAAAAGCACAACATACTTTTAACAAAATGTCTTGGTGTGATCCCTCGAAGACGCTGCCTCCAAAAGCCTAATTATTTGCATTGATGAACAAAGAGAGCATAAGCATGGAAGCTTAGTGAGGAATGCTTAAAACCACATACATCATCAATACTCAAAACCAGTTTTTATTCTTTCAAAACTATTATGCCTTTCTTGACAAAACATGCACTTTTTCATCAATCTCATTGTATTAAACTTCATGCAACATGATTCATATGAATTCAGCAACTAAACCTTTGCTACTCATTTTCCAAGCTTCCCAAGCATAAACACCATTATACTAAGCTTAAACCAAATCATGCATCTTTCCAAAACAAGCATTAACACCATATTTCACAATCATTCATTTCATTATATTGGCTCACAAATGATAAACAACAATTTCAAAAACATATATCGTATACAAGGATTACAAAGGGTTATCCCACACCCTTCATACACTCTATCGGCATTACAAGGCTTACACACGAGAGTGACCCTCCATCGTTGTGACACCCGTGGTGGAGTATTCGGTACAATCACAACCCCTCAACACCACTCATCGGTAGATGTATAATCCACTAACGAGAGACGGGACAAAACACAAGGTTCGCACCCGAGAAGCAACCCTCAACCGTTGCAACCTTAAACAATCCTCAATCGTTAGGGTACTTGGATGCAGTATTCGGTACAATCACAACCCCTCAACATCCAATGCGACTTGTTTATAGTGCACTCAATCCTATAGCCGGCTAACTATATCTGATTTCACTTATAAAACATTTTATTCAACATCACTTGCCAATATAACCCATAACTCATGCATAACTCATTATTTTTATAAATCATTCATGATAAGCCATCAACAAGCATTAAACCATGCTTAAAACCTCATGCATCAACACATGCATACAAGGAACACTTACCTAGTGCATCCTTAAAGCACATGGCATCATCATGCACAATCTATATTCTCAAAACATGCTTTAAAATAGTAGGTAAATGCATTTAAAATCAAGTGCAACCAAAGGCTTATAACGAGCACAACCAAGGGAGAAATTTTGATTTACTTACTTCTGAGCTTAATAAAGCGTTTCAAGCTCTTATTAAGTTCCCAAAACCTTTTCTAAAACTTTTCCACGCTGGAAAACCAAATTCCACTCACCGACTCGCGAAACCACTCTTGCCGACGCGACTACCGATCGTCCAAAACTCCAGCACACACAAAAAATCCAACACATCAAAACAGAGGTTCAATGTATTAAAATGCATCCAAAACTCCAGCACACACAAAAAAATCCCGCTGCCCTGCTCTAAAGCACCAAAACACCCATCCAAAACAACCGAAAACTCAATCGATTGACCTCAAACCTCCTCCCAGCCATTACCCAACTCATCCAACATATTCTAAGAATTAATCAACATCCAAAAACAACCTAAAACCAACCTTATACCTCCAGCAACTCGAATTCCTCAAGAACACCTCAAAAACTAAGGATCCCAAGGATTTCGGGATCTATATGATTAAGACTCCACTTCAACACCAAAAATCTTTCAAAACTCATTTGGAAACAATCTCAAACCAGCCAAATCAATCAAAATCCGAAAATCACATTTTAAACCAATTTTTCATCAAGATTTCAAGAGTTTATCAATCTAAATACTAAACCTCAATCAAAATCAGTATTAAAGAGTCAAATATCTTTGGAATTTCATTAAAGAACTTAGATTAGAGGGATAGCACGGAAATCACCTCCAATCCTTGCTTCTTCTCTAATTTAGCCAGAATTGCTTGAAGAAACTTGAAGGAAAATGGAAGAATTCAATGGAGAAAAGATAGAAATCAAGAGAGGGTTTTAAGGAAAAGAATTTCTGGAAAATTGAGAGAAAAGGGAGATTGTTTAGCTGAAGTGAAAGTGAGAAATGAAAATTATCGTGAAAATTTTTTAACCGATTAACTAACTTTTTAATTAAACCAAATTAAAAGCCTTTTTAATTTTTAATAACATTCAAAACACATGCCAAATTAGGGAAAATGCATAATTGCCAAGTAGGTCCCTAAATATTTTAAGATATTGACTCTTCTTGAAACGATTTTTCCAACTTTTAAATCCTTACATCTCGGTCACTACCCAAAATGTACACTTTAGAAAACCTGTTTTGCAAAATTGATTTGGCCAACCTCTTAAATTTAATTTTAGAGGATTTTAGGAATTTTTATCATATTTTTATCCTATCCTGAATCTCAATCTCCCTAAACCACCTTTTAACGGTTCGAACAACCGACACTAGTTCTACCGGCCCAACCCGACTCGCCAAAACGTCTAAGCCCAAAACCAGGGTGTTACATAATGAAATCCCAAAAATAGCAGTGAAAGGTCATTTAAGACTCTAGCATGACTATGCCTACGCTTATTTACATTTACACTTCAAATGCAGATGGTTATCAATGCAACTAAACTCAAACTGATGCATCAAAGAACATTAAACTATCAAGAGAGAGAACTCGGCAAATCGTTGCGGTTGTCCATTTTGAAAGTGCAAGAGCTTCCTCCGTTGCTGGCAGTTTTGCATGGATCTTTCACCAAGTTGAGTGACATCCAAGTAAATATATATGTTACGAAAGGTGTAATTGACTGAAAATAATGTTAACAAAGAAATACCTCAGTTGCTTCGAATGAATAAAAGTAGCTTTCATCCAATCCAAGGTCAGAATAGGAGGTCTCACAAACTCAATAGCATGTAAATGCTGAAGCAGCTGGAAAATTATTTCACTTCCTCGTGGAGGAAGATCTAAAGCATGATAGCCACAAACTATTTGTAGAAGATTATTCTTGCTTTCCTATCAAAGATATCAAATACAAAGATCAAGTGGTAATCCAACAACAACAATCTATGCTACTCCGACTTCTTTTTTTCTTGAAGAATCCTTGGAAATATTTTTTGGACCCTCCAAAGACATGAAAAACTTGGGGGGAAATTGAACATACCTGTATCGGGTACTCACACTTGAGTCCGAGTAACATATGCCACTTTGATGTGTAGAAAATAAGAAACAATAGAAAACTAACCTTAGCCCATTCCAATATCAAATCATCTCCATATTCTTTTTCATTATTGCAAAGAAGGTCACCATCCTCATCATTATCTTCTGATGTCAGGCTTCTAGCTGGACTGCCAAAGATAACAATATATTACTGAAATTGTGATGGGAAAAAAACTGGAACATGACATGCTTCTTTTATCGAGGAATATCATAATGCAACTTAAACATATCAGTTAGTTAACCATAATTCAACACTGAATAGCGATTGAGAAGAAGCGCAACTCCTCAAGCTGACAACTGATCCAATATCTGGAGAAATTTGTCGGCTTTCGACGTTGCCATTTATTCTTTCTGAAGCATTGCTACAATTTTCCGAGGCTTCAGATGCATTATATAAACATAGAGCACACTTTCTAAAGCCTCAGTAAGAGTTACACTTTCAGATGAAAACGATGAAGTTATCCTTAAAGAAGCAGATGAAACCTTAACATTAACAATAGTTTCACCAAGAATAATTGTACTGTTAGCAGGCATTGCAGAAGCCATTCAATCATGAACATACTTGCTATGGGAATGTCAATGATGTTGTTGTAGTTTGTTTGATCATCTTCCTTTGAGACAGGCGGTGCATTATCATCGAGAGATGGATTCATGTGTTAGAACCAAATCATAAATTAATATAAAACTTAACCTAGGATCTATCATGTTAAATCATTAAGAATAATAAACTGAATGCGGAAGCGTACCTGAATTCATTGATAGATTGAAAATCTTGATGTGGAAATCCAAAACTTTGGTATTGATCTTCCAAGAAGATAGGTTATCTCTTAAAGTAAAACTCTTTGACGGGGAAGGAGAGAAAAACAAGTTAACCTATTTCTTGGGGACCACTACCTCTTTATATAGTTGATTTATTAAATCAACTATTAAATATTTATAAATCTGCCCCTCATTGAATTATAAATATATCTTACGGTATCTACACTTTTATTTCCATGACATTTTAATACCTATGACACGCTTAACTTAATTGGTCACTTTATTTTGTGTCATACTTTATAATAGCAACATACATTTTACATATGTGCCCATAATTGCGGATTTTAATCCAACAATTTCCCACTTGGGCAACATATGTTTCCTGATAAATGTACAACCTTATGAGCTCAAAATTTTGTTATTATATAATAGGTATTCTATAACAATCTCGTCCATCAATTATATCCATATAGGATCAAAGCGGTCTTCGCCATATCAATCATGACTAGACCCATCAATGGTCACGTATACAAACATAATCAAATGACATAGATCAATCATGGATGTGTAGCATGGAAAATTACATGAAATGTGAACCGAACATGTCTATTTCCAACTGGTCCTCCTAAACCTTAGTGAGATCAGCTTTACTGAATTCAGAGTGTACATAAACCAAAAGAACTTTATTTCTGCAGAAAAAATATCTTAAAATATCCTTAAACTGAAGTAACTGAAATTGTGTCTAAAACGAATGAGCATTATTTCAAAATTACAAACTCCCACTAAAACCGAATATCCTTAAATAACATTACACCCACATAAGTAGTGTGCTCATGAAAGACCTAGGGTGACAGTTTCTTAATATGCGCGCAATTATGGAGTTTGTACCAACATGCTCTATAGACACACAACCACTCTGAATTTTCTTTAACAACTAGGAACTTAATATTTATGTGCTTTAAATTTGAAGTGTTCCTATTGTTTATAGAATAAATGAATACATATTTATTGTCACAAAATTACTGAAGTGGTCTTTTTATTCAATCTATAAGTAGCAGTTCATGTGACAAAATTCTTTTGCATCAATATTCAAATAGAATCGAAGTCTGTAAACCTGATGATCTCTAACTTACCAGAACTCCGACATGTGAGCATGTAATTTTTTGTTCTCTGAAGATATCTCATAACCCCATTGGTTGCTATCCAATGGTCCATAATATGATTCCTCAAATATCTGTCTAACATTCCAACAATGTACACAATTTCCAAAAGCATACATACTTAAGCATAAATTATATTCTCAATAGCTTATGTATAGAGAATCTTTTAGGTTTTCTAAATTTCAAGGTTACTTTTAGGGCATTGAGTAAGATAATACTTATCTTCTTTAGCAATATGAATGTCACTTGGTTTACTCCCACTGAACTTGTAGTATATACAAGTGTCAACCAAATTTATCTCAAAACCGAATGAGATAATCAACATGAAATTTATAATTTTATTAATAAGAGTCTTACATAAGCTCATAGATAGATTTCTTTAATTTACATATCATTGACATTGTATCATAAGACACAACTCTATGATTGTACCATATAAATAGTTTCTTAAATGCCGCCATTGAAAAAAACAAGCTTAACATCTATCTAATGTAGCTTAAGACTAAAACAAGCAACAAGTGTAATAATTATCTTGAAAGAGTCTTTCAATAAAACTGAAGAGAAAGTCTCTAAAAATCAATGTCTTCTTTTAGAGTATATCCTCTAGATACAAGACGTGTTGTATACTTATCCACATTACCATTTTCATCCCTATTGATTTTAAATATTAATTTACAACCAATTAGTTTGCACCTTAAGGAAATGAGATAAATTCCTAAACTTTATTGTCTTGCATAAAATTATACTCTTCTTGAATGACATCAATCCACTTATGAGAGTTAAAACTTTTATGGACTGATATAAATGATTGAGTCATTTTCTATCATTCCATTATTGCCTTATTTTCTTGAAGAAATACAATAAAATAATCTGAAATAGTATTTCATCTTCCTCTCGTGGACCTCTTTAATGACACTTATTTTTTTAAGGTTGTTAAGTTTGTTCTTCTGAAACAATTACCTTATCTTGAATGAGAGTTGTTCAACATTGTTTTGTTGAGGTACTTGATTCACTTCTTGATTAATGATAGGTTGAAAACCTAAACATTGTCAAAAGTGATAGTAGGAATTAAATTATAATTCAATTCCTCCTCAATAACAATGTATCTAACCTTATTTCTCCCTCCAAACTCAACATCCTAAAAAAATTATAAATCTCTCCTTAAAATAATCTTAATTGTGGGATCATAAAATTTACAGTCCATGGATCACTCAAAATAACTGAAGTAGTTGCTCGCTTTTAAATTTTAATTTCATTACATGTGTCCTAACTTATACAAAAGAATCAACACTGAAAAAACTTATTGTCGTTTCTTTTGGCTAGAACCCTTAGCAACTTTATTTAAATATTTTTTTATAGCCCTTATTCTTAGAGACACTAACTAAATGAGCACTAACCAAATGAGTACTTTTACACTTACAATGCTTCAACTTTTCTTCCTCTTGAACATAATGAGAAATGAGCCCAAATGGAGTCTATTTCTCCCTTTGATAATTGTAACTTAAATTGGTTAAACTCTATAGGAAGCGGTGTCAAAATCATAAGAACAAACAATTATTAGAAAGTTCGATCTTATGTTCTTTATGTTTTGAAGCAATATTAAACATTTTCATAATCTACTCCCTCACATTTCCTTGACCCTTATACTTCATAGACATCAAAGAAAGCATAAGTGATGTCATCTTAACCTTAATGTTTTGGATAAAACATTTCTTAATTTCGTCAAGGAAACTCTTAGTATGAATAATCTCTTTAGATTTGTGCTCCTAAGGACATCTAGAATGTTGTGTTTTATGATCATTAGACTCATGCGATTCGAACGATCTCACCTCTCAAAACACCTTTTATGGGTGCTTACCGCAGTGAGAGGTGCAAGTTGTTCATTCCTTAGTGCAAAGTCTATGTTCATACATCAAAAAACTATATGTAAGTGTCTTTTTTTATTCCTTGAAATTAGTTTCACTAAACATGAGTGTAGAATGTATTTAACAGATATTGTGACAATAAAAATAAATTACCTAAATATAGAACAAAAATAAGTAAATAAAATAGAAATAAGCTCACATAAATATTCATAAGTAAACAAATAAATTCAAAATAATGACTAGTTCCCCTCAAGATACCAAGCACAACATTAATATCAAGTCTTTGGACAGTAATATTAATTGTAAGCGGTACTCTTGTTGTAGCAATCAAACATTGACAATAAACTATGTCAAACAATGGGCTAATCTTTGGACTAACGTATTGCTCACATAAAATACCTTATAATTGTCACACATTTATCGCCACAGTTGTCGTTGTAATTCTGCCAAATATTAACTTTCCTTTGGGCCAATTAATAAACGCATGAATTACAAAAACTCATAATCATCTTAATATTTTAAATAAACTAATCTACACAAAAGCGGTCACTTTGGTGACATTCTGTTTCAATTAATCCATTAAAATATTAGACATCCGAAGCCAAAATATGAATTTAATTGTTTCAAAATGTTTCTTTCAATCAAATTAAAAGATAACCAAAATAATAATAAATTTGAATAAAGGTAAACATCACATCAAAATATCGGACACTCCATTAATGTTTCATCTTTGGACAAAACATTAACTTGCAAGTGATATCTTGGTATAGTAATCAAACATTGATAATAAGAACATGTCAAACAGAAGAAATCTTCCTTTGGGCCGATTTATTGCTCACATATAAAACTGAATAATTATCACATGTTTATTACCACAGTTGCACATGTAATAATGTTAATTATTAATCTTCCTTTGGGCCTATTAATACTAACATAATCCGACTTACATGCACAAAACCTTCTATATTTTAAAATAAAATAATTTCCACAATAGAGGTCACTTTGGTGACTTAATGTTTCAATTAAATTATTTTAAAATATATACAATAAATATACCGTTATCCAAATTTAAAATTTTGTAACAGTCAAAACTGAAATTTCTGATAACACTTGAGTTTTCCGAAATAACCTAAAATAAGGTTGTCTGAATGGGGCTATTAGAAATCGAAAAACATAAATCCTTGACTGTTTCTTTTAAAAAAAATTCCTTAAGCATGCATTTACCAAATTTAAAGTCGAATTCATAACATTCAATGTTTAACTAAAAAGTCAAAATTAGAAATATCATACTAATGAATTAAACCAATTCAAGAGTGACTTATTAGAGATAACCTCGATACAAAGCTTGAATAATTAACTTGATTATAATATTTCCAAATCACGGTAAAATTACCTTGATAAAGCATAAGTCAAACTTTGATATTTTCAATTGTCAAATTACAATAGACCAAAATCCTAATAATTCATCAATTATGATTGAAACATAAAATCTGACAATGGGTACAATTGTACAGATAACAATAAATCAAATATTTTTACTGATCAAGTCACACAAATCAAAAACATAGATTATCAAAATATGATTGAATACTCATTCAAGAGGGTAAATAATTTGTATACTTTTACTCAATATACCTGAATAGATTCGACCAATCCCAACCTTAAATATGAAACACTTAAAAAAACGTATTAATCCAAAATTTAATTCCCAGTGGAAACATAATTATAATTCAATACCCCAAATAATTCCTAATCAGTGCCAGCTAAATACACTACCAAACTAACTTGATTGAATTTACTAAAGAAAATAATAATAATAATAATTGAATTCAATATCTGAAGCCAATCGAACAATTAATGTATTGAGCAAATATTGCTCAACTGAACTGGCAACGATCAGTAAACGAAAAAACTCAAGAAATTGAATATAGGCATAAAACATCAAATGCATGTTCTGTAACATATTCAACTAAAAGACAAAATTAATAATAATAACAGATGATTGCACAAATCTGAGTGGAAAAATCTGAAACAATAATCTTTTCCTAATTGCATATCCAAAATATTAAGAAACTTTCGATCTTATACCATAATCGATTTAATATCAATTCACGCCTTATTATCATAAAATCCTAAAACTGGATGCTAAAAAAATGCAAACACCCTACCATAACCGAAACCCTTAAAAAAAATTTCAAAACAAATCGATCCAAAAATAAAACCAGATAGTTTTTAATGATTCAACATGACGAGGCTCTGATGCCATTTGTTAGAATCAAATCATAAATTAATATAAAACTTAACCTAGGATCTATCATGTTAAATCATCAAGAATAATAAACTGAATGCGGAAGCGTACCTGAATTCATTGATAGATTGAAAATCTTGATGTGGAAATCCCAAAACTTTGGTATTGATCTTCCAAGAAGATAGGTTATCTCTTAAAGTAAAACTCTCTGACGGGGAAGGAGAGAAAAACAAGTTAACCTATTTCTTGGGACCACTACCTCTTTATATAGTTGATTTATTAAATCAACTATTAAATATTTATAACTTTGCCCCTCATTGAATTATAAATATATCTTACGGTATCTACAATTTTATTTCCATGACATTTTAATAACTATGACACGCTTAACTTAATTGGTCACTTTATTTTGTGTCATACTTTATAATAGCAACATACATTTTACATATGTGCCCATTATTGCGGATTTTAATCCAACATCATGTCGCTAACAACTTCAGTTATTCGATTCAGGCGCTCATAGTGCAACATTAAGAAAGGCATTCTAGTTAGCAAACAATAGCAGCGATGTGCAGAAACCAGAAACTGGCTGCTTGCTGCTGAAATTTCAGAAAGACGTGATGGAGCACCTAAATTATCAGGCTGTCTTTTTACAAGTTCTTGTACATGCAAGCAAACACCATAAACCGTAGCTTTAGTGAGAAAATAAACGTAAATCATCCCTGCCCAAATGCTCCTGTGGAGAATATAAAACAGTAAAATGCTACTTTTTCTTCAGGTCAACAGTACAACATGAGGGGAAAAGTTCATGGCTCAAAATCAGCTATACTTTTGACTTGACATAGGGACAACTAGTTGGAATAACTACCATATATATATATATATATGAAGATCATAGTTAGGATTCCTTTTAAAACAAAGCATTGTAATTAATTGGTGATCTACCTTGTCTACTAAGTTGGAGCATCACTTTTTGAACTTAGGTAAATGAAATATAAAGAAAGTAAATTTATAAGTTACAAATACATTATAAGAATCCTTTAGCTGTTTAACATAGGATAATTATAGACATTTATTTGACATACTTGTCCATAAAGAAGCTAATTTAGATCACTAAATGATGGCTTTCTTAACAGCAATCGTGCCTAAATTCATTGAAAAATAAATGTTCTGATTAGGTGCATACATATTAGCACCTGGAAAACGAAAAATAAATGTAGTGCAATGATAAAGATACAAAAAACCATCAAAATCCTTAATTTGGGCTGGAGACTTCAACTTAAAAATTAAACTGTATATAGAAAAATAACATTCTGACAAAAAAATTATATATATCTGACAAAAGGAAAGATGCTTATTGTAGTATATGTACAAGGTTAAATGTGTTAGTGTTAGTGTGTTAGTATGCGTTTTGTGTGTTAGGTTTTGCGTTTTGTAAACATTTGTTTTATGTTCGTTTTATGTTTTAGAGTCTTGTGTTTTGTATTTGTTTGTTCTTAAATCTTGAGTCTCTGATGGTTGTTAGAAGTCAGTCGAGGGACGGTTTAGGAGTTAGTTAGGAGTTCGTTTCTCTCAACTGATTTCATCAACTCATCCTCTCTGTATGAATATCAATCGGCCTTCATTTTGAAGGTATTACGGTTTTCAATTAATAAAACACACAGAGAGTACCGCCTCTCTTTCTCTCAATTCATCCTTTTCTTCATCTTCTCCAACCTCTTTTTCACCATTGTTGTAAACCTTAAACTGCTACATGTTTCTTTCTCGAATCCTCACATGGTATCAGAGCTATTTTTTCTGAGTTCAGAGTCTTGTTCCTTCCGCAAAATGGTTGATTCGTCCTCAAGCTCCAGATTTTCTGAGGTGTCAGAACGCGGCAGTTGCAGAACCTGATAGATTTAAAGAATGAACCGTAATTTTTGGTCTGCTGTTTACTGTTTCTTCAGGAGTAAGAAGGAAGAAGGTAAATCTAAAGCAGGCAGTTATGGTAAGCTCTTCTAAGATCGTTTCTTGTTCTTGCGTCAGTTTGTAGATCTTCATTCAAGAAGTTTATCTTTTTAAGGCTATAAGCATGTTTACTGCGTGATGATTTTGTGAAGAGTAAACTAGTAGCTATTGTTTGATGACTTCAGATCTGCAACTGAGTTCTGCTTTGAATTCCTAAGTTCTTTGAGAGCACTGCGGTGTTGTTCTGATTGCCTCAGTTTTCATCTGTTCTTGCTTGTTTTTGGTATCTGTCATGTGTTTGTTGAAATGCCTGAGAGAAGGTGTAGTGTGTGTTTCGAAGTGTATCTGTGCTTGTTTTTTATGGCTGCTAGGTGTTTGTGAAAACACCTAAGAGAAGGTGTGCTATATTTGTGGCGTGTTTTTTTTTGAAGTTTTGGTTCTTGTTGTTAAACAATCATGACTGAAGGTGTTACTGGTGATGGTGTGAATGGTGTTCCTGTGGGAAACACGACTGGAAACACAAATCAAAATACAAATTCGAGTCAAAATAATGTTGCTAATAATGCTACTGTTTTACCTACAAATACAAACTCGTCTAGTTCAGATATGTTGTTTGGTCAATCTGCAATGTCACCTGTTCAACAGTTTCCTAAGCATGATACAGTTAAGCTGTCTGAAAGTACTTATGTTCTTTGGAAGCATCAAGTTTCTCTCATAATAGATGGTTATGGTCTGATGAAATATATTACTGAAGGTGTTGAGGTTCCTGCTCAGTTTGTTAGGAGTGAAACAGGACAAATTTTTGAGAATCCTAGTTATCTAGCCTATCGTCAACAAGATAAGCTTTTAGCTTCTTGGCTGTTATGTACAGTCACTACTAATGTTCTTCCTCATCTGATTGGATTGAACACTTCACGAGCCATTTGGAATACTGCAGCTCGTATGTATGGTGCTAGGACTAGTGCCAAAGTTTCAGCTTTAAGGCATAGTTTACACTCACAAAAGAAAGGTGTTATGTCTGTCAGTGAATACTTAGCAAAGATCAAGCTTTTATGTGATACTCTGAATTTTTTAGGAAGTATTGTTACAGAGGCAGAGCATGTTAGTATAATCATTGCTGGTCTCTCAGCAGAATTCGAGTCAGTTTTAGCCATAGCTTCCAAAGAAACTCTGTCTCTAGAAACTCTCACTAATATGTTGTTTGATTGTGAGGCTCGTCAGAAAATGTTTCTTGTTGATACTCTTCCTATGGTTGCTAATATGGTAACTCAGCAAGGTTTGTCTAGGGCCGAGAATGCTGTGTCTAGTGAGACTGATATTCAAGAAAAACAGTATCCAGTACAGCCCTACAACAAGTCAGGTCGTGGTGGCAATTTTAATACTGGTGGTAATTTTCATAATGGTGGTGGTTCTAATCATGGTGGCAATTTTAATCGTGGTCGTGGCAGATTTAATTTTAATAACAGACCACAATGTCAGCTTTATGGTCGTGTTGGTCATGTGGTTCAGAAGTGCTGGTATCGATTTGATCATGACTATCAAGGCCAATATGAGGAAGCTGAGGTGAGTCAAGGTTCAGGGAGTCAAAGGTCTGGTTCTAGCAGTTTTTCTCAAGCTTTGTATCATACACCTGGTGTGCAGACCACAGGAACTACTACTACCAGTCCTCCTTCGCCACAAGTCTATTCTCACTCTCTTGGTGTGCACAATGTAGGGGCTTCAACTGCTAGTCCTGTTGCACAAGTGTTTCCTTCTTCTTATGGTGGTTATTCTTCCTCTGTTCATATGGTAGCACCTACAGCTGGTGTTCAATACTTCACTGCTGCTCCTGGAAGGTCTTTACCTCTATCTTCTCACAGTGGCTCTATTTCTTCTCCTGGAAGTGTTTTCTCTAGTGCTGCAAACTCAACTTGTGGTAATGTAATCTGTCATATGCCATCATCAGCTCCTCCACCAATGTCTCCAACACCTATCTCATTCTTTGCTGCTCCACCTGCTGGTTTTGGACATACTTCGAGTTCTTCAGGGGATACTTCCTGGTACCCTGATTTAGGTGCCAGCCATCATGTTACTAATGACAGCAGTAATCTTCAGTCTTCTGAAAACTACAAAGGTATTAACTCTCTTCTAATGGGTAATGGTGATGGAGTTCCAATAACCAAGGTTGGGTCAGGTTATTTATCCACTTGTTCTAAGCCCTTAGTTTTACAAAATATTTTACATGTTCCTGCTGTTAAGAAAAATCTTCTCTCAGTTTCACAATTGGCTAGAGATAATGATGTGTTTTTTGAGTTTAGTGCTAATGGGTGTGTTGTGAAGGATGCTCAGACTCAAGCTATAATTCTGGAGGGGGAGCTCACTCGTGAAGGCTTGTACAGGCTTGTGTACTCTGATCAGAATGCTCATGCTGGCTATCAGGCAGAAGTGAATGCTGTTGTAAATGCTGATTCTTGTTTGGTCCCTTCCTCCTCAGATTCTGTTCTATGTTTGTGGCATAGACGTTTAGGGCACCCTTCAAATAATGTTCTCAAACATGTACTTTCTTCTTGTCATGTTTCTACTAGTGCAAATAAAATGTCAAGTGTATGTGTTGCTTGTCAGCAAGGGAAAGCTCATAAGCTACCCTTTCAGAGGTCATTAACTCAATACAAAAATCCTTTTGAATTGGTTGTTTTTGATGTGTGGGGTCCAGCCCCTATGCTTTCTGATGGCTATGCATATTATGTCTCGTTTGTTGATGTGTTTACTCGTCATACATCGGTATATTTACTTAAGAAAAAGTCTGATGTTATGCAATGTTTTTTGAACTTTTCGAAGTTGGTTGAAGTTTAATTTTGGTTGAAAATAAAAGCTTTTCAAATAGATGGGGGTGGTGAGTATAAGGTTCTTTCCAATTGGTTAGTTACAAATGGTATTCAACATCGTATTTCTTGTCCTGGAACTTCTGAACAAAATGGGACAGCTGGACGTAAACATCGGCACATAGTTGAAACTGGGTTAACTCTTCTTGCTCAAGCTTCACTTCCTTTAAAGTTCTGGAGTCATGCTTTTACTACTGCAGTTTTTCTGATAAATAGGTTACCAACAGAGGTCTTGGGTGGCAAATCACCTTATGAGGTTTTGTTTAAACGATCTCCTGATTATTTTTACATGAAGGTGTTTGGTTGTGCTTGTTACCCATGTCTCAGGTATTTTAATAGACATAAGCTGGATTATAGATCAAAGCAATGTGTTTTTCTTGGCTATAGCTCCTTGCATAAAGGTTATAAATGTCTTGCTGAAGATGGAAGGGTTTTTATTTCTAGGCATGTAGTGTTTGATGAGAGTGTTTTCCCTCATAAATCTCAGTTAAATTCTGAATGTCAAGATTCTAGTCTCCATGCTTCTGCTTGTTTACCTATCATAGATACTTCTAGTACTAGAACAGCATCGAATGTGATGCCTGCTTGTGAGGATTTCAGATGTGCCTCTGAAACTGGTTCTCCTGTGTGTGCTTCAGTAAGAGATCCCACAGCTACTTCTCCTGATCATGTAGTGAATCTGGATGAATGTATCAACAATGTTACTCCTGTAGAACAAGCTGGTTCTTCAGGATGTGGTCAACATGTCAGAGCAATTTCTGTTGAAGGTGTTGAAGGTACTGCTTCTTCAGTAGGTATTGCTTCTGAAGGTACAACTTCTTCTCCTCTCATTGATGCAAATTGTCTGCCTGTTACTGATAATCTTGTGCAAGAAGGGGTAGGTTGTAGAATTATTGAAAATTTTATGAATGAAACTGATATTCATGAGTATGAGGATGCTGTGTATGAAACTGAAAATGAATTTCTGCCAGAACATTCTGATAATGTTAATGTCATTCTTCCTAAACATACTTCAGTTTCTTCTACCTTTAATGATGAACAATGTTTTACTACTGATAATGGGTCTGGTTTGGTTTCTGAAGTTAGAAATGTAGTAGAAGGTGCTCATGTTGGTTCTGGTGTGAATCCTACAGGTGGTACTGCCTTAAGTAGTGCTACTAACATTGGTTCTCATCATATGATAACTAGAAGTAAGAATGGAATTAGAAAACCTAAGATTTATCAAGTGCAGGCTGATATTTCACCTTGTAATATCAAAGAACCTAAGAATATAGTTGAAGCCATGAAAGAGCCTTGTTGGAAAGAAGCAGCTCAAGCTGAGTATAATGCTTTAATGCAGAACAATGCCTGGAACTTACACTTTTACCACCAAATAGAAGACCTGTAAGTTGTAAGTGGATATTTAAAGTTAAACGTAATGCTGATGGAACAGTTGCAAGGTATAAAGTACGTCTTGTTGCAAAGGGGTATTCTCAGGAAGCAGGAATTGACTTTCATGAGGTTTTTAGCCCAGTGGTAAAGCCTGCTACAATGCGAATTATTCTTTCACTTGCTGTGATGAAAGGTTGGGAATTAAGTCAAGTGGATGTTAATAATGCTTTCTTGCATGGTGACCTGACAGAAGAGGACTATATGCTTCAGCCTCCAGGCTATGAAAAGGTAAGTGATACACATCAACCATTAGTGTGTAAATTGAATAAAACTTTGTCCGGGCTCAAACAAGCTCCTAGGGCTTGGTTTGAGAAACTGAGAGCTTATCTAGTCTCGGAAGGGTTTGTTTCCTCCAAATCTGATGCTTCTCTGTTCATTAGAAAGACTGAAAATAGTGTGGTGTATCTACTTGTATATGTAGATGATATAATACTCACTGGAAATGATGATAGTGAGGTGAAACAGGTTATTGTTAAGCTGAATAAGATGTTTTCTCTAAAAGATCTTGGCAGGTTGAATTTTTTCTTGGGGATTGAGGTTTGTTATCTTTCCAATGGTCTGATTTTAAGCCAACGGAAGTACATTATGGATCTTTTAATTCGAAGTGGCCTGGATAAATCCAAAGACCTACCAACACCTATGGTGTCTAGTTGTAAGCTATCTGCTAATGGTGGTACACCAATCTCCAATGTTCAAGAGTATAGAAGTCTTGTTGAGGCTCTTCAATATATAGTAATCACACGTCCTGATATTGATTATGCTGTGAATCGAGTGTGCCAGTTCATGCATGCTCCTTTGGATAGTCATTTGCAGGCTGTTAAACGAATTTTGCGTTATCTTCAAGGGACACTTGATTATGGTCTTTGTTTTCTCAAGCACTCTCGATTGTCAGTTGTGGGTTTTGCAGATGCTGACTGGGGTTCTGATACAGATGATCGAAGGTCAACGACTGGCTATTGTATATATTTTGCTGGTAATCCTGTGTCTTGGTGCTCTCGTAAGCAACAAGTAGTGTCTCGGTCCACTGCTGAAGCAGAGTACAAGAGTGTAGCCCGTGCTACTGCAGAAGTCACCTGGATTGAAGCTCTTCTTAGTGAGCTATGTGTCACAACTGAGGGAAAATATGTTGTTTGGTGTGACAACTCTAGTGTTGTGGCAGTCTCAGCGAACCTTGTCATGCACTCAAAATTCAAGCATGTAGAATTGGACTTGTACTTTGTAAGAGAAAAGGTAGCTGCAGGGCAGCTTCAAGTGAATGAAGTGCCCTCGTATGAACAAGTGGCTGATGTAATGACTAAGCCTCTGTCTGCTCCTATGTTCCAAAAGCATCGAGAAAAGCTGGCAGTTGTTCCTCTTATTGCAGGGTAAGTCTGTTGTGTTGACAAGAGTCTCAAGGTGTGTTTAGTAGGGTGAATATTAGGGAAGCAGGAAGCTGGTTGTTAAAGCAGTTTGTTGAAATAGAAGAAGTTTTTGAAGACAAGAAGATCTGAAGAAGAAGAAGTTTTTTGAAGAAGGTCTCAAGGATAGTATTAGTAGGGTGAATGTTAGTGTTAGTGTGTTAGTATGCGTTTTGTGTGTTAGGTTTTGCGTTTTGTAAACATTTGTTTTATGTGCGTTTTATGTTTTAGAGTCTTGCGTTTTGTATCTGTTTGTTCTTAAGTCTTGAGTCTTTGATGGTTGTTAGAAGTCAGTCGAGGGACGGTTTAGGAGTTAGTTAGGAGTTCGTTTCTCTCAACTGATTTCATCAACTCATCCTCTCTGTATAGATATTAACCGGCCTTCATTTTGAAGGTATTACGGTTTTCAATTAATAAAACACACAGAGAGTACCGCCTCTCTTTCTCTCAATTCATCCTTTTCTTCATCTTCTCCAACCTCTTTTTCACCATTGTTGTAAACCTTAAACTGCTATATGTTTCTTTCTCGAATCCTCACAAAATGCAATCGCTATAAATGATTTATGCAGTGCTAAAAAGGGCCGGAGAAGGTATTCTCATATATATATATATATATAAGGCTAACAGAAGAGAAACTTAAGTAGAGCACACACAATATGTTCACTTATTAACTAAGGTACTTTAACTATTTTCTTATGAAATACGAATGAAAATGTTATAGAAAGCCCAAAGTTCGATGAATCAAATCCATTTCCCCCTAAAATAGGTTAAAAATCATAATGATAAAGTGAACTTTTAAATGCAGCGCGTGAACCAACAAAATGAAATACTGAGAAACTAAACTAATAAAGTGCACACCAAGTTGAAGAATTGATATAAAAGAGTTTTCTTATATATTTAATGATGTAGTAATTACTCAAATTATATTCTAAAAGTCAAATAAAGATAAATATCAGTATCACATCAGAATAACTTCTGCTAAGCATTTTATCTCAACATCTAAAATCTTTCAATTGATAGAAAAATTTTGTCAGAATCACTAACTTAAGGTATGCACTTGACTTCCTACATTAAGGTATACTATAATATTATAGAGTAGTGTTTCAAGCATGAGAAAGAGCAAAATGTCTATCCAATTTATGGCTATCAAACCAAATAGTCCAATAGTCCTACCTGAATGTAAGGCCAAAGAAAACCTTAAATTAAAAATAAAATGGGAAAATACCACTTAACAATAAGGTGTGACTTTCTATTTCATCCATGTTTGACATATATACCAAATGATAATCAAGTGTATATAAGAAGCCCTTAGACCAAATAAGCACACATGCTATCATTGAATATAGTATCTGCATTATAGTAGTATCTAGTGCATATAGTAAGTTTGGTAGGGACAGGCAATTAGTAAATGTGTCACATTTAGAAGAGAGGAAACTTTACATGCATGAGAATTAGAGTTCCTAGCAGGGTTTCAAATAGCGGAGCGCAACCGCGATAGCGGCCGCGAAATTGCGGTCGCGTCGCCGTCCGAAATCACAATCGAAGGAAATCACGGTGGGCAACGGAATCACGACGATAGCGGGCTGTCGCAGACGCGAAATAACGAGATAGCGGCTGTCGCGACGATAGCGGGACGTTATCCCTGTTTTCAGCTCAATCGCGGATGGTGGCCGAAGAGGGGGAAAACTTGCAGAGAAAAAAAAAGAATCGGGGTTGAAGACGATGTTATAACATTAAAAGGGTAAATGCGGGAAGAAGGGTTCTAATTTTAATGCATTTTTGGAGAGGCTTAAAAGTTTTAGTTCTCTTATAATTTAGTCCTTTAAGGCAGATTTTTAATTTAATTAAGACGTTTTATTTTATTCTATTTTCAATTAAGTCATCAAATCCATAACAAAACTTCCAATTGAGCCTCTAAGTCTTATTTTCTTTCAATTAAATCCATTTATAAGTGTTGGAAATTTTTTTATAATTATAATTTAAATTTCCCATTTTTGATATTTACCTTGATATTTTTTTAAATTTAGGTATTGACCTATAACAAATATATATATATATACCTAGAACAAATATCTATTATATATATATATATATATTATTTTTGAGTTTGCTAATGGAATTTTTTTAATAAAATCGTAAGAAATTTAATCTCTTATTTTACAATTATAATTTATAATAAATATTTTTTAATCCATTTTAATTTATGTTTATTTTTGTTTAGAAAATACTGTAAATATCATTAAAATGACTTTTTATAGTTACAATTATAATTATTATATTTTATAATAAGTTGTGCAAATTTAAAAAAAATTCACGACCGCGACACCCGCAATGACCGCAATAGCCTCTGTTATGTCCGCAACCGCGATAACCGCGACGCGACCGCGAACGCTATTTAAATCCCTGGTTCCTAGTTTCACAATTAGGGTTCTTAATTTGGGTTCCTAATTTTAGAATTGGTTACTAATTTGCTAAATTAGGTTTATGAATTTACGAAAAAATTAAGTTTATGAAAATAGGAAAATTTAAAAATTAAGGTTTGGGATTTGGGATGAATTTATCGTTGGGTATTTAGGGTCGTCGACAATGAAGGTTTGGTTGGTCGGGGAAGTCTAGGAATGACGGGTGACCGTACGAATCGTCCGGCGACGACTGTGATTTAATTAAAGTATTTTTTAGTTTTAAATTTATTTTAAATATTATTAATCAAAATAAACTATCTCAAATAAAAAAAATAGATTTTTTTTGCTTTAAAATAAACTCAATTGCCGCCGACTCCGTCACTGACAACCTTTGCCGCCGCCGACAACAGGCATAATAAATACTAAAGAAAACGGACATGCAACATTCCAAATTTAACTATAGTTGATGAAGTTTTCAGCTTTCCATTAGTACGATTAAATCGAATGCTTTTCAACTTTACGCCATGATTATGGAACTTAAAAAAGATCATATATCTTTTCATATGCTGGATTTATTTGCAACAAATAGACATCCAAGACTAAACCATATCTACTCAGTAAGGATAAGAAAGCACCGGACTCTTCTGTGCATTGTTATCACAAAGAACTATATGTCCGAAAGCTAAATGACGCTACAAGAAAACAAATTACGAGGGCTGAGAATAAAGAATACAATTCTAAATGATAAGGAATCAAAGAGGAAATCTTAGTATTAGAAAGCAACTTCATATATTTAACCTTTATCAGTCTATCAGAATGTTGTTCAGTTTTTTGCATACGGATTGTTCATGAATATGAAGTTATATTTAAGTTTTTAGGATTAGGATCACAATCACGTTGTCGGCACGACGGCGATTGGCGGTAGGTACGGCGGCAATTGAGTTAATTTTAAAGTAAAAAAAATAGTATTTTTTGATTTGAGATTGTTTATTTTGATTAATACTAATATTTAAAATAAATTTAAAGATAAGAAAATAATCTGGGCCATTAATTATCATCATCCAACGATCTAAAAACTGTGTAAAAGTAATTGAGTTTTACACGGTGTAAGTTGATCTTAACCCTATATATATAGGAATAAAATGCGGTTACACAGTGTAAAACTCTAAGTTTTACGCGTTTTTAGGATACAATTACACAGTGTAAAACTCTCTAAGTTTTACGCGTTTTTTAGATCGTTGGATTAGTGAAACGGATGGATGAGATTAACAGTAGAATATGTGAAGATTATCAGTTGAGAAAAAAAGTAAGGAGTTAATCAAATCCATCCATTTTCCTCATCAAACGATCCAAAAAAACGTGTAAAACTCTTTAAGTTTTAATGCTAGTGTATAGGATATTAATACTTAGGGTAAACTATACCATTGACCACCATACTTTGGTTAATGTATTAAAATGACCACCTTAAAAAAATCGACTCAATTGATCACCCAAACTATTGAAATTGGATCAATGTGACCACCAGCCGTTAACGACTCAATTGATCACCCAAACTATTGAAATTGGATCAATGTGACCACCAGCCGTTAATGGGCTAACAGAAGGTGACATGGCAGTTAAAAAATTAAAGGTATAATTACACATTTGGTCTTTACTATTTACACATTTTTTTCAATTTAGTCTTAATTTTAAATTAATAAAATAAATTAATTAGGTGGTGACCTTATTGGAGGAATTTAATTATTTAGGAGAAAAATAAATTCAACCACACATGATATCTAGGGGAATCAAACATGGGCAATCTAGGTGCAAAGGCAATGACTTAGCCACTACACCAAGCACAATTTTGTGCTTTAAACACCAAATTCAATATATATCTCTTATTGGTTTCTACATTTATAAGCTAAAAAGCTCAAACCCTAAACACTAATTTCACATATATAACCCTAAACCTTAAACCCTAAATGTTTCAAATTAATTTTACACTAAACATTTCAAGTTAATTTCACATATATAAACCCTAAACCTTAAACCCTAAATGTTTCAGATTAATTTCACACTAAGTATTTCAAATTAATTTCACATATATAACCCTAAACCTTAAACCCTAAATATTTCAAATTAATTTTACACTAAACATTTCAAATTAATTTCACATATATAAACCCTAAACCCAAACCCTAAATATTTCAAATTAATTTCACGCTAAATATTTCAAATTAATTTCACATATATAAACCCTAAACCTTAACCCTAAATATTTCAAATTAATTTTACTCTAAGTATTTCAAATTAATTTCTCATATATAACCCTAAACCTTAAACTCTAAATATTTCAAATTAATTTTACACCAAACATTTCAAATTAATTTCACATATATAAACCCTAAACCCAAACCAAACCCTAAATATTTCAGATTAATTTCACGCTAAATATTTCAAATTAATTTCACATATATAAACCTTAAACCCTAAACCCTAAATATTTCAAATTAATTTCACACTAAGTATTTCAAATTAGAGTTTATGGTTTAGGGTTAGGGTTTATATATGTGAAATTAACTTGAAATGTTTAGTGTAAAATTAATTTGAAACATTTAGGGTTTAAGGTTTATGGTTATATATGTGAAATTAGTGTTTAGGGTTTATATATGTGAAATTAACTTGAAATGTTTAGTGTAAAATTAATTTGAAACATTTAGGGTTTAAAGTTTAGGGTTATATATGTGAAATTAACTTGAAATGTTTAGTGTAAAATTAATTTGAAATATTTAGGGTTTAGGGTTATATATGTGAAATTAGTGTTTAGGGTTTGAGCTTTTTAGCTTATAAATGTAGAAACCAATAAGAGATATATATTGAATTTGGTGTTTTAAAGCACAAAATCGTACTTGGTGTAGTGGCTAAGCCGCCTTTGCACCTAGATTGCCCAGGTTTGATTCCCCTGGATAGTATGTGTGACCACCTGATTGGAGGAGGAAAATAATTTATTATATCAAATATAAATAATTAAATTCCTCCAATAAGGTGTTGACATGTGTCACCGCTAATTAATTTATTAGTTTAAAATTAGGACTAAATTGAAAAAAATGTGTAAATAGTAAAGACCAAATGTGTAATTATACCTTTAATTTTTTAACTGCCACGTCACCTTCCGTTGGCCCATTAACGGCTGTTGGTCATATTGATCCAATTTCAATAGTTTGGGTGGTTAATTGAGTCGGGTTTTTTTAAGGTGATCATTTTAATACATTAACTAAAGTATGGTGGTTAATAGTATAGTTTACCCTAATACTTATTTAAAACCCAAAAAGTTAAAATGTGTGGTGAGTTATCGTACTTTAATATAGATTGAAAATATTTTAAATTTGTTTCTATTTTTTCATTTAAAAGTTATAATCTAATCATTAATATATATTCCGTGAATCGTGAGTGTATACCTTCAGAAAGCAAACATTTGGTGTTACAATCACCACATATTGGTAAGCTCTCCACACCACATATTGTAACACCAAATGTTTGCTTTCTGAAGGTATACACTCACGATTCACGGAATATATATTAATGATTAGATTATAACTTTTAAATGAAAAAATAGAAACAAATTTAAAATATTTTCAATCTATATTAAAGTACGATAACTCACCACACATTTTAACTTTTTGGGTTTTAAATAAGTATTAAGGTAAAATATACACTGGCGGTGGATACTGAAAGTTTCCACAAGTGTCTTAGTTTTAGGTATAGAGAGTTAGCTTAGGGTATAAAGTTTAAGAGTTTAGGTGTAGGGTTTAGAATTTAGGGATAGTTGTTTTAATTTAAGGTTTAGGGTTATAGTTTAGGGTTTATAGGTTAGGGTTTAGTTTTTAGGGTAATATGGTGAGAATTTAGGTCTTAACCTATAAACCCTAAATTATAACCCTAAATTTTAAATTGAAACAATTATCCCTAAATTCTAACACCCTACACCTAAACTCATTTATCTTATACCCTAAACTAACTCCTTATACCCTAAAACTAAAGCGCTTGTGGAAACTGAAGTTTCCACCGCCTGTGTATAGAATATTTATCTTTTTTTTTGAACAAGTAGAGCTGACTTTTATTGAATAAAAGAGGAGAAAAACATCAAACTGAAAACAAAATAAAGATAGGAAAAACGCCACCGTTTGCGAAAAAAGAAAGGACAAGAGACTAAAGACAAAGGGGTCAGCTCAACCGGCAAAACCTCTTCGATCAACCGCTTACAGAGAAGCTGGAAATTGGAACGAAAGAATGAAGAGGATAACATGCAATGATACCAGAGGAACAAATGTGAAAGATCTCTGGAGAGGAAACTAAGATTTTAGTTTGAGGAGCGCTCCCACCAACGATCGGAAAGCACAGCCGACTCAACTGACGGTGGAGCCTCTTCGATCCACACCCTCGAAGCACTGAAATTTCTTCCGTGACGAGCTAAGATATGGGTCGGAAAATTTTCTTCGCGGCGGATGTGCGAAAAACTCAGGTTTGCGAATTCCCCACACCTTCTTAAGATATTACCCAAACGAACACTGGCAAGGATTTGTCTTTCTTGTTGGAGGTGAGCTTCGAGATAACCGAGAGAGAGTCGCCCTCGACAACCACCTGATGAAACCCTAAATCAGAAAGGAGGAAGATCGCTTGCTCGCACACCACTACTTCAACCTGCTCAGGGTCGGCAATAAAGTGGTTCGGGTAAGTACCAGCAGCCATGAGATAACCTGCGGAATTTCTGATAACAATACCCGAAACTGAATTACCAGTAGACTTATCAAAGCTAGCATCGAAATTTGCTTTGACAAAATCAATGGGAGGGGGACCATTTTACTTCAAGGGTATGACTAGTGTTCAACTGTTTAGGAGAAGATGCATCCGACTCTAAAACAAATAGTTTAGTAAATTGAATTACTTCGGGAATACTCTGATTACACCCTTCATGAATAATCTTATTGCGTAGCCCCCAAATAGCCTATAGAGCCGTGATGAGAACCTTTCGTTTGTTGCAATCCAGAGAATTGAAAAGAGTTGCAAGCCATTTAATGAAATTTTGATCACTAGAAACACTAAAATTGTCGATACCTAGCCCCATGAGAACACCATGCATAAATTGACATTCACGGCTAAAATGCATAATAGATTCTGGACAGTTTGTACACAACACAACTGAGGGGAGACATTCAAATTTCTGATTCTAAGGTTGTTTGCTGTAGGTATCAGATTGTGGATAAAGCGCCAAAAGAAGATACGAACCTTAGAGGGCAAAGATAAGGATCGGTATGCCCTGCAGAAACCAGAAAACCAATCCTCATGAATCACTGTTGGGTGAAGAAGGGGACGTAGTTCAGTATTAACAAGCCAATTGTAGCCACTACGGACTGTAAAGGCCCGATGAATCTCCCCTCCAAAATACCGAGTCTTGGCATGATAATGAAGGCAATGGCGTGAATAAGATGCATTCTGCCTGATGGGGAAGAAAAAGAGAAAGGACCAGCTCCTGATTCCAGGTATTACTATGGAAATTAAGCAACTCACTAACCCTACTGTAATTAAGGTTAGGCGTAACCCCCTGAAATTTGCCACTTGCAGAATCAGAAATCCAAGCATCCTCCCAAATTCTGATCAGAGCACCATTTCCGATTCTCCACCCAAGGCCCTGTTCTAAAAGACCTCTGGAGCACCAAATGCTCTTCCAAGTATAAGAAGGGTAAGACCCCAGATTCGCACTCATAAAATTACCATTTGGAAAGTATTTGCCTTTGTATACTTTAGCAAGTAAACTTGTGGGATTATGCAGAATGTTCCAACCTTGCTTGGCGAGTAGCGCAATATTTAGTTTAGCTAAGTTCCGAAAGCCCAAACCACCATCCCTTTTAGGTAGACTAAGGACACTCCAGCTTGTCCAATGAATCCCCTTCTTAGTAGAGCTATTACGCCACCAATATCTATTCATGGCAGTTTCTAAGTCATTGTAGAGTGACTTAGGAAACAGGAAACACTGCATGGCGAAGATGGGAACTGCCTGTAAAACAAATTTAATAAAAACCTCTTTGCCTCCCATAGATAAGTCCCTAAGGCTCCAATTATCAATTTGGGCATAAATTTTATCTCTGGGAGAGGCGAAAGCTTCTTTTTTTATTACGGCCAACCATATTGGGAAGGCCTAAATAACGCTCAGGATTTGTGGACACACGAACCCTAAACAAACCACTAATAGCATCAATGAGGGCTGGTGAGCAATTACCACTAAAGTAAATAGACGATTTACCATAATTAACCTGCTGGCCGGACACAGACTCATAAGAGGATATAAGTTCCTTCAATCTAGCCGCCTCATTTAAAGTGTTTTGTCCAAAAAGAATGCTATCATCAGCAAAGAAAAGGTGTGTAATCGGAACTCCAAAATGTCCTGCTTTAGTGCCCTTGATGGAACCAGTAGACTTAGCGGCATGTAAAATGGAGGAAAGGCCCTCAGCACAAAGTAGAAACAGATAGGGACTAAGCGGGTCCCCCTACCGTATACCACAAGTGGGGAAGAAAGAATCGCCAACATAACCATTGACAATTACCGAATACGACACAGAGGTCACACAATGCATCAAAGTGGAGACCCAAGCATCATCGAAGCCTAAACGCAGCATCATAACACTCAAAAAACCCCAATTAACCTTATCATAAGCTTTAGCCATATCCAACTTCAAGGCAAAAGCACCCTTCATACCAGAACGTTTGATTTTCATGGAGTGTAGCAATTGGTAGGCAATTAAAATATTATCAGTTATGAGTCTTCCAGGAACAAAGGCGCTCTGAGATTGGTCAATGCATTTATCAAGTAGAGATCGAAGTCTGTTAGCTAAGACTTTAGCATAAATCTTGTAAAATACTTGACAAAGACTGATAGGGCGGAAATTGTCCATCGATGTAGGAGATGCCACCTTTGGGATCAAAACAATATTAGTTTTATTTATACCCTCAAGACTTACAGATCCTGAAAACAGAGAATTACAAAACTTCACAAGATCATTACCCACAATAGTCCAATAATGTTGGAAGAAAAGGGAAGGAAAACCATCAGGTCCTGACGCCTTCAAAGGAGCCATACTCTTAACGGCCATTAGGACTTCATCAGAAGAAATAGGCTGCTTTAGCTTACTGTTATCACTTTCAGAAATAGAGGGGGTGAACCAAATCTAATACAGCAGACGGATCGAAAACAGAAGTAGTGGAGAAAATATTACCAAAATAATCGCTAGCAAGCTTTGAAAGATCCTGATCATTTTCCACCCAAACCCCATCACTACGTTTGAGCCTCCTTATTGTATTTTTATTTTTTTCTGAAAGAAGCCCATTTATGGAAAAAGGCGTATTCTTATCACCCTTCTGAAACCAATTAGCGCGGGCACGTTATTCCCAGAAAAGTTCATCTTTATCCGATTCTAAATTAAGCGCCAATTTGACCTCAAGAAGCTCAGCCAGATTATCATCACTGGGATCATCTAGAGATAGTGCATCTAGACGATTGTTCAGAGCAGTTGTAGAGTTTTTTCTTCGCGAATTAAGAGAACGGCGCCAACTCTTTAAAGCACATGAGACAGCTAGTAATTTAAAAACAAAATACCCATCAGAATTAGACCAGGCGGATCGAATGATGGCTTCCACATCCTCCTCCAAGATCCAATTCACATCAAATTTAAAAGACAATCCAGCATCTCTTGGAATACGAGAATCCGTAGTAGTAATTAGGATCGGACAATGGTCCGAAATAGAATGGGATAGATGATTCACCGTATAAGACGGAAAAATAGCCTGCCAAGCAGAATTGGCAACGCCCCTATCCAAACGTTCCTGAATATTGTTCACAACTAACCGACCTTTCTCCCATGTGTACCAACGACCCGAGTAACCCAAGTCTGAGATATCACAATCTGAGAGAGCCGCACGAAAGGAATTCATTTGTCGCTGAGATCGTACTCGACCTCCCATTTTTTCATTAGCATATAGTATTTCGTTGAAATCGCCAGCAACCAGCCAAGGCATACTAGGATCAGTATTAAGGGACTGGAGAAGATTCCATGATGAATCCCTTTGACTTGTAACTGGTTGACCATAGAAACCTGTAAATCTCCAAGTGTTTGCGGAGACTGAATCAGTAATCAAAACATCTATATGAGTAGCCGAGAAAGAATTCAAAGTAACATTAACATCTTGTGACCAACACAAAGATAGACCACCACGGGTACCATCCGCTACAACCTCAATACCGTTTATAAAACCACATCTCTGACGAATATGCTTCATACGAACATCCGAAACTTTAGTTTCCATCAAAAAAAGAACATGGGGACGAACAACACGCATTTTTGACCTTAGTCGTCTAACAGTCCGTAGATTTCCCAGACCACGGACATTCCAACTTAATATTTTCATTGCGACTGGCGGGCCTGTGAAGTAAGGCCGGCCAAAGAAGTCGAGGAAACACCAAATGAATCCACTGTCTTAGAAACATCAAGTGTAGAGGACTAGAATCATTTGCGTTTGGACCCATCAACAGAGTCCATCGGATTGTCTTCAGAGATCTGATCCATAGTGACATACATAATGGGATTGGGCCCAATAGTAGAACCACGTGGGTCCATAGAAAAGGAGAGAGACGGTGGAAAAAAAGAAGTAAGGTTGACCTTCTTATTTTATGTACCACTGCTGGCAGGAGTAGATCGTGGGAAATTAGTGATATCATTTCCTGGTTTAGCACGGAAATTACCATAACCGACATTTGACAAATCCCCAAAATTACGCCCTCCTAATAACTCTGGCTCCCACAGCCAAACACTGGTCGGAGGAGTAGCCCGACGGGTTGGAGCTCGCAAGGACAAATCCTACTCCCTTGTGACATTTTCCGATCCCTTCGCCACTCTGATCAGGCAAAAACTTTCCTCGTGACCCAGACGGCCACAAATGAAACAGAATAGAGTAAGTCTTTCGTACTCAAAGCGAACGAAGTGTGAATTACCATCAGCCAGAAGTAATTTTTCCGTCGTTTAAGAGGGAGACGAATATCCATACAAACGCGAATCTGCATAATACCCTTATAGCCCAGCGAAATGGCACCAAAATCAAACTCCAGAAAAGTTCCAAGGAAGTTACCAAGAGAGCAGGCCACCTTATCCGAGAAAAAACCATGTGGAATATCATGGACCAAGACCCAATAACAGAGATGTGTCAAAGGGAGATGCATCGGATTTTCCCCGTTCTGGATTCTTCGATGCACGAGAAGGTGGGAATTAAAATTCCAGGGGCCACCTGAATCGACCCTATCAACATCAACTTCGTTGAAAAAACGAAAGAGAAAACAACCACTACAAAGATTCGCAAGAGTAGACTTCATAGATTGGAAATTGACGATACTAGTCGTAAGAAAGATCCCAACCAAGCAAAAATCATAACCAACCTGGGAGGCTGAATCATGTTGGTTAACAACCAAGATCTCATCTTCACCATTATCAATAGTTAACCCATTCATTCCGCTCTCCAGATCAGCCATCGAAAGAGATAAGCAGATGTGACGAAAAAACAACAAAAGAAGAGAAAGAGAGAAAACGTGCCAAAAGACAGAGAGAAAGAGAGAAAACATGCCAAAAGACAGAGATAATAGAATAATTGTAAGTCTTTATTTTTGAATATTTATCTTTTAAATAAATGTATAGTTTTTTTATAAATAAATAAATGAATGAATACCTAAGTTGTAGCTTTCTAATTTTAAAAAATATAAACTGAAATAACATTTCGTTCTTAACAGGTAAAAAATGAAATTATCTTTTCACCAAAAAAATGAAATATCACATGAAAGTAATAATTTTAAAAGAAAAAAATAACATGGAAGTATTGATTTTTTTCATCAATAAAATGTTATTTGTATGGGAAAATTATGGAAACTAAGAGAAATGGGGAAGCTGAAGAATTATTTAGGAATCTGTTGCATTTGTTATCGCGCAAAGAGAATTGTTATGTAATTTAAACAAGTTACGATTAAAATGATTATTTTATAGAACTCGTTATGTAATTTTGATTGATTCTTTTGATTTAATTTTTTAAATGCAATGGACTATTAAATCAGAGAAACTCATCAGGGTTACATGATAAATTTCATAAATATTCAATTTATTTATAACTTGTCTTGACTATACAACAAGTTGACCCCATATTGTATCAAATGTCATAAATCCCTAATTAAATTTTCAAATACCCTGTTCCTTTTTTATTCACTTGCATTATTTCCCTGATTTTGTCCAATATACGTGGCTGACAGTTAAGAAATAGATTATAGATGTTTATAGGGGTTGTTGGAATATAAATTAATATAAATCCTTATCATATTGTTTTAAAATATTATCTTAAAACTTAAACCTTACATTTTAACTTTAAACTCTGAATTTAAATTATAGTCCTTAAATTTTAAACACATAAACCTAAACTCCTAAGCTATGAACCTTAAACTAAATCATTAACTCATAAAATTAAGTCGCTTGTGGAAACAAATTATTTTCACTGCCAGTGCATCATATATTTTTTCCTATATATATTATTAAGTATATTGTCATTGTAAAATACTCATATGTTTTTTATAAGCAGAGTGAAACATGTGTCTCGTTTATTTATTCTTTTCTTTCTTAAATATAGAACAATAACATTATTTGTGTTCAAGGACAGACACAAAATTTTATATTAGGAAACAGACTTATAAAAAAAAGTTGAGGGGCAAAAATAAATATTTAATAGAAAATACATAAAAAATTTCAAAATTTTTAAATCATATATGAATTTTATATTTTATGAGGGAGCGACCCTCCAGTGCCCTCTCGATCCATCATTGTAATCATGTTTGTAGAACTAATGTTTTGATATAATAATTGAAAAATGTTTTGGACTGATTTAAAAAATATTTAAAACATTTCCAAAGTCCAAACAACTTGAAATTATGTTTAGGGAAGTTTTTAAAAAGGGTTTTTCATGTTTTTCAAAGCCAAACTTAACAAAACTGTCCAGGTGTTTAGAAACACCTTAGAGCGTTTCGAAACAGGGGATTCCAGTGGCAAAATTGTTTCGATACTCGTATCGAAACGGGCTTTCCTTGGACAGGATTTTTGCCCAGCGTTTCGAAACGGGCTAGGCCGTTTCGATACGCCTACGTGGCATTGACCACAACAGTCATAAACCCCAACGGCTCTTTCCCAACCAACTTTCAAATGCAGGCGTTTCGATACGGGCCTATAGCGTTTCGATACGCATTTCGAAACGGCAAGGGGGTGTTCCGAAACGGGTACCCTGACAGACTGCAACGGCTCTTTCTACATTGAGAGTGTTTCGAAACGGCTTCGAGCGTTTCGAAACGAGGAGCTGCAGAACTGCATTTATGGTGGGAATTAAAGTCCTCAACGGCTCCAATATGATCCCAACGACTAGTAATAGCTACAAACTCATTTGGGAGTATAAAAGGGACCTCCAAGCATCAAGAGAAGACTAATGCTCATATTGTCAAACATCAAATGATCAAAGATTGTCTTAGAGCTTAAATTGTCATTTATTGTATAGACAAACACTAGTGAGCCAAAATTGTCAAATTTGCTCAAGTGTTTTAGGTTTTGGGTGAGTGCTTAATTGTGCAAACAAACACCTATTAAAGGGTTTTAAGTTTGCTTTATTTATCTCTTTGTAAAGAGGGTTTCAATCAAGGCTTTGGGTAGAAAGCTTGATTGGTTGTAAGGGTTTCCTCCTAATCCTAGAAAAGGGGACGAATCAATAGTGGATTGATTGAGAAATTCTTAGTGGGGAGCTAAGGTAGTGGATGTAGACCTTGGTTAGAAGGTTGAACCACTATAATTCATTGTGTCTTTTTACATTCTAGCTTCCACAACCCTTCCACCCAAAAATCCACCTCTCCACCACTTAGTGAGCCATATTAGTTGATCGAATCGAGCCCCTAACAACTCAAAAATTGGTATCAGAGCTTGGCTCAATCGAAGGGGATTCACATCCTATTGAGAAGATCCGGCAAGCTCGATCACTTTTTCATCAACCGGCTCAATGGCACATTCAATCGACAAACCGCCTTTCTTTGACGGAACTCACTATGCCCATTGGAAGACAAAGATGAAGTTCTTCATCAAATCAAGAGATTACAAGCTATGGGATGTAGTTGAAGATGGTCCATTCGTGCCTCAAAGAAGTAAAGCGGAGTGGAGTGCCGATGATCGCAAGAAGATGAAGCTAAATTGCAAAGCCTTGCACATTCTATTTTGTGCATTTGGTCCATCCATCTATGAGAAGATATCTTCTTGTGAGAGTGCCAAGGAGGTATGGGACAAGCTTGAAGTCACATACGAGGGAACCAATGAAGTCAAGGAGACCAAAATTGGGCTCCTAACCTTAGAGTATGAGAACTTCAAAATGGATCCAGAAGAGAACGTCGAGAAGATGTTTGATAGGTTCTCCACCATCACCAATGGTCTCAAAGGCTATGGAGAAGCCATCCCGGAGGAAAAGCTTGTTCGAAAGCTAATCTACTCACTTCCCGAGTCATGGGACTCAAAGAGGACTGCCATCATCGAAGCAAAAAATTTGAAGACTTTGAAGCTTGATGAACTCATGGGGTCACTCCTTACTCATCAAATCATGAAGAAGAACAAGGAAGATGAGAAGAAGAGGGAAGAAATTAGAGCTATGGGAGAGAAGAAAATCAAAGGGCTTGGCATCAATGCAAGTGCCATGGCTCTCAAATCCTCCACTTGCTATCATGTCTACTTAAGTGAAGAGGAGGATGAAGATGAAGAGATAGTTCACCTCTTCAAGAAGTGTGCCCCGTTCATGAAGAAAGCCTTGAGAGAGCTTGAACGAGAACCTAAAAGAAAGGAGAGGGCAAGGCACTTCAAGCCATAAGAAGAAGGCACATGTGGCTACTTTGAGTGATGAGGACTCCACCGACGATGAACAAGCCAACCTTTGCCTTATGGCCATCGAAGAAGATTCAAGGGTAACTTCTAATTCATCTACTTCATGTTCTTATTATTTTGATGAATTACAAGATGCCTACGATGATTTGGTTTTAGATTTTAAAAGCCACATTTTGAAAAAAAATAAATTGATTTCAAAGTTAAAAATTCAAAATGATTTGCTTTCTAAAACCAAACTTGAACTTGAAGCAAAACTTGAAGAGTTTGAATTAAAATGTTTTGATTTACAAAAATTGCTTCAAAAAGTTCAAGAAGAAAAGGATTTGATTTTCAAAGAGCTAGAAAAGAAAAACAATTTTGGAAAATCAAATTTCTATGTTAGACAATCTAGTGCCCCGATTTATTAAAGGAAAATGTTTAAGAAGTGTTTGGGTGTAGAGTTCGATTGGAACTTGAACCACTCTAAAAAAGGGGAAGAGCAATTAGTGAAATTGTTGAAAATCCTTAGTGAAGCTAAGGTAGTGGATGTAGAGTTCGATTGGAACTTGAACCACTCTAAAATTCCTTGTCTACCATTTTTATTTGCCAATTCCACCACCAAGAACTTTAAAAATCCAATTCACCCCCTCTTGGTTTATTTCGATCTTTCAATCCACTCAACAATTGGTATCAGAGCCTACCTCTTTGAAGGATTAACAACCACATGAAGAGTTCCTAGGAAGAGTGTGATCATCCAAAAATCAAGATTTGACATCTACCTCCGATTCTAGCACGTATGAGTCTCAATCCACTACAAAACCACCTTTCTTCATCGGTGACAACTATCCGTTTTGAAAGAATCGGATGCGCCTCTTCATCAAGTCCAACGATTACTTGGTTTGGGAAGTCATTGAAGATGGCCCCTACATTCCATTGAAGCAAGATAATGAAGGGAAGATGGTTTTGAAGAAAAAGATGGAGATGAGTGAAGAAGAGAGGAAGAAGATCCAAATAAATGACAAAACTCTTCACATGCTCTTTTGTTCTTTCGGTCCCGACATCTACTCCAAAGTCTCCTCCATTGAGAATGCCAAGGAAGTGTGGGATACTTTTGAGACCACCTATGAAGGAACCAATGATGCGAAGGAAACCAAGATTGGAATTCTCAATCTTAGCTATGAGAATTTCAAGATGGAGTCCGACGAAACGGTGTCCAAGATGTTCGATCGCTTCTCAATCATTGTCAATGGGCTCAAAGGATTTGGAGAGACTATTCCGGAAGACAAGCTTGTCCGGAAGCTACTCTACTCACTTCCCGAATCTTGGGATGGGAAGAGAATTTCCATCATAGAGGCCAAAAACTTGAAGACTCTAAAACTTGATGAGCTAGCGGGTTCTCTCCTTACTCATGAGATTATGAAGAAAGGAAGGGAAGAAGAAAAGAAGAATGAAGAGAAAAGAGTAGAGAAGCTAGAGGTGGAAAAGAAGAAGAACATGGGAATAGCTCTCAAAGATTCATTACTTGAGGAGAGCTCTTCTAGTGAGAAGGATGAGTTAGAAGAATTGGCTATGATAGCCAAAAGATTTTCACGCTTCATGAGGTCCAACCGAGGAAGGAAAATTCAAAGAAAGATGGACTTCAAAGGTAAAAAAAAAAAGAAGAAGTGAGGGATCAAATCATTTGCTTCGAGTGCAATAAGCTCGGTCACATTCGTTCAGAGTGCCCTCAACTCAAGAAGAAGGGCTTTGAGAAGAAGAAGAAGCTTAAAGCCAAGCTTGCTACTTGGAGTGATGAGGAGTCATCCGAGTATGACGAACAAGAAGTGGCCAACCTTTGCCTCGTGGCACTTGAGGAAGATTCCTCCATGGTAACCTCTAACTCATCATCTTTAGATTTTACATATGATGAATTAAATGATGTATATGATGAGTTGCAAGAGGTTTATGATGAATTAGTTGAGAAATACAAGGAGTCGGTAATTAGGAATAAGAAAATTATTTTGGAATTAAATGATAAAAATGACTCACTTTCTCAAGCTAATTTAAAATTTGAGAAAAAGATTTTAGGGTTGAAAGATGAACTCAAATTCTTCCAAGATGAAAATTTTGACCTTAATAATCTTCTTTCTCAATGTAATAGTGAACACCAAAAGGTGTTAGATAGCTTAACAAGCTAAAAGAGTCTTTTAAATATGTTGGTAGTGTGAAGCATGAAATAGGCGAATCATCTAAAACAAACCAACCTAGGAAAAAGACTAATAACTACAAACAAAGTAGTTTTCCTAGACATAGTAGAACTAAAAGAATTAGAAGTGTATGTGTTCCTAAGGAACTTGTAAAATCTAATAATATTGTTGCTATGTCACCTTGGATTCCTAAGGGAACCAAGTTATTAGAAGCTAACACTCGTGGACCCAAAATGATTTGGGTACCAAAAACAAAAGTTTAATATCTTTGTTTGTAGGGGGAGCATTGCTACAAGGCCAAAGCACAAAGTTAAAACTCATGGTACCTTGATAGTGGATGCTCGAGGCATATGACCGAAGAAAAGAGTAGATTCATGGATTTAAAGCCAAAAAGTGGAGGAGTGGTGACATTTGGTGATAACTCCAAAGGCCACATAAAAGGTATTGGCTCCATAGGTAATCACTCTACTATTCTTATTGAAAATGTCTTGTATGTCGATGGTCTTAAACATAATTTGTTGAGTATAAGCCAATTATGTGATAAAGAATTTAATGTTTTATTTGATAAAAATGGATGAAAAATTGTTGACATTAAATCTAATAATATTATGCTCATAGGTCATCGCATAGGTAACATTTACATGGTGCATCTAGATGACATACATACATCTCATGCATGTTTAGTAGCTCAAAATGAAAATGATGCATGGTTATGGCATAGGAAACTAGGACATGCTAGCATTAGTGTTTTAGAAAAATTAATTTCCCTTGATCTAGTTAGAGGTTTACCCAAGATCAAGTTCTCAAACGATAAAATTTGTGATGCATGCTCTAAGGGTAAACAACATAAGTCATCCTTTAAATCCATTAATGATGTTTCTACATGTAGGTGTTTACAACTTATCCATGTGGATTTATTTGGGCCAATTAGGACTATGAGCTTGGGTGGTAAATCTTATGCATTTGTTCTTGTTGATGATTTTTCTAGATTTACTTGGGTTCTATTTTTAAGTACTAAAGATGAGGCTTTAGAAAAACTCATCACATTTTCAAAACTAACCCAAAATGATCTTGAACTTATAATTTCTCACATTAGAAGTGATCATTGAACCGAATTTCAAAATTTAGGGTTTGAAGATTTTTTAAATAAAAATGGTATTAGCCACAATTTTTCGGCTCCTCGAACTCCTCAACAAAATGGGGTAGTTGAGAGGAAAAACAGAACTTTACAAGAAATGGCTAGAACCATGCTTTGTGAAAACAATTTACCTAAATATTTTTGGGTGAAATCCACAAACACCGCTTGCTACATTGTAAACCGAGTAATAATTAGGCCAATTTTAAAGAAAACACCTTATGAGATTTTAAAATCTAAAAAGCCTAACATTAGCTATTTTCATCAATTTGGTTGCAAGTGTTTTGTTTTAAATAATGGAAAAGACAACTTAGGTAAATTTGATGCAAAAAGTGATGAAGCTATTTTCATAGGATATTCTTTGACCTCTAAAGCCTATCGTGTATTTAACAAGAGAACTTTAGTAGTAGAAGAATCTATACATGTTGTATTCGATGATAACCTTCTTCCAAGGAAGGATTCTTGTGATGATGATGATGTAGGAATCTTAAATACCTTTGATGGAGGACAAACTTCAAAGGTGGATGAGACTCTAACAAAAGAAGAGGGCACACAAGATCCACCTCTTGAAGCCTTGAAGAACTTGGCTCTTGAGGAAAAGGAAGTGAGCTACCCAAGGGAGTTCAACTATGTCAAAGATGGTGAAATCTTGGGTGATCCATCCAAGGGGGTAACCACTAGATCTTCTCTTAAACTTATGAATCATGTTGCATTTATCTCATGCATAGAGCCTAAGAATATAAAAGAAGCATTGAAAGATGATTTTTGGATTATGGATATGCAAGAATAGTTAAATCAATTTGAGAGAAGTAATGTTTGGACATTAGTTGATAGGCCTAGTGATCAATCTACTATAGGAACTAAATGGGTCTTTAGGAACAAACTAGATGAGAGTGGTAACATTGTGAGAAACAAAGCTAGACTAGTAGCACAAGGTTACACTCAAAAAAATGGAATAGATTTTGATGAAACCTATGCACCCGTAGCTAGAATGGAAGCCATTAGGATGTTGCTTGCATACACATGTTATCATGATTTCAAGCTTTTTCAAATGGATGTTAAAAGCGCGTTTTTAAATGGTTTTATAAATGAGGAAGTGTATGTGGAACAACCACCGAGTTTTAAAGACTCAAAATTTCCAAATCATGTTTTCAAACTCACTAAAGCTCTTTATGGTTTAAAACAAGCTCCTAGAGCTTGGTATGAAAGACTTTCAAACTTTTTAATTGAAAAAGGTTTTGAAAAAGGTAAGGTGGACACTACACTTTTCATAAAAAGGTATAAAAATGACATTTTAGTAGTACAAATTTATGTTGATGGTATAATTATTGGTTCTACTAACGAATGTCATTGCAAAGAGTTTGCTAAGCTAATGCAAGGTGAATTCGAGATGAGCATGATGGGGGAGCTCTCATTCTTTTTGGGACTCCAAATCATGCAAAGGAAGGATGACACCTTCATCAATCAAGCAAAGTACATCAAGGATATGCTCAAGAAGTTTGGATTGGAGAATGCAAAGCCTCAAGCCACACCTATGAGCTCATCTACAAAGGTTGACAAGGATGAAGGAGGTAAGTGTGTTGACTCTAAGCTTTACCGTTCTATGATTGGATCATTTCTTTACCTTACCGCAAGTAGACCGGATATCTTGTTTAGTGTTTGCTTGTGTGCTAGGTTTCAATCTAGTCCTAGAGAGTCTCACCTTATAGCCGTTAAGAGAATCTTTAGGTACCTTAGAGATACTCCTTGTTTAGGTCTTTGGTACCCTAGAGACTCCACCTTCAACCTTCATGCTTATTCGGATGCGGATTATGGGGGTGTAAAATCGATAGGAAGAGTACTTCGAGAACTTGTCAATTCTTAGGTAGTATGCTCATATCTTGGTTCTCTAAGAAACAAAATAGTGTAGCCTTATCTACCACCAAAGCCGAGTACATATCCTTAGGGAGTTGTTGTGCTCAAGTCCTTTGGATGAAGCAACAACTCTTAGATTATGGCATTAAAGTTGAAACCATACCCCTTAAGTGTGATAACACTAGTGTCATGTGTTTAACAAATAATCTCATCCAACACTCTAGAACCAAACATATAGAAATAAGGCATTATTTCATTAGAGATCATGTCCTTAAAGAAGATGTTGTTATAGAGTATGTTGACACCTTAAATCAATTAGCAGACATCTTTACAAAACCTTTAGATAAAGAGCGTTTTTTGTCCCTTAGGAGAGAGTTAGGTCTAACTAGCCTTTCTTGACCTTTTAGGACCTCTTTTGTGTTTAAAATTGCTTGATCTTGTGAAATGTCATGTTTATGTGTTTTTACTCCTAATTTCATCCATGTTTATAGTTAGGGGGAGTATATTTATGTTTGCACGTGTTATTTCTGCTCATTCATGTCATTCATGCAAGTTAGGCCTTCAAAAAGTTCATTTTTCTGCACTTCCAGGCCCAAGTGTATCGAAACGGGTACTACTGTTTCGATACGGATGCCTTAAAATTACATATGAGAGAATGGTGTTTCGAAACGCCTTCAAAGGGTTTCGAAATTTTTTGCAACTACCAAGGGGTGTATCGAAACGTGTTTCGATATGAGTCAACGGGGGTTCGATACGGTCAAACCCGTATCGAACCGGTCAGCTAGAGTTGAAAAGTCGGTCAACCTTTGGTGCCCGCGTTTCGAAACAGTCGAAACCGTTCCGAAACGGGTTAGCGGACTGCTTTAAAGGGGCTTTTAATGTTAAAGTTTTACTTTAATTAAAACTCTTCTCAAACCCTAAAAACCCTAAAACGATTTTCCCTATAAAAACCCTCTAAACCTCATTGTTTTTCACCAAACCTTGAGGGCTTTTACTCTTAAACACAAGTCTAAGCAAGCATCAACAATATTGTGCAAGGATTTTCATCTATTCATCCAAAATCCCAATTTAAGGTATATTTTCATCTTTTTCTTTTTTTCCTTAAATTTGTATTCGAATCCTAGGTTAGAAATTTTTAATTTTGTATAGTTTATGTGTTATGATACTTGGGTTTTTCAAATCTTGTAAAAAAATTCAAAATCTTCAAAAATTTTATTCGAATATATGATTTTTCATTCGTATTTTCTTTACTGTTTTTTTTAATTGTTTTCTCTTGATTTTTTTTGTATCTTTGTTTTTAAACCTAAGTGGGATTTGCCATTGGATTGAATTAAGAAATTTCATGCATACACTTCAAATTTGTTTTAAATTGCTTGCTTAATGTTTTTAGGATTTTTTAATGGAGAATGCAAGCAAGAAACGTAAGGCACCTCAATCGGGTGAAGGTTCAAACCAAGCCGCTCTCCATCCCAACCTTACTCAACTTTTTCTCAAGAGTCTCAAAACTCCCGCGTTGAAGGCGCGTTTCCAATATGTCAAGACATTTGGCGTTCGTCGTGAGCGTGTTGTTGACATGACGTTTCTTGACACCAAGCGCTTTCTCTTTCGTTATCTCCACCGTTTACAAGAATGGAAATTTTTCGGTTTCTTGAATATCCCGGATATTTGCTACAAGCACATGATCTTTCCATTCTACTCGAATGCCCAACTCTTCAACAATGAAGACAATTCTGAAGTTGTTCGCATTGAGTCTCAGATCTTAGGAAAGAAGATTGTCATTGACATACCTTACTTTGAGACTACCTTTCGTCTTAAGGATGAAAGAATTGAGAATGAGAATCACTTTGGTTCTCACACCGATTCCGTGCTTGCCTTGGATGCTCACGATAGGTTCCTCCACTTGATGGTCTCGTGGTTTATTCGCCCCTCTGGAGGTAAATTTTCTCACGTTCGTCAAGTAGATTTGTAACCCCCTCGTCTCGGCCCGAATGCTAGAACGATCTGAGTGGGCCACACGGGGAAAACCAAAGCGAAACCCGTTAAGGTTCCCCCTCGGTTAGCAACCTTAGAAAATTTCTTTTATTTATCTTGTCTAAATGCATTATCATGTCCTACGTGAATCACAACAGCGGAAATACAAGCAACATGTAAACGGCCATCCAAACAACACTTTCAAAACAGTCCATTTTTCATAATTAGGCAGGCCGTATCGATACTCTAAGAGAGGTTATCGATACGCCTTGATCAAGGTCAACCCCTTCAGCCAACACAAGAAGACCGTATCGATACAGCCCTTGAGCGTATCGATACGCCCTTCACGGTCAACATCTCGTGGTCAACGAGATGAACCCGTACCGATACGCTAATAACTCACCAAAATCTCAGAATTCCAGTGAGCTAAAATTGTATCGATGCACCCACGTGTATCGATACGCCCAGCCAAAACTGAGTCCTGCAGGCAAGACCGTATCGATACGGCCCTCAGGCGTACCGATACGCCCTGCACTGCAAGTCTCCCTAACTCGGCAGAACCACACAAGACTCGAACCTAGATGCGATTTAAGACCTTCATGGACACATCCAAGCATTCATACAACATCCAATAACAAAAATCTAGTCATACAAGGCACCCAACATGAACATACATCACTCAATCAAGGATTTCATGCATTTGATCAAAAGATGACCTACAAGCACTTAAGGTTTCATGCTTCCACATCCCTACACATAGGCATCCTCAAAAGGCACAAGGCCAACATACAAGGTAAGCAAAATAAGGCATGATTTTACAATCCAACATGGCATCAACAAGCCACACAAAAGCAACATGATTAAGGAGTCTAAACATGCTACTAAACAACCATTAATAACACAATCCCATTGCTTAACTATTACATGTCCCAAACGTTAAAACTCATACTTGATAGACTCAAAGCCAACAACCACACTTGGAGGCCCTCCTCTTGCACTAGCAACACACGAACTAAGGATCTGCATTGTCGAACAAAGAGAGCGTAAGCAATAAAGCTTAGTGAGGATAAGCTCATTAAAACAAACTTCGACAATGCAGGGTCCAAGCACGATCTCAAACAAGGCAAATGCACGTTCTTACCTTCGATCCTCAAGAGCTAAAATGGAAATGATGCATGAACAAATATCCATTAATATGTCATGCTCAACAAGCTCATTTCCACAACATATGTAAGCACATATAATCATCCAAATAGGAAACACATTCCACATCACATTGCTACACATATCAATTTATATTGGCACCTAGCTATGACTCGAATACGCGGATAAACACGTTGGAACTCACATCCAACAACCACTTTACCTCACGGTGGGATTACACTCATCACCGGTCTCGCGGAGGGGATTCCACTCATCCTCGCGCCTCGTCGATGGGATTACACTCATCACCGACTATCACAATATAAAGAAGAATTTCCGGGCGAACCCATACTCCATCTTGATGACTACCATCATCAAGACCACGCGCGCATTTGACTTTCGTGTGCACACTAACATCCTAATGATCGATCATTTGTACCCAAGCATACTAGTGCCAACATTTACTCAATCTACAATATCAATTAAAACCAATTTCGTGCTTAGCATCTACTCGCCATGATCACAATCATGAATAATCCACATGCATATCACAATGCATCACAACCATGCCTCATCACACATGTATAACACATTATACATAAATCATCATATCATAAACATCACGAGGCATAAAAATCAATTAAAAGTTCAACCAATGTCTCTAGTTTAAGCTTAGGATTAGGCTACCACCCTAATCCTAACTCTAGGTGGGTCTACCAAGCTCCACCTAGTCCACATGCTCGAATCAAACACTTAGAAAACACTTTGAAAACATTAACCACTCACCTTCACTTCCAAGCTCAATTACCAAGCAAGCAATCACCTTCAAGCTTCCGGATTCACTCCCGAGGCTTCATCAACACAAGCTCTTGCCTCTAAACAACCTCAACACAATCCAAACAACTTCAAATCAGCCCAAGCATCAAAGTAGCTAACCCGGAATACAATTCAAACTTCAAACACAACATTTCAAGCCATGAACAACCCCCAAAATTACCAAACTCGTGCAGCCCATAAACCTCAATCAAAACTCATGTTTCCAACACTTTTAATACCCTCAAATGATTCCAAAACAACTCCCAACCATAGTACTAACCTCAGCCCACAAATTCCAACCTAAAACAACCCCAAAAACCACTCTAAAACTATCCGAAAACCCCTTAGAAACCCAAATCAGGGAATGAGTTTAAAACCATGTAAAATTTATATATGTTGAACCATTTGACTCATAGACATCATATATAACATCATTAAATCGAAATTTTAAGTTAAACACCATAAATTTACCATTTTTAATCAAATCCAAAAAAACTCAATTTCCAAAACCTTGATGAAAATGAAAACTACTTGTACTTTTGAAAAGAGGAAGTTGAGGACAAATCGAAAACGAAATTACCTTTCAAAACCGATTTGAAATGAGGAAGCAAAGTGATGGAACAGTAGAAAGTGGATGAGAGCTCTCTTTGACGTTGGGTTTGTTTTGAGAAGAAGGTGAATAGTGAAAAGATGATAAAAGAGGATTTAAATTGAAAGTTGGGTTATTTACAAGATTGCCATTAATGAATGGCTATTTCCTCTTTTCTTTAAAATCCATCCAAGTTGAATTTCATTTCAATTTAGTCCAACATAAAATGTTTGTTTTTGAAACCCGAGGCCCAAAATATTATTTTAATTATAAAATCGAACCCGAAATAATATTAAAATATTATTTTCACCCGACCCCTAAACCAGGGTGTTACAACTCTCCCCCACTTAAGGAATTTCGTCCCCGAAATTACCTGACGGAAACAAGTACGGAAACTGCTCAAGCATATCAGCTTTCCTCTCCCACGTGGCCTCTTCCACACCTCTATGTCTCCACAACACCTTGACCAACTATATGGTCTTGCCATGCAACACCTTGTTATCAGAAGCAAGTATCTCAACAGGTTCTTCGTTATAAGACAAATTCAGATTCAACTATATGGTCTTGCCATGCGAAGGATCTGATCTATATCTCCTAAGCATCGACACATGAAAGACATCATGGATCTTCTCTAATTCAGAAGGTAATCTCATACGATAAGCTATTGGCCCAATCCGCTCAACTATCTCATACGGACCAATGAACCTCGGACTCAACTTGCCTTTCCAGAGTACTCAATTTCTTTCCTCTTCAAATCCGCATAGGACTTCTGACGATCGAAAGCTGCCTTCAAACTGTCACAAATCAACTTTACTTTCTCGGTAGTCCCCTTAATCAAATTCGGCATAGGTAACAACCTCTGACCCGTTTCAGCCCAACAAATCGGAGTCCTACATCGTCTACCATACAAAGCCTCATAAGGAGCCATCTGAATACTAGACTGATAACTGTTGTTGTAAGCAAACTCAACTAAAGGTAGGTGCTTCTCCCAAGTACCCTGGAAGTCAATCACACAAAAACGAAGCATATCCTCTAGAATCTGTATCACTCGCTCTGACTGTCCATCGGACTGTGGATGATAAGAAGTACTGAAATGCAAACGGCTACCTAGAGCACTGTGCAAACTATCCCAGAACCTCGAAGTGAATCTAGGATCTCTATCTGAAACAGTAGACTTCGGAACTCCATGAAGCCTCACAATCTCACGGATATACAAGTTTGCCAACTTGTCTAAGGAATCTGTAGTGTTCACTGCTAAGAAGTGAGCACACTTAGTGAATCTATCCACTATCACCCAAACTGAATTCTTCTTCGAAGGAGACAACGGCAACCCCGACACAAAATCCATGGTGATCCTCTCCCATTTCCATTCCGGAATCTTCAAAGGCTGTAACAAACCTGAAGGAACCTGATGTTCTGCCTTCACTCTCTGGCAAACCATACAATGGTTCACATACTCGGCTACATCTTTCTTCAAACCAACCCAGAAGTAATCATTCTTCAAGTCACAGTACATCTTGGTACTACCCGGATGCATAAAAAAAGGACTCGGATGTGCTTCACTCAGAATCTGACATCTCAACTCAACATCTTCTGGTACAACAACTCTATCCCTAAAGCACAACAAGTTCTCACCACTGAAACTATACTCGGTCGGTCTTCCTTCGGCTATGTCCTGAACATGAGGATCTAAAGACACATCTTGCAATTGCTTCTCTCTAATCAACTGAATCAAAGAAGGCTTCACTTGCAACTCGGTGATCAAACCACCATCATCGGATACACTCAATCTAGCAAACATGGCTCTCAACTCAACGACAACCTTTCTACTCAAGGCATCGGCTACTACATTGGCTTTACCCGGATGGTACACAATGGTCAAATCATAGTCTTTCAACAACTCAAGCCATCTTCTCTGTCTCAAGTTCAACTCTTTCTGTGTCATCAAATACTTCAAGCTTTTATGATCGGTGTAAACTATACACTTCTCACCATACAAGTAATGACGCCAAATCTTCAACGCAAACACCACCGCGGCTAGCTCTATATCATGAGTAGGATAGTTCTTCTCATGAACCTTCAACTGTCTAGAAGCATAGGCAACAACTCTTTTTTCTTGCATCAAAACACAACCTAAACCTATGTAGGAAGCATCACTATAAATCACAAATTCTTTACCTGAAATAGGTTGCACTAACGCTGGAGCATTTGTCAAAGCTTCTTTCAATTTCTTAAAGGCCTTCTGTCTTGCATCTGACCATTCAAACTTAACTTCTTTTTGAAACAATTTAGTCAAAGGAGCAGCTACCCTAGAGAAACCATCAACAAATCTCCTATAGTAACCGGCTAATCCTAGGAAACTCCTAATCTCAGTCACAGACTTAGGTTGTTTCCACTCAACAATAGCCTCAATCTTCGATGGATCAAAACGGATACCTTTGACCGAAACAACATGGCCAAGAAATACAACCTCTCGAATCCAGAACTCACATTTACTAAGCTTCACATATAACTGATTGCTCAACAATCTCTGTAACACAAATCTCAAGTGCTCGTCATGCTCTTCTTCTGTCTTCGAGTACACAAGAATATCATCTATGAAAACAACTACAAAGTGGTCTAGATAGTCTCTAAAAATTTTGTTCATCATATTCATGAATGTTGCAGGTGCATTCGTGAGCCCAAACGGCATCACAGGGAACTCATAGTGACCATATCTAGTCCTAAAAGTTGTCTTCGGAACGTCACACTCTTTTACTTTCAACTGATAGTACCCTGATCTCAAATCAATCTTCGAGAACACTGAAGCACCTCCCAAATGATCAAACAAATCATCTATTCGAGGCAACAAATACTTGTTCTTTACAATCAACTGATTCAACTGCCTGTAGTCAATGCACATACGCATACTACCATCATTCTTCTTCACAAACAACACAGGAGCACCCCAAGGAGAACTACTAGGCCTAATGAAACCACGGTCTAATAACTCTTGCAACTGACTCTTCAATTTTTCAAATCTTTCGGAGCCATACGATACGGAGCTATCGAAACTGGATTAGACCCTGAAACAGTTTCAATCACAAACTCAACATCTCTGTCAGGAGGCAAACCTGGCAACTCCTCAGGAAACACATCCGGAAAATCACAAATTGTCCTAATGTCTTTCGGTCTAGCCTCACTCATATTTGGATTCATCACATAAGCTAAGTAAGCCCCACATCCGAAATCCATCAACCTATGAGCCTCTAAAGCTGATACAACATTTGACAAGAACTTAATGTTCTCACCTACTACTACTACCTCGTAGTCATCAGAAAGTTTCAAGGAAATCCTCTTCGTCTCAAAATCCACACTAGCTCGGTGCTCAACTAACCAGTCCATACCCAAAATAATATCAAAGCCATAAAAAGGAAGCTACATCATATCAACAGAAAACACGTGACCCTGAATCTTCAATGGGCATCTCCTATACATACGTCTAACTAAAACTGTCTCCCCAAAAGAACTAGTCACATGCATACCTACATCTAAGATCTCAACAGGTATATTTAACTTTCGTGCATGCTCACTCAAAATGTAGGAATGTGTAGAACCCGAATCAACCAAAGAAAGCAAAGACATTGACTGTAACTCAAAATTACATGTTATCACATCAGTGTCGTTCCCGGCCTCTCTCTGAGCATAAACTCTCGCTGGTCCTCCTGCCTCTGGATGCACTGCTACAACATGAGCAAGGTTCCTCTGAGCATCTACCCTAGGTGCATCAGCCCTAGGCTGGAAGTAGCCACGACCGCGCCCACGGCCTCTCTGAAAATCATTCGCTCTTACAGGAGCTTGAGCTATGTTCGGTGCTTGTGCCGCCTGATGCGGGCACTCCCTCCTAAAGTGGTCCCTCAAGCCACAGTTCCAACAAGCATGGAAATTACCCCAACACTCACCAGAATGATGTCTCCCACAACGTGTGCACTCGGGCAAACGCCCTCCTCCTCTATGGCCCTGGTGGCCTCTACCATGGTGGCCACCGCCACGCCTATGGTCAAACTGTTGTCCACCGCCTCTATGCCTCTTGGCATCCCTACACTCAAAGTTGTTGTGCCTCTTACCAGAACTAGAACCTCCAGAACGCTTGGTCAGCCCCAAGCTAAGCTCAATGTCCTTGGTTCTAGCAACCAAGACATCCAAATCATAATAATCTGAAGCTAAGGTGTACCTCTTAACTTCCTCATGCAGCCCATATCTGAAACTGTTACATCGGTCCCTCTCAGAAGGAACTAACTCTGGAGCATACTGACTCAAACGAACAAAACGGATCTCATAGTCAGTCACAGAAGCCTCTCCCTGAACAAGAGCCATAAACTCTCGCTTCTTCTCATCTAGGTACCTCGGCCCCAAATATCTCTTTCTGAATGCAGACTCAAAGAAATCCCAATCAACCTCTGCCTCTGGAACTCCGGTAGTAATGGTGACCCACCAAGTGTAGGCATCACCCTGAAGCAAAGAGATCACGCAGCCCAATCTACGCGCACCCACACAACCCATCTGAGCTAAGATGTGAACGGTCTTTTCCAACCACAATTCAGACCTCTCCGGTGTAGATCCTCTGAACTCTTCAGCCCCTAGGCTACGGAGCCTCTCCAACGGTAGACTAGCATCATCGCCCCTTGGCTGAGCTACAGCCTGAGCTCCGGCAACTGCGGCCTGAAATGCTCCCGCTATTGCTTGCACAAGCGGAGTTATATCAATCCCGGTCGGACCTTGGCCACCCTGAGGTCTCTTTCCTTCATCTCCATCCTTGCCCCCAACTCCAGGCGGAGGAGGTGGTGGTGGAGGAGGTGGAGGAGCTCCAACTCCGGCAGCAGGCTCTAATACGTGAGCCTCAACTCCAACCACCGGCTCATTAGCAGGAGCCGCAACCCGTGGTTCCTGACGAACCACCCTCGGCCTACCTCTCGGCCTAGACATCACCCTCACAGATAATAACTACAACCACAACAACAAAACATACAAAATTGGGTTAGCAAGGCAAGGCTTCCAAGTGCTCAAGTATGTTCCCTCACTTTAAAATCCTTTTTTCCAATGTAATAGTATCAATAAGACTCTAAGTAACATGATTTAAAACAAAACAACGAGCATACTTGTCACACAAGCAATCATGCTTACAATGCAAGAAAACACCATGCATATCAATACAGAAACATAAACTTACCTCACTTACATGCCCAAGGTCTCGGTAACCTTAGGCTCTGATACCAACAAGTGTAACCCCCTCGTCTCGGTTCGGACGCTTGACCAATCCGAGTGGGCCACACGGGGAAAACCGAAGCGAAACCCGTTAAGGTTCCCCCTCGGTTAGCAACCCTAGAAAATTTTATTTATTTATCTTGTCTAAATGCATTACCATGTCCTACGTGAATCACAACAGCGGAAATACAAGCAACATGTAAACGGCCATCCAAACAACACTTTCAAAATAGTCCATTTTTCATAATTAGGTAGGCCGTATCGATACTCTAAGAGAGGGTATCGATACACCTTGACCAAGGTCAACCCCTTCAGCCAACACACGAAGATCGTATCGATACAGCCCTTGAGCGTATCGATACGCCCTTCACGGTCAACATCTCGTGGTCAACGAGATGAACCCGTACCGATACGCTAATAACTCACCAAAATCTCAGAATTCCAGTGAGCTAAAACCGTATCGATACACCCCCGTGTATCGATACGCCCAGCCAAAACTGAGTCCTGCAGGCAAGACCGTATCGATACGGCCCTCAGGCGTACCGATACGCCCTGCACTGCAAGTCTCCTCACTCGACAGAACCACACAAGACTCAAACCTAGATGTGATTTAAGACCTTCCTGGACACATCAAAGCATTCATACAACATCCAATAACCAAAATCTAGTCATACAAGGCACCCAACATGAACATACATCACTCAATCAAGGATTTCATGCATTTGATCAAAAGATGACCTACAAGCACTTAAGGTTTCATGCTTCCACATCCCTACACATAGGCATCCTCAAAAGGCACAAGGCCAACATACAAGGTAAGCAAAATAAGGCATGATTTTACTATCCAACATGGCGTCAACAAGCCACACAAAAGCAACATGATTAAGGAGTCTAAACTTGCTCCTAAACAACCATTAATAACACAATCCCATTACTTAACTATTACATGTCCAAAACGTTAAAACTCATACTTGATAGACACAAAGCCAACAACCACACTTGGAGGCCCTCCTCTTGCGCTAGCAACCCATGAACTAAGTATCTGCATTGTCGAACAAAGAGAGCGTAAGCAATAAAGCTTAGTGAGGGTAAGCTCATTAAAACAAACCTCGACAATGCAGGGTCCAAGCACGATCTCAACCAAGGCAGATGCACGTTCTTACCTTCGATCCTCAAGAGCTAAAATGTCAATGATGCATGAACAAATATCCATTAATATGTCATGCTCAACAAGCTCATTTCCACAACATATGTAAACACATATAATCATCCAAATAGGAAACACATTCCACATCACATTGATACACATATCAATTTATATTGGCACCTAGCTATGACTTGAATACGCGGATAAACGCGTTGGAACTCACATCCAACAACCACTTTACCTCACGGTGGGATTACACTCATCACCGGTCTCGCGGAGGGGATTCCACTCATCCTCACGCCCCGTCGATGGGATTACACTCATCACCGACTATCACATTATAAAGAAGAATTTTCGGGCGAACCCGTACTCAATCTTGATGACTACCATCATCAAGACCACGCGCGCATTTGACTCTCGTGTGCACACTAACATCCTAATGATCGATCATTTATACCCAAGCATACTAGTTCCAACATTTACTCAATCCACAATATCAATTAAAACCAATTTCGTGCTTAGCATGTACTCACCATGATCACAATCATGAATAATCCACATGCATATCACAATGCATCACAACCATGCCTCATCACACATGTATAACACATTATACATAAATCATCATATCATAAACATCACGAGGCATAAACATCAATTAAAAGTTCAACCAATGTCTCTAGTTTAAGCTTAGGATTAGGCTACCACCCTAATCCTAACTCTAGGTGGGTCTACCAAGCCTGACCTAGTCCACATGCTCAAACCAAACACTTAGAAAAAACTTTGAAAACATTAACCACTCACCTTCACTTTCAAGCTCAATTACCAAGCAAGCAATCACCTTCAAGCTTCCGGATTCACTCCTGAGGCTTCACCAACACAAGATCTTGCCTCTAAACAACCTCAACACAATCCAAACAACTTCAAATCAGCCCAAGCATCAAAGTAGCTAACCCGGAATACAATTCAAACATCAAACACAACATTTCAAGCCATGAACAACCCCCAAAATTACCAAACTCGTGCAGCCCATAAACCTCAATCAAAACTCATGTTTCCAACACTTTTAATACCCCCAAATGATTCCAAAACAACCCCAACCATAGTACTAACCTCAGCCCACAAATTCCAACCTAAAACAACCCCAAAAATTACTCTAAAACCCTCCAAAAACCCCTTGGAAACCCAAATCCGGGAATGAGTTTAAACCATGTAAAATTTATATATGTTGAACCATTTGACTCATAGACTTCATATCTAACATCATTAAATCGAAATTTTAAGTTAAACACCATAAAGTTACCATTTTTAATCAAATCCACAAAAAACTCAATTTCCAAAACCTTGATGAAAATGAAAACGACATATACTTTTGAAGAGAGGAAGTTGAGGACAAGTCGAAAACGAAATTACCTTTCAAAACCGAGTTGAAATGAGGAAGCAAAGTGATGGAATAGTAGAAAGGGGATGATAGCTCTCTTTGACGTTGGGTTTGTTTTGAGAAGAAGGTGAATAGTGAAAAGATGATAAAAGGGGACTTAAATTGAAAGTTGGGTTACTTACAAGATTGCCATTAATGAATGGCTATTTCCCCTTTTCTTTAAAATCCATCCAAGTTGAATTTCATTTCAATTTAGTCCAACATAAAATGTTCGTTTTTGAAACCAGAGGCCTAAAAGATTATTTTAATTATAAAACCGAACCCGAAATAATATTAAAATATTATTTTCACCCGACCCCTAAACCTGGGTGTTACAAGATTATTTTTGGCTTGAATGTTTTCGTCGTGAAGAGCAACCTAATCTTGTTAAGATCATGTTTGCCGAGATGATGAATAATGTTAAGCTCTGTGAAACCGATGCGCTCAAGTCTTTCACTTATGGGACTGTTTTGAGTCATATTTTTTAGAAGCTTGATATTTATTGCACTTATGACTCTCCAGAACTCCGCAAGCAAAAACTTGGTGAGTCTTCTCTCTGCAAGTCCGAATTTCATTACATCGACAATGGCCAATAGGAACGTGTTGATAGGGAAGCACCTCCACCTCAAGTTGAACCTCAACCACAAGCTCCGGTTGCGAACAATGAAGCTCTCACGGCTTTTCTTACCGAGCGGTTCAACACATTGGACACTAACATGTCTAGGGGTTTTGGTGCTATCAATACTCGCTTGCAATCCGTGGAGGATCGTCTCTTTGTAAATGAGAATCGACTCACTTCCCTTGAGAATCAACATTCATCTATGGACATGTCCTTCTCCACCTTTTATGGCCAATGAATGGATTTTCGTCGCGCTCAAGCTAAGGATGATGATGATTACATGGATGATGATGGTGACGACAACGAGGCTTAGGATTCTCATGTCATCTCATATTAGCTATGCATATTAGGATTAAGTTTGCATATTTATTTTCTTTATGTTTTATGAACCTATGTTTTGCTTTCTTTTATTTGGGATTATGCTTTGAACTTATTGTTTAAGATTTATTTTTTGGATATTTGAATTTTATGAATTTCTATTATGTTGCTTATTGCTTATTGCTTATTGCTTTTAACCCTATCTCTTCTCTTTGAGCCTTGTTTATTATTTTTGATCTAACAAAAAGGGGAGAAGTAATCTAAGAGCCAAAATTCATTTTAAGTGTTTTTAAGTTTTAAAACATGAATTTAAAATCGTTTTAAAACTTTAAAAACCAGTATTAAATTGAGGGGGAGTTAGAACGTATTCAAAATTTTCAAAACTCTTAAAAATTCTAACTTTGGTTTTGTTATATCAAAAAGGGGGAGATTGTGAAACCGATAATTTGATTTTGATATAACTAAAGAATTTGAGGACTAAATTGAAAATGTGAAAACGAATTTTTAAGTCCTCAAACCTCTCTACATGTTTAAAAGAAAATGCCTAAGTTAAAAACTAATTTTATCAAATGTTTTCTAAGTGTTCTTGAAGCCAAAACAGTAATTTTCGAGTCATCGTTTCGGAACGACCTTAGGCGTTTCGAAACACTTTTGAAACTGTGAACTCATGTTTCGGAACGGGTATCGAAACAGTTTCAACACTGTCAACCCTTGTTTCGAAACGAGTTTCGAAACGGCTTAAGAACATCGAGACATCATATTGAAACGACACCCAATATTTCGAAACGGTATTCAAATCAGATTTAAATAATATGACCATTGAATGTTTTTAACTGATTTTTAACAAGTCGTTAAGGCGTATCGAAATGATTCAAGCCGTTTCGATACATGCCTTGACAGTGGAAAAAATGTTTCGAAACAGGTTTCGAAACGGCTCTTAGCGTATCGAAACAAGTTTAATCGTTTCGATACGAGCTCTTTAATGCACCCCAACGACTCTTTCTATTTTGGTCTGTTTCGAAACAGGGTCGGGCGTTTCGAAACGGTTGGTTGCAGACTGCATTTATGGAGGGAAGATAGCATCCCTAACGGCTTTATTGATGAATGCATCAACCACAACGGCTAGAATTCAATGAGAAGATATAAAAGGGACCTCTAAAAGCTTCAGCAACAACTATTGATCCAAAAGCAAACATTCAAACATCAAATCCAAGCATTTGTGCCTAAATCTCATTATTGTCTTGTAACCCCAATTGTATTTTTCATTCTTATCATTTTAATTGGGTTGAGTGCGTGTAATTGGGCTATATTGTGTATTGAGAGATACTTGTTTTAGCCAACAACTTCTTTGTTTCTATTGTGTGAGGATTGAGTCAAATTTTGGGTAGAAAATTTGACCGAAATTGTAACGGTTACCTCCTTAGCCTAGAAAAGGGGAAGAACAATTAGTGGAATTGTTGAAAATCCTTAGTGAAACTAAGGTAGTGGATGTAGAGTTCGATTGGAACTTGAACCATTCTAAAATTCCTTGTCTACCATTTTTATTTGTCAATTCCACCACCAAGAACTTTAAAAATCTAATTCACCCTTTCTTGGTTTATTTCGATTTTTCGATCCACTCAACAGAGTTATTATCCCTCAATAATGATAATATAAATACAAACATTTTATATTTATAAACACGATTACTAAATAATTTACGTATTGTTGGGTAAAATTTTAAATAGTTAAAACATCTAAAAAATCAATTAAATCAGTTACTAAAAATAAAGGTGCAAAGGGTTTTGTGGAACTGACGTACAATTAATATGTTTCTTTTTCTAAATTAATTGTTGCTATGAAAATACAATAATAATAATAATAATAATAATAATAATAATAATAATAATAATAATAATAATAATAATAATAATAATAATAATAATAATAATCACACTAGCAACAACAATTTCATCAATATTTAAGATTATAAAAAACAAGGTTAAAGTCTACCATAAGTCCTTGTACTATACTAAAAGTTTATTTTACCCTTTTATTATAAAGAAGAACATTTTAATCCCTATACTACATGTAAAAGTTCATTTTAGTCCCTCTATTGTAAAAAGAGATATTTTAGTCTCTTTTGATAATTTAAGTATGAACAATATTGTCAGGAATCAAAAAATTTATAAATGGTTGGGATGAGAAACTAACTTATTTTCTAAAAATTGTTTTTTATAAAATATAATTTTTAAAATTACGGGGTCAAATTATATATTTTATCATTTAAGTGTCTAAAATATTTTTTAGCTTATGTAGGTGCTTAACAATTTTATCCCGATCGTTTTAGGTGTCTTGTGCTTAAAGGTATTTTAAAAAATTTCTTAGCCAATAAAACACATGACGTGACATATATTATTTTATTTTAAAAAAAATCAAAAAATTTAACAAAAAAAATTATAAAATTCTCAAAATAGTCCACAAATCTTTAAGTCTCAAATCTAGTTTTCAGTTGTTAACGTCGCTAGTCGTCAATAGCGTGTCCACCATTTTCATTCCCAAACTTTTGCGATCATTTTTCATATTCTCTTGTTGCCGGAAATCAATAGTCGAAGTGTCTAATGTCGAAATAAAATCGAATGATAAGAGGAGAAAAAAAGAAAATGTTGGGCGGTAATTGACAGCCTATCATAAGACGAACGGTGTACGAGTCTTACGACAAAAGAAAAAAATTTTATTCCATTTCCGACAACGTGGTGAACGACGTCACAGTGGCCATATTTGAAGATCTAAAAATTTTAGAGTTATTTATAAATTTTTATAAATTTAAAGTTTTTCTTAAATTGAGTTAAAAGAAATTATAATCTAAAGCATTTGATTGATTAAAGGAATATTTTAAATGAGTGTAATAGCTACATACCTAAAATGATAATGATAAAAATATTAAATATTTATTTTAGTCAAAAAATATTTTAACTATATAGAAAGAAGAATAAAAATGTTTGTGTTTTTTTTACTATTAAGCCCTCAGAAAAAGTATAAAATTTTCATTTATTTTGTGGGGCCGCAATGCTGAACGTGGCTCCGCTGCTGCGTATTACCAAATTGAGATTGAATAGTTGCATAGATTATGATTTATGAGGTTTCAAAGTTATCTAATTTTTGTTTGTCGAGACTCGGGAGTCTTCTCTCTGTCTCAGCCTTTATCCTTTTCAATTCCACTCTTCCATTTTGTTTTTCTCATTCTCTTCCGTGCAAGCAAAAAAGAATAGGAAAGGAAAATATAACTTCAAACATCCAGCATTTCTCGGAGGGAAAGAGAAAAGAAAAGTGAAAGACTCGGAAAAATATAATCTTGAATTGTTCATTGTTGGCAATTAGCTGAAAATCTAATTGAGTAAGTGTTGATAGCCGGGAATTACATTTCTGGGAATTTGGTTGTTGGAGATATGACGCTAGAGAGTTTACCAGGGAGTTCAGGGTATCTGGATTTGTTTCCGGAGAGAAGAATGTCATATTTCAGCAATCCATATGTTCTTGGACTTACTGTGATTGCTGGAATCGGTGGCTTGCTCTTTGGCTACGACACAGGTATCAATCAAGTCCCTTCAACCCTTATTTCCATCTCTTTTTGTTCTTCATGAGATTTACTCTATATACTCTGCTTCATCTGATGACCAAGATTCGTATGTTTCAGTAGGTGAAAGCAAGTTTTGTTGAATGTCTGCTTCATCTGATAACAAGGCTTTTTTATGTTTCAGTCGATGAAACCAAGTCTTGTTTGAATGCCTGGTTCTATTTTTCAGCATGTCTGGATTGTAGCTTCATAATCGGACTGATGAATCTAAAGCTTTGAAAAAGCAATTTTTTGTCTCAATTTTGAAACTTGAAGAAAGACTTGGACTTACTCTTAATTTAACATGATTACATAAGTGATTTTCGTTTAATTGCTCTATTCAAATGAGTTTTTGTAACTTAAAAAAAATCCCAAAACTGTTAATTTAGCTCATGAAGTTCAACTGCACAAAACTGGAACACATGAGTGTCTTCATTTCTTCTTCTGTTTACATTTTTTTTAATTTCTTTTACATTTTTTTCCAAGCAAAGGTTCTCATTTGGAAATGGCAATATTTGCAGGTGTGATATCAGGTGCTCTTCTTTACATAAAAGATGACTTTGAGGTTGTCAATCAGAGTAGTTTCCTGCAGGTATTATCAGCTTTTAAAGGTGTTCTGAAATGCTAAACTTACTTAAGTCATGAAAAAGATGGAACCAAAGAAAATCTTCCCTTTTGTGTGTGTCTGTGTGTGGTTGATTGAATGGGAAAGGAATAAATGATGAGAGCTCTGTGAGCAGATGCCCGCGGACAACATCGTTGGATCTTGTGTGTTGTGCTATTCAGACTCTTCACTTTTCTTGAAGTATCCATGTCCTCGACAATTGATTGAGACATTATCATCCAAGGATCCTCCTAATACATGGAACTCTTGGAAAAAGAAAAAACGTACATACCCGTTTCAGGCACATACCCGCATTACAATTAGACTCGAGTCTGAGTAACGTAGCTTGTGAGTGCATGTAGATGCTACCTTTTATTTCATGGGGTAGGCGATCCTAATCCCTGACAGAAACAGGTGCATTTTGTGTTTGCAAAAGGTCCAGAAGGAGAGCAATCGAGGGGTTCTAGAGGGCTTATAGATCCCATGGCTCCTAAACTCAAGATCTCATGTGCACATGTAGCTGCTAGCTTTCAGTTGATCAGGGTAGACAATTCTAATCCTGGCAAAAAAAGAGAGCAAACCTTGTGTTTGCAAAAGGCGCAGAAGGGGAGCAATTGGGGCATTGGGAGGGCATATAGATCCCATTTCCCCTATACTCGATAACTTGTGTGTACGTGAAGCTGCTAGCTTTTAGTTGATTGGGGCAGGCAATTCTAATCCCTGGTAAAAATAGGCAAATCTTATTTATGTTTGCAAAAGGTGCAGAAGGGGTGCAATTGGGTGATATGGAGGGTTTATGGTTCCATTGGCCATTAAACTTGGTATCTTATATAACTCCTAGTGTTGGTCAGCATGCAAATAATTTGTTAATTTCGAATCTTTCCCTGTTTGGAATTATGCTGATGCTTTTATCTGGCAGGAAACTATTGTCAGCATGGCCTTGGTAGGTGCAATGATTGGAGCTGCATCCGGAGGTTGGATTAATGATGCTTATGGACGTAAAAAGGCTACACTTCTTGCTGATGTTGTCTTTACAGCTGGAGCAGTTGTCATGGCCGCTGCACCTGACCCGTATGTGCTGATATTGGGACGATTTTTTGTTGGCCTAGGTGTGGGTGTAGCATCTGTGACCGCTCCTGTATACATTGCTGAGGCATCACCCTCAGAAGTAAGGGGTGGTTTAGTTAGCACAAATGTGCTCATGATAACTGGTGGACAGTTTCTTTCCTACCTTGTAAATCTTGCTTTTACAGAGGTCAGCTTGTCTTCCTTTTACTACTTCATTTGGTTTCATCTTCTTGAACCAATATTTGTATATATACATTGTGTGTGACAATTATGATATGTTTAAAATGTTATTATATTTTGCATTTATGAAAAAATATATATTTTATGAACAGTATTATTTTCCCCTTTTTCTTAAAAAATTGGTTTTCTATCAGTGTAAACTGAAAATAAATTCCCCAATGACCTGATGTTATGGTTCAAATGGTATAGATGGAAATATTCGGTTGTCTTATTATTATAAGATTCAAGGTTGGAGATGACGATCTTATATTTAAACTGAAGATAGTACGCCAAATATGCATATTAAATTACTTATCAGTCTCTCTTGTTGTGGTGTTAGTGAGTTAATTAAATACTTGATTAGGTAAACCTCAAATTGTGTTCAAGTAAACTAGTTCTCTGAGGTAATTGTTTATTTTCTTGGAAAAGTAGGATAATTTTGTTGTATTTATGCTCTTTTTTTTTCTGCTGGAGTGAAAGGATGTTCGGTTTTGCAGTTTTGGAGACACCGTATCCAAGATAAATACAGGGTTTGCATATAATTGGTCTTGAACGGAAAAATATCTAACGGAACTCACTCATTCTTTTGTGCTAGTTAGGTTATGCATGTGCAGCCATCATTTTCAGCATGTTGAATTTTACCTAGTAAACTAAAAACCTTCCATGGCACTTGGTTCTGAACTGTGATACAATGTAGCGTAAATATGTTCCATGTTCCGTGAAATGTGTGCTAATGAAATGAAAATAGGAAGTTAAAACTTAAAAGCTTGTTTCAGAAGCTTTATTATCCTCTTTCCGAATCCATTATTCTTTTGGATGCTAATTGTCTACTCAGATAGCTGAGGCTAAGCTTATAGCATTTTCTCCCCGTAGAGACCAGTGGTTTTATAAAACAAATAAGTGTATGATTCTGGAAATCTTGGAGAGCCATTATTCATTCAACACATATCGAAGCATTTTAAGAGAAATAAGTATATGATTCTGTTAAAATAACTAGTTAAAATCATAGCCATTTAAACCGGTGGTTTTATAAAACAAATTGGGGCATTTTGATAGAAATAAGCATACGATTCTCTTTCCATAACTAGTTGAAATCATATTCGTTTAAATCTGGATATACAAGTTTTGAGGTCTTAATGTTATTAGAGGTGAGAGAAGCATATGAATGGGTGAAGGATGATGGGTCATGGGTCTGGACTTGGTTCTGTTTCCTTGTCTTTATGCATCATAGGACTTCATGCACCCCAAAATGTTCTCGAGTGCCTCTAGTAGCTGTCTAAAACATTGTTGCATGAACAGGTTCGAGGAACTTGGAGATGGATGCTTGGAGTTTCAGCCATACCTGCTGTCATTCAGTTCTTCTTTATGCTGTGTATGCCCGAGTCTCCACGATGGCTTTTCATGAAGGTAAGGAAATTTCTTTGTGGATCCCTTAATTATTCCCATCTACTCTCCTTTAATGAACCATTTCATCATATTGTACAGAATGAGAAAGATAAAGCCATAGCTGTGCTTTCTAAAATTTACGACATTGCTCGATTAGAGGATGAAGTGGATCACCTTTCTGCTGCAGAAGAAGAAGAACGTCAGAGAAAGAAAACTGTCAGATATTTTGATGTTTTTAGAACAAAAGAAATTAGACTTGCCTTTCTGGCTGGGGCAGGACTTCAGGTAAGGACTATTAACATCGACATTCTTTTGGAATGTGTTGTCCATTAGAATTACATTCTGTTAAAAAATCAACTTGTAATCGCATCATTTTTTGAGACGTCACTTTGTCTAATTCTGAATGCACTTAACATGATTCGTGGCCTTTTATATCTTTCAACATGAAATGAACTTAGAGTTAAGTAAGAATATTACAGTGACTACAACTCTTGTAACTATTTTTATGACAGAAACTGTGATTATTTATATGTAGGCTTTTCAGCAGTTCACTGGCATCAATACCGTGATGTACTATAGTCCAACAATTGTCCAGATGGCTGGCTTCAATTCCAATCAGCTTGCTCTTCTGCTGTCACTTATTGTTGCTGCCATGAATGCAGCAGGAACTGTTGTGGGCATTTACCTTATCGATCATTTTGGAAGGAAAAAGCTTGCTCTTTCGAGCTTATCCGGTGTCATTGTGTCCCTTGTCATCCTTTCCGGGGCTTTCTTTGCCCAAACACCTGGCTCTTCTAATGGAATTTATGGATGGCTGGCAGTCATTGGATTAGCTCTTTACATTGCATTCTTCGCACCTGGAATGGGGCCGGTTCCATGGACTGTGAACTCGGAGATATACCCTGAGCAGTACCGAGGGATATGCGGGGGCATGTCGGCCACAGTGAATTGGGTTTCAAATTTGATTGTGGCCCAGAGTTTTCTTACAATTGCTGAAGCCATAGGAACTGGTGTTACATTCTTGATCCTGGCTGGCATAGCTTTGCTGGCAGTGGTTTTCGTGAGTGTGTATGTGCCGGAGACCAAGGGATTGACATTCGTTGAAGTGGAACAAATTTGGAAAGAAAGGGCTTATGGCAGCGGTTATAACACCCAGAGCCTTCTTGAACAAGGAAACCAATCCTAAATCAACCTGGCTTGCATCTTTCTACACATAAATGTTGAAAGCTTAAAACATTGTTTACTGCATTTTGCCTTGTATATAAGTTGTATCATTGCGGAAGCCCTGAACTTGAGGCATGTCATGGTCCTTGTATATGTGTACGTAGCCGTATATGCTTTCAAGCTTTGTTGGAAATAAAAATGGATTTAGTAGGTGGCTTGGTAGATTGTTTTTAAAGAAGAAAAAAACATACAACAGAGGGTGAAGGTAATAATGAAAATGTCATTACCAGAGGGTTTACCACTCAACCATGGAAAAGAGTAAAAAGGAGAAAACAGAGGTGTTGGGGATTAGAGATTTTCAAAGAGATGTTTTATACACAAGACCCCATTCCGATATTTTTCAAGAAGGCGGTTTGATCCAGAATTTACAGAGACAAATGCCGATCTATTAATCGGCAGAAACAAAAAAAAAAAAATCGCAACTACTTTAGTTTTAATGTTTATAAATATTTTAAGGATTAATCAAATTTTTATATTTATATAGCCATGTTGTTTGAGAATGACCAAAATATAAACGACTCAAAAGTTAAATTTTTAAATTGAATTTTGGCCTAAAAGTTCGGTGATTATTTATGTAGTTTACCATTTAAAAAATAAAAACACCCTCCTTTTTATTTATAATTGTGCATACTCAGATGAGTTTGAGGTTGCCATCCTCCAGATATATTAAGAATAGAATTTAAAATGAGTCCAGATTACGCATACAATCAAATTGTATTGAACCAGCATTGATCAAATTTTGCTCTTGAAAACCAATACATTGGATTTGCAGGAAATGAAGAGCAACATATGATCCCCAACTCGAAGATTTTTCTATCAACATGCATTGCTTTAGCAGATATCCCACAAAATCGATTCTATTTCACTTGAAAATTGAATCTTCAACAGTATCAATTGGATGTGTATGTCTTTCCTATGATCAAATTCCGGAAAGCAATCAGTATTCACTGCCCAGAAATGAATTGGACTCCCTATGTGCAGGGAAGTTCTAGCCACATTGCTTCCTCCACAGTGCAGGCAAGCCGCATTAGAGTTCACCCGTGTAGAACAAACTACTTAAAGGGGCGGACAACATTAAAGGCAGTTTTAAATGATCGGCTGCTCGCATCGAGTTGTTCCGGGAATCGATGTAATGTATCCTCATAACCCACAAGGAAGCTCATTTTCAAGTGGTTACCGCCCAATACATAATCAACCTGGAAGCAAAGATTATTATACAACTTTTAAGTGGGAATGACATTTGAAGACAAAAATTTCTATTTCTTAGCTGCATCTTTTACATAAGCAAGCCTTTACTTCAAGCAGAACAATGAAAAGACCCAGTTCTTTATGAGAATAGAATGAATAAAATAATCGGCGAGAAGGAGAGTAAGTCAAAGGTGGAACCCCCTGATAAGACCCCGTGGCAAACTCCATTTACCTAAGATGAATCCAACTCACCTAAAGGACAAAATGGAACTTTCAAACATATTTCTCTTGTAATCCGGCAAACTTTCTAAGAATTCGAAGGTTTAATCAATCATCTCAACAGGTTGTCTTTGCAGTCAGAAACATAAGCATTCAATCACTGTAGAGAGCAGATAAAAGTGCAGAAAGTCTATCCCTGTAAACAAAACTGATACCAAAGATCAGAAGCAAATTCAGTTTATATGTAGCTTAGTGATCTACGAGTATGCTAACTAATAAAGGTTAGGCAGCAATATTTTTCAGTCCATTAGGGCATGAACTTGGTAAACTAGATATACAGTATTTAGTCTCAAGGCCATCAATTTGGGAAACTAGTTTAAAATCATTTTACTTGATAAGGAGTAAAGAACTTACGTCAGTCAAACCATTTCCTTTAGTCTAATTAAAATCTACATAACACAAATTGAATTCAGTTCACCTGGCTTAAAGAAGAATTACCATCTGTTATGCTGGGAGCAGCTGCAGGAGACTTTGGCAGAAGACTGCAGTTAACATCCTCAGCTGACTTTGGCAGCAAACATGCTTAACCTGGAAAGGAAAACCGAAAACCTGCACAAGATGTAGCACCAAACAGATTAATGGTAGCTATCTTCCCCAAAAGCTCACAAGACATTAGAAGTAATGTTTTCTTAATACATTCCTAAACCTTACAGCCAAGTCATAAGCATTTTAAGGAAAGAGAGAGTCAAAGAGGCACCAACCGGAGTTGTCAATTGAGGCCAGCCAATTGCTTCAGCTCTTGGCACGTGAAGCATTGAGCATTTTTGGCGCTATTGCATTGAAGTCTTGAAATGTTGAGGATTCACCCGCAATAAAAATATAGCCACTGCTGCTGAAGGATTGGCAGTAAACAGCCATCCCAACGAAGAAAGGTGGAGGTTTCAGTTAGAGCTGCAGACAGGATAGAGTTTCCACCATTTTGCCCAATTTATAGGTTTTCAAGGTTACCATCAACAAGGTTCTCACTTACTTCAACGGTCTGAAAAGAAACTCTCATCACAAAGATCACTAGTGAAAAGTGAAAGATGGTGCATAATATCTCTTTTCTTTCAACCTTGAAGTCCATCAACTAAACTGAATATAGGCCTTAATCCCATTGTAGTTTTCAAAAACTTCTCAAAGCAGCACAATTGTTATGAACAAATTGTTTCACATTTGCAAGTGATGACTTTACACTGTCTATGAAACAATTCAGATCAATATTGAATTATTAGATCGTACGATCAAATCCAAAAATAAGGTGGCAGTGCATAAATCTGCAGAAAAACCTTTATTGACCATTTCCGCGAGAAGTTGTGTTGCCTTTGAAGTATAGCTGTTTCGAAGAAACCCCTGGATTAGTACATTATAACAGCAGCTATCAGGCAAACAATCATTATCTCCCATGCTCCTAAACAACTGGTATGCTTCATCTGGCAACCCCTCTTTACAGAATCTATTGATCATTACAACATACGTGAAAACATTGGGTTTTAAACCATTGACTGAGAGTTCATGAAATAATTCCTTTGCAACTTTGATATGCCCAGCTTTGCACAAGCCATCAATTAGGATAGTATAAGAGACAATATCGAGTTCCAACCCACAGTTCTGCATTGCTTGAAACAATTTTAATGCCTCTTCGACTTTACCACTTTTGAATAAACCATCCAACAAAATCGAAAAGGTCAATGTATTTGGAACTTGTCTAGAAGCAAGCATCTTCCTAAAAAGTTCACATGCAGTTGAAATTCTCCCTAATTGACACATACCTTGCATAAGAGTGTTATATGTAACAACATTAGGCTCAATACCTTGCTTTCTCATTGTGTCAACTATATCTTCAGCCTCAAAAACCATTCCCTTCTTGCAATGCGCATCAACCAATATGCTATACGTGACAACATTAGGCTTAATGCCTTGCTTTCTCATTGTGTTAACAACATCATTAGCTTCAGAAAACATCCCCTTCTTTCCAAGCGCATCAATCAATGTACTATACGTGACAACATTAGGTTCAATGCCTACCTTTCTCATTGTGTCAACAACATCTTTGGCTTCAAAAACCATCTCATTCTTGCAATATGCATCGATCAATATATTATAAGTGAAAATATCAAGTGAAATATTGTTATCCACCATTTCATTCAAAAGCCGTGTTGCCTCCTTCTGCCGGCCCAAATTACACATAGCATGAATTAAACAATTGTAAATAACGATATTGGGTTTAAAGCCCTTAACCTTCACCTCGGAGAAGAGGTTAAGAGCCTCGTTTAATAACCTATTCTTACAAAGACAGTCAATGACAGTGCTATATACTACGATATTGGGTTTGAAACCGCTTTCTTCTATCATCCTTAGAAACCTCATAGCTCGGTCGGTATTCCCGGACTTACACAACCCATTAAGTATTGTACTGTAAACAATTAAATTAGGTTGATACCCTTTTTCAACCATTTCATCAAACAAACTTGCAGCTTGAGAAATCTTTCTTTGTCTACAAAGTCCATTAATCAAAGTGGACAAAGATACAACAGTAGGCTCAACACCTAATTTCAGCATTTTCCCCAAAACAGAAAACCCAAAATCGATATCACCTAATTGACAAAAGCAATTAATCAAGATGCTCAAAGAATAAGCATCATGAGAAACGCCTAATAATTCCACCTGGCGATACATAGAAACAACAGTGGCATAATGTTTCATTCTAACAATGGCTCCTAATAATTTGTTGAACTCCACAATTGAAGGCATTGGGTACTTGTCAATCATCTTATTAAACAAAGTCAAAGCATCATCAACATTATCGAAACTATCATACGTTTTCCGGTTTCTCCTTACAGATATGGAATTCTTACTTAAAGCACCGGTTTTAAAAGAACAAGAAAAAGGAAAGTGGAAAACTGAAAGATTCCTTCCACCATCAACAATTGAACGAAGAAATAGGAAAGAATTGAGCTTACCCATACTTTGAAATCAAGCAAAATGGCAAAGCAGGAGCTGAGCTTGAAATGGCACCACTGCTCAATTTAGAGCTCTCGGGCGGGTACGGGTCGGGTAGAAGGGAGAGTATACGGAGTAAAATTTTGCCAATATAATAAGGGTAAAACTACACGTTGGGGTAAATTTCTTGCTTCACCATTGAAGTTTGAAAAGTTACACTTTCAACCACTAACACTCTCGATTTGTAATAAAACAGTCACTCAGACATTAACCTTCATTCCTCCCGTCACGGAAAGCTGATTTGGCACGTTTGGGTGGCTGAGATGGCACCATTTGACCACGTTGAACAATGGTTGATTGAGTTCTGACTCATAAAAAAATGGATAAAATGTTGCGAAGAAGCAACAAGCCACTACAATAAACATATCCATATGGAGGGGATCTCCATCTAAACATTATAGTAATCCCCAAGCATTACAAAGTCATTTCTAAGATTTTAGTGGTCTTAGGGCGAATAAAAAAATGAGTCTATAATCAAAAATTTAAATTACGGTTACATTCTAAGCCGTGTTACGTTTTATTGTGAGTACATAATGAATGTTATTGTGGTTACTGCGAGTATCGTGGTTGTGAATTGTTAATAACATATGTTATTGTTGACAAAACTGTTGCGAAACGTTATCTAAATCATAGTTCTTAATTACAAGTGTTGAAAAAAAAATTAAGAGTAGCTTCATAATAACAAGTATTGAAAAAATTTGGCCCTTAATAAAAAAGTATTGAAAAAATTTGGCCCTTAATATAAAGTATTAAAAAATTAGGCCCTTAATAAAAATATTGAAAAAATTGCACTCCTAATAACAAATAAATATTATAAAAAATTAAATTTTAAGAGTTAGCCCCTAAAAATAAATATTGAAAATAAATTGGTCCCCTAATAACAAGAATTGAAAAAAATGGGCCTGTAATAATAAGTATTAAAAAATTAAATTTTAAGAGTGTCCAAGATAAGAAATATTGGGGGAAATTAGGCACTTAATAATAAATATTAGAAAAAAAAACAATTTATAAAAATAGGCCTCTAATAATAAATTTTGAGGAAAAAAATTATGCCTTAATAATAAATATTATAAAAAATTAAGGTACTAATAAATATAAATTAAGGTACTAATAACAAGTATTAAAAATAAGGGTAATTGTTCTATACACAAGCACTTGTGGAATTTTTTTTACACAAGCGCCTTAGTTTTAGGGGTTAGTGACTTCGTTTAGGGTTTAAAATTTAGGGGTATAAGTGTAGTAGTTTTGAATTTAGGGATTGTTGATAGAATTTTTGGTTTAGGGTTAAAATTTAGGGTTTATAGGTTAAAACCTAAATCCCCACTCATATTACCCTAAAACTAAACTCTAACCCTAAACCCTAAATTATAACCCTAATTCCTAAATTCTAAACATGAACCCTAAATTCTAAACCTTTACACTAAAACCTCTAAACCCTAAACACTAACCCTAAACCTTATAATTGAGGCGCTTGTGGAAATAAAAACTTTCCACCGCCAGTGTATAGGATATTAATCTTAAAAATAATTGGACCTTATATCTAATACAAAAATATTTTTTTATAAATATAATACACTATAAAATTTATGGGCCTTGGGCGGTTGCCCCTACTATCCGGGCTCAGACACGGCCCTAACAAAGATGTGCATTAGCCCTAACTTTAAAGTCTAAATTCTAAACTATAAAAAATACACCAAACACTTGATACTTTAAGCCTTAATCCTTATTTTTTTTTAGTATCGAAACTATAAAAATTATCTAGTAAAATTTTCTAAACCTTAAATTCAAAGAAAGCGGAGAAGAAGATGAAATAAAGAAAAGGAAGACAGTCTTGGGTGGGACAAGCAAGCTAACTGGGTGAAAGTTTTGTTTGACTAGTCTTTTGTTGCTTATAAACTTACCATGTTATCTCTGTCGTCTGTGTTGGGTTGATAACACTAAATAAGACTTGTAAACCCTTCTTTGAATATAGGGAGGGATGATTCTATGCTTTAAAAGCAGGAGCAAGAATAATATGTAAAAACATTGCAACAACTTCACTCTTGTTCTAATCAATCCACCCTACAAATAGTTTTAAATGTTTGCTCAGATTCCCTTCCATTAAGGCATCAATGTTCCTTTTAGGATCAAAATGCTTCTTTTCTCACTACAAAATCTTGAGTTTGGGGACCATCATGCAAATCATCCCAAAATCTCTCTACACAAACTTCATTCAGGTTTCTGACTGACCAAAATATCTTCCTGAAATCGTGGCCAATATGTTTAGCATAATAACTTCATCATCAACCTCAGACTTCCCAGCTCTCATGTTAGCACATTTCCGAAGTAGACTACGAAGGGAAGCGCAAGTATCGCCATCCAGAGGCGTGTCGATTATCGCACATAAAGCAAATAGCCACACACAGTTGCTCCTCGAAAGTGAGCTCATGTTCTCAACAGAGCTTATTTGTTTCCTAAGCATCGAAACTCGGGCTACCGAGTCCATCTTTCGGATTGCAGACAAGGTTGGGTAGTCCACACAAGTGTCGCCGATACAGGTTTTAGGACATCCAGAGGCCTGGTCAGAGTGGACTTCACCAGTTGTACAGTTAAAATTCTCGACAGCACCCCCCTCGGGAAGCCGACACAAGCCATCCGCTTGAACAGTTAACCTTGGTAGTTTACAAGAAATCTCAGCACTGGGATCCTCCATATGTGACATAGTCTGAGATCAAGGAAACAAAAGTTATTTTTCTTACATGTTTCCAAATCTTAAAATATCTTTAGAATTCAAAGAAATGAAAGCTTTTCTTAAAAGATCATCGGTTCACTTAATGTATTTATATATCCAATGTCAAGGTTACATGTTTCACTTCAAGATTATTCAATCAGCACATGCAGTCAAGGAATGACAACTAGAAAGAAAAGGACATCCAAAATGTTGATGGACATAAAACCCGGAGAGCTCTTCTTATTGTAAACAGAACACAAAATCAAATGGGGGCGAAAGCACGTACCAGTCGTAGCTCCGAAAAATCTGCAAGAAATGCTTCCTCCCACTGTTTCAATGGCAGCAAATGTTCAGGGCACTTGGGAATTTCTGGAATCTGAGGCATATAAATACTTTGTTCCTTGTTCAATATAATCTTGTCAGGCTTTGCAATCTTTACTTTTGGAATTTGAGCAGCTTCCCACCTACACGGGAAATTAAAGGACAATATTAGTTTGATACGATTAAAACATAGTTGTGTTAATCTTGGAACATCTCAGTTTCACAATAGATCTCCCACATGATTGTAAGTCAAAAGCAGCTCTAGTGAAAAACAAGAGTTGGAATTTCATGAACTACAAGGAACACAGAATTTTGTATCTGCAGCTCCATAAACCTAAAACACCATAAGCAAAGAAATCACACACGAATTTTGAGAATAAAGCTTGTGTAAGTACAATGATGATCAAAAACCATTCCAGTGCGGGTCATGGCACCATTTGCGTTATTGAGAGAGGTTTGCATCAAACCTACAAGGAACCTATGGCAACAGGCCAAAGTGATGCAGGAGCATTAAATTAAATTAAATTTAATTATTTGAATTTTGTTTTTTTATGTTGGTATTTAAGTGTATGTTTAGGGTTCTTTTTATTATTATTTAATGAAATCACACACGAATTTTGAGAATAAAGCTTGTGTAAGTACAATGATGATCAAAAACCATTCCAGTGCGGGTCATGGCACCATTTGCGTTATTGAGAGAGGTTTGCATCAAACCTACAAGGAACCTATGGCAACAGGCCAAAGTGATGCAGGAGCATTAAATTAAGAGTTTATTATAAATACTTTATTACAGGGTTATTAGGATCAATTTTTGTTATTATCATTAAGAGAGTTTTAATAAAGTTGGTTGCTGGAAAATCCCAAAACCTTTTCCTTTTTATCCATACTCAATTGGTCTGTCATCTTCTTCAATTTTCTTAGCTGTTTAGATTTATGCTTCATCAAATTGGTATCAAAGCCAGGTAAGATTGGAGGATTTATAATAAGGTTTGCTTTTAAATTATGATTGGATGCGCTAGAGGTCGAGGAAAAGAAACATATTCTTTCAATTTTTCGAAACATAATTGTGATTTGTGAGAGCCATTGTACTTTCTTTGGCATAGTTTGAACTGTGAAGCTACCCTAGGAATAGGTTTGACAACAGATAAACATATGGAAGAGAAAAAGTATTGCTGACAAATAAATTATATTAATAAATCAACTGACAATTTAAAGATAAAGAACAATTACCTGACACGCCTAAGATATTCAAATCCGTCCTCAGGAGGACCAGAATCAAAGTCAGGTTCCCCTTCTACCATGAAAGCAGGCCTAAGAATGCTGGTGTAATCTTCATCACTGTCATCGTCTTCAATACATACTTCTTCTACGTCAACAAAGGCATCTTCATCTTCAACATCATGAGGAGTAAAACCGAAAGGACAAATATTTTCTGCCTCATTGTCCTCCATGTATTCTAGTTCATTACCCACATTTTCGGAATAATTTTCCCCTGAAAGCGATTGAAAACTTTAAGGACTGCTTGTGCATATGAGAATATTAATCCAAAGTAACAGCAAAACATGAAAAATATGCTAGTAACAGAAAAAGGCAAAACATTATAAACATGCAAGTAACAGCAAACGGCTAAACACTACAAAAATGCAACACTTGCAAGGCACTCAAAAGTTCAATTTCATTAAAGAATATATCACTTTATTAATTTCTAGTTACAAAGAATAGCATATATATACTACTAACACACATTAGAATCTAAAATACCCAAAAACAGGACTCCTATGTACAATAGCCTAGGAACTAAACACGGGTATAATGCAACTAAGTATACACAAGAAAATCCTATTAGTTGAATTGTTGCACAAAAGGTCTTTTGCAGAACGATTCAGGCCATTCTTCAATGTACAAAGATATTGAGACCATTCCTTGTTTCCCTTCCGGCAATCACACCTGTGACAACAGAAAATGAACCCATCAAGTAGACACCAAATGAGGTGGATTTTAGTCGATGGAAGAAAATGTCTAGGACATTCCACATCAATTAAAAGACATCGGTTTTTTATATTAAAAAGAACTGATTAATACGAGGAGGAAAAGCTTTATTTATTTAACTTTTTGAAAGCTAAAACAATTTTTTTAGGAATGGTCTCCAGGAAGGAATAAAAAACAGTGAAGAGAATGAAATCAGAAAATTTGGAGGACCTGAACCAAAAGTAAAATTTTCACTATCAAAACCGGCCAAAATTCCATTGAAAAAACATGCTTTCTGTAATCAAGACATCCAGAAACTCACTCCAAGTATTAGCAAATGCATCTGGACTAGAAGTAAAATATCGTTGAAATCTTTGTTTTCATTATACCAACAAAGTTCAACTTGGAGAAGAACAATATTCATTGTTCATAACAGACATGAAATCCTTCTTTAGTTGAATGACAGTGCAAAACTAATGGGATGAAATACAAGTCTAATGAAAATTAGAAGAAAAATGAATCTTAGAAACAGCTTGGATAATAATCTACGACACTACACTAGAGAAGCAAAAGATCGCCATTTTTAAGTTACCACACGTATGGTGCCAGATTGTAAAGTAAAAACTATTGGCAGATAGGTAGGAAAAGGAATAGTTGCATAATCTTCAGAAGGATAAGTATGAAAACGAACTAAAAACTAACAAGTATTATAGACTGACAGGTGTAGCTAACAGGCCTATTCTCACACCAGATGATATTCATTAAAGATTAATCCTTTAAATAAAGAATCAACGACAACTTGTTTCCAGGACCCATGAACAATACTAAGGGAAATTTATGGTATTTCACTCACAGTTTGCATGCTTTATGCCGAATTATCAGACTATGTATCAAAATCTCAATCATTCATTGCTCGAAAGTTATATACGAAAATAAGAATGGGCTCTTTCTCCTGACCACACCCTTGGGAATAAGCCTATACAGCACAGCCACATTCCAAGATAGTAGCATCTTAAAAGCAGAAGAGAATCCAAAGTACTTCACAGGGCTTACAACTACATATCACACAATACAATTCAAAAGATTGACACATAAATTTTCTTCTGATAAAACAAAGGCATACTTAAAGAGATAAAACAGCATACTCAAAATTGCAGGGCGATGACGCCTCTCAGAGCTGATTTTCTTCTGATGCTTCCCGCTTCCCAAGTCCTCATACTCTCTGATCACATCTTTACCAAGACTATTATATACATCCCTCCAGAAATTTCTCTGTTCCACAATCTTATCAAACCTCAAAGCCTCTAACTCTTTTCTTGAGTACATTATCTTATTTTGACTTCCGCTTTCTGTCTTCCAATTCTGGTCTTCAAAACTTTTGGTTGACTCCATATGTCTCACAGTACCAGGTTCCCCCAAAACATTATTTACACTCTTTCCCTTTCTTCTTGATCTTTTAGTTTTGGTACAATCAAGTCCTTTGGTACCACCAACGTTGTTTACATCATCAATCTTGGAAGAGTTGGTCGCAAGAGCAAAGATGTTTCCAACTTCAAGCTCATCCAAAAGTCGCTTCTTTTCGGCTTCTAAATCTTTTCCTTTGATAACCCTTTTCTCCTCAAATTCCAAACAAGATTCCAGATGTTCCTTGTTATCAGCTTCAGTGGCATTGACTTGGCTACCAACTTCTTGAACTCCAAAGGAAGTCTCTTCTTTCTCGAAAGACTCAGAACGAGAGGCATTCTTTTGAGTGAAAGGATGAAGACCCATTTCTTGGTTCCCCTCAGAAAGAAGGGGAAAGCACTTGGCTTTCTTCTTTGGACTGCTGTGATCGATAGCTGTTTCTTCCTGGCCGCTGCCCGCTGCCACCGCAATAACAAAATCACTTCCTCTCGTCGGAAGAGTCGCAAACTGCAATTGTCGTTCGTCGCGTTCATCGTTTGTGAAACTCATTTCACATTCACGTTCAATTTACGACAATGAAAGATTGGGATAAACCGTAGTGGGGTTCGGCGATTGCAAGGTGGGTTGTTGTTGTTGATGTTTCGACGACGGTAAAGGAAGAATTTAAAGATTTGTGGATTGGGTTAGGGATTTGTGGGTTTATTAAAAAGGGTAAAATACATTAAATGGTCACCGAACGTTTAAGGTAGATTCATTTTGGTCACTATACTTTAAAATATTCAATAAGGTCATCTAACTTTTAGTTCGATTTTAATATAGTCTCTGAACTTTTAGGGCGGATTCATTTTGATCACTGTATTTTAAAATATTCGATAGGTCACTCAACGTATAGTTAGATTTCAATATAGTCAACGAACTTTTAGTTCGCTTTCAATATGGTCCCTCTTATTACCTTTCGTTAAAAGTTGGCTTAGTTTCCATTTTTCCTTAAAAAATGGGTAAACTACACCAATCATCACTCAACATTCTTTTCACTCTTATGTTGGTCTCTAGAGTTAAAAAATCTCAATTTAATAACTTAAGTTTCGAATTATTCATATTTTGACCACTCTCAAATGACATGATTATAGAAATAGAAAAATCTAATTAATCCTTAAAAAGTTCGGGTAATGATTTTTTTTACTTTACTTATTAAATTTACCATATTTGATCTTTTAATAAGCAAAGTAAAAAATTATTACTCGAATCAAATATTCCAATTAACCGGTTAATCGATTATCGAATTTAATTGGTACAATATAAGATCAAGATTTAAATAATCTGAATTTAGCAATTAACCAAAATAATTTTTAAGGATTAATCGAACCCGATTTCGGTACAAAATTTTTAAAATAAATTATTTCAATTCGATTGTGGTTCACAATTTTAAGCAAAATTGATTAACTAATTTGATCTAGTATATACAATGTCTTATAGTCTAGTGATTTTGATACCCTACTAATTAAAAAAAGTTTTGGCTCTAGGTAGGATTAATAGGTGAGAACTTTCAAATTTTAACTTTCTAGTTGTTTTTACATATTTATCACAACCGAACAATTATTAAATTTACCATATTATCATATTTGATATTTTAATAAACAAAGTAAAAAATTATTTCCAAAATCAAATATTTCAGTTAACTAGTTAATTGATTATTTGATTAAATTGGTACAATATAATGCCAAAATAATTTTTTTAAGGATTGATCGAATTTTTCTATTTGTATAAACATGTCATTTGAGAGTGACCAAAATATGAACAATTCGAAAGTTAAGTTATTAAATTAAAATTATTTTTAACTCTAGTGACCAAAATAAGAGTGAGAAGAATGTTGAGTGATGATTGGTGTAGTTTACCCATTTTTTTATTAAGAAAAAGGGACAATTTGATATTATTAAATATTTTAAAAGTATGGTGACCAAAATGAATCCGTCCTAAACGTTTGGTTTGGTGACTATATTAAAATTGAACTAAAAGTTGAGTGACTTTATCAAATATTTTAAAAGTATGTTGACCAAAATAAATTCACCCAAAAAGTTCAGTGACCATTTATATAGTTTACCCACGTATAAATAAATAAATATCAAGGAGACTAAAAGATTCAACTCGAACTTAAAAACTGATCAACTAATTACTAAAATTTTTGAGTTATTCGAATTTTCACTTTTATAACTCGAACTTTATTTAAAAAAAAAATTCGAGCAAAATTGAATTTATGAGTTGAATATTTTTCCATCAAGCCGAGTCGAATAATTCAAGTCTAAATTCCCCTAAGTTCAACTACCATGAATCCGATTCTTGGTTCAACTTCAACCAATTCAATTCCAGTCAAGAATCTTATTCTGTGACCAAGAAACCCGGGTTTGTATGTCTTTAATATGACAATTGAAGATGCTTCACGCAGTTTTGAAGGCTTCTTAATACAACCCAAGAAATAACAAAAACCAACAATGCCTTTTCTTACACTTATCAATATTTCTGTCTACGAAACATGAATACAATAATACCTTTCAAAGCATTGCCACCAACATGAAGTATGCAATGCATGTGTGGGATGGAATAGTCTATAAAGCAACTTAAGCAGAAACTGGAGTTTGCTCTACCGAACCTTTTGTCTGATCTTGTTCCTTGAAACCCAACATCTTATTTAATGCACCAACATAAGCCTTGACACTGGAAACAACAATATCCATACTTGCCCCGGTTCCACTGCCAAGGAATATGCACTGAATGTCAGATGTCGAAGTAGTAAATATGTTGAATGCAAACATGAGATACAAGAAACCATACCTAAATGTTCGATGAACAGCTTCACCCGTCAAAGCATGAGTTGAAAACTGATTTCTCTCTGCACGAATTAGAACACGGGTGGTGGCTATAGCATCAATGCCTTCTGTAACAGCATTCATGGAGTACTCGAGAAGTGTAACTGGTTCCTGCAAATTGAAGGAAGAAATGCTGAAGTATTGCTCAAAAATCTTAGCAGAACTAGTAATTATTGTTATCAATTCGAATCCATTCTCAAATAGCAGATGCCACAGAACACCATTATGAATGCAGGAAACAGTTCACCAAAGGATACTCAATTTGGTACAAAAAAGCTCACAGCCTGAGATTGCGGGAGGAGGAACATGGTACAAAGAGAACATAAGATATTCAATTAGGGAAAACCTAAATTCTAAATCAGAAGGATAATAAAATATTTTTAAAAAGATATATGGTTACAACCTAGTCCCAAATGACAAATTAAGTTTGGATAAAAAATATCTATTAACCAACTAATCAAATAGACACAAGATATATGCTCTGCTACAAAATTCAGGTAGCACAGGACCATCACAAAATTCAGATATATGTAACTTGGAAATAATTGAGCATACATGTTAGACACAAATGCACATTCAACCCTCACACAAGTACGAGTAACATAGGCATGGGAAGATAAGTAGGGAGTGAAGAAACAGGAGAAACAGAGGAATCAGAGGCAAAGGACTAAAGTGGGAAAATTGTGGGGAGAAAGGGAAAGAAGGTTTACTAAAATGATGAATAAGCCTAACTCAAGTTCAATGTTCAAACTGAAAATTATGAACTAAACACTCCAAGTTAGAGCCAATGAAACCCTACATTGAAAGAATAATCTCCGAATTAACCTTCAATCTAATAAAATCAAGAACTCGTGGAGAAACTCTTAATAACCCTGACCATCATATCTTATTGATCCCCAAAAGAAAATTATAGCGGAAAAAGGGAAACTTATGATCTTCGGTATCAAACCTTTGTAATGAGATCAATAGCTTTATAAGCTGAATCTACAGGCCCGGTTCCAACTGAGCACGAAACATGCTCCACCCCAGCAGCATCAATGAGTTTTACAGTGGCAGTAGAAAGGCCAAGAGTTCCACAAGTAACCTGCATTTGACGTTTTCCATTTATATATAATTCACATCAGATGATCAACAGGTAAAGTATCACTTTGGTATGCAACCTGGATCGCCAAAACCATGGACCCAAATTGATGGGTGACGTGAAATAGAAAGAAAGAGAGGGTCATATGGGAAAAGGAGATGACCCCTCAAAAATAAAAATAAAAAGAAAGAATCTAGATACTTTCTAATATGGGACGCTAACAGTGAGGCAAAAACAGTTGGGGTTTAATAGAGAACATGAGTTAATGTACGTTATTATTTTCTCTTTAAAAGAAGAAAAATTAAGTAAACTGAAATAAACCACTCTAAAAATAATGTATTTTCTTATAATGATGTCTATTAATGATTTATAAACTATATATACACTTATATCTACATATTCAAATTAACGCAAAAGCATAACACATATAACATAAAGCAACACCTCTTATATAATATTGCATTCCGAAATAACAAACTAATGAAGCGTACACCTACTATACCATGAAATTTCTGTCGCACATCCCATGTCACATTCATGTAACAATGGTTCAAAACTATCTCTAGTTACCTGCAGATCATCAAGCTTCCAAACAACTTCTGGTTGAAAAACTTCATCCGAAACCAATGCTATTAGATCGGCATCGGTGACTCTCTGGAACACCAGCAAATAAAATAAGTATAGACCATGTCATTAACATAAACAAACCAGAGAAATCATGCATTTATATAGCACTTCTTCAGAACAACAGTTAGTGTTGCCTTTTAAGATCAAGATATAGTACAAAACAATACTAGTCAACTAAAATAAACTGAATTTCCAAATAGAACTATAAATGCCATGGAAGTAGGGCAACTTCAAAAGCTAATCGATGCAAGCATTCATTACTTTGCCTTTTCATAATCACTATATGATCTTGAAAATATATTTCCGACTACTTGGAACACAATTCGACCAACATTCATTATTAACTATTTGCTAAGCCATCACTCGACCAAAACCCTTATAAACCACGGCTACCCAGAAAACCTTGCAACATATCACCTGCCAGCAACCATCTACCTTTCAACCCTATGTGGTCATTCTCTAATCCCACAGACAATTTCTCAAACCAAAATCCTCTCTTTAACCATTAAATAACAAAGGTTAACCATGTCATAATTCCATGATGGATTAAGAAAGAAAACCACTGGCATATAGTAAACAGGGACAAGAAAAACTACATTTACCGATAAAAGCATTATCTATTTCCTATCTCAGTATGTATCTCAATTTTTTTCTTCCCATACTGATACAGATAAAGAGTTTAATTCCTAAGACTAGAAAACCAATTTTTAAAAATTATTAAAAAGATATGAAGAAACTAGAAAAACTGTTGAAAAATATAAATCCAAGATAATAATGCCGGTTTCCCAAGGAAATTTTTATGCAGAATTGTTCTCTACGTACCTCTCCTCATTTTTCATATTCTTGGAAGATATCATTAGAAATGGAAATTCCACAGTTGAAGACAGCTTAATTTTAAAATACAGCTCATTCAATTTGAAATATTACAAATAGTTGATTGAAACGACGATGTTACGGGGGAAAAATCCAGGAAACAAGTAAAGAATCTTGTTCACCTTCTTTTGTTCAGCTACTGCTTTGAAGAGCCAGAATATGTTTCCAAGCTGTTCATCGTCAAGCTCATAACCAAGCTGAGGTAAACAGCAAGAACTAGGCAGTTAGATGAAGCAAAGAGAGGTAATTACATCACATTTACACATGCCGAATAGCAGCATACCTCTTTCAATCGGTCTCTCAAAGCATGACGTCCACTTTACCAATGAATTGCAAAAGAAAAAGAATTAAGAGAAGAATCATAAGTTTTGCAACAAATGAAATCCTAACAATAAAAAGTGAATAGGAAAATACCAACCACATGGACGTGACAAATATCATAACTGCATCGATTTTAGTATCAGCAAAATAACAGAAGATGGAATCAATCTCACAAAAGAAGTTGCCATTTCTTTATTGGTGGGAGGAGAAAGAAGTCTATATTCAACAAGCACAGAAACTTCCAAAAAAATCTAACAGAGTGACCCTTTATGCGTCAAAAATATTTCTGATAACTTGCAAAGCTATTCAAGAATATTAAGTAAAGTTCAATATATTAATAAAAAATGCTAAGAAGATGTACCCCATTTTACTTGGCCGATAAACATTTTGTGCCTACCAACTCATGTGATATAAATAACCCCATTGATTACCTTGATATAAGCAACTGGTCACTTTTTTCATATGAACACGAAAAGGCCCAGGAATAATAACCTATTAAAAGATCAACCCATACCATAGCAGTGATTCCACCACCCTCAAATAAATTTAAAAGATACTCATCAAGACTGGCTAAAAGATATATTAAAACAAATATAATATAATATTCTGAGTACCAGTGACAAAATATATAGATATGTTAAATCCTCAGCTATTTTTGTCAAATTGGTTGCGACATTGCATCCAACATTGAAAAGCAACTGGAAAACCACTTACAGCATTTGCTGCATTAAAAATATCACCATGATCCATCTACATCACTTTAAACGCTATCTAGAACATATCAAAAGGAAAAAATATATATCATTGAGGAAAGCTTCTTGAAAGCTGAAATACCTACCTAAGTTTTCCAAGGACAATACCAGCTTCATTGGACCTTTCAAGCCCTATATCTTCAGGAGAAATAATTTCATAAGTACCTTTGTGCTTAAGCATTCCATCCTACCGAACAGAAAGCAAATTTGGATTATAAAGCTTATTGCTTTTAGATTTTTGTAAGCATATATATAGACACGCACACGCACCAAAACAAAGAAAAGAATTTTTTTCCTTCTTTCGATCTTTCAGAGGATGGTCCTTCACCAAACAGATTCTTATAACCGAGCACAGTTAGTTTGGGATTAAAAGTGAGTTTGATTGAGTTGGATCTTAACTACACCTTCACTAACTGTCAACAATTTCACTCAGCAAGCCTGATTTGTAGAAGAAATTACCAATGTAGCTAACATATTAAAACCATTATCAACTAATTTTGTAAATATTCACTTAGTGGGAGAAATAAAGAAACACAAAAGAAACAGAAGGGCGACCAGTAAAACACGTTTAGTGAACTTCAAAAGCATATAAGTAGTATTATTGGAGTTAGCAAGGAGAAGCTGTTACATTTCTACCACATCAATCGGTGGTCCAACAATAACGATGAGGGCCAGCATTTTAAATTTCCATGTTGGCGCAAATGATATCACCACATTCTAATGATAACCTTTACTATAATAATAAAATCGTGGTCCAATTTATACTAGCATCTCATTTTCTAAAGACATTGCACCCAGAATTATGCTAGAAAATACTTGTATAATACTTTCTCGTCATCATTGTTTCACTCACCAAATAATAACATGAGATGGAATAGTCATGTACAGTCAACAACATACGTATATTTGCATACATGGATATACATACACATAGAGAAAAAGTAACCAAAGTAAGGAAATTGACAGAGCAAGTAAACATGCTGCTAATGGATAGACTACAGAATCTAGCCATCTAGTCAAGACTTCAAACATATATAAATATCATTATACCTACATGACTTTATATTATCTGTAGACGATAGGCATTTCCGATACGAGATAGGGATTTGGAACAGAAAAGAGAGAGTATTCTCAGATTTTTTTTTATTCTGAAATGATGCAGTTAAAGCCTTTAAATAGGTTGCTTACAACAAGTCAATTTTAACTAAAACTACTTTAGTTAGTCTTTTAATTACATTTTACCTTAGAGAATAAGATAAATACTAACTAGTACTTATACATAGGAATTAAAATTTTAATCTACTAACAATACAAGGTTCTAATTCCTTAATTGTACATGGCTTCAATCTGTATTTAGCAACTTGAATTGTAAGCAATTTGGTTGAGCAAGGGTTTTGGTAAACAGAATCAATCTTTGAGCTTGTAAGAATGGTTTTCTTAAAGAGTTCTATATTTAATCCTGAAATTTATCCCACTAAATACTAAAAAGTAAAAATGTACCAAACAATTAGACTTCAAGCCCAAACATGCTTTACAGCTAAAATCCTTTACCTAGCAAGTGATTGCTAGCTAAACCCTCAAGCATTTTAAATAATAGAAAAACAAAAGAAAACAGCACAGATTCCACTTTTAATTTCTTCAATGTGTCAAAACTTCATGAAAAGTGCAAACTATTAATGAAAGGCAAAAAAGGATAATAAGTTTAAACAACAAAGTTGTATTCACGGCAACAAAATTTACAAAAGAAAAATATTACCACAAATGTCCGTAAAGAAAAACTTTGCCCATTTACAGAAAACATTCAGAGGTTCACAACATATATGCAGCCAAATATTACAAAAACCAACCTGGTGGATACCACTTTCGTGAGCAAAAGCATTGGCTCCAACAATGGCCTTATGAGGTTGTACGTGTAACCCCGTGTACTCCTCTACCTAAACAACCATATTAAGTCAACAATAACTACCAAAGCTAATTTAATCAAAAGTAAGGTCAATGGATTGTAACTAAAGTTCACAAATGAATACCATTTTGCTTGCCATCACAATGTGTTGAGTATTGATTCCTGTATAAAGACCTCCTAATACATGCTCACCACGACATTTTATTGCCATCACAACCTGGACAAACAAAAGTAACAATCAAAACAGAACATACGTGACCTTACAACTTACAGTAATTGTCCAACTAGGGACAAAAGTTCAACAGTTACAACCAAAATAGTTGTTCTTTAAGTCACTTGAAGCAAAAATAAAGAAATTGACAGGTAAAAATGTAGGTTAATACTAGTTAGAATAGAAATATTCTATGTACTAAAGTTTGTATCTGTTAGTTATGGCATGTAGACCTTTATAGATATTCCTTAGAATAACATCTCTATAGTTATTAGAGAATATTTAGTTTCCTTTATCAAAGAGTCAACTATGTGTATATATTCTAAGTTTTCTTGTGAATAATAGTGAGAGAATTTCATACAATTCTACATGGTATCAGATTAGGTCGATCCTCTCCATTTTTTTTTCCGATCAAATCTCTAAATCTCCATGGAATCCGATTCTGAAGTCAGTTTTCTCCCCAACCATGGTTCTTTTGATATTCCAATGTCAGAACATTCTTATTCTGCGATAACATCCTACAAACTAAATGGCAATAATTACCTTCCTTGGTCCCAATGGAAAAATCCTAAATCTCGACCTTTGAAAGAAGCTTATGTTGCAACTTCTGACACACTGCCCAGCAATTTTAGTCCTGAACAGATTGCTGAACTTCAGCACCTCTTTAGTCGCCTCTATGCTCCTCCTACCACTACTGCTTTGACAACAACTGAAGGTAGTCTTCCATCCCTGTCTTCAGTATCCTCTTCTAGTTGGATAGTCGATTCTGGTGCTTCTGACCATATGACAAGAAATTTCAGTCTGTTTCATTCTTTTTCGAGCTCCAACTCTAATTCCTCCATTAAGATTGTTGATGGTTCTTTCTCAACAATGCTTGGCAAGGGTTCCATTCGATTGAGTGATAAAATTCTACTTACTTCAGTTCTTTATGTCCCTAATCTCAAATGCAATTTGTTATCGGTTGGACAGTTGATTAATGATGGAATCTGTGATGTTCACTTTGGTCTTACTAGTTGTGTTTTTCAGGAGCAGGGTTCAAAAATGGTGATTGGCAATGCTAGGTTGTCTAATGGCTTATATGTCCTTGATGCTTTGTCCTCCTCACCTTCTTCTTGTTCCAGTGGTCTCCATACCTCTGTTCTCCCTTCAAATTTACTTTCCAATGAGATAATGATGTGGCATTTTCGATTGGGACATCCCAATTTTTCTTATCTTAAGAGATTGTTACCTACATTATTTATCAATAAAGATCTTTCTTCTTTTACATGTGAAATCTGTCAAATGGATAAACACACTCGGCAATCTTATGTGCCTTCCCACTTTAAGCCTACTTCTCCTTTTTCGATTATACACAGTGACATTTGGGGCCCTTCTAAGGTTCAGAGTATTGCTGGTTCTAGGTGGTTTGTGTCCTTCATAGATGATTTTTCTAGGACAACTTGGACATTCTTGATGAAAGATAAATCTGACATTGAGCGCATCTTTAAAGATTTTTATCAAATGGTCCACACTCAATTTGCTACCCCTATTAAAATTTTGAAGAGTGACAATGGGAGTGAGTATCTTAGCAAATCTCTTGGGAGTTTTTTCCGGGAAAAGGGAATTTTTCATCTCACTTCTTGTGTTAACACACCTCAACAGAACGGTGTGGCTGAGAGAAAAAATCGTCATCTCCTTGAAGTCACCCGCTCTCTTTTGTTTTCAGCCAATGCTCCTAAGTATCTTTGGGGGGATGCCCTTCTAACTGCCACCTACCTCATTAACCGGATGCCTAGCAAAACTCTTGGTTTTAAGGTTCCTACTGAAACTCTTTTCCAACTTTTTCCTCACTTTAAACCCCTCTCTTCTGCTCTTCCTTTTCGTGTCTTTGGTTGTACAGCCTTTGTTCATGCGCAAGCCCCTAATAGAGGTAAACTTGATGCTAGGTCCTTAAAATGTGTTTTTATTGGGTACTCCTCGAGTCAGAAGGGTTACAAATGTTACTCTCCCACAACCAGAAAAACTTATATCTCGTTTGACGTTACTTTCTTTGAGCATCAGCCTTATTTTTCAGGGACTGCTATTCAGGGGGAGACATACAGAGAATTTCAGTCCCCATCAATTTCACAACCCTTGCTTATGTTGCCAACTCTCGATGCTGAAATCACTAGTTCTGATTCTTCCCAACAACTTGTTCCTTCAAATGAAGCTGAGATTACTAACACTAGTAATCCAGCGTTGCCAACTCTCGATGCTGAAATCACTAGTTCTGATTCTTCCCAACAACTTGTTCCTTCAAATGAAGCTGAGATTACTAACACTAGTAATCCAGCGGACATACCTTCTCCTTTGTCAAAAATGTCTAGCCCTTATACTACACCTCCTCCAACTCTTAAATCTGTCCCACACACCTCTCCAGACCTTATAACTCCTCAACTTACAGATAAACAATTCAGCGTTTATACAAGAAAGAAAAGAACACTTCCTGAAGTTGTTAGTCAGCCTAACACTTGCCAAGAGCTAGCTTTGAGCCCTACTGCCGTGGAAACAGGAGGTAATAGTATCCCTCAAGAATCTATTATTGATGATTTGGATGATTTTCCTATTGCTATTCGAAAGGGGGTAAGGAAATGTACTGCTCATCCAATTAATAGATTTGTGGCCTATGGAAAATTGTTATCTGGTTTGAAAGCTTTTACAGCCAGCATTGACAAAGTGCAAATTCCAAGGACAGTGGAAGAAGCTTTCAAAAGTCCTGAGTGGAGGAAAGCAGTTGAGGATGAAGTCACAGCACTGCAGAAGAATAATACCTGGAGTCTAACCAGTCTACCAGAAGGAAAAAAGGTGGTTGGGTGTAAGTGGGTTTTCACAGTCAAGTATCATTCCAATGGAGATATTGAAAGATATAAGGCGAGGCTTGTAGCAAAAGGATTCACTCAGTCATATGGAGTGGATTATCAAGAAACGTTTGCACCAGTTGCTAAGTTAAACACCATCAGAGTGTTACTCTCAGTGGTTGTTAACAAAGACTAGGAGTTGCATCAGTTGGACATCAAAAATGCTTTTCTCAATGGGAACCTCGAGGAGGAAGTATACATGGAACTTCCACCAGGTTTAAAGGAAAGCACAACAAGAGGGACCGTATGCAAACTGAATAAATCCTTGTACGGATTGAAACAATCTCCAAGAGCATGGTTTGACATATTTACTAGAGCCATGGTTCAAAATGATTTCAAACAAAGCCAAGCAGATCATACCTTGTTCAGAAAGATTACGCCAAATGGTAAAATGACTCTCCTAATTGTGTATGTCGATGATATGGTTATCACAGGAAATGATACAGAGGAGATAGAAAGACTAAAGATTGCACTAGCAAAGGAGTTTGAGACAAAGGATTTGGGAAATCTTAGATACTTCTTGGGAATGGAGGTAGCTAGATCTAAAAAGGGTTAGTCATTAACCAAAGAAAATATATTTTAGATCTACTTGCAGAGACCAAGATGCTTGAGTGTAGACCAGCTAACACTCCAATGGAACCAGGTCTGAAATTCAGTAAAGATAGACTTGGGAATCCAGTGAACAAAGAATCTTACCAACGTTTGGTAGGGAAATTAATTTATCTATCACTCACAAGACTTGATCTTGCCTACTCAGTGAGCATAGTAAGTCAATACATGAGTGATCCTCGAGAAGAACACATGGAAGCGGTAAATAGGATCTTGAGGTATTTAAAATTCACACCAGGCTCTGGACTCATTTTCAGAAAAAACCAGGACAGAACAGTAAAGGTTTACACAGATTCAAGTTGGGCAGGTGAATTAACAGATAGAAGGTCAGTAAGTGGCTATTGTACATTTGTATGGGGCAATTTGGTCACGTGGAGAAGCAAGAAGCAGTCTGTGATATCTAGAAGCAGCGCAGAGGCAGAGTTTAGAGCAATGGCCCTTGGAATTTTTGAAGGGATGTGGATTAAAAAACTCATCACTGAGATAGAACTGGGTGAAAAATCAGAACTGGATATTTACAGTGACAGTCAATCAGCAATAAGTATTGCTAAAAATCCGGTGCAGCATGATAGAACCAAACATATCGAAATAGATAGACATTTCATCTTTGAGAAGGCTAATAATGGGACTTTGAAGCTTAACTACATTCCTACTACTAATCAGATTGCTGATATCTTCACCAAAGCACTTCCAAGAGTAATTTTTAATGGTTTTGCATCCAAACTAGGTGTATACAACATATACACACCAGTTTGAGGGGGAGCGTAGGTTAATACTAGTTAGAATAGAAATATTCTATGGACTAAAGTCTGTATCTGTTAGTTATGGCATGTAGACCTTTATAGATATTCCTTAGAATAACATCTCTATAGTTATTAGAGAATATTTAGTTTCCTTTATCAGAGAGTCAACTATGTGTATATATTCTAAGTTTTCTTGTGAATAATAGTGAGAGAATTTCATACAATTCTACAAAAAAGTCTACTATTTACAGAATTTAAATGTTTAACAAAGGCAGACTACGCAACTAGAATAACAAAAAGTTATCAGATGGATGCACATGCACCCTCATTGTCAAGAAAATTCAATAAGCCCTCATTAACTGAATTTCAGGGTAATGTATCGCCATCTAAAGCAAACTGGTTGACGAGGGGAAGTCTTAGGTTGTACAGACACAAGATCATGAATTATTTGCCTGAAATGTCCAAGTACACCTTATGGTGCTAAAGAAAACCAGGCTTTTTCCCATCTACTTCTGCATAACTGAAACCCCAAATGCACAATCAATATAATATTGCGAAGAGCAAAATCTAACCTCCTCCAGTGAAGCATTTCCAGCTCTCTCTCCAATGCCATTGATTGTTACTTCCATTTGCCTTGCACCTGCACAAGCTCCCTGAATACACAATAGCTAAGATGCAAATCCAACCCAAGTATACCCACTGTGCATCAATTGAAAAGTAAAGTAGTACCACACCGCTAGCGTGTTCGCGGTAGAAAGCCCAAGATCATTTTGGCAGTGTGTTGAAATAACAACGTTCTCAATTCCAGGGGTGTTGGCTTTTATATCAGCAATTAATTTCCCAAACTCTCCAGGCATAGTTATGCCAACAGTATCAGGAATGTTGAGAGTTGTCGCTCCAGCCTTGATCACTTCACCCAAAATCTCATATAAAAACTCTCTGTCAGATCTGGTAGGATAGAAAGAAACAATAATATCATGTAAGAAAGAGAAGAAGCAAAGCTGCCGTTTTTCATTTATTTATTTTAACAGTAGCATATAGCAAATACACTAATACTACTGCCAAATACCCCCAGCAATTCTGAAAAAAACAACTTAATGAACTACATGAATGTCTTAGAATCTAGATAATACAATTATTAACATACATAAAGAAATAGATGTATCCTTTGAACAACCCTTTTACAAACATATCATATAATTTTGATGGTGTTTTATCCATTCAAGAAAGTGATTAACTAAGCCCGTTAAGCAAAGCAAAGCAGGCAAAACAGCTTTCTAGAGTAGTGTGTTATTAAGCAGCAGAAAGGGGGATAAAAATCGAAACCTGCCGGCATCTTCGGGGCTAAACTCGACGTCATTACAGCCCAAACTCCTAGCATACCGAACCATAGTTCTAGCAATATCCAAAACCTCCTCCTTACTCTTCCTTAACTTATACTCCAAATGGATCCCACTGGTGGCGATAAAGGTATGAATCCTCGGGCGTTTCGCATACTTAACCGCCTCCCAAGCCGCGTTAATGTCCTTCTCATTGCACCGGGAAAGCCCACAGATGACAGGCACATACCCATTCTCATCCTCCGCATTTCCAACCTCTTTAGCAATGGCCTTCACGGCTTCGAAATCGTCTTTGGAAGCGGCGGGGAAGCCGGCTTCGATTATATCAACGCCGAGCTTGGCAAGCTGGCGAGCAATATCAAGCTTTTCCTTGGAAGTCAAGGTGGCGCCGGGGGATTGCTCGCCGTCGCGGAGGGTGGTGTCGAAAATGCGGACATAGTTGGGGTCGGGGATGTGGTCGGGGATGTAAAGGGGGCGGCGGAGAGCAGAGGGAGGGTTTGGGTTCAAGGAGAAGGAAACGAGGAGTGGTTTGGGGAATGAGTTGGAAGGAAAAGGGACGTGGAGGGAAGTGGGATGGGGGAGGAAAAGGGGGGACTTTGGGGACAGGAAAGGGAACTTGGGGGAAGTTAAGAGGGAGGAAGCCATTGATGGAAATGAGGAAGCTTTGTGGACAGGGTTTTTATTATGTATTTTTTTCCTGCTTAGGAGCCGCACGCCACTCAGCACCGTGTCATGAGATAAAGATTAAAGAGATAGAGAAAAAGATGGAGAGGAGGAGTGAGTTTATACTTGTTTGGGTAAACTATAACTTAATTACTAAATAAAGTTACATTTTAGTCAAATTAACTATTAAAAGTACTAATTGTATCACTCAATTAAAGTTTTAGTTATATTCATATCACTCATCCGTTAAAATACAAATGATCATAAAAAAAGAATAGTATAATAACAGTTTTAATCTTCAATATTTACATATTCTACCAATTTAATCATAATTTAAAATAATTTAATAAATTTAAACTTTATATTTTAAAAAATAAATCAATTTAGTCATTTTTCTTCTTTCTAAATCATTTGTTCTTCACTGTTCATCATCATCTCTATTTGTGTACCCCGGTAACATAAGTTATGTCAAACTTGATATTTTCAATTAATTATAAACATGTATATTATTATTATTATTATTATTATTATTATTATTATTATTATAATAGTAAACCTAAATTAGCAATATTTTCCCTAGTTTTTCATCAATTTAGTTCTCGAAGTCATTCAATTGCATCAAAATTTTTCCTTAACCGATGTTGATCATTACAATATTGGTGTGACAATTAATAGTGCTGACGTGGCGGTCCACTATATTGATGTTGGGGTCAATGATGCTGACATGGTAGTACACATTGTGATGATGACATGGTAGAGGGACTAAATTGAGTTTTTTTAACCGACTTTAAGAGCATAATTGATATTTTTGCCTAGTTTAGAGGCATAGTTAATTTTAAATGAAAGTTCGATAACTTATTTAATCTTTAAGCTAAAAAGAAATTATTAAAAAAATTAAAATATATTTTTGATAAAAATGAGTATGATTTATTAGGAGAAAATCATACATGGGGTGTTATCAAAGGCTTTATTAAAACTCCCTAACCTAAATGGAGGAAAATAGTATAAATGATAACACAATGTGCACACAAAGTTAACACAAACTAACATTGAAAATAAGACTAAGCACGAATTGCACCACACCTACTCGCCTAACTCGCAAAACCTGACAAATCCTTGTTCAAGAGATGAAAAAAGCCATAAGCGGAACATTAAACAACAAAGGATTAAAACCTCTAAAATATGATAACTTAGCATACGCGCCTGTTACTCGATTACCATCACGACAAACATGTTGATCATGAAATACCCACGACCTTGCCCACAAACCGACAAAGTGACTCTGCATACCATGTAACCCATTAAACTCAGGACGAATGATTCGAATAGCCTCGTTACTATCCAATTCCATAATAATGTTACGATAACCTGCATTCCATGTGAAAAGAAACCCAAGATAAGCTCTACATATCTCTGCATCAACCGCCAAACATATGCCAATAAACTTTGTAAAACCAAACTGTCAAGTCCAGGAGTTATTCCGTGCAACACCCCCACACGATGCAAAACCATCCACCACACGGAAAACACCATCAGTGTTTAATTTGATCCAATTTTCCAGCGGTGAAGACTAACACCCAGCACCACTAGTTGCGGCCATGCCCCTCAATGCTCCAACTGCATCGCATCCTACGCTTGTTTGGTCATGTCCAACAAACAACAGCTCCTCTCGAGCACTCCCAGTCCATCCTCAAAAGGATTATTAAAAACCAAAGCATTCCGGCCAAGTCACAAGTTCCATAGAATATTACCAAATAATGTTGGTAAATTTAACTGCAAAATCGGCTGTTAGCACTGACTGGAAATTATAAAAATAAACAGAACGTAAAATGTGTTGATCGTGTCGTGGTATGGTGGCCACTGCCTTAGAAACAAAACTGCCCCGAACAGTGTAGTCGCTTCACGGGCAGACTGTCCCCCGAGGTGCACACAGACGCTCCTGGAACCCTACACTCGACTCCCGGAGTGAACAACAGTGGAACTGCTCGAACAAGTGGAGGAAACAGAGAGAATTGAAATGCTTTGTAATGTGTTTGATAATCTGAAATGGTGCATGCAACACCTTTATTTATAGGATGTATAACATGTCTATAATAGACATTTCACTGCACAAATAATTACAGAATTTAATCTGTATAACAGCAATCTTAAATCTGCTGTAACAGCTTCACATAATCACCATTTTAATTTTGTAATAATCATGCCATTACAGTGCTGTTACACCTTGAATTTGACTGAAAAAACAGTCTAAATTCATCCACTGAACAGACTGTACATATTCGAATAAATTCGAATAAACTGCACTGGAATCAAACCGTTCTGATCGTTCGAATTAAATCAAATAAAAATTCTGAATGTTCGAATCAAATAAATTCGGATTGATTCAAACAGTTTTATCAAAAGCCTATAAATAAGAAAAAATTCTTTCACATATAGTCTTTTTTTGGAGAAAATTCGTAGGAATTTTCTTATGAATAAAAGACTATATGTGAAAGAATTTTTTCTTATTTATAGGCTTTTGATAAAACTGTTTGAATCAATCCGAATTTATTTGATTCGAACGTTCAGAATTTTTATTTGATTTAATTCTAAACGGTTTGATTCCAGTGCAGTTTATTCGAATTTATTCGAATATGTACAGTCTGTTCAGTGGATGAATTTAGACTGTTTTTCAGTCAAATTCAAGGTGTAACAGCACTGTAATGGCATGATTATTACAGAATTAAAATGGTGATTATGTGAAGCTGTTACAGCAGATTTAAGATTGCTGTTATACAGATTAAATTCTGTAATTATTTGTGCAGTGAAATGTCTATTATAGACATGTTATACAGCCTATAAATAGAGGTGTTGCATGCACCATTTCAGATTATCAAACACATTACAAAGCATTTCAATTCTCTCTGTTTCCTCCACTTGTTCGAGCAGTTCCACTGTTGTTCACTCCGGGAGTCGAGTGTAGGGTTCCAGAAGCGTCCGTGTGCACCTCGGGGGACAGTCTGCCCGTGAAGCGACTACACTGTTCGGGGAAGTTTTGTTTCTAAGGCAGTGGCCACCATACCACGACACGGTCCACACATTTTACGTTCTGTTTATTTTTATAATTTCCAGTCAGTGCTAACAGCCGGTTTTGTAGTTAAATTTACCAACAATTTAGAAACAAAACTATCTCCGTTTCTGCAAAATGGCTTCTTCATCCGCACTACTAAGCAAGCTTATTCTCGACCTTTCCAAGCTCGATGCTTTAGATGGCAACAACTATTGAAGGTGGTCTCAGCGCATACTGATTTTCTTTGAGCAATTGGACCTCGATTATATGCTGCTCAACGAACCACCAGTTGCACCACCTACCGTTGCTGTTCCTGCCGATAACCAAGGCCAAACTGATGCTGCCGCCGATGCCCTTGCTGCTGCCACCTTTGCCAAATATGAGAAGGACAACAAAACGGTCCGTGGCCATCTCCTTAGTCACATGTCCAACAAATTATTTGACATGTATCTAAAGGAGAGGAGTGCAAAGGCGATATGGGATTCCTTGGACACCAAGTATGGCACCGATGATGCGAGGATCAAAAAATATGTCGTGGGCGAATGGTTGAAGTTCCAGATGACCGACAACAAGCCCATCATGGACCAAGTCCATGACTATGAGAATCTTGTCTCGGACATCATAGCGGAAGGCATGCAAATGTGTGAAGTTTTGCAAGCAAACGTCCTTATCGAGAAGTTGCCAAAATCATGGTCCGATTACCGCAACTCCCTCAAGCATAAGAAAAGGGACATACCACTTCAGGAGCTGATCGGTCACATGAAAATCGAGGAGGCCAACCGTTTGAAAGATAAGGTTACGAACAACTTTAGTCACTTATCTTTTAAAACTAACATTGTTGAGTCTGGTGGTGCTTCAGGGTCCAAAAAGCCCTTTAAGAAAGGTCCTCCGAGCAAAAAGCCCAAACCACAAAAGACTACCAACAAATAACAGCTCCCAATCAATCGCAATTCGTGGGAAATATGTACCATTCGATATATTGATCAAAATCCAGTCGCACACATCCAAGTTTAGAAATTCCTTAAGCTTATCAGGACGTATTAGCTCCTTCCACACAAGCAAAGCAGGGGGACACCGATAAAGAACATGATTAATACTTTCACTCGCGGTGGCACACATTACACAGCTACTATCATGAGCTATATGGCGTCGGACACGCTCTTTATTTGTCATAATCCGACCCCAACAAACCAGCCACATGAACATCTTGACTCACGGTAACCCCTTAAACTTATGGAGAATACCCCACATATCACTTGGCACATCTCTCAGCTCCCCAACACGCAACCTATATGTTGCCTTAATCGTGAACTTAAGTCCACTCAAACCTTTCATGTCAATCAAGTTCGGAGGCAACAATGGAGTCGGCCCCTTTACTGCAGCAACATGGAGCATGATCTAGTGGGGCAGAGAGTTTCTAATCAAGTCCCAACGCCAATCACCCACATCATTCACCATTTGTGCAACAGTTACACGGCCAATTGAAAGCTACGGAATCAAGTTATATATAATTAATTAGAGGACCAACATCTGTAACCCAATTTTTGCGCCAAAAATCAATATCATTCCCTGCCCCAAGCGACCAAACAATATTGCTTCTCACATCATTCCAAACAAGGCTAAGGCCTTTCCATAGGCGAGAACAATTTGTGCGGCGTAAAGTGTAAGGAACACCCTCACCACAATTATACTTAGCGTGAACGAAACATACCCAAAGTGCATTCTTGGAAACCAATAAATTGAAAGCCAATTTCATAAGAAACGCCTCATTTTGGTGAGGCATTTTCCGAAAACCTAAGCCGCCTCTTTCATATATCGGTCGAAACACTGACTCCCAATTAACCAAATGGAGACCTCCCTTTGCCGATGTGATACCCTAAACAAAACGCCTAATTAGAGGTTCTAAATCTAGACATGTGCGCTTTGGAAGAACCACCGTTTGCATATCATATAAAGGAATAACCGATAACACGGATTTGGCAAGAACTATTCGTCCAGCCAGAGACAAACTCCGTGTTTTCCATCCGCTAAGCTTCTGTTGCACCATTTGCACTAAATAATGATATGACGCAGAAGTAACTCATCGATGTAAAATAGGTACCCCAAATACTTACCGAGATCATCCACTTCCATGAAGCCAAATTCATTACAGATATTCTACCGAACATCAATAGTAACATTCTTTGAGAAAAAGATCGTAGCTTTCGCAACACTTACTTTATGTCTTGAAACATGGCAAAAGTTTGCAAGCATTGCCCGGATAACCTCCATCTGATCCATAGAGGCCTCAACAAAAATTATCATATCATATGCAAAAAAGAGATGTGATATTGTAGGACTCATGATATAACCATGAAAGCTTTCCAATTGCCATGAGTAACAAACAATTGTATCCCCTGAGCAAGTTTTTCTATGCAAAGAACAAATATATAAGGGGACAAAGGATCGCCTTGACGAATACCCTGAGAAGGTTTAAACACTTCAGTCATCTCCCCATTCCAGAGAATCTAAGTAGATATTATGGTTACACACTGCATAAATAAATGATGCATGCTTGTGGAATCCCAATATCAATCAAAGTATCATCAATGAAGTCTCACTCCAATCTATCATATGATTTCACCAAATCTATTTTTAAATTCATCCATTCTCGCTTTCCGACTTTCTTGCACATAATATGGATCAATTCTTGCGTAATAACATTATTATCGGTAATAGTCCGGCTAGGAACAAAACTAGTCTGATTCTCTGATACCCCAACTGAAAGAAAGCACTTTAAAGGACTAACTAGAATCTTTGATATCACTTTATAGATTACATAATATAAGCTGATAAGTTGAAACTGACTCATAAACTCAGAAAAAGAAACTTTCGGAAGCAAAATCAAGAGGGTACGAGTAAGAGACTTAAGGATCATACTAGTTTGGAAAATATGCAAAACATAATCACAAACTGCATCTCCTACAACACCCAAATTCTTCTAAAAAAACCCGCGTTCAGACCATCAACACTAAGAGCTTTTTTTGCTCCAATATAAAAAATTGTATGGCGAACATCCTCCATAGTAACCGAGAGCCCTAAACTCTGCATATAACCCTGTGGAAATGGAGGAAAAAATCGTTTCGCCAATGAACGAGAACTCATGGATTTATCAGATGTAAATAACTTACGGTAAAAATGTAAAGCCATTTGCGTCAACTCCGATCCACATGACACCAAGTATCATCCTCTCGCTTTAGAGCCGTAATACGATTCGCCTTCTACTGAGCTAACACTAATGCATGAAAAAAATGTGTATTACGATCCCTATGCAACACCCAATTAGCACACGCCTTATGTCGCCAACAACTCTCTTCCTGTGCCAGAACCTCATCAAGTTACGATTTCAATTTCTCTAAAAAAGCTACTAGAGAGTTCAAGTGTTTAGAAATAAGCGCCTTATCAATGCCCCGAATGCGTGCACGGAGACGTTTCTTTCGTAGACCAATATGCTCGAAGATTTCCATGTTCCACTTGCCAATACTCATGGTGAACTTTGCGAGTTTCTCTTCAAGAGATCCAACACCATCCCAAACAGTCTCAGGAAACTTCGAGAAAGATGGATGTGACTGTCAGGCATTAATAGAATGAAAAGATCGATGTCCCTCATATCGAATATCCTCACCCAACGAAACTAGCAATGGCCGATAATCTGAACTAAGCCTATCAAGATGAGTGACAAAAGATGTCGCATAAGAAATACTCCATTGTGCATTCACAAGACACCTATCGAGTCTTTGATGAAGATTACCTCGATTCCACGTAAAAGAAGGCCCCTGAAAGCCAAGATCCGATAACCCAAGGTTACCAATACACTCCGCAAATAAGCGACTACCCATCGCATGTTGTGTTACACTTCTAACACGTTCATCCGCGTACAACAAAACGTTGAAATCACCCCCGATAATCCATAGAATATCGTCCCCAGGATTTATACTCTCCAACTAGCGCCACAAAAACTTACACTTAGCACTAGATGGTCTGGCATAAACCGTTGTAAGTTGAAATTAGAAATTACCGGTCTTGTCATAAATTCGACAGTTAACAAACTAGTTGAAGATATGAATCACCTCAACCTTCACCACATTATGCCAAAGTAACCACAAACCACCACTAAACCTGTGAGATTCCACCTGATACGATTAGAAAATTTGAAATTGGCAAAAACCTGATCCGCTTGACGACCACTCACTCGTGGTTCAAACAAAGCCACCAAATCCAAATTATGATCCATAACAAAAGACTTCAAATACTTAGGAAAAGGAAAATTCGTCGCACCATGATAGTTCCATAGCATGAACTTAATCACCATTTATAAGATAAAATGGAATAAACTTACTGATAACCATTTATAAGACTTCAAATACGTGTCAGATGATTATAACTATAAAAGTATATTTGTATGGTATTTAGTTTTATAATAAATATTTTAGAAATTATTTAAATGAATTAGAACCTCAAAGAAAATAAACAACATTATAAAATAGATAATAACATCAATAATTAATAGCATATAATTTAGCAAATGATACAAACACTTGAAACATAAGAATAAAAAAAATTAAAGTTCGTGTTGATTAATTGAACTGAAATCTTATAATTAATTACATAAATGAATCATATAATAAAAATAAAATTAAATACTAATGTAATGAAAATATATTTATCATCGCTTCATTCATGCTTATGTTTCATTATGTAAAAACAACTTATATGTCATGCTTTAAACATGAATATATTTTAATATATTTTATAATAATAAAAATGTTCAACAATTAGTAAATTTGTAAATAAGAACAAAAAAATTTAAACTTATTGTAAAAATTATACAACTCTTGAAATGAAAAAACACAAACTTGCAGAGAATTTATGTAACACCCGTGTTTTGGGCCTAGGAGTTAACCGGGTTTACAGTTCGAGTCAATAAAATTAAATTAAAATAAATTCAACCTTAAATGGGACCTAATTGAACTTTAGTAAAAAGGGGAGGACCTATGTTGTAATTTACCTAATTTTTTTTGAAAAAGGATGATAACTTTCCAAGTTGTCATCTTCTCCCCCTTTTCCCCCACAATCCCACGTGAAACACCTCCCCCATTCCCCAAACTCTTTCAAACTTCAAACTACTATTCCATTGATTTGCTACTTGATTTCAACACCATTTTAAGAGGTAAACATGTTTTCTTACTCTCCTCTTTATTCCCTATCAACCCATGGTCTTAGATTTCAAAGTTATGGAGTTTTGAAAATTAGGGTTTATATCAAAGTTTGGGTTTTTAAGGGGGGTTTTCCAATTTGTTTTAATAAATTGTGTTGGGGCTTTATTTAATCATGATAAAATACACATTATATATCAATTTGGTTGAGTTTTGATGAAAATTCGTAGTAGGTTCTTAGGGCAAACTTTAAGGTATTAAGACTTGGGTTTTTGGTGGGTTTTAGGTTGAAAACTAAGGGCTGATGGTTAGGGTATGTTAGGAGGGTGATTTGGGATATTTTGAAGGTCATTTGGGTGTTTGGAAATGGAAATTTCAGCAAGGCTTTAGGGGAGCACGAAAATTAGGTTTTTGGATGATTTTGTGGATTGGGAAATTGATGATGTTGGCTTATACATGTGATGTGAGATGGTGATTGGGTTTTAGCATTGAATTGTGGTGTAATAAGTGTGTTTTGTTTGGCTAGAAGCAAGAGGAAGCGTTGAAAAGGCTTTGGGATCGAATCCGGGTTCGTAGGAGGATTGTTTCGATTTGCTAAGTAAGGGCGGTGAGTGGTTTCAACTTGTTTTAAAGTTTGGTTCGAGTATGTGTAGTGTGTGTGTGTAAAGTGTGCTTGGTAGGCCACTTCTAGTTAATTCAAGTTGTCAATTTAGCCATTGTTCTCTATAAATGCTATTATGCTTATTTAGCTTTGCACCTTGTGATTGTGGTTGATTGGTGTAAGTCTATCTTGATATGTATCTATGAGATTGAGCATGAATGGTGGTTGATGATATTTATATAATGTGGTTATGATAATTGGCACTAAAATAATTACCGGTTGTAAATGATCGATCATTAGGATTAGTGTGCACACAAATTGAGTCAAAACGTACGTGGCCTTGATGGCGTTAAGTCATCAAGGAGGAGTACGGTGATGTAATATTCCACCGGAAGCTTTTTATATATATTTCTACGGGATGATGAGTGGAATCTCATCCGTAGGGCATGTGGCGATGAGTGGAATCCCGCACATGCAAGGTCCGGTGATGAGTGGAATCCTACCGAGGTAAAGTGTTGTTGAGGTTTAAATCCGCACAATCGGGGTAATTAATAGTGGCCAATTAAACTTGTTCATGTATTGTGATATATGATTGTGGTATATGGTATTGTTACATGGATGTGGATATTGATTATTGAGCTTGGTAGGATTGAGAAACCATATTATGCCACTTGAAAGACTAGCTAGGTCTACTTGATTATATGCTTATGCTTGATGTATATAAGATTAGGATTAACATGCTTGAACCCTACGTTGTTGATGTTTTTCGTTTTAGAGCACCCTCACTAAGCTATTAGCTTACGCTCTCAATGTTCAACAATGCAGATCATTAGCGTGGTGTTAGCTCGAGGCAATGCAAGAAGGGCTTTCCAAGTTTTGTGGCTCAAGTACGGTTATCAATTTTGTATTAGCTAGCAATGTGGCAAGGGTTTTTGTATGAGCTTTGTATGACTCATTGAATGTGGATGTTTTGAGTTTGTCTTTGGATTGTAAAGCATGTAATACTATGATGAATGTTGGTGTGTGATGACATGCTTTAGATGTCTAGGTTGCCTTGTGTATGAGTGCAAACCTCTCATGATGACTTGTGCCTTTAAAACCATTTGAGCCTTTATGTATACACAATATTGCCTAAATTGCTCTTTTGATGGGATGATATTTGTAGATGCTTTGTCTCGTGTTTGATTGTTTCTTATGGCTTGTGTATGTATGCTTACATGTTTGTATACGCTTAGGTGAGTCGAGAAATGCATTTAGAGTCGAGTTGGGGTCGTTTATGTTGAAAATTCTGGTGTTGCAGTGCAGGGCGTATCGATACGCCTAAGGGCCGTATCGATACGGTCTTGCCTGTAGAGCTTAGTTTTGGCTGGGCGTATCGATACGCGAGGGCGTATCGATGCGGTCTTTGATCACTGGAATTCAGTTTATGTTGGGCGTATCAATACACTGGGAGTATCGATACCCTCCAAAGTTACTGGAATCTAGTGTTGTGGGTGAGAGTAGAGCGAACCGATACAAGGTTCACGAGTATCGATACGGGTCTACTCTGTTGACCAGGAAGGGTTGACCGAGAAGGGCGTATCGATACGCTCAAAGGCGGTATCGATACGGTCTTCTCGGAGTTGACTTCTTGGGTTGACCTAGATAGGGCGTATCGATACCCCTAGCTAGTGTACCGATACGGTCTACCCTGTAAGCTTAAAAATGGACTGTTATGCATGGCCGTGGTTCGAATGTGTTTTCCTTTGAATGTTTCCGCTGTTGTGAATCACTTAGGACTTAATACCCATCTAGGTAAGATTAAAATGAAAGAAAAAAAATAGGGTTGCTAACCGAGGGGGAACCTTTTGGGTTTCGCTTCGATTTTCCCCGTGTGGCCACTCGGACCGGTCATCCGGCCAGACCGGAACGATGGGTTTACATTTGTTGGTATCAGAGCCTGAGGTTACCGAGACCTCAGACAGGTAAGTGAGGTAAACCTAATGTGTTAAATGCTTATGTTGTTCGATGCATGTTTTGCCATGAATCCTTGATGCTTGATTGATCGTGTGATGTCTCGAATGCATGAATTGTTGTGTCTGGTGTTGAGTGTGTGCCCATTGCTACTATTACTTAATTTAAAAGGATTTTTGGAAAGAGGAGTACTTGAGCACTATTAGACCCTTGCTTTGGCTAACGTAATCCTATCTGTTTGTTGCTGTAGTTTATACCTTGCTAGCTGTAGCACGAGACCACGTAGGAGGCCTAGGATGGTTCGACCGGAACCACGGGCAGAGGCTCCGAGAGCTGAGCCAGTAGTGAGAGTTGAGGCTCAAGTGGGAGAGCCTGTGGTTGGAGTTGGAGCTCCTCCACCACCACCACCTCCTCCACCGGGAGCGGGAGGTGAGGCCGGGGTCGAAGGAGAGGGACCACAAGGAGGCCAAGGTGGCCAAGGGCCGGCCGGGATAGACTTAGCTCCGTTGGTTCAAGCGATAGCCGGGGCGTTTCAGGCGGCAGTAGCTGGAGGTCAGGCAGCACACCATCAGGATGAGGGCACCATATTACCTTTAGAGAGACTTCGAGGCCTTGGGGCCGAAGAATTCAGAGGTGCTACTCCAGAGCGATCGGAGTTATGGTTTGAGAAGACTGTCTGTATTCTTGCTCAGATGGGGTGTACTGGTGAGCGCAAGTTAGGATGCGTTGAGTCTCTGCTTTAGGGTGACGCCTACACTTGGTGGGTCACCGTTACTACAGGTATGGATGAGGCCGAGATCACTTGGAAGTTCTTTGAGACAGCTTTTCGGAAGAAGTATTTGGGTCCGCGATACCTCGATGAGAGGAAGAGGAAGTTTATGGCATTGCTTCAGGGGAGTATGTCCGTGACAGATTACGAGATCCGGTTTGTCAGATTGAGTCAGTATGCACCTGAGCTTGTACCTACTGAGGTGGAGCGTTGTAACCGCTTCCGTTATGGGCTGAGTGAAGAGATCAAGACGTATACTCTAGCTTCAGATTACACTGATTTTGATGTCTTGGTCACGAGGGCATGGACTTAGAGCACAACTTGAGTTTGATCAGGTGGTCAGGTGGATCTAGTTCGGGTAAGAGGTTTAGCAACTTTGATAGAGGTGATGCCAAGAGGCATCGGGACAACAAACATCATTTTGATCATAGGCGTGGTGGCAGTAACCACGGTAGGGGCCATCAGGGTCAAAGAGCTGGTGGGAAGTTGCCCACATGTGCTACTTGCGGGAGGAACCACTCCGGTGAGTGTTGGGGAAATTATCATTCCTGTTGGAGTTGTGGTGCTAGAGACCACATTAGGCGTGACTGTCCACATCAGGTGGGACAGGCACCAGCTCAGGCTCCTGCTAGAGCCAATGACTTTCAGAGAGGCCGCGGGCGCGGTAGAGGTATCTTCCAACCGAGGAACGATGGTCAGAGGAACATAGCACATGTAGTTGCAGTTCAGCCAGAGGGCGGAGGTCAGGCCAGAGTTTATGCTCAGCGCGGAGATCAGCATGACACCGATGTGATCGCAGGTAACTTCTCGATACAGTCTTTGGGTTTGCTTTCTTTGATTGACTCTGGGTCTACACATTCCTACATATTGAGTGAGCATGCACAGTCTTTGAATTTGCCTTGTGAGATGTTAGAGGTAGGAGTTAGTGTTACTAGTTCCTTTGGGGACACGGTAGTAGTTAGGAAGATGTACCGAAGGTGTCTGTTAATGGTTCAGGGGCATGTGTTTCCAGTGGATATGATGGAGCTACCTTTCTATGGTTTCGATGTGATTCTGGGTATGGATTGGCTCACGGAGCATAGAGCTAGGATAGATTTTGAAACTAAGCGGATTTCTTTGAGGCTCACAGATGACTATGAGATAATAGTGGTGGGTGAGAACGTGAAGTTCTTGTCCAATGTGGTTTCAGTGTTAGAGGCTAAGAGATTAGTTGAGTTGGGGTACGAAGCATACCTAGCGTATGTGATGAACCCTAACATGAGTGAGGTTAGACCTCAGGACATCCGGACAGTATGTGACTTTCCTAGTGTGTTTCCGGATGAATTGCCAGGCTTACCACCGGACAGGGAGGTAGAGTTCAGCATTGAGACTTATTCTGATTCAGCTCCTGTTTCGATTGCTCCGTATCGTATGGCATCGAAAGAATTGAAAGAGTTGAAGACTCAGTTGCAAGAATTGACAGATAGAGGTTTTATTAGGCCTAGTTCTTCGCCTTGGGGTGCACCCGTGTTGTTTGTGAAGAAGAAAGATGGAAGCACGAGAATGTGTATAGATTATAGGCAGTTAAACCAGTTGACAGTGAAGAATAAATATATGTTGCCTAGAATTGATGACTTGTTTGATCAGTTGATGGGAGCATCGGTCTTTTCGAAGATTGATTTGAGATCGGGTTATTACCAGCTAAAGGTAAGAGAGGTTGATGTACCGAAGACGGCCTTTAGAACTAAGTATGGTCATTATGAGTTTTTAGTCATGCCATTTGGGTTGACTAATGCACCAGCTGCTTTCATGGACATGATGAATAGGATCTTTCATCAGCATCTAGATCACTTGTAGTTGTATTTATTGATGACATTTTGGTGTACTCTCAAACTGAAGAAGACCATGACCGACACTTGAGACTTGTTTTGAAGACTTTGCTAGATCATCAGTTGTATGCGAAGCTCAGCAAGTGTGAATTCTGGATCTGTGAGGTAGTCTTCTTAGGACATGTAGTGTCAGCCGATGGGATTAGAGTTGATCCGAAGAAGATTGAAGCCATTGTTGAGTGGAAGCAACCGAAGTCTGTGACAGAGGTACGTAGCTTCCTAGGCTTAGCCGGATACTATAGGAGATTTGTAGAGGGTTTCTCTAAGTTAGCCGCTTCATTGACACAATTACTTCAGAAGAGTGTTCAGTTTGAGTGGACAGATGCAAGACAGAAAGCCTTTGAGAAATTGAAAGAAGCTTTGACCCAAGCTCCGATTTTGATTCAGCCTGAGTCCGGGAAGGACTATGTAGTTTACAGTGATGCTTCCTATGTAGGGCTAGGATGTGTTCTTATGCAAGACCGGAGAGTAGTGGCTTATGCCTCAAGACAGTTGAAGACCCACGAGCGCAACTATCCGACCCATGACATAGAATTAGCTGTAGTTGTGTTTGCTCTGAAGATTTGGAGGCATTATTTGTATGGTGAGAGATGCACAGTGTACACCGACCACAAGAGTTTGAAATACATTATGACTCAGCGAGATTTGAATCTCAGACAGCGTAGGTGGTTAGAGTTGCTAAAGGACTATGATCTTACTATTGAGTACCATCCGGGTAAGGCCAATGTAGTGGCCGATGCATTGAGTAGGAAGGTGGCCGTGGACTTGAGAGCTATGTTTGCTAGATTGAGTTTGTCCGGAGATGGTGGCTTGGTAGCCGAGCTTCAGGTTAGACCTACTCTAGGTCAGTTGATTCGAGAGAAGCAACTCTTAGATAGATCTTTGGCACCTCACGTGCAAGATGTAGCCGAGGGTAGATCTTCAGACTACAGTTTCAGTACTGATGGGGTTTTGTGTTTCAAAGATAGAATAGTTGTGCTAGAGGACAGTGATTTGAGACGTACGATCTTGACTGAAGCCCACAGTAGTCCGTTTGCTATGCATCTTGGAAGTACGAAGATGTACCGTGATTTGAAGAATGAGTATTTTTGGGTTGGCTTGAAGAGAGATGTAGCTGACTTTGTGAGTAAGTGCCTAGTGTGTCTGAGAGTGAAGGCGGAACATCAGGTTCCCTCAGGTTTGTTACAGCCGTTGAGAATTTCGGAATGGAAATGGGAGAACATCACCATGGATTTTGTTTCGGGTTTGCCTTTGACTCCTACAAAGAAGAACTCAGTTTGGGTGATAGTAGATCGTTTTACAAAGTGTGCTCACTTCTTGACAGTCAACACTACTTACACTTTAGATAGATTGGCCGATTTGTATATTGGCGAGATCGTTAGACTGCATGATGTGCCGAAGTCCATTGTATCAGATAGAGATCCACGGTTTACTTCTAGATTTTGGGAGTGTCTGTATACAGCTTTGGGTACCCGTTTGAACTTCAGCACTTCTTATCATCCTCAGTCAGATGGTCAATCAGAAAGGGTTATTCAGATCTTAGAGGATATGCTGCGATGTTGTATCATAGACTTTCAGGGTACTTGGGAGAAGCATTTTCCTCTAGTAGAATTTGCGTACAATAATAGCTTTCAGTCGAGCATTCAGATGGCTCCGTATGAGGCCTTGTTTGGCCGAAAGGGTAGAACTCCAGTTTGTTGGGCCGAAGTGGGACATAAATTGTTACCTATGCCGGATTTGCTCAAGGGGACAACCGATAAGGTAAAATTAATTTGTGATCGTTTGAAGGCTGCTTCGGATAGGCAGAAGTCCTATGCCGATTTGAAGAGGAAGGAAGTCGAGTTTTCAGTGGGTGAAAAGGTGTTCTTGAAAGTATCTCCGTGGAAGAAAGTGATGAAATTTGGCCGAAAAGGGAAGTTGAGTTCGAGGTACATAGGACCGTATGAGATTGTGAAGAGGGTTGGTCCGGTTGCTTATCAGTTCCGTTTGCCATCCGAGATTGAGAAGATACATGATGTGTTCCATGTTTCGATGCTTCGTAAGTATAGGTCAAATCCGTCACATGTAATGCCCGTAGAAGAGATTGAATTGAATCCGGATTTGACTTATGAGGAAGAACTAGTGGAGATCTTGGCTTCTGAAAGTAAGGTGTTGAGGGGTAGATCGATTGAGTTAGTGAAGGTGCGGTGGCAGCGTAGAGGTGTGGACGAGGCCACCTGGGAGAGGAAGGAGGATATGGAAAAGCAGTTTCCGTATCTCTTTCAGTCAGGTAATTTCGAGGACGAAATTCCTTAAGTGGGAGAGAGTTGTAACACCCGTGTTTTGGGCCTAGGAGTTAACCGGGTTTACAGTTCGAGTCAATAAAATTAAATTAAAATAAATTCAACCTTAAATGGGACCTAATTGAACTTTAGTAAAAAGGGGAGGACCTATGTTGTATTTTACCCAAAAGTTTTTGAAAAAGGATGACAACTTTCCAAGTTGTCACCTTCTCCCCCTTTTCCCCCACAATCCCACGTGAAACACCTCCCCCCCAGTCCCCAAACTCTCTCAAACTTCAAACTACTATTACATTGATTTGCTACTTGATTTCAACACCATTTTAAGAGGTTAACATGTTTTCTTACTCTCCTCTTTATTCCCTATAAACCCATGGTCTTAGATTTCAAAGTTATGAAGTTTTGAAAGTTAGGGTTTATATCAAAGTTTGGGTTTTTAAGGGGGGTTTTCCAATTTTTTTTAAATAAATTGTGTTGGGGCTTTGTTTAATCATGATAAAATACACATTATATATCAATTTGGTTGAGTTTTGATGAAAATTCGTAGTAGGTTCTTAGGGCAAACTTTAAGGTATTAAGACTAGGGTTTTTGGTGGGTTTTAGGTTGAAAACTAAGGGCTGATGGTTAGGGTATGTTAGGAGGGTGATTTGGGATATTTTGGAGGTCATTTGGGTGTTTGGAAATGGAAATTTCAGCAAGGCTTTAGGGGAGCACGAAAATTGGGTTTTTGGATGATTATGTGGATTGGGAAATTGATGATGTTGGCTTATACATGTGATGTGAGATGGTGATTGGGTTTTAGCATTGAATTGTGGTGTAATAAGTGTGTTTTGTTTGGCTAGAAGCAAGAGGAAGCGTTGAAGAGGCTTTGAGACCGAATTCGGGTTCGTAGGAGGATTGTTTCGATTTGCTAAGGAAGGGCGGTGAGTGGTTTCAACTTGTTTTAAAGTTTGGTTCGAGTATGTGTAGTGTGTGTGTAAAGTGTGCTTGGTAGGCCACTTCTAGTTAATTCAAGTTGTCAATTTAGCCATTGTTCTCTATAAATGCTATTATGCTTTTTTAGCTTTGCACCTTGTGATTGTGGTTGATTGGTGTAAGTCTATCTTGATATGTATCTATGAGATTGAGCATGAATGGTGGTTGATGATAATGTGGTTATGATAATTGGCACTAAAATAATTACCGGTTGTAAATGATCGATCATTAGGATTAGTGTGCACACAAATTGAGTCAAAACGTACGTGGCCTTGATGGCGTTAAGTCATCAAGGAGGAGTACGGTGATGTAATATTCCACCGGAAGCTTTTTATATCTATTTCTACGTGATGATGAGTGGAATCCCATCCGTAGGGCATGTGGCGATGAGTGGAATCCCACCGAGGTAAAGTGTTGTTGAGGTTTAAATCTGCACAATCGGGATAATTAATAGTGGCCAATTAAACTTGTTCATGTATTGTGATATATGATTGTGGTATATGGTATTGTTACATGGATGTGGATATTGATGATTGAGCTTGATAGGATTGAGAAACCATATTATGCCACTTGAAAGACTAGCTAGGTCTACTTGATTATATGCCTATGCTTGATGTATATAAGATTAGGATTAACATGCTTGAACCCTGCGTTGTTGATGTTTTTCGTTTTAGAGCACCCTCACTAAGCTATTAGCTTACGCTCTCAATGTTCAACAATGCAGATCATTAGCGTGGTGTTAGCTCGAGGCAAGGCAAGAAGGGCTTTCCAAGTTTTGTGGCTCAAGTACGGTTATCAATTTTGTATTAGCTAGCAATGTGGCAAGGGTTTTTGTATGAGCTTTGTATGACTCATTGAATGTGGATGTTTTGAGTTTGTCTTTGGATTGTAAAGCATGTAATACTATGATGAATGTTGGTGTGTGATGGCATGCTTTAGATGTCTAGGTTGCCTTGTGTATGAGTACAAACCTCTCATGATGACTTGTGCCTTTAAGACCATTTGAGCCTTTATGTATGCACAATATTGCCTAAATTGCTCTTTTGATGGGATGATATTTGTAGATGCTTTGTCTCGTGTTTGATTGTTGCCTATGGCTTGTGTATGTATGCTTACATGTTTGTATACGCTTAGGTGAGTCGAGAAATGCATTTAGAGTCGAGTTGGGGTCGTTTATGTTGAAAATTCTGATGTTGCAGTGCAGGGCGTATCAGTACGCCTAAGGGCCGTATCGATACGGTCTTGCCTGTAGAGCTCAGTTTTGGCTGGGCGTATCGATACGCCCCCGCGTATCGATACGGCCTTTGGTCACTGGAATTCAGTTTGTGTTGGGCGTATCGATACACTGGGGAGTATCGATACCCTCCAAAGTTACTGGAATCTAGTGTTGTGGGTGAGAGTAGAGCGTAACGATACAAGGTTCACGAGTATCGATACGGGTCTACTCTGTTGACCAGGAAGGGTTGACCGAGAAGGGCGTATCGATACGCTCAAGGGCGGTATCGATACGGTCTTCCCGGAGTTGACTTCTTGGGTTGACCTAGATAGGGCGTATCGATACCCCTAGCTAGTGTACCGATACGGTCTGCCCTGTAAGCTTAAAAATGGACTGTTATGCATGGTCGTGGTTCGAATGTGTTTTCCTTTGAATGTTTCCGCTGTTGTGAATCACTTAGGACTTAATACCCATCTAGGCAAGATTAAAATGAAAGAAAAAAAATAGGGTTGCTAACCGAGGGGGACCTTTTGGGTTTCGCTTCGGTTTTCCCCGTGTGGCCACTCGGACCGGTCATCCGGCCAGACCGGGACAAGGGGGTTACAATTTAAGAAACATATTTAATAATAAAAATTAAGTAACTTAAAAAGTTTAATTATTAGTTTATTTTAAAATAAAATTGAAATAATGATATCGTTCAAAAATATAAAATTACTAAAAAATTGTATAATAATACGAAAACCTGAACTTTTATAGAAAATTATGTGGTAGCAATAATTAAAACCTTAAAGTTTTAATAAATAATTTTAATTAGATTTCAATGAGTTTAATTTTAATATAGATATTAATTATATATCTATCATTAAAAAATAATTATAAATATCTTAATATTTATAAATTTGTGTATTAGGTTAATTAATAATTTTAAATGAAGTACTATAGTGTTAACGATGTTATACAAGTGATTTGAGAGAAGAAAAATGACTCAATTAAAGTTCTAGTTATGTTCGGATGAAAGGTTGAATTTAATGAATTAAGACTAAATTGGCAGGATATATAAGTTTTGAGGACTAAAACTATTATCATACCAATTTTTTTTAATATTGGTTTATATTTTAACGGGGGAGTGACCCGATCATAACTAGAACTTTAATTGAGTGCCCCAACTATAATTTTTAATAATTTACTCACTTTAACATAACTATACTAATAATTGGCTGACCCAACCATATCTTTTAATAGTGTAGTCTACCCTGTTTTTCTCTTAAGCCTGGGGGCCACTCTCTCAACGACTCAACCTTTCAATTCAATTCAAACCCAAATTTAATTTGATTTCTTTGCTTCTCTTTCATTTATATTGGTTCGTTATGTGTTGGTCCAGTTGGGTATTAAAATTTCCTTTTGAAAAGTGGTATTAATATTAGGGAAATTGTTCAATACTTTTTATAATTGGATTAAATTCAAGGTTCATGAATTTAGTTTAATGTTTATAGCTTATGAGTATGTTTAGGGATTTAGAATTTATGGTTTATGGTTAGAACTAAGAGTTTAGTGTTTAGTGTAGTACGATTATGGATTCTTAATATAACTTTAAATCTTAAATTCTAACCCTAAACACTAAATTCTAATTAAAACTATAAATTCTAAACTCTTACAACAAAATTCTTAAACTATAAACTAAATCTTTAATCCTTGAATTTAAACCGCATGTGAAAATTACTCTTAATATTATTACTATTAAAATTAAGTTTTTTTTTTTCTTTTCGTAATATGTATGTCCATCTTATGGACCATGTTTGGGATGCGAGTCTTTCTATCCTAATAATATTGTTTCTAATGCTTGAACTTACGTCCTTTTATTGAGAGTACAATGTACCTTATCAATACACCTAACATTTATTGGTAAAATTAAGTCTTCTTTTATAGAAGTCCAACGGTTAGTACATTACAAGTTAACTCGTGATACTATTTCGAACTAAATTTTTTATATTATTAAATAATTTTTTGATTAGTATACTATTAAATAATTAAAGATAAAAATATTTATCAATATTAATAAATTAGTCTTGAACGTATGATTTATATATTTATATCTTAATTTATTAAACTAATATATTTTTACAATCTCAAAAAATACATTTTTATTAATTAAAGGTTTAATGGTAAAAACAACTCATATAATAAAAAAAAATAAGGGCTTGATTAGTTAATATTTATTTATTTTTTGGCCACCCTCTCGATTTTTAGGGCTTCGCCCTGACTAATCCGGATCGACCCACGACGCACACCTAGTTTTGGTGGGGAGTCTCCCCGCAAAAATTTCCTACATACACAAGACATCGAACTCGAGACATGCTTAAGCGATACTAAGTTGTTTAACATTTAGACCAACCTCGTTCGTGTTAATTAAGTGGATTTTTTATAATTTAAAGTGAAATTGTTATTTTAACATATTATTGAATAATATTTATTTTTTAAAATTAAAATATAAATTAATAATAAATAATTTAGATAGAAATTAAATTTAAAAATACAATTGACATATAATATCAAAGTATTACCTCATTTACTGATAAAAAAATATTACCTCATGTATCCATTAAAGTATTTTTTTATAAAGTATGAGAAATCCTTAGCGTGAGTTAGCTTACATTACATAGAGACAACCTTACCAGGGACAGTGCCAACTGCCATGCAGAGCTTGGAAGGCTATTGACCCCTTTTAATTTTTTTTTATAATTGTATTTAGGGTTTTTTTTATTTAAAAATAACAAAATACAATTTTTTATTTCTCTTAAATTTTAAATTTAAAAATTTAATAAACCTTATGTAATAAATCTAATACCATATCGGGTGGACCATGAAACTCCCTAAACATGATGTCACGCAAAGAATTATATATATTTTTGTACATTTTGTATATTAAAATATAATTTTTATTTATTATTATAGTTTTTTGAATAATTTTTTTAGGGGGAGAGAAAGAAAAAATTTACTCCTAATAAGTCAAGAACCCACAATCTAGAGAAGGAAAAGGTGTTAATTAAGAGTTTTTGTTGAGTTGTATTATTATTTATTGTAGTTAAACATAACAACAAATACCTTTTTTATAATAATTGATAGCTTTAAAGGGATAAGATTTTACGTGGTGCATACGTAGTTACGTACTCCGATTTTTGAAGATATAATCTAATGTTTTCACGTAACTTGATAAGTCTTAATTAATCACTCTTATCCAATGTTTTCATCTTTCCACTCATTCACGTAACTTGTCCTTGCTAAATTAGGTTAATTGATTTATTTTCCTAAACAAATTCTCTCATCTTCAATTCGATAATTGAAAAGATAAAGCTCATTCCCACACGTAATTTATGACCTTTATTAATTATGGTTTTTTTTATTATAATGGCATAGGGTATTGTTAATGCTTGACTTAATTTGTTTAACGAGGGTGAAAATCAATTTGAGTCGTAGTGTTTGGATAGTGTATGATATATATGTTTAAATTAAACTAAATCCAATTATATTTTATATATTTAATTTATAATCAATTTATATTTTTGTAGTATAGAAATAAATATCTGTTGAGTGGATCGAAAGATCGATATACACCAAGAGAGGGGTGAATTGGAAATTTAAAGATTTTGTGGTGGAAATTGCAAATTAAAAATAATGACAATGGATTTTAGAGTGGTTTAAGTTCCAAATGAATTCTACATCCACTACCTTAGCTTCACTAAGGATTTGCAACAATTCCACTAATTGATCTTCCCCTTTTCTAGGCTAAGGAGGCAACCCTTACAATATCGGTTGAATTTTCTACCCAAAATTCAACCCAATCCTCACAACAAGGGAACAAAGAAATTTGTTGGCTAATAGAGTATCTCTCAATACAAATGATAGCCCAATTACAAGCACTCAACCCAATTGAACAAAATAAGAATGAAAATTACAATTGGGGTTTCTAGACAATATGAAATTTTGCACAATTGCTTGGATTTGATGAATAGATGTTTTCTTGAAGATCAATAGTAGTTGCTGTAGCTTTTGGATGTCTCTTTTATACCTCCTCATTGATTTCTAGCCGTTTGAGTGGTTGGAAACATAAATGGAGCCGTTGGAACCCTCTCTTACCACCATAAATGCACTTCTGCAGCTATGCGTATCGGTACACGAGAAGGTGTATCGATACCTGTCTCAGAAAAGAAAGAGCCGTTGTGTGCAATAAATAAGGGGTATCGACACGCGCGTAAGCGTATTGGTACGGGGTATCGAAACGATAAAGGCCGTATCGATACCTTTTTCTCAACTTAGCTCACTGTCGATATCCGTATCGGTACGGGGGTTAGGCGTATCGATACGGGTCAACGACCTTTTAAAGTTTGGTTACCAACCAACTGACACCAACGGTCATATTTTTTAAACTGACTTATATTTAAAAATTATTAAGCCCGTATCGATACGAGGGTTTGCCGTATCGGTACGCTATTCAAACTCTTTAGGTTTTAACACAGGGGCGTATCGATACGAGGGTTTGCCGTATCGATACGTGTTCCGACAGTAGCCAAGTTTTGTAAAAAGGTATCGATACGCTTGGGAGCGTATCGATACACCTGAACGTTTTTCAATGGTTTGGCCTTGGAACACTTAGAAAATATTTTGAGTTTGAGTTTTACAAATCACTTTTAAAGTGTTGGTGTTTTAGAACTTATTAAGGGACTTATAAAAACAATTTTAAGTTTTTCAAATTGATCCTTAAAGATCTAATTATATCAAAATCAAACATAGGTTTTACAATCTCCCCCTTTTTGATATAACAAAACTAAAACTTAAATTTTTTGTCATTTTTGAAAAACTTTACAAAGTTAACTCCCCCTTAATATAAGCTTGGTAACCTTTGAGTTAAAATCAAAATATTTGAAGTGTGAGTGAGCTAGTTTCTCTCCCCTTTTTGTTAGATCAAAAAATCTTGAGACAATTTAGTGCATAAAGAAGGCAAAGGTATAAATAAGCAACATAATTTTATTCATCATAGCATCAAACTTGAAATCCAAACAAAAGCAAAAAGAAATCAAAGCATAGGTTTAATCCTAAAACAAACTTAATCCTAAGAACATAAAGCAAAGGTGCATAAAATAGAAAATCCTAAATGATATGCATGAGATGCAAGAAGAAACGTCTAAGCATCGTCTTCGTCATCTTCATCATCTTCATCATCAACTCCCATAGGCTCATTATCCCGCATGCTATTGCGCCACTCATCATGGAAAACGGCGATGGAAATATTCAAAGAATTGTGCCCGCTTTCAAGGGATGTGAGGCGATTCTCCATACCCGTCATCCTTGTATCAAAGGTCGTTTCCATGGAAGTAAGACGAGTATTCATGTCCGTGCGCAACCCGGTAAATTGCTCATTGAGATAGGTCATGAGAGCATCCATGGAGGGTTGTAGGACTTGATGAGCTTGAGGAGCTTGAGGCTCTTCAAATACGGCGGCGGCCTCGGGTGGTAACTCGGCAAGACGTACCCATTCACCATTAAGATAATGAAACTTTTCCCGAGCAAGAGATCGCTCATCAATGGGATCGGTGAGGGGAGTTGGGTAGTCATAAGAGCAATCAATATCCTTTTAAGAAAGAAATAACTCAAAGCCGTACCATATGTAAAGGAGGTGACGAGAGTTGTGTGACAATTTTGCACGAGGTAGACGATCTCCGCGAACATGAGTCGAGCAAGATTTGGGCGCCTTTTCTCACGGAAGCACCGGATCCAAAAATCATCCACTTGACGGATGGTGGAATATTTTCCTCCGGAGGGACGAAACCACCAAGACACCATCAAATGTAAGATCCGGTCTTGAGCATTTAGGGCGGTGACAGATCCACTAAGAACATGCCCCAAAGCATGCTCATCATCAAGGCCTTCATCCTCTAATTTGAAAACCTCACAAATGGATTTGACATCAAGAATTATTTTCTTTCCCATGAGGTAAGAACTAATGGCAACGACTTCCCCATCACGAGTAATACATTTGGCATTAGAGTAGAAAATCAAAACCAAAAGGCGATAAAAAAACCGGGAATAGATATGAAATCCATGAAGTTCCAACGCCGAAACAAAGGAAGATATTCAAACTTAAAACGCTCGGAGTCGAGAAAAGGAACGGATATTACCCTTTCGGCACAGATCTTATAATTCTCATATTGACGAAAATGAGTTAGACCCGAGTTGCCATCAAATCATTGCTCATAGATGATTGAGTAGTTCGGACGAGCAATCACTCCAAGGGTGGATGATTCACCGGCTTGAGAAACCCTTGTACGCTTCCTAGATGGTTTCTTTGGTGCCATGATCTAAAAGAGAAATTAAGCAAAAATGATTTCTTCAATTTTGAGTAAAAACCAAGGTAAAAAAATTTTAAGAAAAATTTGAAGAAAATTTTTGAAGAAACAAAGGTTTTGATAAAAAGATGAAACAAAACAACAAAACAAAACAAAAAAATTGAAAAAGAAAAAGAAATAAGTTTTACCTTGATAGAGACTTGGAAGATTGAAGAAAAACTAGCACAATAGATGATAGAGAGAGCACAAAGCCTTGCTTGATTCAAAAACTCTTTTAGATTTGAGTTGAGGTGTGAAAAATATGAAGGAGGAAGTGCCTTTTTATAGGCAAAACGACTAGGGTTAATTAGGTTTTGAAGAGTTTTAATTTAGGTAAAAGTTGAACTCATTAAAAGCCAAATTTAAAGCTGTCTGCGCAATCGAGTATCGATACGCCTGAGGGTGTATCGATACGGGGATATAATCGTCTTTTCCGCAAAAATGCCCGTTGGAAAGTCGTATCGAAACGGAGGGGTCCATATCGAAACGACCCGTATCGATACGAGTTTAATCGTATCGATGCCCGTGAAGTGAAGTAAATTCTGGGAAACAGAATGAAGAACACATATCGATACGCGTAGATCCGTATCGATACCGTATGCCCAGAAATACATATTTGGTTCTAAGAACAACCAAAGGCTCGAACTTAACACCTCCTAAAAGTATGCAAATGATGAATGAGCAGTTCTAAGCATATTTTAATAGAAGCATACTCCCTCTAACTATAGGCATGGATGAAATTAGGAGTCTAAACACATAAACATGGCATTTCACAAGATCAAGCAAATTTAAGCACAAAAGAGGTCCTAAAAGGTCAAGATAGGCTAGCTAGACCTAACTCTCTCCTAAGAGACCAAAAATGCTCTTTGTCTAAGGGTTTTGTAAATATGTCCGCTAATTGATTCAAGGTGTCTACATACTCTATAACCACATCTTCCTTAAGGACATGATCTCTAATGAAACGATGCCTTATTTCTTTGTGTTTGGTTCTAGAGTGTTGGATGGGATTTTTTGTTAAACATATTGCACAAGTGTTGTCACATTTTAGGGGTATGGTTTCAACTTTAATTCCATAATCTAAGAGTTGTTGCTTCATCCAAAGGACTTGAGCACAACAACTCCCTAAGGATATGTACTCGGCTTCGGTGGTAGATAAGGCTACACTATTTTGTTTCTTAGAGAACCAAGATATGAGTATACTACCTAGAAATGGACAAGTTCCCGAAGTACTTTTCCTATCGATTTTGCAACCCCCATAATCCGCATCCGAGTAAGCATGAAGGTTGAAGGTAGAGTCTCTAGGATACCAAAGACCTAAACAAGGAGTATCTCTAAGGTACCTAAAGATTCTCTTAACGGCTATAAGGTGAGACTCTCTAGGACTAGCTTGAAACCTAGCACACAAGCAAACACTAAACAAGATATCCGGTCTACTTGCGGTAAGGTAAAGCAATGATCCAATCATAGAACGATAAAGCTTAGAGTCAACACACTTACCTCCTTCATCTTTGTCAAGCTTTGTAGATGAGCTCATAGAAGTGGCTTGAGGCTTTGCATTCTCCAAGCCAAACTTCTTGAGCATATCCTTTATGTATTTTGCTTGGTTGATGAAGGTGCCATCCTTCTTTTGCTTGATTTGGAGTCCCAAAAAGAATGAGAGCTCCCCCATCATGCTCATCTCAAATTCCCCTTGCATTAACTTAGCAAACTCTTGACAATGACATTCATTAGTAGAACCAAAAATAATATCATCAACATAAATTTGAACTACTAAGATGTCATTTTTATACATTTTTATAAAAAGTGTAGTGTCCACCTTACCTTTTTCAAATCCCTTTTCAATTAAAAAGTTTGAAAGCCTTTCATACCAAGCTCTAGGAGCTTGTTTTAAACCATAAAGAGCTTTGGTAAGTTTGAAAACATGATTTGGAAATTTTGAGTCTTCAAAACCCGGTGGTTGTTCCACATACACTTCTTCATTTATAAAACCATTTAAAAATGCGCTTTTAACATCCATTTGAAAAAGCTTGAAATTATGATAACATGCATATGCAAGCAACATCCTAATGGCTTCCATCCTAGCTACGGGTGCATAGGTTTCATCAAAATCTATTCCCTCTTCTTGAGTGTAACCTTGTGCTACTAGTCTAACTTTATTTCTTACAATGTTACCACTCTCATCTAGCTTGTTCCTAAAGACCCATTTAGTTCCTATTGTAGATTGATTACTAGGCCTATCAACTAATGTCCAAACATTACTTCTCTCAAATTGATTTAACTCTTCTTGCATAGCCATAATCCAAAAGTCATCTTTCAATGCTTCTTTAATATTCTTAGGCTCCATGCATGAGATAAATGCAACATGATTCATTAATCTAATAGAAGATCGAGTGGTTACCCCCTTGGATGGATCACCCAAGATTTCACCATCTTTGACATAGTTCAACTCCCTTGGGTAGCTCACTTCCTTTTCCTCAAGAGCCAAGTCCTTCAAGGCTTCAAAAGGTGGATCTTGTGTGTCCTCTTCTTTTGTTGGAATCTCATCCTCCTTTGAAGTTTGTCCTCCATCAAAGGCATTAATGATTCCTACATCATCATCATCACAAGAATCCTTCATAGGAAGGAGGTTATCATCGAATACAACATGAATAGATTCTTCTACTACTAAAGTTCCTTTGTTAAATACTCGATAGACTTTAGAGGTTAAAGAGTAACCTATAAAAATAGCTTCATCACTTTTTGCATCAAATTTACCTAAGTTGTCTTTTCCATTATTTAGAACAAAACACTTGCAACCAAAAGGGTGAAAATAGCTAATGTTAGGCTTTTTAGATTTTAAAATCTCATAAGGTATTTTCTTTAAAATTGGCCTAATCATTACTTGATTTACAATATAACAAGCGGTGTTTGTGGCTTCCGCCCAAAAATATTTAGGTAAATTGTTTTCACAAAGCATAGTTCTAGCCATTTCTTGTAAAGTTCTATTTTTCCTCTCAACTACCCCATTTTGTTGAGGAGTTCGAGGAGCCGAAAAATTATGGCTAATACCATTTTCATTTAAAAAATCTTCAAACCCCAAATTTTGAAACTCGATTCCATGATCACTTCTAATATGTGAAATCTTAAGTTCAAGATCATTTTGGGTTAATTTTGAAAATGTGATGAATTTTTCCAAAGCCTCATCTTTAGTACTTAAAAATAGAACCCAAGTAAATCTAGAAAAATCATCAACAAGTACAAAGGCATAAGACTTACCACCCAAGCTCATAGTCCTAATTGGCCCAAATAAATCCATATGGATTAGTTGTAAGCATCTACTAGTAGAAACATCATTAATGGATTGAAAGGAAGATCTATGTTGTTTACCCTTTGAGCATGCATCACAAATTTTATCATTTGAAAATTTTATCTTGGGTAAACCTCTAACTAGATTAAGGGAGACTAGTTTTTCTAAAACACTTATGCTAGCATGTCCTAGTTTCCTATGCCACAACCATGCATCATTTTCATTTTGTGCAACTAAGCATGCATGAGATGTATGAATGTCATCTAGATGCACCATGTATATGTTCCCTATGCGATGACCTATGAGCATAATATTATTAGATTTAATGTCTACAATTTTGCAGCTATTTTTATCAAATAAAACATTAAATCCTTTATCACACAATTGACTTATGCTCAATAAATTGTGTTTAAGACCATCGACATATAATACATTTTCAATGAGAATAGTAGAGTGATTACCTATGGAGCCAATACCTTTAATGTGGCCTTTGGAGTTGTCACCAAATGTCAATACTCCTCCACTTTTTGGCTTTAGATCCATGAATCTACTCTTATCTCCGGTCATGTGCCTCGAGCATCCACTATCAAGGTACCATGAGTTTTGACTTTGTGCTTTGGCCTTGTAGCAATGCCCCCTACAAACAAAGATATTAAGCTTTTGTTTTTGGTACCCAAATCATTTTGGGTCCATGAATGTTAGCTCCCAAAACCTTGGTTCCCTTAGGAATCCAAGATGACATAGCAATAATATTATTAGATTTTACAAGTTCCTTAGGAACCCATACACTTCTAATTCTTTTAGCTCTACTATGTCTAGGATAACTACTTTGTTTGTAGTAGTTAGTCTTTTTCTTAGGTTGGTGTGTTCTAGAGGATTCACCTATTTCATGCTTGACACTACCAACATTTTTCAAAGACTTTTTAAGCTCATTAAGCTCACCCAACACCTTTTGGTGTTCACTATTACATTGAGATAAAAGATTATTAAGATCAACATTTTCATCTTGAAAGAATTTTAGTTCATCTTTTAATCCTAATATCTTTTTCTCAAATTTTGAATTAGCTTGAGTGAGTGAGTCATTTTTCTCATTTAGTTCTAAAATAATCTTTTTATTCCTAATGACCGACTCTTTATATTTCTCAACTAATTCATCATAGACCTCTTGTAACTCATCATATGCATCATTTAATTCTTCATATGAAAAATCTAAAGTAGATGAGTTAGAGGTTACCATGGAGGAATCTTTCTCAAGTGCCATGAGGCAAAGGTTAGCCACTTCTTGTTCGTCATCCTCCGATGACTCCTCATCACTCTAAGTAGCAAGCTTGGCTTTGAGCTTCTTCTTCTTCTTCTCAAAGCCCTTCTTCTTGAGTTGAGGGCACTCCGAACGTATACGGCCGGGTTGTTTGCACTCAAAGCAAATGATAGGATCCCTTCCTTCTTCTTTGTTCTTGCTTTTGAAGTCCATCTTTCTTTGGATTTTTCTTCCCCGGTTGGACCTCATAAAACGTGAGAATCGTTTGGCTATCATAGCCAATTCTTCGAGTTCATCCTCCTCACTAGATGAGCTCTCTTCAAGTTGTGAAGCTTTAGCTTTGATAGCTATTCCCATCTTCTTTTTCTTCTCAACCTCAAGCTTCTCTACCCTTTTCTCTTCTTTCTTCTTCTCATCTTCCCTTCCTTGCTTCATGATCTCATGAGTAAGGAGAGAACCCACAAGCTCATTAAGCTTCAAAGTTTTCAAATTCTTAGCTTCAATTATAGCGGTTCTCTTCCCATCCTAAGACTCGGGAAGTGAATAGAGTAGCTTCCAGACAAGCTTGTCTTCCGGTATGATTTCTCCAAAACCCTTTAGCCCATTGACAATAGTGGAGAAACGATCAAACATCTTAGACACTGTCTCATCGGGCTCCATCTTGAAATTTTCATAACTAAGATTAAAGATTCCAATCTTAGTTTCTTTAACATTGTTGGTGCCTTCATAAGTAGTTTCAAGAATGTCCCACACTTCTTTGGCACTCTCGATTGATGAGACCTTTGAGTAGATGTCCGGACTGAAAGAACAAAAGAGCATGTGGAGAGCTTTATCATTGACTTGAATATTTTTCCTCTCCTATTCACTCATCTCCATCTTTTTCTTTAAAACCATCTTGCCTTCACCATCTTGCTTCAATGGAATATAAGGGCCATCTTCAATGACATCCCACACTAGGTAGTCATTTGACTTGATGAAGAGACGCATTCTATTATTCCAAAAAGAATAGTTATCACCATTAAAAAATGGAGGCTTTGTGGTAGATTGAGACTCGTACATGCCCGAACCGGAGGTTGAAGTCATCTCTTGATATTTTGATGATCACACTCTTCCAAAGAACCCCTCTTGTGGTTGTTAATCCTCAAAGAGGTAGGCTCTGATACCAATTGTTGAGTGGATCGAAAGATCGATATACACCAAGAGGGGGGTGAATTGGAAATTTAAAGATTTTGTGGTGGAAATTGCAAATTAAAAATAATGACAAGGGATTTTAGAGTGGTTCAAGTTCCAAATGAACTCTACATCCACTACCTTAGCTTCACTAAGGATTTGCAACAATTCCACTAATTGCTCTTCCCCTTTTCTAGGCTAAGGAGGCAACCCTTACAATATCGGTTGAATTTTCTACTCAAAATTCAACCCAATCCTCACAACAAGAGAACAAAGAAATTTGTTGGCTAATAGAGTATCTCTCAATACAAATGACAGCCCAATTACAAGTACTCAACCCAATTGAACAAGATAAGAATGAAAATTACAATTGGGGTTTCTAGACAATATGAAATTTTGCACAATTGCTTGAATTTGATGAATAGATGTTTTCTTGAAGATCAATAGTAGTTGATGTAGCTTTTGGATGTCTCTTTTATACCTCATCATTGATTTCTAGCCGTTTGGGTGGTTGGAAACATAAATGGAGCCGTTGGAACCATCTCTTACCACCATAAGTGCACTTCTGCAGCTATGCGTATCAGTACGCGGGAAGGTGTATCGATACCTGTCTCAGAAAAGAAAGAGTCGTTGTGTTCAATAAATAAGGGGTATCGATACGCGCGTATGCGTATCGGTACGGGGTATCGAAACGGTAAAGGCCGTATCGATACCTTTTTCTCAACTTAGCTTACTGTCGATATCCGTATCGGTACGGGGGTTAGGCGTATCGATACGGGTCAACGACCTTTTAAAGTTTGGTTACCAACCAACTGACACCAACGGTCATATTTTTTAAACTGATTTATATTTAAAAATTATTAAGCCCGTATCGATACGAGGGTTTGCCGTATCGGTACGCTATTCAAACTCTTTAGGTTTTAACACAGGGGCGTATCGATACGAGGGTTTTCCGTATCGATACGTGTTCCGACAGTAGCCAAGTTTTGTAAAAAGGTATCGATACGCTTGGGAGTGTATCGATACACCTGAACGTTTTTCAATGGTTTGACCTTGGAACACTTAGAAAATATTTTGAGTTTGAGTTTTACAAATCAGTTTTAAAGTGTTGGTGTTTTAAAACTTATTAAGGGACTTATAAAAACAATTTTAAGTTTTTCAAATTGATCCTTAAAGATCTAATTATATCAAAATCAAACTTAGGTTTTACAATATCTCTTAGTTAAAATAGTGAAAATAACTTAGAATCACTACTTAATAAATACTTATTGTTTGTATTTACTTGATAATTTAATATAATTTAAAAAAAACTTTAAAATGTTACCAAATAATATAAAAACATAAAATAAACTTATTTCGTCAGAATAAAGTTTAAAAGGTTGTGAATACAATAAAGAACAAGAACAATGAATTGAGAGAAAAATAGAATTATTGTATTCATTCTCAATATTAAAGTGTGTACAATGCTTTCATCAAATCATTTTTTTTGATAATGAACCGACCTTTATTTATTATAAACTTAAAACCAAAAACGTAATAAATACAAAAAGACAAAAATAAAGCAAGGGAAAAGACATAAAGCAGATAAACGGCCAGTCGGTTCATCTCTCCACAAAACTCAGATAAGACAAACGATTGAATGTGAGGGAGAGAGAAAAACAGAGGGGGAAGATCTGAAAACCCCCAACGCTCCGAAGAAACAAACTCCGGCTGTACTCAAGGCGGTTCCGATAGTCTACGATCCGTCTCCGCCACAGCTAAGACCTCCGCCGGCGCGTCCTCAACCCAGAAGCGATCTTCGCCCGCGATTCGTGCCGCCTGTGCCAAAGCGTGCACCGTCCGATTACCTTCCCGGGGAACAAACTGAAACATGCAAGACTCAAAACCAGCGGCCAAAGCTTTGATGGACCAGGTAACAGATCGAATCTCTGATAAATCTTCCTCCGTTGAAAGTACCTTTTTGATGACGGTTTTTGAATCACTTTCGAGGATGATTTTCCGGAAGCCCAAATCTTGTGTGAAGAGGAGCCCATGCAAAACGGCCAGAGCCTCCGTGAAGAAGGATGAAGGGGACGAAGTAACTACTCTATACGCCGCACCTTGAACAGCCCCCGTGTCGTCTCTTACAACCATCCCCGTGAAAGAACTCGATGGGTTCTGAGGGAAGCTCGCGTCCGTATTAACCTTGACCCAGTCGAGTGGGGGACGAGACCAAAGGACCGACCCACTGGTGGTTGGATGAGAAAGCGTAACCCCAAGCGATCGAAATTCATAATCGTAGCCTCAGACAAAGGTAATTAGTTCTTCAGTCCTTTGCCAGATTTTGTCATGTAACCATTTGTTCCTTGCATGCCATAATGACCATATTGTGTAAGCTATTACCTCATTACTCAAATGCTTAATATTTAGAAAGAGCCAGTAAAGCCATTCTAGGAAGCTAGCTTGATCGATATCTGCAGGCCAGTGGACATTTAGTGTGGACCAAATATTTGCTGCATAGAAACAATCCCTACTGAAATGTAAAACAGATTCTTGGGACTGATTGCACTTAGGGCAAATAGGGACATTCGAAATCCTCCTATAGAATAGGTTACTCATAGTAGGAATTAAATTGCGACTACACTTTCATAGCGCTATGCGGACTTTAGTTGGACATCTGAGACTCCATAATCTTTTATAATAACTAATAAGCAAATTATCAGTAGGAGGGGTACCTTGTAGCATTCGGTACCCATTATGAACTGAATATACCCCACTTTTATCCCCACTCCACGCAAGACGGTCAGACTGAGGAACCAACGGTAGCTGAATTGATAAAAATAGCACCACGATCGCAATGAAGAAAAGTTGAACTGATCAGAGGGGTATTCCATTCAATTGAGTCTTCTGCCATAAGATGGTTGACTGTCAACAGCGAGTCAACTCTAGGGGTCAAAACCTTCGTATTCGGGAAGCCCGGTAACCAATAATCGTCCCATATGGATATGTTAAGGCCCAAGCCCACCCTCCACTTTAGACCAGACATTAGAAGCCCTTTAGCACTCCAAATAGACCTCCAGATGAGAGACGGATTGGACCCCAGGTTAGAATTCAGAAAGTCCGTATTAGAAAAATATTTGGCCCAAAATATACTGGCAGGAAGAGATCCAGGATTCTGTAAAAATCTCCAGCCTTGCTTAGCTAGCAAGGCAATATTAAATTTGCCAAGGTCTTTAAAACCCATACCCCCCTCTTCTTTCGAAAGACATAAGGAGCTCCAAGAGCACCAATGTATTCCCCTTCTCCCTGGGCCCTTGTGCCACCAGAAATGGGCCATTGAGGCTTCAAGTTGACTGCACAACGTTCTCGGGAGCAAAAAATAGGACATGGCATAAGTTGGGATAGACTGAAGCACAGATTTAATAAATACCTCACGACCCCCCATCGAAAGCCCTCGAATACACCAGTTCAACTTCTTTTTCTCGAACTTCTCTTTAAAACCCTTGAAAGCACTCATCTTATTTCGTCCTACCAAAGCTGGAAGGCCCAGATATTTCTCCGGATTGTCAGAGTTGGTTACACCCAAAATACCACAAATCTCCTCGCGCACGGGCCCAGCAACATTCGAACTGAAAAAAGCCCCTGATTTATCGTAGTTAATGAGCTGCCCTGATGCCTCGGCATAGGTTGACAGCATTTCTTTAATGAAATTAGCACTAGCTGCTGAGGCGTCACTAAAGATTAGTGAATCATCCGCAAAGAGTAAATGGGTCAGAACCGGGGCGTACCTATTAATCCTTGCACCAATGAAATTTCCGGATGAGTGAGCTAAATTAAGGAGAGTAGACAATCCTTCGCTACAAATCAGAAAAAGGTAGGGGCTAAGCGGATCTCCTTGTCTTAACCCACGGCTAGGAGAGAAGGATTGGCTGGAGAAACCATTAATGCTGACAGAGTAAGACACCGTTCGAACACAATTCATGATAACGGAAACCCATGAGGAATTGAAGCCCATTTTCAGCATCATATCTTCCAAAAACTGCCATTCCACCCTATCGTAGGCTTTTCTCATGTCCAACTTCAGTGCGAATTGGCCCACCGACCCGGATCTCCTGTTCTTAAAGGAATGAAGCATTTCATAAGCTATTAGGATGTTATCTGTGATAAGCCTGCCCGACAGAAAAGCACATTGGGCCTCACTAATACAAACATCCAAGAAACGTTTAAAACGATTGGCAAGCATCTTCGAAGCTATTTTATACAGGACGTTACATAGGCTAATGAGCCTGAATTGGGTCATATTGGACGGGTCCTTCACCTTAGGAATAAACACTATGCACGTCTCATTTATCTCCTGGAAATTAGCAAGACCACTAGCCAAAGAAATACAATATTCAGCTACCTCCCTCCCTGTAATATGCCAAAATTTCTGATAGAAGACGACTCCCAACCCATCTAAACCTGAGGCCTTTAATGGGTCCATTGCCTTTACTGCACCACAAACCTCCTCATAAGAATAAGGCTCATTTAAAGAGTCATTCATGGATTGAGTTATGCATTCACGAACACCGTCCAAAATTGCTTCAACATTATTGCAACCTTGCGACGTAAACAAATCCTGGAAATATTCAGAAGCAGTGTGAAGAATACCTTCATTATCGGAAATGGCAATACCCGAAGAGTTAACAATCTGCTTTATTCTGTTTTTCCGACGTCTTCCGAAAGCAAATTGGTGAAAAAAAGACGTGTTGCGATCTACATTCCTCAACCAGTTCGCACGTGCTCTCTGCTCCCAATACACCTCATCCTTGTCAGCCTCCATATTAAGAGAGAGCTTCGTTTCTATAATTTCTCCTAGAACTTCATCCGAAGGATCCATGTTCCATAATTGCTCTAACCTTTTCCGCAGATCTGCCACTGTGATAGATTTTAAACGGCGAATCTCACGGAACCAATTATTTAAACCTCTACACACGTGACTGAGGCGATTTGGAACTGGGCCTTCTGACTCATTCCATAGTTTTAGCACCTCCGACTCACAAGAATCTTCAGCTAGCCAGCATGCCTCAAACTTACAGGGCCAATTACGAGAGAGTCTTAAGGCACCCATAGTATCCAACAACAAAGGGCAATGGTCAGAAATTGAGTGAGTCATATGGTTAAGGGTAAAGTTTGGGAACAGCTCCCACCAACCCCCATTGCCGACTCCCATATCGAGCCATTCACGGATATTGTTAACTTGTGTACGACCCCTTTCCCATGTATACCAGCTTCTAGAAAATCCAATGTCGGATAAAGAACAGTCTGAAAGAGCCTCACGAAATTTTGCCATCTGTCTTTCACTTCGACGCAACCCTCTCTGCTTTTCATTGGCGTACATAATCTCATTGAAATCTCCTAACACCAACCAAGGGACCTCCGGGCTATCGTTAAGGTGACGAAACAAGTCCCAAGATGCCTCTTGAAGATGTTCTTCCGGAGCACCGTAGAAACCAGTGCACCGCCAGCAATTACCCTCACTATCTTCATTGATAAACACGTCGATATGCCGTGCCGAGAAAGACCGTAAAGAAATCGAAACCGAATCTTTCCAAGCAAAGGAGAGGCCTCCACTACGGCCCAACGAGCTAACTTCAATTCCATTATTAGTTTCGTCTCGCTAAAGAAAACTACAGAGGGGTTAAATTCTCTCAACGCGTGTCAGAGACGACGTACGTTCCGAGGGTCCCCCAAACCCAAGACGTTCCAGCATACCAACTTCATTGGGCCCGGCTAGCCTGCTCAACAGCAAGGCCTGCCGATAGATTAGCATTTGCCTCAGAAGAATCCAATTCAGAAGAAACTCCCGAGACCACCGTAGAAAGAACTCGTTGCCGCTTGAGCCCATCAATTTTAGTTAATGGGCTTTGTTCACTCTCCATACCCATCTCAACGTCAAAAATAGGATTCATAATGGGATGGCCCGAAAGAACTGATTTGCTGTCATTTACTGTCTGGTTGCTAGAATCACCCAGCACTAAAAGCTCTGATTTGCTTAAATTTTGGGGAGTAATAGGTTCCTTCAATTTTCCCCCTAAATAAGCTCCCCCAGAACCCAGACGCGCCAAATTTGCCGTGGTGGGATACTGGTTGCCAAAAATGGTACGGTCAGATTGTGTGTTCACACCACCCGTGGAATCCAGCAGATGGCTGACCTGAGAATCACCGCGCAACCAAACACTCGTCGGAATGGAGTTCCTCCTAGACGGGGCCCACAGTGAAATGTCCCACTCCAAAGGGAGGTCTTGATTCTCCGAAGAAAGGCGGATAGGACAAAAACCTTCTCCATGACCGATTCTACCACACAAGAAGCAAAATAAGCGAAGCTTTTCGTACTGGAAAAAGACAAAAGTTGACTTGCCCGATGGAAGACCCAGTTTCTTTTTACGTTTCAGGGGTTGACGTATATCCAGAGATACCCGAATCCTCATAATGCCTTTGTAACCAAGAGTAGTATCTTTAGTATCATAATCCCCAAAACGACCAAAAAAATTACCCAACTGCTTTGCCATATTCGTAGACATGAAACCATGCGGTAGATTAAGAACCAAAACCCAAAAGTCCACAAGAGCAAGGGGAACCAACGAAAGATCTTCCCCCTCAGATAGACGGTGAGTCACCAATAAATTCGAATTGAAAAACCAAGGCCCATTTTCCAGAATCCGATCGATGTCAATCGAATGAAAGAGGCGAAAGAGGAATCGATTTTCGCCCAGATCAGAAATGGAGATCCCTCCAACCGGGTGCCAAACGTTCGCCAAAGTCGCCTTCATGGAAACAAAATTGATAATACTGCTAGTGAGAAATGTCCCCATGAAACAGTGGGCAAAGGATACACCCTGACCCAAATCTTCAACTTGAACTGATAGCTTTTCTTCCTCCTCCCCCTTGATAGAGAGTGAAGCCAAGCCTGAGTCAATGGTATTCATCGGAACAGTAACCGGAAAGGACATCAACCGAGGAAAAAACAGAGAAGAAAAAAGAGAAAGCGTGCCACAAGGCAGAGAGAAAGCGTACCACAAGGCAGAGGAAAAGCTATACAGGGCCATTTTTATCCTAAAAGAAATGCCCAAATTATGCAACGATGCGTGACACCCTCAGATCATTTATTTATAGGCAGAAGTAGTATATAATACATGTAACTCTAATTAATGAAAATAACATTTTTAATGATAAAATAAGTTAAATCTTTTAGATAAAGTTTTTATCAAGATAGACATCCACATAGATAAATATACATCACACCCTCAGATGTCTATGAAGATAATATGCCTCGTTAAAACTTTATTAAGATAAAACTCAGTGAGAAAAAAAATATTTAGTGAAGGAAAAAAAGAGTACACGTATTTTTGATACACATAACATGTTGTCTCATTAAAAGCTTTACCAAAAAAATTCATTGGGACAAAAAATCGGTTAAGGGAAAAGAGTGCAACACGTATTTACTCCCCTCATGAATACATCACATAAGATTTTTGAATCTTCATAATTTAATCTTGAAAACTATTTTTCTGAAGATCGTGGGATAAAACTTTAGAGTAATATGTTTCATTTGATCATATTTGGTGTATCCACCTTTCGATTGAGATATAAATTTTACATTATCTCCACTCAAGATAGCTTGTAACTTATCTTGTGAAAGTAAATCACACATCTTATGAATATGTTGAATCAATGGTCTTAGCCAAAAATATTTTTGGCTTGCCTCATGCATAACAATTATTTCTACATAATTTGAGAAGATATCATTAAAGATGTAAAGGTAATGATCTTTGTAGCATTTAGATGGTATTTATGGACCAACTAATATATGGTGCTTCCAGACTAAGGATTTATTTATCTTTCTTTCGAAGATAAATTTATTCACATATGACAATCTTACAATCATTAGGATACTCAATAGATATACTTTAGCCATATTGAATATTCTTTATGATTCTTTCAACTTATGTCTATTCATAGACAAATACAATATTTAAGTGCTCGATCTTCAGGTCGAGACAAAATTTTATCTCAAGATTCTTTATCCAATTTGAAGCTCTTTAGGAGTTCTAATGATATTTAAATTATCATAATTAATCTTGATCCAAACTTCTTTATAAAATGCATAAGAAAATATGATCATTCTTATAGTATTTCCTCAATAAGCACTCACTAAGGCGATTATACCAAATGCACAAAAATAAAAATATTCAAGGGGACATATCTAAATAAATTTTATCAAAAATGTCCAAATGCACTTGCATTTTAAACCCTTCAAGGATAATTTTCCTTATATATATGGATCCACAAAATAAATAGAAGCATATAGTGGCAGATCTAGACCTCATTCGGTGCACTTGCAAATACTCTGCTCTTTTTCGGTGCCCCTATTTATGTCCCAACATTAAAAAATACTATAAAATTAAATTTCAAACCATAACCCTAAATTCTAAATACTAAACCCTACGCCCTATACCCTAAAAAAATACACCATACTCTAAATTTTATAAACTCTAATTATAAACCCTAACCTAAAACTCTAAAGGCTAGATGATTAGTATACCAGTAAGTTTGCACAGCATCTGCAACTAAAAGATGAAATTGTGTCCTTCAAACCAGAGTTTGACAACTTCAATTGGGATTTATTCATTTGAAGTTAAAGGCTGTACGTTAGAGTCAATAAATCGAGTGTCTGGGCCTTACTTATGGGGTAAATATGGAGAAGAGTATTGGTAACAATAATCATAGAGGATCCATAACCTTACGAAACTCATTCTTAGAACAACAGAAGCAGATTTGCAAACCCAAAAACATTGATAACTAAATCCATAGAGGCTACATAACCATTGAATCATAATCCCCGTAAATAAAATCTTTTCTCTGGGGTTGTATTGATAATGCTTTGGGGCGGAAAAGGGTGGCGAACCTATAGCAGTGGAAAGAGGGTCGGGATTAGGTGGTGAGCAGAGAAATAAAATATTTAAGTTTTGGGTAATATGTTGAAAAATAAAGTTTTGAAAGTTTGTGACTTAAATTAGAAATTAATTTTTTTTATTAACGGAGGTTAACGGTCAATGGACCAAAATAGACACGATTCAAAATGTAAGTGGCAAGAATGATCTTTTATGAATTCGGGTGACCAAAATAGAACAAACTCCAAATAAAAGGGACACGAGTAAAGATTACCCTTGAATTTATGGACTTGTCATAGCACTTAAAGGCTAAACCCATTCGCAAATTTCATCTTATACACTCTACTGAAGCTTCAAATCGATGACGATAATATTTTTTTGGGTAAACTACACCGGTGGTCCCCTAACTATTACCATATTCCTATTTTGGTCCCAAAACTATTTTTTTTCGCAAAATCGTCCCTTCTGTTACATAGTTCTCCTGTTTTAGTCCCCCGTCGTTAAAAACTAACAGAATTGCTGACGTGGAATTTTTTATTTATTTTTTAAATATTATTTTATTATTTTCTCTCTCCTATATATATATTATTTAAATTTTTTATTCAATTTAATGTCGTGGTGACACGTGTCACCACCATAAGAAAGAAAATAAATTGAATCTAAGGGGGGAGCTGGGATTCGAACCTGCACCCCCACGTCCCAAACCAACAGGTCGACCATTGGGCTAAACTACATTTGTTGACATATATTAGCACAACTTAGATTTAAAACAATCGAATGGGGACGCAGATGACATCTTCTTCCCCAAGCACGTCGGTATACCGTTACCGGAGAAACAGGTTACTTTAACTGCAATGTGAATATGGTGGAAAATATTTGAACCATAAACTAATTCTAATTTATAAATATATAATATGATCATATCTTGCCGAATCTCTTGTTTTGATTTAATAAAGTTAGATTAGTTTTATTTAAAGCCAAAGCTTGTCTTCACCAAATTAAAAAAAGATTCTGTCTTCAATAGGAGAAGTAAAAATGGCCAGCCGGCCCTGCACAACCAAAGTCGTCGACCGTAGCCATGTTTCTCCTCCGCCAGGATCTGTGGCCAATACCTTCCTTCCGCTGGCTTTCTTCGATTACCCATGGCTGCTTTGCCGTCCTATGCAACGCCTCTTCTTTTATGAGTTGCCTGCAACAACCAATTATGGGGAGTGACATAGCTGTGAACTGTGTTTGTAATTATGAAATTTCAGCTGTAATCGTACTGTAATTTTATGTGCTTTTCTTCATATACCCTGAATAATCTGTCTTCTGAGTTTGTGCTTTATTAGATAGGAGCTACGCAGAGTAGATTTGGAAATATACCCTTGTTATGAATTGTGTTTGTGAATTGCAATATTTAGTTTAATGACATTAATCTATTTTTATCAGTTAGCACAACCACATCAATTTTCCTTTATTTTAGGACTGGTTTCACAGGTTTCTTCATTACCTTGTCACCTGATAGAACACTCGTAAGCTGGGTGGCTATCAGTTTTTATGTCCTTTTTCTTTTGTATCTTTTACTCCACTTTTGATTTGTTGTTAATTGAAATCCAAAATCCCATGTGTTTTCTAGCATGTATAATGAGCTATGTAAGCAATTTCAGTTGTGCTAATATATGACAATAAATGTAGTTTAGCCCAATGGTCGACTTGTTGGTTTGGGACGTGGGGGGTGTGGGTTCGAATCCCAGCTCCCCCCTTAGGTTCAATTTATTTTCTTTCTTATATATAGGAGAGAGAAAATAATAAAATAATATTTAAAAAATAAATAAAAAATTCCACGTCAGCAATTCCGTTAGTTTTTAACGACGGGGGACTAAAACAGGAGAACTATGTAACAGAAGGGACGATTTTGCGAAAAAAAATAGTTTTGGGACCAAAATAGGAATATGGTAATAGTTAGGGGACCACCGGTGTAGTTTACCCTATTTTTTTTCTTTCTTAGTAAAATTATTGGAAACATCTTTAATGGTTTCCTCCTTTTTCTTTAAAGCTTCAAACATAGTGTATGCTTGATTATGAGAACTACCAACCTCACAAACATGAGTGTCCAATCTTTCTTTTTTGTTCCAAGATGACCAACCAATGGTAACAAAAGCATCACCTCTCTTTTTTGAGATTCATCAGATTTAAACAAATAACAATATTGACAATATGCAACATTTTTTTCCTATACTATATTCCAACCAATCACCATAAATATCATACCAGTATGAATTGAAACAACGATTAAATCCCCCAATGGCTTTTGAAGGAAAATAATGTTACGAGGTTGAAAAGGTTCTTTTAAAACATAATGCCTCATAATTTTCAATTTGGTTATCTGGATGGTACTCTGAATTTTTTTCCCTTTGTCCCGAATTAGCAGGGAGGTTGCTCAAATCAACACGATTGAACTTGGAGGGTTGTGCACACATTTGTGGTAGCCTACTTGCATCATTCTCATCTCTATCTCTGAGTTCTTGACTAGATTTTTCTTGGTTGTTTGATGTAAAATATTTAAAAAGGGTATTTTGAGGACGTTTAGATATCTGCATTAACAATTATAATCAGTAGCCATTCAATATAAATTCCAGTGAATCAATAAAATATTACAAAATTATGTTAAAAAACTTGCTATTGTCATTCTATCGCAACAAACAATCATTCTAAATTTCTTCTACAAACATTACTAATTTAAACACCATACAATTTAAATTATTGACTAATATTTAAAAATAACTACTATCAATTCAATATAATATCGAGAAAAGACTTTAATATTGTCTTCATATTTTCCCCAAAATATGATACCACCTAGATTATTCCCAAAATATTGTTGTTTCTACAGTAAAAGTGAAGTCAGATGCATTACAATCCGACTTTAAATAGTAAAATTCATTTTTCTGATTAAAAAATTAAAGTTGAAGGCATTACAATCTGTTGGTGTAAAATTCCTCGTCGTCGGTGGAGTCTTCTTCATCACTCCATGTTGGCACATATGCTTTCATTGAAGATGATCCCTTTTTGTTGAAGCGAGGGCAATTGTATTTGGTGTGTCCTTGGTTCTTGCATTCAAAGCTCTTGTGGGGATCCTCCATCTCCTTCTTTGATTCATGCTTGGATCCTTCCATTTCACTCTTCAAGAGATGGACTATCTCTTCATTTTCACTTTCCTCTTCTCTTGAATCTTCTTGATGGCTTGTAGAGGATTGAAGAGCAATGATTTTTACATCTATTCCTTGCTCTTTGATCTTCTTTTCCTTCTCTCTTCTTAAAGGTTGAGACATCAATTCATGGGTAAGTAAAGACCCGATGAGCTCATCAAGCTTGAGCTCCTTTAAGTTTTTAGCTTCAATGATTGTCGTCTTCTTTGACTCCCTGATTTAGGAAGTGAATAAATCAACTTTCAAACGAGCTTGTCTTCCAAAATCTTCTCCAAAAAACTTTAAGTTCATTGACGATTGTGGAGAACCGATCGAACATGCTTTTGATATCTTCATCCGGACTCATCTTGAAGTTTTTGTAGTTGAAGTTGAGTAAACCAATATTTGTATCCCTCACCTCGTTTGTACTTTCATGGATCACTTCAAGCTTATCCCAAACCTCCTTGGCACTATCATAAAAAGAGACTTTGGCATACTTCTCCGGTCCCGATGCACAAGATAGAATGTGTAAAGCCTTCGACTTTAGTTCATCTTCTTCTTGTCATCCACACTCCAATCTTGCCTTCTCCGTCGTGACAGGAAAAATCCTTCTTCAATAATGTCCCAAAGAAGGAAGTCGATGACCTTGATGAAGTACATCATCCTATTCTTCCAATTGACATAATGTTCACTGTTGAATAATAGAGGCTTATCGATTGATTGTGCCATGAACACTGCTTGATTAAATGGTTGATCGATCTTGTTGGGATAACCTCAATAGGATGTTAATCCTTCACGATTGAGCCTCGTTCTGATACCAATTGTTGAGCTCGAATTCCTCAACCGATTTGCTTGCCAAGCTGGTGGAGAAGTCTAATTTTAGGTGATGGTGGTGGAAGCTGTTAAGCGTGTAAAAGTACTATCATTTCACCCTTTTTTCTATGACAATTACTTCTAAATCTACACTCATTCGAATCACATTGTAGCCCTCCATGCATCAATCACATTGATCTTATCTTTATTATGCTTGATCCTTATATTCAGATTATTTGGTGAAAAAGATGCTACTTATGTGCGTGTTTGTGCATATGCAGATTTTGTCACTCACTGCTCGAGAAACCACTACCGCGAAAGTGAAGGAAAGAGAGGAGTGGAGCAGAATCATCACTCAACGGTCTATATCAAGCTATCTATTGAAGACAGTTTCTACTGAAGGAAGCTGAACCACGGGATAGAGCCTTGCTGAGCGGAAAAGACAGATAGACCGTTGCTGAGGCAAGCCACTGCCGAGACAATGACCTGATACACTCGACAATGGAGAAAATATGCAAAGTGGAGCACGTTTTGAAGAGCAGGAAAAGCTGAATTTTTCTATGGACTTTGTATGAAGATCGGACTGTGAGAAGACCATGAAAACGCCGAAGGAAGGTCAAGAGAAGATTCCACCCCAATGGGAGGATTTTAAGGAAAAAAGATATAATACTTTAAAAGAAGACCTTTTCTTTTAATGTGTTTAATTCTAAATTAACTTCCTTCTCAAGAAGGACTTGACCTCAACCTCCTCTATAAATATGAAGCAAAACCAACCATTGAGAAGACTTATCTTCGAGCTTTTGAGAGAATTTGTAGCGAGCTTTCATTATCATTATGTTTTAATTTCTTCTTAGGGTTTAGGTTGTGTTGTTTAGTAGTTGTGAGAAAACGATTGGATTTTGTTTAAGTTTTTGTTAATGCAATTTAGTTCAAGGTTTGCTTATTCTTGGTTCTTATTCTTGTTTTCGAGTGAATTGGGAGAGGATCTCGTTAACTATCTATTTGTCTAATATCATGAGAGTTAGACTCACGAAACGGATAAGCATGGTTTTTTATCCCAATCGGTGAAAACTAACTCAGCTTAGGGATAAGTTCGAGTTTCAACGGCTAAAAGAAGCGTAAGAATGGTTGGTGTTCATCCTTGGTTCACGCTGGGAGGTATTATTAAGGCCTGCACATCAGCACAATTTCGACTTAGGGATAAGTAGGAGCCACTGAAGGACGCTTTGCCGAACCTTGACGTTGTGCGCTACCGCCTCAGCAAGGGATTGCCGAGGTAGTTGCTTAACTTGTTGCCGCGACAATGACTTTGGTCTTTGCTGAGGCAATCCAGTGTTTGTTGCATTCGAAGACTGAGACAGTCTAATTGGTTGCCACACTATTACGCAATATAATCTGGCCCATTATCTCATCTTGATTACTCTACCTTTTAGTTTACTACCTTATTTTATTTTCTGCTTATTAGATTATTCTAAAAACTCCATCAATCACTTGTGTTCTTTACTTTTATTTCCTATTCAGTGCGAGGCAATAACATTGAAGGTTTCACCAATCCCTGTGGAGACGATACTCAATACTTATTACTTGAGACGTGTACACTTGCACAATTACGGGGCACTTTACACACGTAACAAGTTTTTGGCGCCGTTGCCGGGGATTGACAATAACAACTTTCAATTTTATTTTCTTGCACTTTTATTTTTAATTTTTCAAGCACTAATCAACTTTGGTTTTGCATTGGTGTATGACCAGAGAGAACCCAAATCATCCATTCTACGACCTTGATCCTGAAATCGGTCGTAGTTGCCAAAGACTCAAACAAAGGATAAGAGAATAGGTGACACGTAGAGCTGATGATGCTGATGATAATCGGATTGCCGACGGTGACCAGAATGCTGCGACAAGAGATGAAGAAAACCCGCCACTGCGATTTGCTCCAGTAAGAAAGCCAACCATTCGAGATTACTTAGAAGAAGATCTAAATGGACTGAATCCATGAGTTGTCACACCTGAGATAGAAGCTGCCCACTTTGAACTGAAGCCCGTAATGTTCAACATGATCAACACGATGGGGTAATTTGGTGGCTCAGCAACTGAAGATGCTAGACAACACCTCAAATCCTTTATGCAGATTTGCAATTCATTCAAAATACAGGGAGTCCGTGAGGACATTTTGAGGCTAAAATTGTTCCCCTATTCACTGAGGGATAGGGAAAAAACCTGGTTAAATAGCTCTCTAGTAGGATCAATTGGATCTTGGAGTGACTTATGTCGTGATTTCCTTGCTCGTTTTAATCCTACAAATTTAACTGATAAATTGCGTAACGAAATCACTTATTTTTGACAGGCTGATGATGAATCCATGTATGAGGCTTGAGAACGATACAAAGAGCTGTTACATAAATGGCCCATAAACAGATTCCCATTGTGGACACATGTGACAATGTTCTACAATGCTGTCAACACGACAACAAGGATGGTGCTTGATGCCTCAGCAAATGGCATACTCCTAGACAAGCCACCGGAGGAAACAATGGAGATCCTGAATAGACTGGCCAAAAACGACTATCAGTTCCTAACAACCAGAAGTGGAGGAATTAGACGCCAACCCACAGTAAACAAAATAGAGTCCTCGAACTCAATTTCGTCCCAAATAGCCACTTTGACCAAGTTGGTCATGAACATGCAAAAGCAAAATAATCACCAAGAGGTCAAGGTAATGGAATTATTTTGTGAAAACTATGGGGGTAACCATGTAACACCCCTAACCCAGGTTAGGAGCTAGGAGTGTTACGATGCAGATTCGATTCAATTAATCAGACAATTAGACATTTGAGTGGGCCAATTATTTTTTTCCTTATCTTAACTTATCATATACCAATCATATGATCATTGAACATTAACCAAAATCACCTAAGGCATTCGACAAATCTAATTAGAACCAAACAACCAATTATCCAACATGTATCTATCATATAAACATTCAAATCTCTTAAACCATCATCCTATGTACTAAGAAGCATTCAACCATATAATTAAACATGAATACATTCCCAATTATCATTTGAATCACCTTAATATTATACTACCATGAAACTATGTGATCATAATTTAATTAACTACTTCCCTTCTTAGCCTAATTTACAATCGACACTCATGTAAAAACATACAAACATCTTGTTTAACTTTTAATTCAAGTTACTAACCTAACCATTCATTACTTGTAAGCATACGAATTCAATCAAACATGATAACCAAACAACCATGATCATCAAACATATCAAACCAAACATTTAGAGCTTTATTTACATACCCAAAATCGAGTGTCTTACATACGTAACTTACTTTCAAAACAAGTTATCTCATGACTTTAACATTATGTCTACAAACTATATGCAACTAGCCACCTTCTAGGAGTTAAAGATAAAGCTAATATCATACTTGTTTTCCTTGTTTGTGTTGCTCCCGGATCAAAATCAGATAGCTTTCGGAGATCCAAAACCTGTTTGTTTTGGAGGAAGGAAATAAGAGGTGGTAAGTACATTATGTACTTAGTGAGGTGATTCTTATAACTAGCCATTTCATTTTAAAGTCTTGTTTAATCTTGTAAGGTTACCTAACTAGGCTTCAGAGTTTACTTAGCTAGTATACTTCATGCATAAGTAGGCCTAACTATTTCACTTGCCATTCAAGTAACATCAAATACACTTGAAAATAACCATGCTTCAATACAAGCAACCAATCCAGTTTAATACTCAATCAAAACATATCAAAACAATTTACAAATGGTTACATTCAACCATGTCAAACAAACATTTCATTCCATTTTCTTCATTTCATTCGAATAGGCTTTAGCACCATTGTGCATTCATTCAACTCATTTTATCATGTATTTTCATATAACATATCACGTAATTATGTAACCAAATTCATGTCATCCATTATGGGTCACTACCCAAATCACATATCAAGACATATAACTTATAACATGTCACTTATAATATTAACTTTTCATGTAAGTCTTATTCAAAGATCTTATTGTTTTGCCTTGGTTGAGTAGTAGACTAGGTAATCAAGTCAATCGTATAACGTATAACATTGGATACCCAAGGTATCAAGGTGTTTCAACACCACATATCATGTAATCGTGTAAAAGATGCATAAGCATCAATGGTGACTTACCACCAATCATATAATAAGGCGACTAACCACCTTGCAGGTTTATAGGTGACTAACCACCATCCTGATCATGTAAAAGAGCTCAATGACTCTAAGGCATGCCCTTCTACCTAAAGACCACTAATCACACAAGGTCTTATATAGTCTTTTAAGTCTTTAAACCAAACAACCAAGTTGTTTACAAACATCAAACAAAGCTATATGATCATCTAATGTTCACATTTTGATTAATTCATGTAAGATTATTCAACCACTAATTTCCAACAAGCATTAGGCAACATTTCACTCAACTCATGCTTCAAAAATAGTAGAATAACATTATACAATCAACCATTTCAAAGGGCACAACATTCATGCTTCAATCCATTTCAAAACACTAGCTACTTGTAACTAACAACTAGCATTTCATAATCATTTAATTCATTTCCTTTAACCTTCTTCCAATTCCATTTTAATTTACCAATATAACTTAGATTCATTTCATGCATCTTGTGATTTCAACAAAAAATTTAAAGAAGAGTTTAAGACACTAGTCTTAACCCTAAAGGCAACCAACTCACAATACTCTAAAGCTTAGTTGGAATCCTTGATTAACAAGCCCTTTCCCCTCTTGCTAGCTTGATCAAGCCTTGATTACTTCAACAATTCTTCTCCAATTTGGTCTTAAACAATAAAAAATCAGCATAAAATACATATTAGAATTCATTCCAATCATATCCAACCATATAAACCAATATAAACTCAATGGATTATGAAACTGCCCCTATTCTGGCAGTTTGAGCATCTTATACTAATCTGTCCATAACGTTTTACACACAACTCCAAATTAGAAGTTTTTTTACCATTATAGAAAGCTTATTTACACAACTTTAATTATATATATGTCTCATATTTTTCCCATTCCTACATCAATATAGTTTAATACTTTAATACAAGGCATTTATATCGGCCTAATTTGTCCATTGTTTACAATATGTAAATTTAGTGACCATTTAACCTATGATCCATTTCACATTTGATTCTGAGTTTTTAAACACTTTTAAACACATCTAATAAAATTATTATCAAGTTCCAGTAGCTTCAAAAACAAGGCATTAAGGTCCCTTAATTTACCATTTTTCTAGATTAGTCCAAACTAGTCATTTAACCATATTATTGACTTTAAACACTAATTCCAAGTCATTAATCACTCTAAACATGATACTAACCATACATTACCAATTTCCCCTATTTCATAACAATTTCTCCAAATTTTATAATCATCAAAATAACCCCTAAACAATTCCAAAATTCAATTTTGATTCAGACCGTTTCCAGATTCATTTCAAAAGTGACCAATTTACTTCTAACAGATTTTCCAGTCATTCTAACATCATTTCCAGTCATGTAAGACCTCTATCTTATAATAGTTTTCATCTTTTACAACTTTGTTCTACAGAAATTTTTTTAATTCGAACTCTACCATGGCCAAAAATCCATTTTAATCCAGGGTATATTCAAAGTGCAAAACTGGGCAGTTTTGTATCCTAGTCTTCATGCATGCAAATTTCCAGCATTTTAATCATTCTAACTTGTTCTAATTGCTTATAACTCATCATTAAACATTTATAAACATGAATTTCAATATATCACATCCAATACATCAACCAAATATCAACAAGAACATCATATAATTGCATAGACAGAATCGATACTTACATAACAATATGCATGAACTTCTATTATCTCTTACTCTTAAACTCCATCACATGCATGTAATTTTCTCTCACTAGATTTCCAGAATTCAAGTGATTAAGCTTTCTCTCTCTATTGTCTATGGTAACTGGTTCAAAACAATGAAAAGGAGAAGATAGAGAAATGGTGATAACAACACTTGAACAAGTGTTAATCCAATTCTTTAGAGCTGGCCGACTGTCATTGTTTTACAATGACACATGGATCTCTTTATAGCCAAGTGAATACCACTTACACATATAAGGTATTTTAATTATTAATAATATATTATAATAACATAATGTATATATATATATATGTATTTCTTATATATATTAATACATGTACAAACCGGTCACCAAACATATATACATATATAAACATCCTTTTAATTTCTAATTCCCCCGAAAAATTTATATGTATACTTTTCTTAAGTTCAATTCTATAAATTATGAGTTCATACACTCTTTAATCTAATAATCATTTTAGGATTAATCAATTAGTTATATTATCGATTCTAATTTCATAGAATTTATTCTAAGGTACTTTTATGGTGTTACAAACCATGTTTCTTTTAAATGTCCACAGAATCCAGAGTCGAGCTTTTACGTTGGAAACTACAACCGAAACAAAAATGCGATGTCCAACACCTACAACCTGGCCTAGAGAAACATCCCAACTTCTCATGGAGCAACCCTAAAAATGCCATGAATCATAATGATCATAATGCTCCAGCACAGGGATTCCAACAGAACATGCCGCGACAACAAATGTTTCAGCAGCAGCAAATGCTAGCCAGTTCCTTGGAACATTCCTTAAATGCTTTTATGTCTCAAACTAGTGCTTATATTTCTAGTAATGATAGATTTACAAAGAAAACTGAAGCTTTCATGGATAAGACTTAGATGAGGATGCAAAACCATGAAGCAACCCTGAAGTACCTAGAGACCCAAGTGGGGCAATTTGCCCAGATCCTGAACACCAGACCAATGGGAGGGTTGCCAAGCAATACTGAAGTCGCCAAGGGAGCAACTCATGAACAGTGCAATGCAATCAGTACAAGGAGTGACAAGAAGCTCAAGGAACCCCATGCTAATGAAAATGAGGAGACCAAATCAAAGGAATCGATTTTCGCAGCAAAGCCTAACAACATTGCCTCGACAGTGCCTGACTCTGATGCCTCGGCAGTGCCTTACCATACTGTCGCGACAGAGTCTGGAAAAGATACTAAGGAAAATCAGAAGACAGTTGAACAAACAGATTCCATACCTCAAATCAAATTCCCAAGGAAGGAAAGAATAGAGGACATTCGTCTACCTCTACCATTCCAACAAAGACTGAAACAACAAAAGCAGGAGTACCAATTCAAGAAATTTCTAGACATCTTGAAGCAAGTACACATCAACCTGCCCTTGGTGGAAGCGATCAAACAGATCCCAAACTATGCCAAGTTCCTCAAGGACATTGTCTCAAAACGAAAAAGGATTGGGGAATTTGAAACTGTTGCCGTGACAGAAGAATTTATGACGATGCTACACAATCGGATGCCACCCAAGCTTAAGGACCCTGACAGTTTTATCATACCATGTGCAATTGGAAATCGCTATGTCGGAAGAGCAATGTGTGATTTAAGAGCAAGCATGTAACACCCCAAAATCTGGTCTAGCCGGAACTAGGTTCCGGTGATCGAAAATTTCTTAAATAAACATTGTATTGGCTAGCTAATTATCGATATTGAACTCTAGTTGAGTTAAACCATCGTTATTGGACCTTATTGAATAATATCGGGATCATATTAGTGGCTATATTGTGAAAATTTGGAACTTGGAGACAACCTTATAAAGTATTGTGAATCTAGGGGTTTAATCTTGCGATTAGTCCATTTTCCTTTAAAATTTCCCCTACATGGGAATATCTGGAGAGTTTTCTTCAAAGGAAGGAAACCTATGTTATTAAAAATCTATAGAATAGCTAAAAGAAATTAACTTACCCGATTTCAGGAGAAAGCTAGCACCTCTCCATCTTTGTCATCTTCATCACCTACCTCCAAACACACACCTCCATTGGAGAAGTTTTAAGCTTTACTATTTATTCATTCCATAGATATCGAATCGTAGCTATCGTTCGGGTAAGCAATCATCCTTAAACAATCGTTAGATTCCATGGATATATCGAGCTTAAACTTAAGCTAGGGTTTTGACCATCCATGGATATTTCATCATTAGTGTTTATATTGAAGTCTGATTTCGATTTTGATATCGTTGTATTGATTTTAATATCGAAATTTCGATCCTAATAGTTTTCTATTGACTTTCTAGCTTAAAAAGTGGAGAAAGAGGTTTCACCGTCTCCATCTCAAGCTAGGAACAAGGGGATTGTTATCCGAGAGCCTTGAAAGCTTCAGATTGCTAAGGTGAGTGTAGTCGAGGTCTTAGGTTTGGGCGAAAGGCCTTCCCGGATCATTATTTGATAATTTAGATTACATCGCTAACATTGTTGTTGAAGAAATTGCATTAGATGGTTAATCAGACACTTTGGTAAGTTTCGGTAAGTTTGTTATTGAACATCGGATATAGTCATTGATATTGTCATTGTGCATTGTCATTGATATAGTAATTGTCATCGGATTATTGTATAGAAATCATTGAACATTGATATTGGCATTGGATTATAATATATTGAAGATGAGATACATATATGTTTGTCATTGGTAATATTGAAATCATCTGACATTGGAATACTATTGATTATTGAAATGGATATGAACATTGGAACCTTGGATTTGAATAGACATTGGATACAATTGGCATGCCATATAATTCATGAGCTTAGTGTACGGGTGGACTACGGTTCTAAGGCCATGGCCTATATTGATTTGGCAAGGTAGAGGGATGTGTATTGATATTGGTCATATTGGCGAGGCGGAGGGATCAGACCATTCGTTGATTTGGCAAGGTGTAGGAATTCGCGTATCCATTATCTTGATTCAATCCAAGGATTAATGATGAAATGAAAATGCTAAACATTGTATATTGATGCATAGCTTTGACATTGATAAGCATGAGATTATGCATATTGATATTTGATATAATGTTGTTCATATTGTTTATGACTACCTCACTAGGCAAGGTATGCCTAACGTGTCTCATCTCATGCATTTTCAGGTTGAAAGATCAAGAGTCGAAAGATCGGATTTGGCTAGGCAAGACAAGTCACTACATGCCTCAAAGTAATGTGTTTTTGTCCTATAAACTCCTAGGAATGTGGCAAAGTAGTTGAACTAGTCATTTGTGCCTATTTTGATGTGTTGGTGTAATGCTTAAATTGTAATATGGTATGTGGCTCTAAATGGCCTTTTTGGTTGGCTTAAAGTATTATAAAAATGCATAGTTGGCTCAAAAAGGTAAAAACGTAGTAAACATATTTATATGATCATGAAATTTGGCATACTAGAAGTTTATATCATTGAAATGTTATGTGTAAAGTTTTGTTGCATTTGGACATCGTTCGGTAGGTCAAATCGAATAAAACTAGCAAGAATATGTCATTTCAGGTCAGGCTGTATCGAAATGGGTGATGGCGTTTCAATACGGGTAAGCACAGTTTGGTCTGAGAAATAGGGTGTATCGGAACGGTTCATGGCTGTTTCGAAACATTTCGTCTCTGGAATTCCTCATTTCGATACATGTTTATAGCGTATCGAAATGGGTAAAAGAAAATGTCAAAGTCAAAGAAGGTCAACCCGTTTCGATATAGGTCATGCCCGTATCGATACGGTCTAAAGAGTAAAGTTAACACAAGTTGACCATCGTTCACCCGTTTTGAAATAACTTAGGGTGTTTCGATACAGGGTTAGTTAAGTTGGTTAAGGGCCCTATTAAACAGATTGTCAGTTTCACAGTCGAGTCACTGAATATCGTAAGGTTAAATTGAGTGAACTAATAACCTCTAAATTGAATGAAATTTTACTGACATGTTATTAAGGTAGTGAATTTCGAAGTAATAAAATCAATTACAAAGAAGAACCCCTAGTTTGTCAGATTTACAAATTGGCTCCTAAAACTTGAATATTTGTGATCTAACCCTTGAATGATTAATCATTTCTTATTTGTGTAATTTGGACTGTGTTATTTGGTACTAATGATTCGATGTATGTTGTGGTTGAAAGAGCTTTTGACAAAAAGAAATTTATTGCACCGATTTCTGTATTGATCATCGGCTACACCTTCCGACCCGGTTCTCGACCAGACTGGGAAGGGGGTGTTACAATTGTGGTATCAGAGCTAGAGTTTAGTCGATTCTAGGACTAAACCGAAGCTTATTGCATTTCTATTGTGTTACTTTTCCAACTAGGAGTTTTATATTGCATATATTGTGACTTGTCGACTAATTCGATCTTTCATATAGATATGTCTGAGACAAACAAAGCTCATATAGACAAGCTTGCTACTGGCTCCTCGACACATGGCGAGGAGATTAGAAGAAGAAATCCTCAAAACCCACCGCAACCACAAGACCCTCCTGTTCAGGGTACTGAGCCTGCAACACCTACCGCTCATGCCGAATGTTACCAGAACATGGCTAATATGTTCAAACAGTTTATGGTTGCGATGCAAGCAACACCATCTATTCATCCTACCCCTCATGTTGTCTAGTATGTTCATGCCCTTGTGGACAAGTTAGCTTCACTCCGAGCCTATTCCTTTACCGGACATAATGATGATAATCCTAGAGTTGCTGAATACTGGCTAGATAACACGCTACGTATCTTGAGCAAGCAGTTGCAGTGTTCAGATGAACACAAGTTGGAGTGTGCTATTGCATTATTGACCGATGAAGCTCTCATGTGGTGGGAAACCACTATTCTCACTGCTCCTGAAGAATCGGTTACTTGGGAGTTCTTTCTCCGAGAATTCTGGAACAAGTACATTAGTGGATATTATCTCGTGGAAAGGCAGAACACCTTCCTCCATTTGAGGCAGGGTAGGCGACCTATCGAGCAATATCTCCATGATTTCTGCAAATATTGCCAATACGGAGCAGAATTTATAAAGAAAGAGGAAGACAAGTGCAGAATGTTTATAGCTAGCCTTAGCGATGAGCTATGTCCTATGTTTACGACCCTTGGTATCACCAACTTTCAGAATCTGGTGAACCCGGTCAAGGCCACTGAAGCTGCCTAGAGAGCTCAACGAGCTGGTGGGTCTTGAAAGTTCGAGAAAAGATTCAGAGATGATTCTCGATTTCCAAGATGGAATAAGAAGGGGAGATATCAAGGCCCCAAACAGAATATCTATCCATAGCCCTCCTATTCGGGGAACATTGAGAGACCTTAGTCTGTGACGCAATCTTTTGCTAAAGCCGCGTCCGTTGATAGCACTGGAGGTTCGAATAGAAGCAACTAGCATCCCCTTTGTAATTATTGTCAGAATAGGCACCCAACGGGACAATGCCGTAAGCAGAATAGAGCTTGTTACTATTGTGGTGAGCAAGGTCACTTTATACATGACTATCCTTCGAATGCAACCAAATCTATTGCTACACCGACTATTGATGCTTCTCCTGCGCGATTTTTTAGAGGTAAAGGGATGAAGCAAGGATCATCGGGAACCTTCAGACGATCGAGTGAACCGAGGAAACCCTTTAAAAAACAAGATTCGAAAGCTCCTGCTCAAATGTATCATGTGAGGAACAGAGAAGAAGAAGATGAACTTGATGTTATTTCAGGTACCATTGAGTTATATTCACATCCTTTATATGCATTGATTAACCCTGGTTCTACTCATTCCTTTATAAGCATCGTTGTAGCTAAGAAGTATAACATGTCTTTTGAACCATTAGCATCGAGAATTTTTGTAATCAATCCCCTAGGAGATTGTGTCACTATAAGGGTAGTGTGCAAGAACCACCCCTTAATGATTCAAGGGATTCCTTTTTTGGCCGATTTGTTGTCTCTACCGATCCATGAGTTTGATGTCATCCTAGGATTAGATTGGCTTAGTGAGCATCAAGCATGGGTAGATTGTTGTAAAAGAAATTTGTACCATCGAGGTTTGGGCAAAGAAAGTGTTGTATTGATGAATGCGAGGAATCCATCATTGTATGCTTTGACATTGGAATCCAAAGGTGAACCACAACTACAAGGCATTGACACTGTATGTGAATTTCCTGATGTCTTCCCCGATGAACTTCCGGGATTGCCCCCAACCCACGAAGTGGGATTTGACATCGAGGTGCAACCTGGGACTGCTCCAGTTTCCATTGCACCATATCAGATGGAAGCTGTGGATTTGCTAGAATTAAAGGCTCAGGTTCAAGACCTATTGAGCAAGGGTTTCATTCAACCGAGCTCTTCACCCTTAGGAGCTCCGGTTCTCTTTGTTAAGAAGAAGGATGGTTCTATGCGATTGTGCATCGACTACAGACAGTTGAATAAAGTAACCATCAAGAACAAATATCCATTGCCAAGAATAGACGACCTGTTCGATCAACTAAAAGATGCTTATGTGTTTTCAAAGATTGACTTAAGGTCAGGGTACTATCAAATGAGGGTTAAGGAGTGTGATGTGCCAAAGACTGCCTTCCGTACAAGATACGTACACTATGAATTCTTGGTTATGCTCTTTGGGATAACCAATGCACTGGCCGCATTTATGGATTTGATGAATTGGGTCTTTCGGCCCTATCTTGACAAGTTCGTAGTAGTGTTTCTAGATGATATATTGATCTATTCCAAGAATGAAGCGGAACATCGAGATCATCTTCGTATTGTACTTTAGACCCTGAGAGAGAAGCAATTGTACGCGAAGTTCTCTAAGTGTGAGTTCTGGCTCATTAAAGTTTCCTTTCTGGGGTATATCGTGTCGACTTCGGGTATTTAGGTAGATCTGAAGAAAATCCAAGCCATTGTAGAATGGCATCCACCGAAGAACACTGGTGAAGTCAAAAGCTTCCTTGGGCTTGCTGGCTATTATCGCAGATTTGTAAAAGGATTTTCTATAATAGCCACTCCTTTAACCAAATTATTGAGGAAGCAAGCTCATTTCAATTGGATCGAGGTTCAACAACGAAGCTTCGATCAATTGAAACAAGTGGTGACTCATGCACTAGTCCTAACCCAACCCGAGTCTGGCAAGGACTACACAGTTTATAGTGATGCATCGCATCTCAGGTTAGGATGTGTATTGATGCAAGAAGGCAAGGTTATTGCTTACGCTTCGAGACAACTTAAGCCACACGAGATAAATTATCCCACCCACAACCTTGAATTGGTTGTAGTTGTCTTCGCATTAAAAATCATGAGACATTATCTTTACAGAGAGAAATGCTATCTTTTCACCGACCATAAAAGCCTCATATATTTTTTGACCCAAAAAGAGTTGAACCTTCAACAACGGAGGTGGATGGAACTTTTTAAAGATTACGACCTGGTCATTGATTACCATTTGGGCAAGGCCAATGTTGTAGCTGATGCACTCAGCCACAAATCTTCGACTGGTAAGCATTGACAATAAACTTGAAGTTATATGTATTGTGAAGAACATTAACTCATCGTAATATTGTTATATTGTATCCCCTCGAGCAATTAACGCTCACTTCTGACTTCGGAAGCATTATTGTCTTGTAGCTGATCTTCAAGTTCAGTCTACCATCGTCTCGCGAATCAAGGATTTGCAAGAACAAGATCCTGAGGTTCAAACCATTGTCTCTAAGCTATCAGATAACTCTGATTTTGGAATAAACTCTGAAGGACTCTTATGATTTCATGAACAAGTTTGTGTACCTAATGATGAATCCCTTCGCATCGATATCCTTTCTGAAGCTCATTCAAGTTCTTTTTCCGTTTACTTTGGGTCAGTGAAGATGTATAAAGACCTACGTGAACTCTATTGGTGGCTGGGCATGAAGCAGGCGATAGTTGATTTCATTTCCAAGTGCCTCACGTGCCAACATGTTAAGGCAGAACATTGTGCTCCTACTGGACTATTACATCCTATCGATCCATCGAAATGGAAATGGGAAAAGATAACTATGGATTTTTTAGTGGTCTACCGTTATCTCATACAAAGCATGATGCTATATGGGTCATTGTAGATCATTTCACGAAGTCAGCTCATTTTATACCGGTTAGAATAGACTATGGTCTCCCTAAATTAGCTAACTTGTATATCAAGGAAGTAATCCGACTCCACATAGTACGTAAGTCTATCATCTCCGATCGAGATTCTCGATTTGCATCTCAGTTTTGGAGGACCTTACAAGGAGCTCTGGGCACCAGAGTTAATCTTAGCATAGCTTTTCACCCTCAATCCGATGGTCAGTCAGAAAGGGAAATCCATGTAAATCATCGAAAAATCTATCCATTGAAAATATTAGAAGTTTGCATTGTCATTGAACCTTTCTATACAGATCTTAGAAGACATGCTTCGGGCATGCATTATCGACTTTTGTGGAACTTGGGAAAAATCTCTACCTCTAGTTAAGTTTGTTTACAACAACAACTACCAAGCTTCCATTCAAATGGCCCCGTATGAAGTGTTGTATGGTAGACGGTGCAAGACTCTATTGTGTTGGTCGGAGCTTGGTGAGGGCAAGATGTTAGGCCCTGACTTTCTTCGAGAAACTTAAGAGTGAGTCGCTATGATTCACGATCGTTTAAAGGCAGCCTTTGATTGACAAAAGGCTTACGCTGATCTTAAAAGAAGAGACATTAAGTACAAAGTTGGTGAGAAAGCCTTCCTTAAAGTGTCACCGTGGAAGGAAGTCTTAAGATTTGGCAAAAAGGGAAAATTGAGTCCCCGATTCATTGGAACCTTTGCAGTTATTAAAAGAGTTGGCCCAGTGGCATATCGGCTATTGCTACCCTCAAAATTGAGTAAAATCCATGATGTCTTCCATGTATCGATGCTCCAGAAGTATCGTTCTGATCCCTCACACATTGTGGAACATGAATTTGTGGAAATTCGACCAAATCTGTCCTACGAAGAGGAACCGGTCCAAATTCTTGATAGAGAAGTTAACAGACTTCGCAACAAAACACTATCGTTGGTTTAAGTGCTCTAGAGGAGCCACACCGTTGAGGAAGCCACTTGGGAACCTGAAGAGACCATGAAACAATAGTATCCGCATCTCTTCGGTTTAGGTAAAAATTTGAGGACGGATTTTTCTTAAGGGGGAGAGTTGTAACACCCCAAAATCCGGTCTAGCCGAAACTAGGTTCCGGTGATCGGAAATTTCTTAACTAAACGTTGTATTGGATAGCTAATTATCGATATGGAACTCTAATTGAGTTAAACCATCGTTATTGGACCTTATTGATTAGTATCAGGATCATATTAGTGGCTATATTGTGAAAATTTGGAACTTGGAGACAACCTTATAAAGTATTGTGAATCTAGGGACTAATCTTGCGATTAGCCCCATTTCTCTTAAAATTTCTCCTATGTGGAAATATCTGGAGAGTTTCCTTCAAAGGAAGGAAACCTATGTTATTAAAAAGCTATAGAATAGCTAAAAGAAATTAACTTACCCGATTTCAAGAGAAAGCGAGCACGTCTCCATCTTTGTCATCTTCATCACCTACCTCCAAGCACACACCTCCATTGGAGAAGTTTTAATCTTTGATATTTCTTCGTTCCATAGATATCGAATCGTAGTTATCGTTTGGGTAAGCAATAATCCTTAAACAATCGTTGGATTCCATGGATATATATCGAGCTTAAACTTAAGCTAGGGTTATAACCATCCATGGATATTTCATCATTAGTGTTTATATTGAAGTCGAATATCTATTTTGATATCGTTGTATTGATTTTGATATCAAAATATCAAGCCTAATAGTTTTCTATTGACTTTCTAGCTCAAGAAGTGGAGAAAGAGGTTTCACCGTCCCCATCTCAAGATAGGAACAAGGGGATTGTTATCCGAGAGCCTTGAAAGCTTCGAATTGCTAAGGTGAGTGTAGTCGGAGTCTCGAGTTTGGGCGAAAAATCTTCTCGGATCATTATTTGATAATTTAGATTACATCGCTAACATTGTTGTTGAAGAAATTGCATTGGATGGTTAATCGGACACTTTGGTAAATGTCAGTAAGTTTGTTATTGAACATCGGATATAGTCATTGATATTGCCATTGTGCATTGTCATTGATATAGTAATTGTCATCGGATTATTGTATAGAAATCATTGAACATTGATATTGACATTGGATTATGATATATTGAAGATGAGATACATATATGTTTGTCATTGGTAATATTGAAATCATCGGACATTAGAATACTATTGATTATTGAAATGGATATGAACATTGGAACCTTAGATTTGAATAAACATTGGATACAATTGGCATGCCATAGAATCCCTAAGCTCAATGTACGAGTGGACTACGGTTTTAAGGCTACGACCTATATTGATTTGTCGAGGCGGAGGGATGTGTATTGATATTGGTCATATTGGCGAGTCGGAGTGATCATACCATTTATTGATTTAGCGAGGTGTAGGAATTCACGTATCCATTATCTTGATTCAATCCAAGGATTAATGATGAAATGGAAATGCTAAACATTGTATATTGATGCATAGCTTTGACATTGATAAGCATGAGATTATGCATATTGATATTTGATATAATGTTGTTCATATTGTTTATGACTACCTCACTAGGCAAGGTATGCCTAACATGTCTCATCTCATGCATTTTTAGGTTGAAAGATCGAGAGTCGGAAGATCAGATTTGGCTAGGCAAGACAAGTCACTACAAGCCTCAGAGTAATGTGTTTTTGACTTATAAACTCCTAGGAAGGTGGCAAAGTAGTTGAACTAGTCATTTGTGCCTATTTTGATGTGTTGGTGTAATGCTTAAGTTGTAATATGGTATGTGGCCCTAAATAGCCTTTTTGGTTGACTTAAAGTAGTATAAAAATGCATTGTTGGCTCAAAAAGGTAAAAATATAGTAAACGTATTTATATGATCATGAAATTTGGCATACTAGAAGTTTATATAATTTAAATGCTTTGTGTAAATTTTCGTTGCATTTGGAAATCGTTCGGTAGGTCAAATCGAATAAAAACTAACAAAAACCTATCATTTCAGGTCAAGCCGTATCGAAACGGGTGATGGCGTTTCGATACGGGTAAGCATAGTTTGGTCTAAGAAATAGGGTGTATCGTAACGGTTTATGGCTTTTTCGAAACATTTCATCTCGTGAATTCCTCCTTTCGATACAGGTTTATAGCGTATCGAAACGCATCAAAGTCAAAGAAGGTTAACCCGTTTCGGTACATGTCATGCCTGTATCGATACGTTCTAAAGAGTAAAGTCAACACAAGTTGACCATCGTTCACCCATTTCGAAACAACTTAGGGTGTTTCGATACGAGTTTAGTTAACTTGGTTAAGGGCCTATTAAACAGATTGTCAGTTTCACAGTCTAGTCACTGAATATTGTAAGGTTAAATTGATTGAAATAATGACCTCTAAATTGAATGAAATTTTGCTGAAACGTTATTAAGGTAGTGAATTTCGATGTAATAAAATCAATTACACAGAAGGACCCCTAGTTTGTCAGATTTACAAATTGGCCCCTAAAATTTGTAACATTTGTGATCTAACCCTTGAATGATTAATCATTGCTTATTTGTGTAATTTGGACTGAGTTATTTTGTAGTAATGATTCGATGTATGTTGTGGCTGAAAGAGCTAATGATAAAATGAAATTTATTGCATCGGTTTCTGTATTGATCATCTGCTACACCTTCCGACTCGGTTCTTGACCAGACCGGGAAGGGGGTGTTACAAAGCATAAACTTGATGCCTAAGTCAGTCTTACAGAAATTGGGAATTGGAAAGGCCAGACCTACCACCATAATGTTGCAGCTTGTCGATAGATCCTATGTGCAACCAGAAGGGAAAATTGAGGACATATTGGTAAAAGTTGATAAATTTATTTTCCCTACTGACTTCCTTATTTTGGATTGCGATGCAGATGAGAACATGCCAATAATCCTAGGGAGACCATTCCTAGCTACCAGGAGAACCCTGATTGATGTCAAAAAAGGAGAACTAACAATGAGAGTAAACGACCATCATGTGAAACTCAATGTACTAAATACAATGAAACATGTTGATGATCCAGAAGAATATCAGGCAATCCAGGCGTAACTGAGTCAGACATCGACATAGAACCACACTACCTTGGCAAGAAAACTGAATACTGCCTCGGCAGAAACTCTGGCCACTACTTGGGCAACATCCGCGACAGTATGATGATAAAACCTGGAGATGCAGAGACAAAAGAATGGATGATCAAGGATACAATAACAATGGGCAGAAACAAAAGAAATACATTGGAACCCATGTTGAGAGGGATAAGGCGATGCGTCCATATGCACTTCTTTAGCATTTTTATTTTCATTTTTTTATTTTCCAAAACTTTAATTTTTGTTTAGGAATAAGATGTTATTTTTATTTAATGTCAATTTTTCCTTTTTTAGGAAGGAGATAAAGAAATCAAGGAAGAGTCGAGCCAGCACCCTCCAACGCATTCCCCTGCCCACACGACAAATAGACGCCAATGGCTAGCGTGAGGAGTCCCTTGTCAGCACAACAAGTTTTTCCCAACGGCATACAAGCCGCAACAGCTATTTCAATGGACACAAGCCGCAATGGCTACTTCAACGGGTCTAAGCTGTAACGGCTATTACAACGGACACCATGCCGCACGAGCATTAATTACCGCAACGGCTACATTATGCCATGATCTATATAAACCCCCCTCTCAACTTTCCACCACCAACCCTTCTCTTCTCTAATCTTGATTTCAGAAGTATTCTTGCAATTTTTTTCTTTTTTCTTTCAATTTACGTTTCTCACAACTACTCTCAGATGGCACCAAAACTAAACAAAAGAGAAAGCTTGAGACCAGTTGCAGAGCCGACTTTCAAGAGATTTGCACCGCCGTAGGTTGAACGACGTTTCAACAAACACTATATATGACGACAAGTGTGAGAGGTGTTGAGTGTGCAAAAGTTCTACATTTTACCCCTTATTTAACCCATATTTCTGCTGCATTCAAGCATAATTCATTGCATTTAGTTAAAGTTTCGCATATACATCACAATTAGATAAAATAGGATAGTTGCTACTAATTTTTGCTACTTTTGCAGGTATCTGTTGTGACAGACTCAAGACATCGAAGGAGCAGAGCTGGAACACAGGACTGGAGTCAAGAAGGAAGATGCTGCCGTGGCCACTGCCGTGGCAGGCATGACGACAACATTGGTGAAGGGAAAAGTGAAGTGGAGCTCGACAGATAGAGGAATTCAAGCCGGTCTATCGTGGACCACTCCTATATTTTTCTGAGCCCCGGGGCAGAATGAAGGCCAAACCCAAAGTTCAAGGAAGAAACCCAAAGCAAGAAAAGAGGACGAAATAAAAGCATCTACTCAGAAGATTTAATCTTAAATAGAGTTGTACTTTAGTTTGAACTTGCATTCTTACCTCATTCGAAAACTTGAACCCAAGGCCTATATAAAGGCATGTAATTCGACCTAGGGAAAGATATCTCACCTCAAGCCGTCTTCCCCCAAAACCCTTGTCGTTTTCGCCCTCTCATCATGTACTAAACTTTCCCTAGGGCTAAGGGTTGATTCTGTAAAGTAGTTGCAAGGATTGTACTATTTAAAAATTTTCTGTTCAATGAAATAAAACTTCAAGTTTGCTTATTCTGGTTTCAACATCTTGCAAGAGTATCGGGAGAGCATTGTAAGATTATCTATTTACTTAATATCGGGAGAGTTAAGTATATGAAAGGAGTAAGTACGGGTTCTCCAATTTATGGTTGAACTATCTTGGACCTAAGGATAAGACTAGGTTATGTGGCTAAGGAAGAATTCAACAACATTGGTGTTCACCCTTCGATTCATGCCGGGAGGTATCATCCAAGAAGTGTTCATCAACAATACTTGGGCCTAGGGATAAGACAAGTCATAACAAGGATTCTTGCCAAGCTTGAAGTACAGAGTTGTGTGATCGCTGCCGCGACAACAACAGACTTCTGTCGCGACAGGTGCTGCCGCGACAGGGACGACGACAGAACATTAGTTTCTTTTCAATACAACACATGCACTACCGAGCAAATCAATACCGGCCTATCTCTTAACCCTGAATCTTTATTCTTTTATATTCATCATCCTCCAATACTATTTTCCAAATAATCTAAACTCTTTTCTTTCTCTCTTGTGCAGCAATTCAAGGATAAAACTATTTCCAGTCCCTGTGGATTTGACATCCGATACTTTGAGTATCACTTTACTACTTGCATCGTGTACACTTGCACTACATTGCGATAGGACTTTTGACACGCAACAAGTTTTTGGCGCCGTTGCCGGGGACTGGCAACATAACTTTACTCTTAATTTTACTGCACTTTTTAATTTTTCTATTTTTATTGGGATTATTTACCCTGTGCTTTTCACAAGGTTTTCTGTTTTCTTATGCGCAGAACAAGACGAGGCAAAGAACCTGAGTACAAACTAGACCCTAAAATTAAATGTACGTTCAACCTCAGGAACCGAATCCGCCTCTTGATTGCAAGAAACGATTTTCTTGAGGAACAATTAGAAGCAGTGCATAACGGGGTAAATAATAATAACCCGAGGAATCCAAAAGATCTTCGCCTAGATGACCGGAACGGACGACCTGCCGCTGCCGAGGCTGCACGACAGTCCTGCCGTGACTACATGATCAATGATCATGTGGAACTGGAGACCACCTTGCCAGACGTGGAAGCTGAGAACTTCGAGCTAAAACCTGTTATGTTCAGCATGATCAATTCCGCTGGCCAATTTAGTGGTGATGCAATAGAGGATGCCCGAGAACACATGAAAACGTTCCAAGAAATCTGTGGATCGTTTCGATTACCAGGAATAAATCCAGAAATACTAAGGCTCCAGTTATTTCCTCATTCACTGAGAGACAGAGCTAAAACTTGGTGGAATAAACTAACGCCGGGTTCAATACGAACTTGGGCAGATCTCACTCGTGAATTTTTATCTCGTTTTAATCATTCTCACTTATCTGAGCGATTGCGTAACGAAATTGCTACTTTTCAACAGGAAGATGAGGAGCCAATGCACGAGGCATGAGACAGGTTTACAACTCTTCTAAGGAACTGCCCGATGCATGGATTCCCTATGTGCAATCAAGTCATTAAATTCTACAATACTGCCAACACACACACACTCGGATGAGAATAGATTCAACAGCAAATGGACTGTTGTTGGATAAAGATCCAGACAAAGCCATGGTAGTGTTGAAAAATTTAGCAAAGAATGATGAGCAATTCCCTACAGCGAGGAATGGTAAATGAGGGATAGCTGTAAAAGATTATGAAGCCGAAAATTCCCTGAAGACACAAGTTGCATACCTCACAAAGGCAGTGGAAAATCTGTTGGAAAAAGATTCTAAACCTATATATTCTGCAGAAGAGGTATGTGAAACTTGCAGTGTGAATCACAGTTCGGAAGACTGCCCGTTACGGCTAGAAGAAGAGATATATGTTGGAAACTACAATAAGCCAAGGAATTACGATTCCAACAACTACATTCCCAACTGGAGGAAAGATCCCAAGTTCTCTTGGAGCAATCCGAACAACGCACTTAATATTCAGATGCAGAACAACCAAAACCAAGGGGCACCCAGAATTCTGACACGGCAGCAACCACAACAGTAGCCGGTAGCCGCACCTAGTATACTAGAGCATACATTGGCCACATTCATGTCACAGACAGGAGCTTACATGGAAAACATGGATCACTTTGTCAAGAAGACCGAGTCATTCATGGACAAAACAAAGATGAGAATGATTAACCATGAGGCTACACTGAAATCACTGGAGACACAGATGGGCCAGGTTTCCCAACATATTAAGCCAAGGCAAAACGGGGGATTCCCTAGTGATACTGAAGTCGCTAGAAAACCCACACATGAGCAACGTAAAGCAATTACATCCAAGAGTGGGAAACAACTGCAAGGGCCGGAAATGAAAACCATACCGATTGAGGAACCGACCCTAGAAAAACCTGCCGCGAACACTGCCCCGACAGAAGAAGAGAAACCTGCTGCCGACACACCTGTTACGGCAACAGAAGGGACATAGGAGCAAGAAAAGAATGCTGAAGAACCTTAGCCTCCTCAGATCCGAATACCATGTGAAGGATGTCTGGAAGATTACTGTCCTCCACCTCCTTTTCCACAGCGATTACAAAAGTAGAAACAGGAGTACCAGCTCAAAAAGATTTACGATATTTTTAAGCAGGTGCACATCAATATACCGATGTTAGAGGCCATTAAGCAGATGCCCGGTTATGCAAAATTTCTCAAGGATGCTATGTCAAAAAGGTCCAGACTTGGGGAATTCGAAACGGTAAAAATGATAGAGGGATGCATGACAATCTTGCACAGACATCCACCCTAGAAAAAGAAGGATCCTGGGAGTTTCATCATACCGTACTTAATTGGTGACAAATTCGTGGGTAATGCACTTTGTGATCTAGGTGCTAGCATAAATTTAATGCCAAAATATGTGTTTCAGAAATTAGGTATTGGACGAGCGCGACCCACGACAGTCATGCTGCAGCTGGCAGACCGCTCTTACGTACAACCAGAAGGGAAGATCGAAGATATTATGGTAAGAGTGGATAAGTTCATTTTTCCTGCAGACTTTCTTGTGTTAGACTGTGAAGCAGATGAGAACGCACCAATCATCCTAGGTCGACCCTTTCTAGCCACAGGCAGATCTCTGATTGATGTAGAGAAAGGAGAACTGACAAAGAGAGTATATGATCAAGAAATTAAGCTCAATGTTCTCCAAGCAATCAAACATGCTGATGCAGAAGAAGAGTGCAAGGCCATCACTGAAGTAATCCTTGATCAACCCTGCATCAGGTCGAGCTGCCATGACATAAAATTTGGTCACTGCCACAACAGTCACCTGAAAGACTGTCACGGCAGCAACGACGATAATGACTCCTCTGATTCAGACATATCCGACACTGAAGGTCATGAGGAGGTAAATTGGATAGGAAATCGTCCAGGTAAGTTATTCGAGCCCCTAAACTATACCTCGAATGAACACATAATCCAAAAGCCTTCAACCGTAGAACCACCTGTTTTAGATCTTAAGCCCATGCCAGGGCAGCTTAAATATGTTTTTCTTGGTTTAAATGATACGTTGCCCATAATCATCTCTTCCAAGTTAATGCAGAAATAGGAGCAACAGTTAATTGGAATGCTACAACAACATAAGAAGGCCATTAGATGGACGATAGCTGATATCCAAGGCATCAGTTCGGCATTATGTATGCACAAAATTCTCCTAGAGGATGATCATAAGCCGACCATTGATGCTCAGAGACGCTTAAACGACGCTATGCGAGAAGTGGTGCGAAAAAAGATTATCAAATGGCTTGACACCGGATTCATATATGCCATCTCGGATAGTAAGTGGGTGAGCCCAGTGCAGTGTGTTCCTAAAATGGGAGGAATAACCGTGGTGACCAATGAAGAAAACGAACCAATCCCAACCAGGACTGTGACCGGTTGAAGGGTTTGTATGGATTACCGGAAGCTTAACAAGGCTACCCGGAAAGACCATTTCCCCTACCTTTTATTGATCAAATGCTTTATAGATTAGCGGGGAAACCTTACTATTATTTTCTTGATGGTTACTCAGGTTACAACCAGATAGCTATTGCAGCGGAGGATCAAGAGAAAACGATCTTCACATGCCCATACGACACTTATGCTTTTCGGAGAATGCCATTTGGACTCTGCAACGCACCAACAACCTTCCAAAGGTGCATGATGGCGATATTCTTCGACATGGTGGAGGACTTCCTGGAAATTTTCATGGACGATATTTCCGTCTTTGGAGACAGTTTTGAAGGTTGTTTAGGCAACCTACAGAAGGTGCTTGAATGATGGGAAAAAGCGAACTTGGTCTTAAACTAGGAAAAATGTCACTTCATGGTGGATGAAGGGATAGTCCTAGGCCTCAAGGTAAGCTGCCGCGGCATAGAGGTAGACATAGCGAAAATAGAAGTCATCGAAAAGCTGCCACCACCCACCACAGTCAAGGGGATTCGGAGTTTCTTAGTGCATGCTGGGTTTTATCAAAGATTTATTGCCAATTTCTCGAAGAATACCAAGTCTTTCTGCCACTTATTGGAGCAGAATCGTCCCTTTAACTTTAATACTGAATGTACCGAGGCATTCAGAATTCTGAAGGAGAAGCTGGTAACAGCCCCGATAGTACAACCACCAGACTGGTGTTTGCCATTCGAAATAATGTGTAATGCCAGTGACTATGCTGTAGGGGCAACATTAGGACAGAGGAAGGATAAGCTCTTCCATGTGATCTATTATGCCAGCAAAACATTAAATGATGCTCAAGTACATTACACCACAACAGAAAAGAAACTATTAGCAGTGGTGTTCTCAATCGACAAGTTCCGTCCATATATTCTTGGAACGAAGGTGGTGGTCCATACAGACCATTCAGCATTGAAGTATCTGTTCATGAAAAAAGATGCAAAACCTAGATTGATACGTTGGATTCTTCTGCTGCAAGAGATCGACATTGACATTAAGGATAAAAAGGGGATAGAAAACCAATTAGCAGACCACTTGTCGAGATTAGAGATGGGAAAGAGTCTACCGACAGACAAGACCAACATATTGGAGACCTTCCTGGATGAGAAACTATTTGTTGTCACAATCACTGCCGCGACAGCCATGGCGACATGTAAGTTTTTTGAACTTCTTTGGTACGCTAATTTTGTTAATTACATTGTTAGCGGAGTACTACCACCTGAACTTAATTACCAAGCAAGGAATAGGATCCAAAATGATGCAAAACATTATTATTAGGACAAACCTCTTCTTTTCAAACATTGTGTAGATCAAATTATCAGGAGGTGCGTACCACAAGATGAACAGTAAGCTGTGCTTCACCACTGCCATGCTTCCCCATATGGAGGACACTTAGGTGGAAACAAAACCGCTGCCAAGGTTTTGCAATCTGGTCTCTATTGGCCCACACTGTTCAAGGATGCACACGCTTTCTACAAAAGATGTGACAAGTGCCAAAGGACTGGGAACATCTCGAGAAGGCATGAGATGCCACTGCAGAACATTTTAGAAGTCGAAATCTTCGATGTATGGGGAATCGATTTCATGGGACCATTCCCAACATCTTGTGGGAACCTATACATCCTACTTGCAGTGGATTATGTGTCAAAGTGGGTTGAAGCGATCGCCACACAGAAAAATGACGCCAAAACCGTTCAGATATTTCTGCATAAGAATATTTTATCCAAATTTGGCATTCCTAAAGCGATCATCAGTGACGATGGGAGACATTTTGATAATTGAGTAATTGCTGCTGCCTTGAGAAAATATGGAGTAAAGCACCGAATAGCAACAACATACCACCCTTAAACCAATGGATAGGCCGAAATATCCAACCGAGAAGTAAAGAACATACTTGAGAAGATGGTTAAACCCACTCGAAAAGATTGGTCTTTACACCTCAATGATGCACTCTGGGCCTATAGAACAACATTCAAAACACCATTGGGAATGTCACCCTACATACTTATATACGGTAAAACATGTCACTTACCTATTGAGATAGAGCACAGAGCTTACTGGGCTATCAAGGCAGTAAACATGGACTTGGATAAGGCATGACAAAAGAGGCTACTAGACTTGAATGAAATTGAAGGAATTCGAGCAATGGCCTATGACAATGCCAGGATATACAAAGATAAAACCAAAATGTGGCACGACAGGAAACTGCTGCCACGACAGTTTTGCCTAGGTCAGCATGTGTTGTTGTTTAACTCTAGGTTAATACTTTTCCCAGGAAAGCTTAAATCTAGATGGTCCGGCCCCTTTTAAGTTATCCTGGTTTCCCCCCATGGTGCCATCACAATTAAATATTTAAAGGACGAGCACCAGTTCAAAGTTAATGGGCAGAGACTAAAGCATTATCAGAGGACTAAAGCCCCAAGGATGCAGGAAGTAGTTACTTTAGGAGATGCCCCTCAAGGCGTCCCTAATTTAACTTAGTTATTTTTTATTAGGGTAAACTACTGCAAGGGTCACTTTCGTTTCCCGTTTGTACAGATTTAGTCACCACTTTTGAAAAGTGCCAATAAGTGGTCATCTACGTTTTCGATGTGTAAAAACTTGGTCACTCCGACGTTATAGTCTGTTAATCCCCTAACGGATTGCTGATGTGGCGAAATTAATTAAATGTCAGATATGTTCCTCGTGAGCAGTTGACCATCCCTGATTTCGTGTTCCAGTTGAGTGATGTAGTTTTATCTTTCTTACTATTTAAAACAGAACATGTCATCATTTCTAATCTGTAGTCAAGGGGCGTTCTTCTGCAGTGTTATAATTGCTTAATCCTAATAATATCAAGGATGCACTCGGATCATTCAACGGTTTTGATGATCAATCTCATTTACCTGTAATGGGTGTTTACGAGCAAAAAAGAAAAAAGTAGAAACGATTCTAATCTTCTGTTGATATGATCATTGCAGGCATGATTTAGAAGTGAACGACGGAAAGGGTGTTATTGTGGATCCCGGACGAAATATGTGTATCATCGGCCATAGGAATGAAATATAGGGCTCGACCAGTTGATCGAAAGTGATTGCTTCCTGGTTTGATTTCTCTTCAAGTCTATTTTGTAGGGAGATGAGGGTTGCATTTGGTGTAAAAATAGCTATTTCTTGATTTAGTTGAACAATAATTTGATTATTTGATGTTAGGGAAAGTAATATTCTTGTATCATCTTCTATATATCTATTAATAATATTTCTGGGTGATCTAAGCTTCTACTCAAAGTCTGCAGTTAACAAATTTCCTTTATTCTCTCTCTGGAACAAGGATATTCTATTGTTCCTCCAAAAATCTTTTTTTTTTGTCTTGGAAACCATTGTTAGTACGAAGGTGTGTTTGGTCGCATTCCGAGTTCCGACACAAAAATGATACGTGCTTATTTATTTTTGCCCTTTAACTACAGTTGGATGATTATAATGGGGTTTTCCTTGTTAACAAACTTGTTTACGGAATAAATATTGTTTGAATTTTTTTCAGTTGTTCGTTAAATAAATATCCACAAGTTTTCTTGGAGATTTAATTCCCTGTCTTTTTCATCAGGTGTTTTGATTCAAACTTAGAAAATCGAAAGGAAATTGTACGATGTTAAAATTCAAAGAATATCATGATTAGATTGAACCTAAGATCTTCGGAAATGAAATTCTAAGTCGCAAGTCGCAACCGTTGATGGTACATCACAGCTCGTTCTTCCATAATGGTTGCCTCACAGTCACAGTCACATTGTCAATGGTAAAAATGAGCATGTATGTAACTTTTGCTTCTATATGCATTAGTAACAGTATGCTACGTTTCCAGACAATTATCTACAAAATGTTAACCATACAAAGCAACCGCTCTTACTGTCGAAAACTCGAAATGCTGCCATGTATCTTATGAAGAAATCATGCAACATTATTTATGAATTTGTTTGTTTGTGACCACCCCCAGAAAGAAATCTGAGTGCCCGAGAAGGACGCCGGCGTGGTGGAGGCCTGGGAAGCAGACATAGAGCTTATGGAGGGAGGCCCAGCCACCGGGCGGAACGAACGATGAGGAGAGGAGATCGGCGCAAACGGAGGGGATGGTTTTGGAGCATTTTTGTTTAAAGCAGATGTTGCGAATTAGGGAAGAGAATTTGGTGCAGACGCAAGCGAGACAAGGCGAGCTGCTGGGGTCATCTTCGAGCTTCGAGAAAATGTTCAGAACGACGTCGTCGGAGAGTTCCGAGAATGACGACTCCGTCATTTTCAAAGTGGGAAATCTATTGATGTCGTCAAGACGGTGGAGCAGCTGAAACGTGGGAATACACGTGGATATTGACATTTAATTAATTCTGCCACATCAGCAATCCGTTAGGGGATTGACGGACTATAAAGTCGGAGTGACCAAGTCTTTACACATCGAAAACGTAGATGACCACTTATTGGCACTTTTCAAAAGTGGTGACTAAATCTGTACAAACGAGAAACAAAAGTGACCCCTACAGTAGTTTACCCTTTATTTATTTATTAGAAATTAAGATTTATTTTTTTAGGAACTAAGATTTTATCTTATTTTTTTAGGAAATAAAGGAAGCAAGGTGAAGAGAAGAAGTGAACCAGCCCACTATATCAACAGCAGCCCAACGGATGAGTCTGTCGTAACAACTTGTCATCAGCTGTCGCGACAGACGCGGAAAATACAACCTGTCACCAAGCTGTCGCGGCAGACACGCAAACGCGTAACAGACGTGCAGCAGACACGGAAACGCGTGACAGACGCGTCAGAAACCGCGTAACAGCTGGCCCCGTTATTCGCGCCTGCCGTTACAGCTTCAACGGGCAGAAAATCATCCATCTATATAAACCCCCATTCACTATTCATTTTTCATCTCACTTTTATTCTCTCAACTTGTTTTCTCTAGATCTCAAAATTTTCTTTATTTTCCACAGCCCTTGGAACAATGATAAATTTCATTGTTGCCCCACACCTACTCCTACCCTTGCTGCCACACCGAAGACTCCATCTGCTGCCTCTACACCTACACCGGCCGCGATAGTTGAAGGCGACAGCTAAACTGTCACTACCAGAGGCAAGAAAAGAAATGAGCCCTTGCCAAAGCTCAACGAAGACTACTTCGAAGGGTTCTCCTCTTCATCCGTCTGGCAGGATTCTGACGGAGAGCCATCTGTTGCCCGAAACCTCTCCAAGGAGTTCACCCCAATGAAGAGGCAGAAGCCCAACGAGGTTGGCGAAGGACCCTCCAGCCAGGGCAGGTCTGCCAGCAGCAGCAACAACAGTAGCAGCAACAGCTCCGACGATGAGGTACAAGTGCTGGACAAGCCCCCACACATCTCACCCACCCGTGTCCAGCCGCCAAGGGAAGCCAAAAAGAAGACATCATCTGCCTCTCCCAGTACTCTGCCGGCACCTGCCATGAAAGTCACTACCCGCCGGCAGCTCCAGATCAGCAGCAGCAGCGATGACAGCTCCTCAACTTAAGTTTTTTTATCATTGTTTTCTCTGTTGCTTTATTTATTTTGTGATGTATTTTGTTTTTATTTCTGTTTTTAATTTACATGTCATCATGCATTAAGGGCAATGCAACCCTCGAGTTTGGCGGTGGCATCCCTCCAATAATGAAGTGTTATTTGTGTCTTAAAATTGTGTCTAAGTGTTAGTTATTATTTAGTTTATTTTTGTTAAAAAAATCATTTGGCTTAAGTCTTTGAACTGAACTTATCTGCCTCAACATACTCTGTCGTGGCAGTGCCTTTAGAATGTTTTTAGGAACAATTTAGAGCCTTACTATAGTTATGATCTTTAAACACCCTTTGTGACTCTTATGCTGTCTAAACTTCTACTGGTAAACTAGAATAGGAAAGCTTAAACACTTGAAGCTGCTCCTAGAGGTGCCTAACACTGGCTCTAGGAAAAGAAAATAAGAAAATTTAGACTCAGCACCCTTAGAGGTGCCTAAAATCGGCTCTAGGAAGTTAGCTAGAGGTGCCCAAAACAGGCTCTAGTCAACTTAAAATAAGAAGAACACCGAGTCCAATTCAGAAAAACTAAAGGAGCCTAAGAATTGCCTCCAAGAAAAGAAAATTTGGCATAAAAATTCAAGTAAGTAGCTTAACTATTCTAGTAAACTGAAAGAGTCCAGGCACATATTTTTTCACAAAACATTCACACACTACACGAGACCTATAGCATGGTTCCGAATAAATCCAAAAACATCCGACAAGGTAGTGTTCGTGATATGGCATGTGTGGTAGGTAATGAAAAGTTCACTGAATTAAGCCAAACACAATTTTTTAATTAGGTCATATTTGCTTGAGGGCAAGCAAGAACTTGAGTTTGGGGGTGTGTTTAATGTGCAAAAGTTCTACATTTTACCCTTTATTTAACACATAATTCTGCTGCATTCAAGCATAATTCATTGAATTTAGGTAAAGTTTCGCATATACATCACAATTGGATAAAATAGCACAGTTGCTACTGATTTTTGCTACTTTTGCAGGTATCTGTTGTGGCAGACTCAGGACAGCAAAGGAGCAGAGCTGGAACACAGGATTGGAGTCAAGAAGGAAGATGCTGCCGTGGCAGCCATGACGACATCATTGGTGAAGGGAAAAGTGAAGTGGAGCTCGACAGATAGAGGAATTCAAGCCGGTTTGTCGTGGACCACTCCTATATTTTTCTGAGCCCTGGGGCAGAATGAAGGCCAAGCCCAAAGTTCAAGGAAGAAACCCAAAGCAAGAAAAGAAGACGAATTAAAGGCATCTACTCAGAAGATTTAATCTAAAATAGAGTTGTACTTTAGTTTGAACTTGTATTCTTACCTTATTCGAAAACTTGAACCCAAGGCCTATATAAAGGCATGTAATTCGACCTAGGGAAGGATATCTCATCTCTAGCCGTCTTCCCCCAAAACCCTTGTCGTTTCCCCCCTCTCATCATGTTCTAAACTTCCCATAGGGCTAAGGGTTGATTCTGTAAAGTAGTTGCAAGGATTGTACTGTTTAGGAATTTTCTTTTCAATGAAATAAAACTTCAAGTTTGCTTATTCTGGTTTCAACATCTTGCAAGAGTATCGGGAGAGCATTGTAAGATTATCTATTTACTTAATATCGGGAGAGTTAAGTATACGAAAGGAGTAAGTACGGGTTCTCCAGTTTATGGTTGAACTATCTCGGACCTAGGGATAGGACGAGGTTAAGTGGCTAAGGAAGAATTCAACAACATTGGTGTTCACCCTTCGATTCACGCCGAGAGGTATCATCCAAGAAGTGTTCATCAACAGTACTTGGGCCTAGGGATATGACAAGTCATAGCAAGGATTCTTGCCAAGCTTGAAGTACATAGTTGTGTGATCGCTGCCGTGACAACAACAGACTTCTTCCGCGATAGGTGCTGCCGCGACAGGGACGACGACAGAACATTAGTTTCTTTTCAATGCAACACCTGCACTACCGAGCAAATAAATACCGGCCTATCTCTTAACCCTGAATCTTTATTCTTTTATATTCATCATCCTCCAATACTATTTTCCAAATAATCTAAACTCTTTTCTTTCTCTCTTGTGCAACAATTCAAGGATAAAGCTATTTCCAGTCCCTGTGGATTCGACATCCGATACTTTGAGTTTCACTTTACTACTTGCGTCGTGTACACTTGCACTACATTGTGATAGGACTTTTGACACGCAACAAGAGGAACAAGGCTTCTATTATTCTGACTCCCAACTTGACTTCGACCTTGATCACTTCCTCTTAGACAAGATTGCCCATAAAAAGTGACAAAATTTTGCCACCAACCCAAACATGCAAACGTGACATGGGTGCGGGAGTTCTATGCTCATTCGCCGAATCCAATCAACCTCTTTGTGCACGTGAGAGGCGAAGCAATTCCCATCGATCCCGAGGCAATCAACCTTTATTTTGGCACACATGTGGCACGGGATGAGCAACAAGAGTTTGTGGCCAATCTCACAACCAAGGATTACGAGAATATTAAGGATGAGCTGTGCATTTCCGAGACGGCATGGAATGGCGGAGCACACAAAGGGACAGTAAACCTCAGAAGTCTTCGGCCCGAGGCAAAACTTTGGAATACCTTTGTGAAAAGATGCCTAATGCCTACTTCGCATAATAGTACCGTAGATAAACATAGGCTAGCACTCATACATTCTATATTGCATAAAAGAATCATTAATGTTGGTAATATCATTTGCAATGAGATGTATCAATGCAGCCTAAAGGAGAGAGGCCACCTATATTTTCCTATGCTCATCACCGACCTTTGTCGACAAAAGAAGGTCCCCACTGACTCAACCGACGAGTACACGCCGAAGTGGAAATGATGGGATGAAGATGCATACTACAAGCTTATGCAAATCACTGAAGCTGAGCCACTATCTATGCTAGTACAGGGCACTGCCACTGGGGCATACTCTGGTCACACCTCAGATACTCCATATCCATCTGTTGAGGCAGTGACCCTGCAACACTTTGCCCAGAAGTTGGAGGAGATGGATCAAAGGTAGCGACAGTTCATGGAGTTCACGAGGGACTTCACCCACGCCATTACCGAAGTAATCAAAGAGAAGTTCCCAAAAAGCACTATGCCATTCTTGCCGTTCCCTATCGACCTCACTACCGAGGCAGCCCCAGATGCCCCTGTTGCGACAATGCCCACCTATTTCTGCCTCGGCAACACATGCCTTCTCTGCATCACCACTCGCCAACCCTCAAATGGATAAGCCGATCTGCACCGAGTCCTTGTCAGAATGGTCCGACACCATGCACTTTCTCCTCAAGAAATTTGACAAAGCTGCCTCTCAATCACTCAAACGCAAGGCAACAACAACCGAGGAAATTTGCCTTGACATAGGCGATGAAGAAGAAGTGACCACCCAACCAAAGCCAACTCCTAAGACGTGCACTCAACCATCGAGATCCACCAAACGGATCAAGATGACAGCCAAAAGAAAGTTTATAATTCCCGATGATGATGAGGACTCTTCTGAGTCCCCAGAAATCTAGTTTTTTCTTTCTTCTCTTACCTTTTATTTCTCTCTTATCTTTTGTGATATGTATTGATGCATTGAGGGAAATGCTTGTCTTGAGTTTGGGGGGGGGGGTGTAGGTCACTGCCGAGGAAACTACTGCCGCGACAGTCTATTATCTAAAAGCAATGCAGTTTTTCTTTAAATGAGTAATACTTGCCTAGTTCTTTAATTTGACTTAGAATTGCTGTAGAGTGTCCACGAGTTCTATATTTTGTACACATTCCTGCATTTTTTATTGCTATTCTTAAGCTCATTTAGGCATATTTAGGTGCATTGCATGTATTATAACAATATTTTCTCTTTTACAATGCTTTTATTGATATTTTATGTTTGGTTAAGAAAAGATACTGTTTTAGTTTAGTTTTTATTTTCAGGTGCGGTGGCTGTGGAGAGAAGGAGGGGACAAGGAAAGCTGGAACAATAGGAGCTGTACTGAAGCAGTTCCAAGATGCCACCAAGGACACTGTCGAAGCAGCATTACCGCCAAGTGCCGCCCAGGCAGCAGTTACACCGACTTAGCCAAGATGGGTCGCGATTGAAAGAGGGTAATTCCATGAGCCCAATGAGCCCAGTCTTGTAATTTTCTGAAGCCTGTAGCAGTCGATAGACCTGATCCAAGATTTATAAGTAAGAGTACTTATCCTTACTTGCGAGAGAAGGCAACGTCCAAAGAGTCCACATTCAAGTAAAAAAGGAGTCTGTATTTAATGTAAAAATACTTTAAGAACTTCTATTTTAAGGAGGACTCAAACTTAGGCCATGAGCCCTATATATACCTAATGTATGTGAGGGTATAGGGGCATGACGAGGGATGCACACATGAATAGCTGCATAACAGAGAGATAGCTAGATAGATGGGAGTTGTTGGGGGTCGCGGCCCAACTCTCCTAGGGTTTAGGCGCTTGTATGTAAAGTAGTTGTGACAAACAGTTGTAATAGCTTTGAGTTGTTTTCAATAAAATTCCAAGTTTGCTTAATCTATGTACTTCATTCTTTCAATTAGTCCTAACTAGTCAATTGAGAGAATCCATTTGTCGGGCACGAAAGTGTAAGGCTCACGAAAGGGTTAAGCACAATTACAACATGTCATGACATGACTAACTTGGTTCCCAAAAGTTCACAAGTTTCAGTGGCTAAAATGGATCTCCAACCGAATCGACTTGCCTGTGTTAGGTTTACGCTGAGATTGCTAGGTATTGCCTACATCACGTGAGTATTAGAGCATCCTTGCCTAGAAATAAGGAGGATTATTGTCGACTATCCCGCCGAACTTGGAATACCTGCCAGACTAGCCGCCTGGACTTATTTCCATTCCACCTGCCGAGACAGCGAAAGTTGTAGGGGTAGTGACCCGCTGCGGCCGCGTGACAGGGTCGTAGCTACCACCCTCCGTTCCCGCCGAGGCAGCAAATCATGGCAGTGCAAAACATTATTAGGCTTTACAACACAGTCTACACGCTACTGAGCTGCAATTGCCTTACCCAATCTATCGACCAAATCTCCCCTATCTCCCCTCTTATCACTATCTTTATTTTACTTGTGTTTTTATATTTCCACATTGTGAGATTTAATTATGCATTTACTAAATCTTTGTGTAGGAAACCATTCATAGAAGCTGCTCTAATCCCTGTGGGAGACGATATCTTTTATACTATAACTTGACAAGAGTGTGCACTTGCGCTCCTAAATAGAGAACACCCAAACGCTCTACAAGTTTTTGGCGCTGTTGCCGGGGATTGGCAACATCAACCATGTTTGAATTTTTGCACTTCTACTTTAGTTTTTGCACATTAAATATCTACTTATTTTATTGCCTTAAAAATTTACCTCTTTGTTTCTTTAGTGTATGTCTCGTCATGGCAACAAAGATGGCAACAAACACCAACATGAGGAGGGGAAGGACATCCCCAGACGAAAAGCCAAATGCAAAGCCCTCAGGAAGTTGTTATATTTGGGAAAAGCGCTATCCAACATAACCTAATTTTTATTTTATTTTTATTCCATTAGGATTAGATTTAATTTTTAGTTATTTTTTTAATTTATTTTAGGTTAGGAATGAAGGCAAGACCAAGAAAGATGAAAGAATAAAGGACAAGCCCAACCACCGGCCAAGGCAGCCCAAGGCAGATGAGTATAACGACTAGCAGCTTCATAACGGCTACATTTGTAGCAGCGAGCAGAACGACTATCTACGTAACAGCTAGAATCCCGTTATTCGTGCCGTAATAATTGCCGCCCGTTAGCAGTGTGCCCGCTAAGGCAACGGAGAGAAGCGACTATATAAGGCCAACTATTATCTCTCCATCTTCACTTTGCTCTCTCTTTTACTCTCAAGTCTTTCTGCCATCTTTACTTTCAAGATTTCACTTGCTTTATTTTATTTGAATTTCTTTTTCATTCTTTAGGAAAATACAATCGTCTCACAGCTATGGCCACATCGCAACAACCCGCCTCCACCTCTAAACCTCTTTTCCAAAGGTTCTTGAACCCAACTGTTGCAGCAGCCTACAAGAAGTACTTTGCGGAGCGACAACTTTGGGAGGAAATAGGGTTCCAATACACCAAGCCTGATGAGGATTTTGGTCTAGAACCCTCCCAATTCGAAAGGATTCACAACTTGGACTTGGACCTGTTCGCACGGCAGCCAGAAAAGATAAAAAACAACCAGGTGCAAGAGTTCTACGCCCATAAGCCTACACCGGGAAATGCTTTCGTGTATGTCTGCGGAGAAGGTGTTAAGTTCATGGCGAATATGATCAACAGTTTCTACATCATAGAAATCCGCAGTAATTCACATGAAGAATGAGAGTCATACCTCACGGCGGTTTACTATAACAAGTTCAAGAAATAAATCTGCAAGCCCAACACCAAGTGGCTAACAGGCCTACTTGCTTGACAAGTACCATGACGACGGCCCATAGTTGCCCGTATTCCTATCGAAGTTAGCAACATCCAAGCCAATCCATATAACACCCAGACCAACTGGTACTCCAGCTGCCGCCGACAGCGAGGGGGCACACATCCGAGTCAGAAAAAGAAGAGGAGACCACTGCCGCCTCCCCAGCAGCAGAGGAGGCCACTGCCAAAAATATCGACGACTCAGACATGGAGATCTTAGACTCCTTCGATGACGAACTGGCAGAGGCAGTAAGGAAGACAAAGCGGCCAACAACCGAGCCTCAGGGTGGAGAACCTGAAAGACAATCCAAGAAACCCACCCCTAGTCACATCCAGCCGCCGCGTAGCAAGAAAAAGAGCCCAACCGCCAGACCATCTACCACACGCCGCTTAGTTCTGCCCGCCTCCTCATCATCTCCTCTAACGCAGCAGCAACAGAGGGGAACTCCCTTAGTCTATAGCACCCTTTTCCTTTTCCTTTTTATTTTTTATGTTTTATTTTCGGTTTTTCTTTTTATTTTTCCAATTTTAATTTTATTTTTTATGTTTTATTTTTCTGTTTTCTTTTTAATTTTGTAAAGGCATTGGGGACAATGCCAACCTTGAGTTTTGGGGGGAATAGTCCTCTTTATCTACAGGTTCATTTAACATCATATAGGGTTTTATGTAAATTCTGCCCTATGCACTCAATGAAGTTGAAAATTTTTAGCTCCAAACTTGTGCCTATGATAGTTAGCCGACTACTTATATTCACACCATACTGAAAATTTTAACCTAACTATGGGAAGAAGCATGAAAAACATTTAGCATATAGTTTTTCTTTTTGTTAATTATTTTTACACTGTCTGTTAAATGCTGAATTTTCGCATGGATTCTAAGTTTAACATTGCATGCCTTACTAAATAAAAATTCCTTGATTGGATACAAGTTTGCCGCTGCGGCACCATTTGGCAGCAAAACAAAGATGGTGAAAACCCTCGAGGTGCCCGAAATAGGCTCTAGGAAGGATCACGAGCAAGGACACTCCGCTGCTATCAAAGTCCACATATCTAAACCAAGTGATAGACACATTAGCAAGAGTGAATGAAAGCCTCACGAGATGACTCTATTTGAAGGGTTCGAAGTTTTGTAGAGTGCACCTATCTTAGCCTCAGACCCGAAGAATAGTTGTGATGAGCTGAAGCCCTTAAATCCATGATCAGAAGAAAAAGACAGAAGTGCCTAATTATGCTGCCAAGGCAACAACTCGCATCCTCTTTAGTAATTTAATTATTTTAGGCATTCTTTGTTAACTTAACCATCTCATCATGTTTAGCATTGACACGGACCTGCACACACTGCACTGGCATTAAGAAAATTAAAATCTAAGTTATTTCATGCCATTCCCTATCACTAACATAAAATAGGTGCCACAACCTTGAGGTAAGAAATCAAGTTAAAGGCTAAAGTTTCTATTAATTTTGTGCAAGGGGCAGATTTACTAGCTAGGTTGCATTGCTTGAGGACAAGCAATAGTTCAAGTTTTGGGGTGTGTAGAGTGTCCACGAGTTCTATCTTTTGTACACATTCCTGCCCTTGTTATCGTTATTCTTAACCTCATTTAGGTATATTTAGGTGCATTGCATGCATAATAACAATATTTTCTCTTTTACCAAGCTTTTATGAATATTTTATGTTTGGTTAAGAAAAGATACTGTTTTAGTTTAGTTTTTATTTTCAGGTGCTGTAGTTGTGGAGAGAAGGAGAGGACAGGAGAGGATAAGGAAAGCTGGAACAATAGGAGCTGTACTGAAGCAGTTCCAAGATGCCGCCAAGGACATTGCCGAAGCAACATTGCTGCCAAGTGCCGCCCAGGCAACAGTTACACCGACTTAGCCAAGATAGGTCGCGATTGAAAGAGAGAAATTCTTTGAGCCCAGTTTTGCAATTTTCTGAAGCCTGTAGCGACCGGTAGACCTGATCCAAGATTGATAAGTATGAGTACTTATCCTTACTTACAGGAGAAGGCAACGTCCAAAGAGTCCACATTCAATTCAAAAAGGAGTCTATATTTAATGTAAAAATACTTTAAGAACTTCTATTTTAAGGAGGACTCAATCTTAGGCCATGAGCCTTATATATACCCAATGTATGTGAGGGTATAAGGGCATGAGGAGGGATGTACGCATGAATAGCTGCATAACGGAGAGATAGCTAGATAGATGGGAGTTGTTGGGGGTCACGGCCCAACTCTCCTAGGGTTTAGGCGCTTGTATGTAAAGTAGTTGTGAGAAACGGTTGTAATAGCTTTGAGTTGTTTTTAATAAAATTCCATGTTTGATTAATCTATGCACTCCATTCTTTCAATTAGTCCTAACTAGTCAGTTGAGAGAATCCGTTTGTCGGGCACGAAAGTGTAAGGCTCACGAAAGGGTTAAGCACGGTCACAACATGTCGGGGCATGACTAACTTGGTTCCTAAAAGTTCACAAGTTTTAGCGGCTAAAAGGGATCTCCAACTGAATCGACTTGCTTGTGTTAGGTTTACGCTGAGATTGCTAGGTTTGCATACATCACATGAGTATTTGAGCATCCTTTCTGTAACACCCCAATTTTGGGCTTAGAAGTTTTGGGTTTTGGACCGGACCGGTCAGGTTGCAGTTCGAATATAAAAGGTGATTTTTAGGAAATCATAGTTCGGGTTGCATTAAAAATATGGAAAAATGTCTTAAAATTCTCTTTTATTATATCTAAGAGTTTGGTGAAAGCAATTTTACAAAAGGTGGTTTGGAAGAGTGACATTTTGGGTTAGTGACCAAAATGTAATTTTTGAAAACTGTGTGACTGTTTTAAAAAGGATTGAAACTTTGAATCTTTAAGGAGCTATTTATCCAATAGGAGTTTCTCCAGATTTTTCTAAAATATTAAAGGTTTAATTAATGGTTTTTAAATAAAAGTAAAGGGAGGGAAGATATTTTGGCATTTTCTAAAAAACTTTTCCACATTTTCCATTTTCATTTTCTCTCATCTTTTCTCTCAAACCAAACATATTTCTCCAGAGCTTTTCCCTCTGATTTTGTCACCTAAATAACTCATTTCAATTCTCTTTTGATCTTCAATCATCTCTTCAACAAAACCTTTGCATTTGCTAAGTGGATTTTCAAGAATCTTGGTTCCAAAAAGGGAGAAACTCAAGTTTGGAGGTAAGAACGTCCTTCTCCTCTAAACTCTCAGTTCTTTACTTAAATTCCCAAGTTCTCAATCCTTGATTTGTGATTTATTAAAGGTTTTACAATTGTAATCTTGATTTTGGCTTTAAAATGCAAGATTTGCTTGATTTTGATGAAATTTCGTATGATCTGATTGGGCAGTGTTTTGAGGTGTCAATTTGATGTTGAATGAATGTTTAATTGATGAGAAATTGAGGTTTTATCAATGCAATCCCGAATAGGTTAATTTTCCTAAGTTTTGCTTGAGTTTGTGGTTGTTTTTGGAGTGATCTTGGTGATCTGTTATAGCCGGAGGTATAAGGACGTGGTTAGATCCTTTTTGGATGTTAATTGATGTTTAAAAATGGTTAGAAGTGATGGATCTTGGCTGGGTTAAGTTTTGGAAGTGTTTGGAGGCGATTTCGGTTGTGTTTGGTAGCCGAATTGTTGTTTTTGCAAAGAGCAGCAAGTTGAGTTGTGTGGCTGGTGTTTTTAATGCATAATGATGCATTAATCCTCTATTATTGTGTGCTTGAAACAGGGGATATTGATCCGTGAGCATTAGAGGTGGCGTGGAAGGTTTCGGATGCTTGGAAGGCTTGTTGGCTAGCCTTGTTTTGTGTATCGGTGAGTGAAGTTGGGTTTTCAGCTTTTAAACCAAGGTTTGAAGGTTTTGGGAGCTTAGTTTAAGTCTAAACAACTTTGCTAAGCTCAAGAGTAAGTAAATGGAATTTCCCTCTTGGTTTATGTTGTGAGTTGGTTTTAAAGCATTTGTGATTGATGAATGCAATGCATGTGATTTGCATGTTTAAAATTCTGTTTTGAAAGCATATTTTAGCATGGTTTAATGTTGGTTTTGAAAGCCATGTGAGAAGGATGCTCAAGGTAAGAGATCCTTGGTTTTGTACATTGGAATTGTGAAATTGTTGCATAGTGTTGCATGTTGTTTAATGGCTTTGTGTGATGCTTCAAAAACAGAGGATTGATGATGGTAAATGGTGGCTTTTGCATTTTGGTTATTCTTGTAAATCAATTGATTAATGTGGTAAGATGGTTATATTGGCAAGTGATGTAAGTGGTTCTTTGTTACTTAAATCAGATATAGTTAGCCGGCTATAGGATTGGGTGCACCGTGAATAAAGTCGCCTTGGATGTGAAGTGGTTGTGAGTGAACCGGTAACTCCATCCAAGTACACTAACGAGATGGTTAAGAACACCATGGTGGTTAAAATTCCATGGGTGGGTCTTGTGTAAGCAAAGGTAATAATGGTGGTTAAAATTCCATTTGAGGACCTTGTGCTTGTTAAGATCACAATGGTGGTGTAAAGTCCATGTGTGGATCTTGTGTAGGGTGTCCCGGATCTCGTTATTGATGTTATACAACTACCAATGGAATGTTAAGGTTATATGGTGGTTACAATTCCATATGAGAACCTTGTGAATGTTAAGGTTATATGGTGGTTAAAATTCCATATGTGAACCTTGTGAATGTTAAGGTTATATGGTGGTTAAAATTCCATTTGTGAACCTTGTGAATGTTAAGGTTATATGGTGGTTAAAATTCCATATGAGAACCTTGTGAATGTTAAGGTCATATGGTGGTTGAAATTCCATATGAGGACCTTGTGAATGGTAAGGTCAAATGGTGGTTAAAATTCCATTTGGGGACCTTGGATTGGTAGTGTGTATGAAGCGTGGGGACAATGCTTGTGATCCGCGTATCCGATTGGATGTTGAGTTGAAAAGTGGTTTTGGTTTATCACTTGGAAGCCAATATAATGTTCTTGAATATAATGAAGCATGAGATGCTTGAACGATGCATGGTTGCATGAGAAGTGTGTAATGTACTATGAATGCATGTTTACTTGTTAGTTTGAACAAGTGTTGATTATCTATTGAGAATGGTGCATGTGTACATGAAATCTCTTTAGTGCATTGAAGTCTTGCGAAGACTTGTTTTTAAAGGCATGTGATGCAAATGTTGATGATGTGGTTCATATGTTGCATTTGTTTAATGCACGTGTTAGATTGAATGAGTAAGTGGTTTTTAAAGGTTTCTTGCTTTAAAATGATATTCAAGTATGAGAAAGGTATGATGTGATGTGAAAGTGTTTTCTAAGGATTTTGTATTTAACCTTGCATATGATGTTCATGCATGGAATGGTTAAATTGATGGTTTTGCAAGTTTGTGCTTTGAAAAGGGTTTACTTAGCTTTTCTAAGCTAAGGGTTGGTTTTCTTGTTTGAGCAATGCATGATTTTAAGCATGTTGTTGAAAAGTGTTTTCAAACTTTGCTTTGGTTTATCAAATCGAGTTTGCTTTTGATAGTGTTTTATGACTCGCTGCATTGATGGTGTTTTGGTTTTGAGCATTCCTCACTAAGCATTATGTGCTTACGCTCCTTTTTGTCCATCAATGCAGATATTTGAAGTTGGAACAGGGAGAAGCAAGGGATTCAAGGAGAACTCCACTTGAGATGTATGTCTCGGTTAATAGCTATAGATAATAAAGGCAATTGGGGGAAGAATCTCTTATGTTGATGTTTAATGAGATTGTGTATGTTGGACAAGTTTGGTTTATGTTTTTGAATCATGTGGATTAATGTTGCAACGTTTGAATCTTCTTATGCTTAAGTTGTTATGCTATGCTTTTTGTTTTAAAAGCATGAATGAGTATCGAATGTGTTTAATGAGTTAGTGCACCTAGGGGTGGTCTTGTATCTAGATTTTGATGCAATTATGTCCCTTGTATGTTGAATTACTTGCTGGTGTGATTTGGTTGCTTTCGGAGCATGTTTGGTGGGTCAAATGTGTATTTAACCTGCAAAATTGCTGCAATCTGGGCAGGTCGTTTAGGAACGAGTGCTATTGTTTCGGAACGGGGGCCTGAAATGGCCAGGGCGTTTCGAAACGGGAGGAACCGTTCCGGAACGAAAATGCTACTGCCAGACCCTGTTTCGGTACCAGTTTCGGAACGGTACCAGTTTCGGAACGGGTCCTACCTGTTCCGGAACACCCGACCGTTGGGCACTGAAATAGTTGGTTAAATGTTTTGAAACCTTTGCGTTTTGGTCCTGAATCTTGTTTTTGCAATTGAATGAGTTTGAGATGTCCGTTTGAGCTGAAATTTGGCAGTGAAGCATGAAACATGACTAATTTCATATTGGTAACTTTTAATTGGGTTAAGTCCCTGTAATTTTCAGAATTTACAATTTGGTCCCTAAAGTCTTAACTTGTGCAATTGGGTCCCTGAATGTTCTCTGATGGTTATGATCTTTGAGTATGATGATCTTGTGAACATGTCTAGGGTTAATATGCATCTAGAGAAGATTAAAAAAAGAAAAAAAAGGGGTCGTTAATCAAGGTTGACTTTCGGGTTGACTTTTGTTTTCCCCTTGTAAACTCCTTAATTCGGTTCAACCGTCTGGGCCGGGTTTAGGGGGTTACATTTGGTGGTATCAGAGCTGAGTTGCGAATGCTTGGGGAAAACGGTAAATTGTTGTAATATGTGCTTGATGTATATCCTGATGTGTGGTTGAAAGCCGGTTGAAATGCGTGTTTTTAAGCGAATTGATGATGTTTTTAACATGCTTCTTGGTTATGAATCTCCGCTGAGCTGATTTTATGAATGATGAAAGTGTAAGGGGTATGATATGTTGATATTATGCTGTTGTGGGTGAATGTTGTTTGATGAGAGCATGATCTAAGTATGTGGATTGATATGCTTGATGTTGTGATGTCCATGTTTTTGTTGACTGTTATGTCATGTAAAAGGGGAGAATTCGAGATACCCACTGCCTTATTATTATAGCTATTGTGTTATTTTGGAGTTGGAGTTTGAGTTTGAATCCTTGCTTAAAGCTGGTCTGATTGATTTGTTTGTTTTGTTGTGATTGTTTGCTGTTAATAGTATGGCGAAATCGATGAAAGAATGGCAGTTGGGTGAGATGGTTGCTGCTTTAGAGCAGGTTGTTAAGGCGTGGAATTCACCTTTTAATGGAGGTGTTTCATCTCAGTCTTCTATGCCTGGAGTTGAGGTAGTAAGACAGGAGGAAGAAGTTGGTTCTGTGATGAAGAGTTCATCACCTGTTGTTCAAGAGGTGTTGGGAACATCTCAGGCTGTGGCAGAAGTAAAGTCTGTAGACGTGCTGGCTGTGGGATGGGTGGGTTTGTCGAAACAGCATTTGTATGATTTGGGAGCTGTGGAGTATCATGGTTCGACACCTGAGACGTTCGAGGCCTGGTTGGCCAATGTAATTCTGATCTTGGATCAGGAAGGTTGTGATTATGCCTGTAAGCTGGGAAGTGTTGTTTCATTGATGTTGGAGGACGCATGTGCCTGGTGGACATCTGTGGCGGTGGCATCGCACATCCACGATATAGATTGGGACTTCTTTGTGTCTGCCTTTTATGAAAGGTATCTTGGAGAGAAATTCCCAAGGGTTAAGCAATGTGATGGTGTGGTTTCAGTTTGTGAAGGTGAGAAAAGTTTAAGCAAGAGAGTTGTGGGTATTGACCTCGGGAGCGGTCAGCGTGAGTGGCTACGTGATAGAAGGTTTTGCTTGAATCGAAGCTTGGAGGGTAGTGCAAATCTGGGGCAAGTGCTGCTTGATCAAGGAGTGGAAGCTCAGCTACCGGTGTGTGACCGATGTGGAAGGCGCCATGTTGGGGGTTGTTGGGGCGCAGGTGTTTGTTGGAACTGTGGTTCTAAAGAGCATGTGAAGCGTGATTGTCCTCATGTGGTGAGATCAGCTTCTGTGGTAACAGAAGGGTCTCTGAAGGGTCATGGGCACGGCCGAGACAAAATTCGAAGGTGGCAGGAAGGGCGGAAAGGTGTGAGGAGCTTGGAGAATGAAATTTGTTGGAAATGTGGGTCTGCTGGGAATATGAGACGTAATTGTTTGAAGTTGGCTCGGGATAGTCAGGGTTCTTTACCGCAAGGAGATGGTGTTGACATTAGTGTGTTAGCTGATGCTGCAGCGGTGCGGTTGGAGAATGATGGTTCTGCGAGGAAGAGAGCTCGTCTATTGAAGCTCCGGGGCAGTGAGGTGTTTTCAGGTAACCTTGCTAAGTAACCTTTGCCTAGTTATCTTAGTTTGGTTTCAGTTGGTTTTTCCTTGCGTAGTGGGTATGGTCTCGTTGCTAGCATGTTGGGGTAGTAGTTGTTGTTCTTTGAAAACAACTTTAGTGTGAAGAGGGCTTTAGTGAGTATCTTGTGGATAATGAGTTGCTAGAATGATGGAGTTAGACAAGTTAGAAGTGAGATAGGAGGTTGTTTTTAGACGGATTCTGAGGATGTTATTGGTGGGTGTGAACTGACATACATGCACAGTTAAAATCATTTGTTATATGCTATATTATATATGTACTGGTCCATGCATACATGTGACATGACATTAGAGGTTTTGCATACATGTACATCAGGCATTGATAGGGCATATTGGTGACCATGCATACGAGCGTTCACACTCGCTAATAATTAATCGGGTCTGTTGGTGTTGTGATAGGGTTAGGTTGGATGATAGGTTTAGAGGTTGTGTTGGTGCTAGGAGAATGTTAGAAGTAGTGGAGGGTATTAAGCAAGTTGTTAGTAATAGTGAGTGCGGTATAGCATGTTGGTAGAAGGAAAGTGTTTGTTGCTTAATGGGCTTAGTGGTGTGGTGGTGAGGAGATTGCTGGTTGAAGTTAGAACCGATCAGGAGATTTTGAATAGCTAGTAGAAGTGGTAGTTCCATGGTGTTAAGTGATGTTGCAGGTTAGTGGTTGTGTTCCAGAGTGCTGAGGTAACTTGGCATTTATGTTGTAGTAGAAGGGTTGTTTTTGTAGGTGAGGGTTCGTAGCAACCTTCGAGGAGTTGAGAAGATGATATGTATGTTTAAGTTGGGCGGTGTTCTAGTAAGGCAAGTGTTGTGGTCAAAGCTTGAAGTGGAAAGGTAATGTAAGATCGAAGGCCATTGTTGGTTGGAAGGGTTCTTGTGAGAAGTGGTTGGCTGGTTGTGAGTAAGTAAATTCCTTCAAAAGTCAGCTGGTGGTGTAATGGAACGGCTGGCGGAGTCAAGGTTGGGGTTTTGTGATGTATTTTTTTTGGGTATTGGATGAGTAGTCCTGGTGAGTCGTTATGGTAATGATAGCAGCGGATGTGAAGGAATGTCAGCTTTATGTTGAGAAGTTTGGGTAAGCAGTTGATGCTTAAGAATTTTTGTTTGTTGGGAGAATCTTTGAAAGAGGTTGGGGAGTTTGCAAGGAGTTTTAAAAGCAATGAAGGTTGTGGGTTGCATAGTGACTGATCTGGGTTGGTTGGTGTTACTGTGTGAACAAGTTTTGGGAGTTGTGAGTTAAGGTGGTAAATGCTGTATAAGTTTGAGGTTCTTCAGGTTGTTGTTGGGGCTATGTGTAGTCCAGATGTGTGAAAGGTTAAGTTGTGCTTAACTTGAGTGTTCTGGAATTTGGGAACAATATGTGGTGGTGTTGAATTTGGGTGGAGTTTTGTGAGGAGAGTGTTCAGTGGTGGTTAAGTCTCCTGTGTTGCCTTGCGTGTTGCTTTGAGAAGTTTGGTTGTTCTCTTTTCGCCAGTTGAAATTTCGAGGACGAAATTTCTTAAGGGGGGGGGGGGAGAGTTGTAACACCCCAATTTTGGGCTTAGAAGTTTTGGGTTTTGGACCGGACCGGTCGGGTTGCGGTTCGAATATAAAAGGTGATTTTTAGGAAAGCCTAGTTCGGGTTGCATTAAAAATATGGAAAATGTCTTAAAATTCTCTTTTATTATATGTAAGAGTTTGGTGAAAGCAATTTTACAAAAGGTGGTTTGGAAGAGTGACATTTTGGGTTAGTGACCAAAATGTAATTTTTGAAAACTGTGTGACTGTTTTAAAAAGGATTGAAACTTTGAATCTTTAAGGAGCTATTTATCCAATAGGAGTTTCTCCAGATTTTTCTAAAATATTAAAGGTTTAATTAATGGTTTTTAAATAAAAGTAAAGGGAGGGAAGATATTTTGGCATTTTCTAACTAACTTTTCCACATTTTCCATTTTCATTTTCTCTCATCTTTTCTCTCAAACCAAACATATTTCTTCAGAGCTTTTCCCTCTGATTTTGTCACCTAAATAACTCATTTCAATTCTCTTTTGATCTTCAATCATCTCTTCAACAAAACCTTTGCATTTGCTAAGTGGATTTTCAAGAATCTTGGTTCCAAAAAGGGAGAAACTCAAGTTTGGAGGTAAGAACGTCCTTCTCCTCTAAACTCTCAGTTCTTTACTGAAATTCCCAAGTTCTCAATCATTGATTTGTGATTTATTAAAGGTTTTACAATTGTAATCTTGATTTTGGCTTTAAAATGCAAGATTTGCTTGATTTTGATGAAATTTCGTAAGATCTAATTGGGCAGTGTTTTGAGGTGTCAATTTGATGTTGAATGAATGTTTAATTGATGAGAAATTGGGGTTTTATCAATGCAATCCCGAATAGGTTAATTTTCCTAAGTTTTGCTTGAGTTTGTGGTTGCTTTTGGAGTGATCTTGGTGATCTGTTATAGCTGGAGGTATAAAGACGTGGTTAGATCCTTTTTGGATGTTAATTGATGTTTAAAAATGGTTAGAAGTGATGGATCTTGGCTGGGTTAAGTTTTGGAAGTGTTTGGAGGTGATTTCGGTTGTGTTTGGTAGCCAAATTGTTGATTTTGCAAAGAGCAGCGAGTTGAGTTGTGTGGCTGGTGTTTTTAATGCATAATGATGCATTAATCCTCTATTATTGTGTGCTTGAAACAGGGGAGATTGATCCATGAGCATTAGAGGTGGTGTGGAAGGTTTCGGATGCTTGGAAGGCTTGTTGGCTAGCCTTGTTTTGTGTATCGGTGAGTGAAGTTGGGTTTTCAGCTTTTAAACCAAGGTTTGAAGGTTTTGGGAGCTTAGTTTAAGTCTAAACAACTTTGCTAAGCTCAAGAGTAAGTAAATGGAATTTCCCTCTTGGTTTATGTTGTGAGTTGGTTTTAAAGCATTTGTGATTGATGAATGCAATGCATGTGATTTGCATGTTTAAAATTCTGTTTTGAAAGCATATTTTAGCATGGTTTAATGCTGGTTTTGAAAGCCATGTGAGAAGGATGCTCAAGGTAAGAGATCCTTGGTTTTGTACATTGGAATTGTGAAATTGTTGCATAGTGTTGCATGTTGTTTAATGGCTTTGTGTGATGCTTCAAAAACAGTGGATTGATGATGGTAAATGGTGGCTTTTGCATTTTGGTTATGCTTGTAAATCAATTGCTTAATGTGGTAAGATGGTTATATTGGCAAGTGATGTAAGTGGTTCTTGGTTACTTAAATCGGATATAGTTAGCCGGCTATAGGATTGGGTGCACCGTGAATAAAGTCGCCTTGGATGTGGAGTGGTTGTGAGTGAACCGGTAACTCCATCCAAGTACACTAACGAGATGGTTAAGAACACCATGGTGGTTAAAATTCCATGGGTGGGTCTTGTGTAAGCAAAGGTAATAATGGTGGTTAAAATTCCATTTGAGGACCTTGTGCTTGTTAAGATCACAATGGTGGTGTAAAGTCCATGTGTGGATCTTGTGTAGGGTGTCCCGGATCTCGTTAGTGATGTTATACAACTACCAATGGAATGTTAAGGTTATATGGTGGTTAAAATTCCATATGAGAACCTTGTGAATGTTAAGGTTATATGGTGGTTAAAATTCCATATGTGAACCTTGTGAATGTTAAGGTTATATGGTGGTTAAAATTCCATATGTGAACCTTGTGAATGTTAAGGTTATATGGTGGTTAAAATTCCATATGTGAACCTTGTGAATGTTAAGGTTATATGGTGGTTAAAATTCCATATGAGAACCTTGTGAATGTTAAGGTCATATGGTGGTTGAAATTCCATATGAGGACCTTGTCAATGGTAAGGTCAAATGGTGGTTAAAATTCCATTTGGGGACCTTAGATTGGTAGTGTGTATGAAGCGTGGGGACAAAGCTTGTGATCCGCGTATCCGATTGAATGTTGAGTTGAAAAGTGGTTTTGGTTTATCACTTGGAAGTCAATATAATGTTCTTGAATATAATGAAGCATGAGATGCTTGAACGTTGCATGGTTGCATGAGAAGTGTGTAATGTACTATGAATGCATGTTTACTTGTTAGTTTGAACAAGTGTTGATTATCTATTGAGAATGGTGCATGTGTAAATGAAATCTCTTTAGTGCATTGAAGTCTTGCGAAGACTTGTTTTTAAAGGCATGTGATGCAAATGTTGATGATGTGGTTCATATGTTGCATTTGTTTAATGCACGTGTTAGATTGAATGAGTAAGTGGTTTTTAAAGGTTTCTTGCTTTAAAATGATATTCAAGTATGAGATAGGTATGATGTGATGTGGAAGTGTTTTCTAAGGATTTTGTATTTAACCTTGCATTTGATGTTCATGCATGGAATGGTTAAATTGATGGTTTTGCAAGTTTGTGCTTTGAAAAGGGTTTACTTAGCTTTTCTGAGCTAAGGATTGGTTTTCATGTTTGAGCAATGCATGATTTTAAGCATGTTGTTGAAAAGGGTTTTCAAACTTTGCTTTGGTTTATCAAATCGAGTTTGCTTTTGATAGTGTTTTATGACTCGCTGCATTGATGGTGTTTTGGTTTTGAGCATTCCTCACTAAGCATTATGTGCTTACGCTCCTTTTTGTCCATCAATGCAGATATTTGAAGTTGGAACAGCGAGAAGCAAGGGATTCAAGGAGAACTCCACTTGAGATGTATGTCTCAGTTAATAGCTATAGATAATAAAGGCAATGGGGGAAGAATCTCTTATGTTGATGTTTAATGAGATTGTTATGTTGGACAAGTTTGGTTTATGTTTTTGAATCATGTGGATTAATGTTGCAACGTTTGAATCTTCTTATGCTTAAGTTGTTATGCTATGCTTTTTGTTTTAAAAGCATGAATGAGTATCGAATGTGTTTAATGAGTTAGTGCACCTAGGGGTGGCCTTGTATCTAGATTTTGATGCAATTATGTCCCTTGTATGTTGAATTACTTGCTGGTGTGATTTGGTTGCTTTCGGAGCATGTTTGGTGGGTCAAATGTGTATTTAACCAGCAAAATTGCTGCAATCTGGGCAGGTCGTTTAGGAACGAGTGTTATCGTTTCGGAACGGGGGCCTGAAATGGCCAGGGCGTTTCGAAACGGGAGGAACCGTTCCGGAACGAAAATGCTACTGCCAGACCCTGTTTCGGTACCAGTTTTTGAACGGTCCCGCGTTTCGGAACGGGTCCTACCTGTTCCGGAACACCCGACCGTTGGGCACTGAAATAGTTGGTTAAATGTTTTGAAACCTTTGCGTTTTGGTCCTGAATCTTGTTTTTGCAATTGAATGAGTTTGAGATGTCCGTTTGAGCTGAAATTTGGCAGTGAAGCATGAAACATGACTAATTTCATATTGGTAAGTTTTAATTGGGATAAGTCCCTGTAATTTTCAGAATTTACAATTTGGTCCCTAAAGTCTTAACTTGTGTAATTGGGTCCCTGAATGTTCTCTGATGGTTATGATCTTTGAGTTTGATGATCTTGTGAACATGTCTAGGGTTAATATGCATCTAGAGAAGATTAAAAAAAGAAAAAAAAGGGTCGTTAATCAAGGTTGACTTTCGGGTTGACTTTGGTTTTCCCCGTGTAAACTCCTTAATTCGGTTCAACCGTTTGGGCCGGGTTTAGGGGGTTACACTTTCCTAGAAATAGGGAGGATCACTGTTGACTATCCCGCCGAACTTGGAATACGTGCCAGACAAGCCGCCTAGACTTATTTCCGTTCCACCTGCCGAGACAACGAAAGTTGAAGGGGTAGTTACTCGCTGCGGCCGCGTGATAGGGTCGTAGCTGCCACCCGCCGTTCCTGCCGAGGCAGCAAATCATGGCAGTGCAAAATATTCTTAGGCTTTACAACACAATCTACATGCTATTGAGCTGCAAAATCCTTACCCAATCTATAGACCAAATCTCCCCTATCTTCCCTCTCATCACTATCTTTATTTTACTTGTGTTTTTATATTTCCACATTGTGAGATTTAATTATGCATTTACTAAATCTTTGTGCAGGAAACCATTCATAGAAGCTGCTCCAATCCCTGTGGGAGACAATATCTTTTATACTATAACTTGACAAGAGTGTGCACTTGCGCTCGTAAATAGAGAACACCCAAACGCTCTACAATTGCCGAGACTTGCAAAACTCTTCCAGTGATGAAAACTACCTTAGCACTACAAAATACTCTTTAAAGGTTAGGATGACTATTTAGAAAACACTTAGAATCATACTATGGGGGCTGAAAACGAATCTACACTTTTGTGACTTGTGTGATTTAAGGAGTTTTAGGACACTTAGGACATAGAATTGCTTAGAAAGAAAATTTTGGGTTTAAAGTTAGAGGTGCCTAACACCGACTCTAGCTTAAGGAAGCCTTAGAGGTGCCCGAAATTTGCTCTAGTCGGTTAGATTGCTTAAAAATTTTTACCCAAGTTAAGTAGGTAATTCTTAAGTGTTTACTTAGAACCCGATTAATCAGCTTGTTCACAAAACATGTACACACTCACTAGCATCATAGTTTGATTCCAAGTAACTCCTTTTGTCATCCGAAAGATCTAATCAAGTATTTTCACGTGTTAGGTCTTGAGGAAGAAGGCGAGTTGAAGCAATCTCTATGAAGATTAAGGACTTGGGTGAGTAATTATTTGTTTTCCTACTAGTTGCATTGCTTGAGGACAAGCAATAGTTTGAGTTTGGGCTTGTGTTAAGTGTGTAAAAGTACTATCATTTCACCCTTTTTCTATGACAATTATTGCTAAATCTACACCCATTTGAATCACATTGTAACCTTCCATGCATCAATCACATTGATCTTATCTTTATTATGCTTGATCCTTATATTTAGATTATTTGGTGAAAAATATTCTACTTATGTGCGTGTTTGTGCATAAACAGATTTTGTCACTCACTGCCCGGGCAACTGTTGCGTGTAAAAGAGTCTATCGCAATTGTAGTGCAAGTGTACACGACGCAAGTAGTAAAGTGATACGAAGTATCGGATATCGTCTCCACAGGGATTGGGCTAATAGCTTCACCTTGTTTACTGCACGAAAGTAAAGGAAATAATTAAGGAAGTTGTCACGAGAATATTGAAGAAAAACGTAAATAAAAGATTGAGTTATCAAGATAGAGGGAATGGGCTGGTATTGAATTGCTCGGTAGTGCAGGTATTGAATTGCTTAGGATCTTCAGTTCTGTCGTCGCTCCCGTCGCCGACAGCACCTGTCGCGGCGTCTGTCCGTTGGCAGTCGCGGCAGCAGACACACCAACTCCGTACTTCAAGTTTGGCAAGAATCCCAGATCTGCCTTGCCCTATCCCTAGGCACAAGTCTGACGATGAACACGTCTTTGATGATACCTCCCGGCGTGAATCGAAGGATGAACACCGATGTGTATGAATTCTTCCTTAGCCACTTAACCTCGCCCTATCCCTAGGCACGAGATGGTTCAACTATAAACTAGAGAACGCGCTTTTATTTCTTTCGTATACTTAACTCTCCCGATGCTAAGTAAATGGATAACCTCACAATGCTCTCCCGATGCTCTTGCAAGATGTTAAAACCAAAATAAAAGAACTTGAAGTTTATTTTATTGAACTGAAAAATCCTAAAACAAAACAACCCTTGCAACTACTTTACAAAACAAACCGTAGCCCTAGGGGGAATTTAGAACATGTCGGTGACGGGTGGACGACAGGGTTTTTTGGTTTCGGTTATGGGGTAATCGGTTATGCCTCCTAGGTTAAATCTATGCCCTTATATAAGCTTTGGGCTCAAGTCATCTAAGGTAACAAGGATTACAACTTTAATTAAAAGTAAGATTCTAATAAAGACTAAATCTCTAAAGTCTCATACTTTCCAGCCGCATCCTAGCTTTTAGGAATCTCCTCTCCTTGAGCTTTGGCTTGACATATCTTTTGATCCGGGGCTTGGAAAAATATATGGCTTTCACACGACAGACGAGCAGATTTTTCTCTATCTATCGAGGTCCACTTTGCTTTTCCTCTTCATAAGTCTGCTGTCACCTTGCTGTCACGGTAGGTCCATGACAGGTTTGTCTTCTTCGGCTGCTTGCCCAGTTCAGCTTTCCTGCTTCTCTGCCCTGCGCCTGCCTTCAATGTCTACTATGGCAGATACCTGCAAAAATAGCCATCTTTTAGTAGAATCCGTGCTTTTGATCCATTTGTGATGTTTTACTAAAAACTAACCTAAATGCAATGCAATGATGCTTGAATGCAGCAGAAATATGGGTTAAAAAGGGTGTAAATAATAGAACTTTTACACACTCAACACACCCCCAAACTCAAGTTTTTGCTTGCCCTCAAGCAATGAAGAAAGAAAAATGAAATTTTTTTGTGTTGGCCTTCAAACAGTGAACTGTCCCTTACCCGTCGCTCATTCTCTATGGCGGCAGCAACCTGTTGGAAAGATTAGGATCTGTCCGGAATCTCCTTATAGCTCTCGTGCAGTGTGTGCATGCTTGTGAACAGTTATATGCTAAGACTCTCTTAGTTTCACTAGAATATTCAACTTCTTAACTCGAATTTTTATGCCAAAGTTTATTTTTTTAAGAAGGCACATTTTCATGCTTCTTTTTCTTCTATTTTCAAGCTAAATTTTTCTAGAGCCAGTTTTGGGCACTTCTAGTTAGCTTCCTAGAGCCGGTTTCGGGCACCTCTAGGTTTTTGATTTTCTTTTGCTAAACTTCTTTCCTAGAGCCAGTGTTAGGCACCTCTAGGGGCTATTCAAGTTCTAAGCTTCCTATTCTAGTTTGGCTAAAATAAATCTAAGCAATATAACAGTCACAAAAGTGTTTAAGTTTTCAGAACTATAGAAAGGCTCTAAACTTTTCCTTAACTTGTCCTAAAGATGCTGCCACGACAGAGCCGTCATGACAGGTAAGTTAACTTCACAGTTTTAAGCCAACAGTTTTATATTTTTCTGATTTTTTTTAGAGAACTTAAATAAATAATAAGACACAACAAATAATAAAAAGATGTGCTAAAGACTCCATTAAAGATGGAGGGTTGCCACCCCCAAACTCAAGGGTTGCATTGCCCTCAATGCAAAATGAAATGAAAAATAAAAGAAAGAAAAAAAAGTACATCACAAATTATAAAGGCAAGCAACAATAAGAGGAAAAAAAGAATAAAAACTTAAATTTTAGTCGCTGTCCTCGCTACTGCTGCTCACACGGATCTGCCGGCGACGTCTGGGCTGAGGAGGCGGCTGGGCAGGTTCAGGAGCAGGTGCTGTGGCAGGTTGCTCTACAAGTTGGACATCAGAACTGCTGCCACTGTCCCAGTTGCTGCTGGTGGTTGTGCTGGCCTTGGGCAGCCGTTTCTTGTCTGCCACGTGCTTAATTCTCTTGACCCGCGTAAAGTCCCTCTCCAAATTCCTCCGGATAAGAGGGCTGTCATCAGTGGCAGGTCTTTTGGTTCCTCAAGGGGAGGTGTCTGCCGGAGGGCTGCCGGCTGCCGTCGGGGCAGGGGATGGTGTGGAAGTGGCAGATTGTGTATGGGGAGAGACAAGTGGTGTAGGTGTGGGGGAGGGGATATGGAAATAATGGTCGGGGAAGGTGGGGAAGATGACATCCGAAAAATGTAAAGTATTAGTAATAAAATTTACCGTTGTATTTGAGAAGTCGCGGATGAAAGTCATCAAACCCATTTGCCGCTCCTCGACCCGTAGGATTGCAGCAAGGATAAGTGCCGACTGATTTGTCGGAGCGGTGGCGGTGGCAGCTTCAGGGGCAGGCTCGGTGGCAGGTTCCTCATCCGAGTCAGCAGGTGGTGCGTTTGGATCAAAGGCGTTGATGGGTGTTGCAGCTACGACCTCCATGAGGCTGGAGATGTTACTGTCGGTCCAGCCATTACCTTGGTGTAGTTCGTCGGAGGGCTCCTCTGGTACAGCAGCACAGCGGCAGAGGGCTGTGATGGTTAACGGCAGGCAGAGTCGTGAGTCTGAGCGGAAGGCACAGTCGATGATGTTGTCCCTCATGTACCTGCCCACGTTGATTGGCCTGTCATGCATAATAGAGTGAATGAGGGCCAGCTGCTGTCGGTTGACTGTCGTGTGGTGGGACGAGGGCAGGATACGCTTTTTGATGAAAGCGTTCCACAGTTTTGCTTCGGGGAGGAACTGCCCCTATTGACAGAGTGGGGGTTCTTCTTGCTGGTTGTCCAAGATGTACCAGCTTCTGTCAGCTCCGCCATGACAGCCTCATAGGCAGCAGCATCAAGGGTGTCTACAAATTGTTGGTGAGCATCATCATCGGGGCCAAAGAAGAGGCCGAACATATGGTTGATGCTGTTGGCGGTAAAGGGTACTTCCACTCCTCGGACGGTGACAGATGTCGCCGTTTTGCTGTCGATGGCCTCGTAAAACTCCCGGACCAAAGTATCATTTAACTCTGCCGGCTGTTCGGCAAAGTCCTCCCATAGCTGTGCCGTTATGGCCTTCACAATGAACGGCCGGAGTCCCATATGTGGAGCGTTTCTGTTGTAAATGAAGCCACGCTCCTCCCATAATTCCTTGTTGGCGAAGGGTGACGCTGCTGCTGAAGAAGAAGCGGCAGCAGTGCTACGACGGGTTTGTCTCGACGACATTTTGGTTGCAAGGGCTGTGAAAAAGAGAAAACAAATAAAACTAGAGGAGAAAACAAGAGAGAAAAATCAGAAGTGATGAAAAATGAAAGGGAGAATGGGGTTATATAGCTGTTGGGTATCTGCCCATTTAATGTTGCAACGGCAGGCGGGAATAACGGGGCGGCAGATTGGATGTAGCGTGTCTGACGCGTCTGACACGCATTTATGCGTCTGCTGTGTGTCTGCCGCACGCTTCTGCATCTGCAGTGTCAGTCTGTTGACAGCCTGTCAAGTCTGTCTGCGCCAGCAGTCGAAACGACATGTTATCATAAATGGGCTGTATTGGGCTGGTGGATGGGCGGTGGGCTTGGGCCACTTCTTCTTTACTTCTTGACTCCTTTATTTCCTAAAAACTGAAATTATAAAAACAAAACATTATTCGAATAAAATAAATCTAATTCCTAATAAATAATATTAATAATAGTAATAATAATAAAAATAAAACTTAGGTTAAATTAGGGGTGCCTTGTGGGGCATCTCCTAAAGTAACCACTTCCTGAATTCCTGGGGCTTCAGTCCCCTGATAGTGCTTGAGGCGTTGTCCATTGACTTTGAATTGATGCCCGTCCTTTAATGATTGAATTGTGATGGCACCATGGGGAAAAACTTGAACTACTTGAAACGGGCCAGACCATCTAGACTTTAGCTTTCCTGGGAAGAGTTTAAGTCTAGAATTAAATAACAACACAAGATGCCCTGGGCAGAACTGTCGTGGCAGCAGTTTCTTGTCGTGCCACTTCTTAGTCTTTTCCTTGTAGATCCTTGTGTTGTCGTAGGCCATTGTCCGTAATTCCTCAATCTCGTTCAGATCTAATAACCTTTTCTGGCCGGCCTTGTCCAAGTCCATATTCACTGCCTTGATTGCCCAATATGCCTTATGCTCGATCTCGACAGGCAAGTGACAGGTTTTCCCATAAATCAGTCGGTATGGAGACATGCCCAATGGAGTCTTGAAAGCTGTCCTGTATGCCCATAATGCATCATTTAGAAGTAAAGACCAGTCCTTCCTAGTTGGTTTAACCATCTTCTCAAGAATGTTCTTCACTTCTCTATTGGAAATCTCAGCCTGTCCATTGGTCTTTGGGTGGTATGCTGTCGCGATCCTGTGCTTGACACCATATTTCTTCAAGGCGGCAGCAATTACCCTATTATCAAAATGTCTCCCTTCATCACTGATAATCGCTCTAGGGATGCCAAATCTAGAAAAGATGTTTTTGTGCAAAAATTTTTGGACCGTTTTGGCATCATTCTTTTGAGTTGCGATTGCTTCTACCCACTTGGAGACATAGTCCACCGCTAGGAGGATGTACAGATTCCCACATGAAGACGGGAATGGTCCTATAAAATCAATCCCCCAAACGTCGAAGATCTCGACTTCTAAAATATTCTGCAGTGGCATCTCGTTTCTCCTCGAGATGTTACCTGTCCGCTGGCACCTGTCATAGTTTTTGTAAAATTCCTATGCATCTTTATAAAGTGTCGGCCGGTAGAACCTTGACTGCAGCACCTTGGCAGCAGTCTTATTACCTCCTAAGTGACCTCCATATTGTGAAGCATGACAGTGATGGAGAATGTCTTCTTGTTCTTCTTGTGGTATACACCTCCTTATAACCTGATCTGCGCACATTTTGAAAAGAAGAGGTTCGTCCCAATAATAATGTTTAACATCATTTTGAAACCTCTTCCTGGCTTGATAAGTAAGATCAGAAGGTAATATTCCGCTAACAATAAAATTAACGAAATCAACATACCAGGGAAGGTTAGAAGACTTACCTGCCGCCATGGCTGTCGCGACAGCTATTGCGGCAGCAAAGAGCTGCTCATCTGGGAAGGTCTCCAGTATGTGTGTCTCATCTAAAGGTAGACTCTGTCCCATCTCCAACCTCGATAAGTGATCTGCCACCTGATTTTCTGTCCCCTTTTTGTCTTTAATCTCAAGGTCGAACTCTTGTAATAGCAAGATCCATCGTATCAACCTAGGCTTTGCATCCTTCTTTGCAAACAAATACTTGAGGGCATAATGGTCGGTGTGTATTATTACCTTCGTTCCAAGTATGTAAGAACGAAACTTGTCGATGTAGAACACCACAGCTAACAGCTCCTTTTCTGTTGTGGTGTAGTTCACTTGGGCGTCATTTAGCGTCTTGCTGGCATAGTATATGACGTGAAACAGCTTATCTCTGCGCTGCCCAAGTGCTGCCCCGACAGCATAATCACTGGCATCACACATGATCTCAAACGGTTGTGTCCAGTCTGGTGGCTGTACTATGGGGGCTGTCACTAACTTTTCCTTCAGAACCTTGAATGCTTCAGTACATTCCTCATTAAAGTCAAAGGGTCGGTTCTGCTCTAAGAGATGGCATAGGGGCTTCGTGATTTTTGAGAAATTTGCAATGAATCTCCTATAAAAACCAGCATGCCCTAAAAAACTTCTAATGCCCTTGATAGTGGTTGGCGGCGGCAGCTTCTCTATGACCTCTATTTTTGCCCTATCGACTTCTATCCCACGGCAGCTAATTTTATGGCCTAGAACTATCCCTTCATCTACCATAAAATGGCATTTTTCCCAATTAAGAACAAGATTAGCTTTTTCACATCTTTCAAGTACCTTTTTAAGGTTGCCGAGACAGCTCTCAAAATCGTCTCCAAAGACGGAAAAATCATCCATGAAAATCTCAAGGAAGTCCTCTACCATGTCGGAGAATATAGCCATCATGCACCTTTGGAAGGTGGCAGGTGCGTTACAGAGGCCAAACGGCATCCTCCTAAATGCGTATGTTCCGTAGGGGCATGTGAAAGTCGTTTTCTCTTGATCCTCTGGTGCAATAGCAATTTGATTGTAACCTGAATAACCATCAAGAAAACAATAGTAAGGTTTACCCGCTAATCTATCAAGCATTTGATCAATAAAGGGTAAAGGAAAGTGGTCTTTTCGGGTAGCTTTATTAAGCTTCCAATAGTCCATACAAACCCTCCAACCGGTCACAGTCCTGGTTGGGATTTACTCATTGTTCTCGTTGGTTATCACGGTCATTCCTCCTTTGTTTGGAACACATTGCACCGGGCTTACCCATTTGCTGTCGGAGATGGCGTAAATAATACCAGTATCTAACCATTTAATTATCTCTTTACGCACGACCTCCTTCATCGCTAGGTTTAACCGCCTTTGGGCATCAATAGTCGGCTTATGATCTTCCTCTAGGAGGATTTTATGCATGCATATTGCCGGACTAATGCCCTGAATGTCTGCTATCGTCCATCCTATCGCCCTTTTATGCTGCCTCAACATGTCGATCAGCTGTCGTTCCTGTTCCTGCGGCAGCTTAGCAGAGATGATTACAAGCAGTGTGTCATCACAACCAAGATAAGCATATTTAAGCTGCCCTGGCAGGGGCTTAAGTTCTAAGACAGGTGGTTCAACAGTAGAGGGCTTTTGGATTAAATGGTTATCCGAAGTGTAATTTAAGGGTTCGAATAACTTACCTGGACGATGGTCTAACCAGTTTACCTCCTCATGACCTTCAGTATCAGATGTATCGGATTCAGAGGAGTCGCTGTCGTTGGTGCTGTCGTTGTTGCTGTCGTCATCGCTGTCGTGACAGGCCTGTAGGTGGCTGTCGCAGCAGTGACCAAATTTTATATCACGGCAACCCGACCTGATGCAGGGGTAATCAAAGGTCACCTCAATGATGGCCTTGCATTCCTCATCCACATCAGCATGTTTCATCGCTTGGAGAACATTCAACTTAATCTCTTGATCGTTCACGCGCATGGTGAGTTCTCCTTTCTCCACATCAATCAATGATCTTCCCGTGGCTAAGAAGGGTCGCCCAAGAATGACTGGTGCGTTTTCGTCTGCCTCACAATCTAAGATAAGAAAGTCAGCAGGAAAAATAAGCTTATCCACTCTTACCAAAATATCTTCAATTTTTCCCTCGGGGTGAACGTAAGAGCGGTCGGCTAGCTGTAGGGTAACTGTCGTGGGCCGCGCCTTGCCAATACCTAGTTACTGAAAAACAGATTTGGGCATTAGATTAACACTAGCACCAAGATCACAAAGTGCCTTACCCACAAATTTATCGCCAATTACGCAAGGTATGAGGAAGCTCCCCGGATCCTTCTTTTTCTGGGGTGGCTGCCTATGAAGAATACTCATGCAACCTTCCGTCATCCTTACCGTTTCAAATTCCCCAAGTTTAGATTTTTTTAGACATGACATCCTTGAGAAATTTAGCATAACCGGGCATCTCCCTAACAACATCTAACAACGGAATATTAATATGAACCTGTTTAAAAATATCATAAATCTTTTTAAGTTGAGATTCATGCTTAGCTTGCTGTATCCGTTAAGGAAAAGGTGGTGGAGGACGATAATCAGCAATGCGTCCTTCCCACTGCATGCGAATCTGAGGACAATAATCATCTTTTTTCTCCTCTGTCGCTTCTGCTGTCGTGACAGGCTCATCGGCAGCAGTCTGTTTATCACCTGTCGGGGCAGCTTCCTCGGCAGGTTTATCCAAAACAGGGTCCTTTTCTGTTTCAGCTTCTTTTTCCGGCCTTGGTAGCTTTTTCCCACTCCTAGTAGTAATCGCCTTACATTGCTCATGTGGGGGCGGTCTAGCATTTTCAGTATTGCTAGGGAAACCTCCATTCTGCCTTGGCTTAATATGCTGCGACACCTGACCCATTTGTGTCTCTAGAGATTTCAAGGTAGCCTCATGGGTTGTCATTCTCATCTTCGTTTCATCCATAAAGGTTTCCGTCTTCTTGACAAACTGATTAATATTCTCCATATACATGCCAGTCTGAGACATAAAGGTGGCCAGAGTCTGCTCCAATACACTACTCGTGGCAGGTGGTGGTTGCTGTTGCTGCTGCGGCGGCAGGTGCTGCGACAGGTTCTGCGGCGGCAGTTGCTGTCGCGTCAACAATCTAGGACCCCCTGATTCTAATTATATGCTTGCGGATTCAGGGAATTGTTAGGGTTACTCCAGGAAAATTTGGGATCCTTCCTCCAATTAGGGTTGTAGTTGTTGGAGTTATAATTCGGCTTGTAATTTCCAACATATTTTCCCTCTTCTATATTTATTGGGCACTCATCCCTACTATGATTTCCCTCACAAATAGCACAAACTTCCTCGACAGCAAATCCCCGTAATTCTTCTTCATTCAATAAGTGTTTCATTGCTTTAGTGAGGAATGCTACCTGTGATTTCATAGTGCTATCGGCCTCATAATCCTTGACAGCAAGTACCCGTTTACCCCCTCTTCTAGCTGTCGGAAACTGCTCCTCATTCTTGGCCAGATTTTTCAAAACTTGCAGAGCCTCGTCTGGATCTTTATCCAATAATAGTCCATTTGCTGCAGAATCAATTCGAATGCGAGTTTGTAAGTTAGCAGCATTATAGAATTTAGTTACCTGATTCCAGACAGGGAATCCATGCATTGGGCAGTTTCGTAGAAGAGTAGTAAATCTGTCCCAAGCCTCGTGCATCGGCTCGTCGTCTTCCTGTTGAAAAGTAGCAATTTCGTTACGTAATCGCTCAGATAAATGCGAAGGATTAAAACGAGATAAAAATTCACGAGTTAGATCTGCCCAAGTCATAATGGAACCCGGTGTAAGTTTATTCCACCAAGTTTTAGCTTTGTCCCTCAATGAATGGGGGAATAACCGAAGCCTCAGTATCTCCGGACTAACTCCTGGTAGCCTAAACGAACCACAGATCTCCTGGAACGTTTTGAGATGCTCTCTAGCATCTTCTGTCGCAGAACCACTGAACTGCCCGACATTGTTGATCATACTAAACATGACAGGTTTAAGCTCAAAGTTGTCAACATCAATATCCGGCAGCGTGGTCTCCAGCTCTACATGATCGTTCAGCATGTAGTCACGACATGATCGTCGTCCATCTGCCCTCGGCGGGTCATCGACAGGTGGTACACCGTCACCAACAGGCTGGTTACGTGCCATCTGCTCTAGTTGTTCCTCGAGGTATTCGTTCCGGTCTAAAAGGCGGCGAAGTTGTTTCTTGAGATTGAAAGAACGTTCGATCTCCGGGTCTAATTTATACTCAGGATCTTCACCTCTTTTGGATCTGCGCATAAACAAGAAAACCTCGTGAAAAGCGAGAGTTGAAAGCACAAAAGAAAAATTAAAGAAACTAAAAATAAAAACGAAAACAAAAATAAAAATAAAAGCGAAAAGTGCAATAAAAGAAAGATGTAGTTATGTTGCCAATCCCCGGCAACGGCGCCAAAAACTTGTTGCGTGTAAAAGAGTCTATCGCAATTGTAGTGCAAGTGTACACGACGCAAGTAGTAAAGTGATACGAAGTATCGGATATCGTCTCCACAGGGATTGGGCTAATAGCTTCACCTTGTTTACTGCACGAAAATAAAGGAAATAATTAAGTTGTCACGAGAATATTGAAGAAAAACGTAAATAAAAGATTGAGTTATCAAGATAGAGAGAATGGGCTGGTATTGAATTGCTCGGTAGTGCAGGTATTGAATTGCTTAGGATCTTCAGTTCTGTCGTCGCTCCCGTCGCCGACGTGTATGAATTCTTCCTTAGCCACTTCGTACTTCAAGTTTGGCAAGAATCCCAGATCTGCCTTGCCCTATCCCTAGGCACAAGTCTGTCGATGAACACCGATGTGTATGAATTCTTCCTTAGCCACTTAACCTCGCCCTATCCCTAGGCACGAGATGGTTCAACTATAAACTAGAGAACGCGCTTTTATTTCTTTCGTATACTTAACTCTCCCGATGCTAAGTAAATGGATAACCTCACAATGCTCTCCCGATGCTCTTGCAAGATGTTAAAACCAAAATAAAAGAACTTGAAGTTTATTTTATTGAACTGAAAAATCCTAAAACAAAACAACCCTTGCAACTACTTTACAAAACAACCCGTAGCCCTAGGGGGAATTTAGAACATGTCGGTGACGGGTGGACGACAGGGGTTTTTGGTTTCGGTTATGGGGTAATCGGTTATGCCTCTTAGGTTAAATCTATGCCCTTATATAAGCTTTGGGCTCAAGTCATCTAAGGTAACAAGGATTACAACTTTAATTAAAAGTAAGATTCTAATAAAGACTAAATAAAGTCTCCTACTTTCCAGCCGCATCCTAGCTTTTAGGAATCTCCTCTCCTTGAGCTTTGGCTTGACATATCTTTTGATCCGGGGCTTGGAAAAATATATGGCTTTCACACGACAGACGAGCAGATTTTTCTCTATCTATCGAGGTTCACTTTGCTTTTCCTCTTCATAAGTCTGCTGTCACCTTGCTGTCACGGCAGGTCCATGACAGGTTCATCTTCTTCGGCTGCTTGCCCAGTTCAGCTTTCCTGCTTCTCTGCCCTGCGCCTGCCTTCAATGTCTACTATGGCAGATACCTGCAAAAATAGCCATCTTTTAGTAGAATCCGTGCTTTTGATCCATTTGTGATGTTTTACTAAAAACTAACCTAAATGCAATGCAATGATGCTTGAATGCAGCAGAAATATGGGTTAAAAAGGGTGTAAATAATAGAACTTTTACACACTCAACATCAACCATTGCCGCGTTAGTGAAGGAAAGAGAGGAGCGGAGCAGAATCATCACTCAACGGTCCAGATCAAGCTAGCTATGGAAGACAATTTCTACTGAAGGAAGCTGAACCATGGGATAGAGCCTTGCTGAGCGGAAAAGACAGACATACTGTTGCCAAGGCAATGACCTGACACACTCGACAATGGAGAAAATATGCAAAGTGGAGCACGTTTTGAAGAGCAGGAAAAGCTGAATTTTTCTATGCACTTTGCATGAAGATCGGACTGTGAGAAGACCATGAAAACGACTAAGGAAGGTCAAGAGAAGATTCCACACCAATGGGAGGATTTTAAGGAAGAAAGATATAATACTTTAAAAGAAGACCTTTTCTTTTAATGTGTTTAATTCTAACTTAACTTCCTTCTCAAGAAGGACTTGACCTCAATCTTCTCTATAAATATGAAACAAAGCCAACCATTGAGAAGACTTCTGTTCGAGCTTTTGAGAGAATTCGTAGCGAGCTTTCATTGTCATAGTTCTAATTTCTTCTTAGGGTTTAGGTTGTATTGTTTAGTAGTTGTGAGAAAACGACTGAATTTTGTTTAAGTTTTTGTTAATGCAATTTAGTTCAAGGTTTGCTTATTCTTGGTTCTTATTCTTGTTTTTGAGTGAACTGAGAGAGGATCTCGTTAACTATCTATTTGTCTAATGTCAGGAGATTTAGACTCACAAAATGGATAAGCATGGTTTTCATCAAAATCGGTGAAAACTAACTCGACTTAGGGATAAGTTCGAGTTTCAACGGCTAAAAGAAGCGTAAGATTGGTTGGTATTCATCCTTGGTTCATTGTGGGTGTTGAGTGTGTGAAAGTTCTATTATTTACACCTTTTTTAACCCATATTTCTGCTGCATTCAAGCATCATTGCATTGCATTTAGGATAGTTTTCAATTAAATATCACAATTATATAAAAGGCACGGATTCTACTAAAAGATGGTGTATTTTGCAGGTAACTGCCAAGGTTGACGATGAAGGCAGGCGAAGGGCAGATAAGCAGGAAGGCTGAACTGAACAAGCAGCTGAAGAAGACGAACCTGTCATGGACCCGTCACGACAGCATGGTGACAGCAGATTATTGAAGATGAAAAATGAAGTGGACATCGATAGATAGAGAAAAATCTGCTCGTCTGTCGTGTGGAAGCCAAATAATTTTCCAAGCCCCGGATCAAAAGATATGTCAAGCCAAAGCTCAAAGGAGAGGAAATCCCTAAAAGCAAGGAGGCGGCTAGAAAGTAGGATACTTTAGAGATTTAATCTTTATTAGAATCTTACTTTTAATTAAAGTTGTAATCCTTGTTACCTTAGATAACTTGAGCCCAAAGCTTATATAAAGGGCATAAATTAAACCTAGGGCATAGCCGACTACCCCATAACCGAAACCAAAACCCTGCCGTCCACCCGTCACCGACATGTTCTAAATTCCCCCTAGGGCCACGGGTTGTTTTGTAAAGTAGTTGCAAGGGTTGCTTTGTTTTAGGATTTTTCAAGTTCAATAAAATAAACTTCAAGTTCTTTTATCTTGGTTTTAATATCTTGCAAGAGCATCGGGAGAGCATTGTAAGGTTATCTATTTACTTAGCATCGGGAGAGTTAAGTATACGAAAGAGATAAAAGCGCGTTCTCTAGTTTATAGTTGAACCATCTCGTGCTTAGGGATAAGGCGAGGTTAAGTGGCTAAGGAAGAATTCATACACATCGGTGTTCATCCTTCGATTCACGCCGGGAGGTATCATCAAAGACGTGTTCATCGACAGACTTGTGCCTAGGGATAGGGCAAGGCAGATCTGGGATTCTTGCCAAGCTTGAAGTACTGAGTTAGTGTCTGCTGGCGCGACAACTAACGGACAGACGCCGCGACAGGTGCTGTCGGCGACGGGAGCGACGACAGAACTGGAGATCCTAAGCAATTCAATACCTACACTACTGAGCAATTCAATACCGGCCCATTCTCTCTATCTTGATTTCTCAATCCTTTTATTTACGTTTTACTTGATTATTCGTGACAACTTCCTAAAAATATTTCTTTTACTTTGTGCAGTAAATCAAGGTGAAGTCATTAGCCCAATCCCTGTGGAGACGATATCCGATACTTCGTATCACTTTACTACTTGCGTCGTGTACACTTGCACTACAATTGCGATAGTCTATTTTACACGCAACAAGTTTTTGGCGCCGTTGCCGGGGATTTGCAACATAACTACATCTTTATTTTATTGCACTTTTTATTTTTATTTTTATTTTTTTATTTTTATTTTATTTTTGTTTCCGTTTTTAATTTTTATTTTTGGTTTTCAACTCTTGCTTTTCACAAGGTTCTCTTGTTTATGCGCAGATCGAAAAGAGGCGAAGATCCTGAGTATAAGCTAGATCCGGAAATCGAACGATCATTCAATCTCAAGAAACAGATTCGCCATCTTTTAGACAGGAACGAATACCTTGAAGAACAGCTAGAGCAGATGGCCCGTAACCAGCCTGCTGGAGGAGACATACCGCCTGTCGGCGATCCGCCTGGGGCAGGTGGACGACGGTCATGTCGTGACTACATGCTGAATGATCATGTAGAGCTGGAGACCACACTGCCGGATATTGATGTTGACAACTTCGAACTTAAACCTGTCATGTTTAGTATGATCAACAACGCCGGACAGTTTAGTGGTTCTGCGACAGAAGATGCTAGGGAGCATCTCAAAACGTTCCAGGAGATCTGTGGTTCGTTTAGGCTACCAGGAGTTAGTCCGGAGATACTGAGGCTTCGGTTATTCCCCCATTCATTAAGGGATAGAGCTAAAACTTGGTGGAATAAACTTACACCGGGTTCTATTATGACTTGGGCAGATCTAACTCGTGAATTTTTATCTCGTTTTAATCCTTCACATTTATCTGAGCGATTACGTAACGAAATTGCTACTTTTCAACAGGAAGATGACGAGCCGATGCACGAGGCCTGGGACAGATTTACTACTCTTCTGCGGAACTGCCCAATGCATGGATTTCCCGTCTGGAATCAGGTAACTAAGTTTTATAATGCTGCTAACTTACAAACTCGCATTCGCATTGATTCTGCAGCAAATGGACTATTATTGGATAAAGATCCGGACGAGGCACTACAAGTTCTGAAGAATCTAGCTAAGAATGAGGAGCAGTTTCCGACAGCTAGAAGAGGGGGTAAACGGGTACTTGCTGTCAAGGACTATGAGGCTGACAGCACTATGAAATCACAGGTAGCATTCCTCACTAAAGCCATGAAACACTTATTAAGTGAAGAGGAAGTACGAGGGTTTGCTGTCGAGGAAATTTGTGCCACTTGTGAGGGAAATCATAGTAGGGAAGAGTGCCCTATAAATATAGAAGAGGGGAAATATGTTGGAAATTACAAGCCAAATTATAATGCCAACAATTACAACCCTAATTGGAGAAAGGATCCCAAATTTTCCTGGAGTAATCCTAACAATGCCCTGAATCCGCAAACATATAATCAGAATCAGGGGGGTCCTAGATTGTTGACGCGACAGCAACTGCAGCCGCAGAACCTGCTGCAGAACCTGCCGCCTCAGCAACAACAGCAGCCACCACCTGCCACAAGTAGTGTATTGGAGCAGACTTTGGCTACCTTTATGTCTCAGACTGGCACGTATATGGATAATATTAATCAGTTTGTCAAGAAGACAGAAAATTTTATGGACGAGACTAAGATGAGAATGACAAACCATGAGGCCACCTTGAAATCTCTAGAGACACAAATGGGTCAGGTATCGCAGCATATCAAACCGAGGCAGAATGGAGGTTTCCCTAGCAATACTGAAAATGCTAGACCACCCCCACATGAGCAATGCAAGGCGATTACTACTAGGAGTGGGAAACAGTTACCAGGGCCGGAAAAAGAACCTGAAACAGAAAAGAACCCTGCTTTGAACAAACCTGCCGAGGAAGCTGCCCCGACAGGTGACAAACAGACTGCTGCCGATGAGCCTGTCACGACAGCAGAAGCGACAGAGGAAAAAAAGGAAGATTATCGTCCTCAGATTCGCATGCAGTGGGAAGGACGCATTGCTGATTATCGTCCTCCACCACCTTTTCCTCAACGGATACAGCAAGCTAAGAATGAATCTCAACTCAAAAAAAATTATGATATTTTTAAACAGGTTCATATTAACATTCCGTTGTTAGATGCTGTTAGGGAGATGCCCGGTTATGCTAAATTTCTCAAGGATGTCATGTCTAAAAAATCTAAACTTGGGGAATTTGAAACGGTAAGGATGCAAGAAGGTTGCATGAGTATTCTTCATCGGCAGCCACCCCAGAAAAAGAAGGATCCAGGGAGCTTCCTCATACCTTGCGTAATTGGCGATAAATTTGTGGGTAAGGCACTTTGTGATCTTGGTGCTAGTGTTAATCTAATGCCCAAATCTGTTTTTCAGAAACTAGGTATTGGCAAGGCGCGGCCCACGACAGTTACCCTACAGCTAGCCGACCGCTCTTACGTTCACCCCGAAGGAAAAATTGAAGATATTTTGGTAAGAGTGGATAAACTTATTTTTCCTGCTGACTTCCTTATTTTAGATTGTGAGGCAGATGAGAACGCACCAGTCATCCTCGGACGACCTTTCTTAGCCACGGGAAGATCGTTGATTGATGTGGAAAAAGGAGAACTCACCATGCGCGTGAACGATCAAGAAATTAAGTTGAATGTTCTCCAAGCAATGAAACATGCCGATGTGGACGAGGAATGCAAAGCCATCATCGAGGTGACCTTTGATTACCCCTGCATCAGGTCAGGCTGCCGAGATATAAAATTTGATCACTGCTGCGACAGCCATCTAAAGACCTGTCACGACAGTGACGACGACAGCACCGACGATAGTAACCCCTCTGAATCCGATACATCTGATACTGAAGGTCATGAGGAGGTAAACTGGTTAGACCATCCTCCAGGTAAGTTATTCGAACCCTTGAATTACACTTCGGATAACCATTTAATCCAAAAGCCCTCCACTGTTGAACCACCTGTCTTAGAACTTAAGCCCCTGCCAGGGCAGCTTAAATATGCTTATCTTGGTTGTGATAACACACTGCCTGTAATCATCTCTGCTAAGCTGTCGCAGGAACAGGAACGACAGCTGATCGACATGTTGAGGCAGCATAAAAGGGCGATAGGATGGACAATAGCAGACATCCAGGGCATTAGTCCGGCAATCTGTATGCACAAAATCCTCCTAGAGGAAGATCATAAGCCGACTATTGATGCCCAAAGGAGGTAGTGCGTAAAGAGATAATCAAGTGGTTAGATGCTGGTATTATTTACGCCATATCTGACAGCAAATGGGTAAGCCCGGTGCAATGTGTTCCCAAGAAAGGAGGCATGACTGTGATAACCAACGAAAACAACGAGTTAATCCCAACCAGGACTGTGACCGGTTGGAGGGTTTGTATGGACTATCGGAAGCTTAACAAAGCTACCCGAAAGGACCACTTTCCTTTACCCTTTATTGATCAAATGCTTGATAGATTAGCGGGTAAACCTTACTATTGTTTTCTTGATGGTTATTCAGGATATAATCAAATTGCTATTGCACCAGAGGACCAAGAGAAAACGACTTTCACATGCCCCTACGGTACGTATGCATTCAGGAGGATGCCATTTGGACTCTGTAACGCACCTGCCACCTTCCAAAGGTGCATGATGGCAATATTCTCCGACATGGTTGAGGACTTCCTAGAAATTTTTATGGACGATTTTTCTGTCTTTGGAGACGATTTTGGGAGTTGTCTAGGCAATTTACAAAAGGTGCTCGAAAGATGCGAAAAAGCTAACTTGGTTTTAAATTGGGAAAAATGCCAATTTATGGTGGATGAAGGGATAGTCTTAGGCCATAAGATTAGCTGCCGTGGAATAGAAGTCGACAGGGCCAAAATAGAGGTCATAGAAAAGCTGCCGCCGCCAACCACAGTCAAGGGCATTAGGAGTTTTTTAGGGCATGCTGGTTTTTATAGGAGATTTATTGCCAATTTCTCAAAAATCACGAAACCCCTATGTCATCTCTTAGAGCAGAACCGACCCTTTAACTTTAATGAAGAATGTACTGAAGCATTCAAGGTTCTGAAGGAAAAGCTAGTGACAGCCCCCATAGTACAGCCACCAGACTGGACGCAACCGTTTGAAATCATGTGTGATGCTAGTGACTATGCTGTCGGGGCAGCACTTGGGCAGCGCAAGGACAGGCTATTTCATGTCATATATTACGCCAGCAAAACATTGAATGATGCCCAAGTGAATTATACCACCACAGAAAAGGAGCTGTTAGCTGTGGTGTTCTCCATCGACAAGTTTCGTTCTTACATACTTGGAACGAAGGTTATAATACACACCGACCACTCTGCCCTCAAGTATCTATTTGCAAAAAAAGATGCAAAACCTAGGTTGATACGATGGATATTACTATTACAAGAGTTCGACCTTGAGATAAAAGATAAAAAGGGGACAGAAAATCAGGTGGCAGATCACTTGTCGAGGTTGGAAACGGGACAGACTCTACCGCCAGATGAGACACACATATTGGAGACCTTCCCAGATGAGCAGCTCTTTGCTGCCGCACTAGCTGTTGCGACATCCATGGCGGCAGGTAAGTCTTCTAACCTTCCCTGGTATGCTGATTTCGTTAATTTTATAGTTAGCGGAATATTTCCTTCTGATCTTACTTACCAAGCCAGGAAGAGGTTTCAAAATGATGTTAAACATTATTATTGGGACGAACCTCTTCTTTTCAAAATGTGCGCAGATCAGGTTATAAGGAGATGCATACCACAAGAAGAACAAGAAGACATTCTCCATCATTGTCATGCTTCACAATATGGAGGACACTTAGGAGGCAACAAAACTGCTGCCAAGGTGCTGCAGTCAGGGTTCTACTGGCCGACACTGTATAAGGACGCACAGGAATTTTACAAAAACTGTGACAGGTGCCAGCGGACAGGTAACATCTCGAGGAGAAACGAGATGCCACTGCAGAATATTTTAGAAGTCGAAATCTTCGATGTTTGGGGGATTGATTTTATGGGACCTTTTCCATCTTCTTGTGGAAATCTTTACATCCTCCTAGCAGTGGATTATGTCTCCAAGTGGGTAGAAGCAATCGCAACTCAAAAGAATGATGCCAAAACAGTCCAAAAGTTTTTGCACAAAAACATCTTTTCTAGATTTGGCATCCCTAGGGCGATTATCAGTGATGAAGGGAGACATTTTGACAACAAGGTAATTGCTTCCGCCTTGAGAAAATATGGTGTCAAGCACAGGATCGCGACAGCATACCACCCACAGACCAATGGACAGGCTGAGATATCCAATAGGGAAGTAAAGAACATTCTTGAAAAAATGGTTAAACCAACTAGGAAAGATTGGTCTTTGCTTCTGAATGATGCATTATGGGCATACAGAACAGCTTTCAAGACTCCATTGGGCATGTCTCCATACCGTTTGATTTATGGGAAAACCTGTCATCTGCTTGTCGAGATAGAACACAAGGCATATTGGGCGATCAAGGCAGTAAACATGGACTTGGACAAGGCAGGCCAGAAAAGGTTGTTGGATTTGAATGAGATCGATGAAATACGGACAATGGCCTACGACAATGCAAGGATTTACAAGGAAAAAACTAAAAAGTGGCATGACAAGAAGTTGCTGCCATGACAGTTCTGCCCAGGGCAGCTTGTGTTGTTGTTCAATTCTAGATTGAAACTCTTTCCAGGGAAGCTCAAATCTAGATGGTCTGGCCCATTCCAAGTAGTTCAAGTTTTTCCCCATGGTGCCATTACAATTCAATCACTAAAGGACGGGCACCAATTCAAAGTCAATGGACAACGCCTCAAGCACTATCAAGGGACTGAAGCCCCAGGAATACAGGAAGTGGTTACTTTAGGTGATGCCCCACAAGGCATCCCTAATTTAACCTAATTCTTTTATTTTTATTTTTATTATTATTAATAATATTTATTAGGAATTAGATTTATTTTATTCGAATAATGTTTTGTTTTTAATTTCAGTTTTTAGGAAATAAAGGAGGCAAGTGAGAAAGAAGAAGTGGCCCAAGCCCACCGCCCATCCATCAGCCCAAATAAAGTCCATTTATGATAACCTGTCGTTTCGGCTGCCGGCGCATACGGAGTTGACAGGCTGTCAACAGACGCACAGCAGACGAAGAATCGTGCGGCAGACGCAGCATTAATGCCCGTCAGACGTGTCAGACACTCTACATTCAATCTGCCGCTCCGTTATTCCCGCCTGCCGTTGCGGCATTAAATGGGCAGCCCCCGACAGCTATATAAACCCCTTCTCCTTTTCATTTTTCCTCACTTCAGATTTTCTCTCTTGCTATTCTCTTCTAGTTTGATCTCTTTTCTTTCATTTTCAGCCCTTGCAACCAACTATGTCTTCACGACAAACCCGACAGAACGCTGCTGCCGCCTCCTCTTCCGCAGCAGCATCTCCGTTCGCTAACAAGGAACTTTGGGAGGAGCGAAGCTTCATCTACAACAGAGATGCCCCTCTGTTTGGACTCCGGCCGTTCATCATGCAGGCCATAACAGCTCAATTGTGGGAAGACTTCACCGAGCAGCCGGCAGAACTTAATGACACCCTAGTCAGGGAGTTCTATGCGGCGATCGAGAGCAAGACGGCAACATCTGTCACCGTCAGAGGAGTGACAGTACCTTTTACCGCCAGCAGCATCAACCATGTCTTCGGCCTCTTCTTCGGCCCCAACGATGATGCTCATCAACAGTTCTGGGACACCCTCGACGCTGCCGGCCACGATGCTGTCATGAGGGAGTTGACAGAAGCGGGAACAACGTGGAGCACGAGTAAGAAGAACCCCCATTCTGTCAATAGGGGGCAGCTCCTACCTGAGGCAAAGCTATGGAACGCTTTTATCAAAAAGCGTATCCTACCCTCGTCTCACCATACGACAGTCAACAGGCAGAGGTTGGCCCTCATCCACTCTATCATGCACAACAGGCCCATCAATGTGGGCAGGTACATGAGGGATAGCATTCTTGATTGCGCCTTCCGCTCGGACTCACGACTCTGCCTGCCCTGCACCATAACTGCCCTTTGCCGATGCGCTGCCGTACCGGAGGAAGACTCAGACAAAATCAAGAAGGGCAGCGGCTGGACAGACAGCAACATCTCCAGCCTCATGGAGCTGGTAGTTGTATCGCCTCTCAACGCCTTCGATCCAAACGCCCCTCCTGCTGAGTCCGATGATGAGCCTGCCACCGAACCTGCCCCAGAAGCTGCCACTAACACCACTCCGGCAGATCAGAACGCCCACATCCTTGCTGCCATCCTGCGGATCGAGGAACGCCAGATGGGCTTAATGACATTCATCCGAGACTTCTCCAATGCCACGGTAAACTTCATTACCAATACTTTGAATTTTTCGGATGTCTTTTTCCCCACCTTCCCCGCCCATTATTTCAATATCCCATCCCCTACTCCCACACCACCTGTCTCTCCCCATGGAGAATCTGCCTCCTCCACACCTTCCCCGACGGCAGCCGGCAGCCCACCGGCAGACACCTCCCCTCGAGGAACAAAGCGAGCTGCCACTGACGACAGCCCCCTTGTCCGGAGGAATTTGGACAGCGCCTTCACACGGGTGAAGCGTATCAAGCATGTGGCAGACAAGAGAAAGCTGTCCAAGGCCATCATGTCCACCAGCTGGGACAGCAGCAGCAGCAGTTCTGATGTCAGGCTAGTGGAGCCATCTGCCCTTCCACCTGCTGACGACCCTGTCCCCCAACCAGAGGAAGACCCTGCCCCTCAACAGGCGGACGAATCTGTCGATCAACCTGCTCCGGAACCTGCCCAGCCACCTCCTCAACGCAGACGCTACCATCAGATCCGCGTCAGCAGCAGCAGCGAGGACAGCGCATAAAATTTAAGTTTTTATTTCTTTTGTCTCCTCTTATTGCTGCCTGCCCTTATATAATTGTGATGTACTTTTTCTTTTTATCTTGTTTTTCTTTTTTTGTTTTTATGTTGTTTTGCATTGAAGGCAATGCAACCCTTGAGTTTGGGGGTGGCAACCCTCCATATTTAATGGCATCTTTAGCACATCTTTTGTTTAACTGTTGTGTCTTTTTATTTGCCTTTATTTTTCTTTTAAAAAAAAAATCAGAAAATTAAACTGTTGGCTTAAAACTGTGAAGTTAACTTACCTGTCATGACGGCTCTGTCGTGGCAGCATCTTTAGGACAGGTTAAGGAAAAGTTTAGAGCCTTTCTATAGTTCTGAAAATCATAAAACACTTTTGTGACTGTTATACTGCTTAGATTTCTTTTAGCCAAACTAGAATAGGATGCTTAGAACTTGAATAGCCCCTTGAGGTGCCTAACACTGGCTCTAGGAAAGAAGTTTAGTAAAAGAAAATCAAAAACCTAGAGGTGCCCGAAACCGGCTCTAGGAAGCTAACTAGAGGTGCCCAAAACTGGCTCTAGAAAAATTTTAGCTTGAAAATAGAAGAAAAAGAAGCATGAAAATGTGCCTTCTAAAAAAATAAACTTTGGCATAAAAATTCGAGTTAAGGAGTTGAATATTCTAGTGAAACTAAGAGAGTCTTAGCATATAACTGTTCACAAGCATGCACACACTGCACGAGAGCTATAGGGAGATTCCGGACAGATCCTAACCTTCCCGACAGGTTGCTGCCGCCATAGAGAATGAGCGACAGGTAAGGGACAGTTCACTGTTTGAAAGCCAACACAAAAATTTTCAATTTTTTTTAGGTTTAATTGCTTGAGGGCAAGCAAAGACTTGAGTTTGGGGGTGTGTTGAGTGTGTGAAAGTTCTATTGTGGGTGTTGAGTGTGTGAAAGTTCTATTATTTACACCTTTTTTAACCCATATTTTTGCTGCATTCAAGCATCATTGCATTGCATTTAGGATAGTTTTCAATTAAATATCACAATTATATAAAAGGCACGGATTCTACTAAAAGATGGTGTATTTTGCAGGTAACTGCCAAGGTTGACGATGAAGGCAGGCGAAGGGCAGATAAGCAGGAAGGCTGAACTGAACAAGCAGCTGAAGAAGACGAACCTGTCATGGACCCGTCACGACAGCATGGTGACAGCAGATTATTGAAGATGAAAAATGAAGTGGACATCGATAGATAGAGAAAAATCTGCTCGTCTGTCGTGTGGAAGCCAAATAATTTTCCAAGCCCCGGATCAAAAGATATGTCAAGCCAAAGCTCAAAGGAGAGGAAATCCCTAAAAGCAAGGAGGCGGCTAGAAAGTAGGATACTTTAGAGATTTAATCTTTATTAGAATCTTACTTTTAATTAAAGTTGTAATCCTTGTTACCTTAGATAACTTGAGCCCAAAGCTTATATAAAGGGCATAAATTAAACCTAGGGCATAGCCGACTACCCCATAACCGAAACCAAAACCCTGCCGTCCACCCGTCACCGACATGTTCTAAATTCCCCCTAGGGCCACGGGTTGTTTTGTAAAGTAGTTGCAAGGGTTGCTTTGTTTTAGGATTTTTCAAGTTCAATAAAATAAACTTCAAGTTCTTTTATCTTGGTTTTAATATCTTGCAAGAGCATCGGGAGAGCATTGTAAGGTTATCTATTTACTTAGCATCGGGAGAGTTAAGTATACGAAAGAGATAAAAGCGCGTTCTCTAGTTTATAGTTGAACCATCTCGTGCTTAGGGATAAGGCGAGGTTAAGTGGCTAAGGAAGAATTCATACACATCGGTGTTCATCCTTCGATTCACGCCGGGAGGTATCATCAAAGACGTGTTCATCGACAGACTTGTGCCTAGGGATAGGGCAAGGCAGATCTGGGATTCTTGCCAAGCTTGAAGTACTGAGTTAGTGTCTGCTGGCGCGACAACTAACGGACAGACGCCGCGACAGGTGCTATCGGCGACGGGAGCGACGACAGAACTGGAGATCCTAAGCAATTCAATACCTACACTACTGAGCAATTCAATACCGGCCCATTCTCTCTATCTTGATTTCTCAATCCTTTTATTTACGTTTTACTTGATTATTCGTGACAACTTCCTAAAAATATTTCTTTTACTTTGTGCAGTAAATCAAGGTGAAGTCATTAGCCCAATCCCTGTGGAGACGATATCCGATACTTCGTATCACTTTACTACTTGCGTCGTGTACACTTGCACTACAATTGCGATAGTCTATTTTACACGCAACAGTGGGAGGTATTATCAAGGCCTGCACATTAGCACAATTTCGACTTAGGGATAAGTAGGAGCCACTGAAGGACGCTTTGCCGAACATTGATGTTGTGCACTGCCACCATAGCAATGGATTGCAGAGGCAGTTGCTTAACCTGTTACCGCGATAGTGACTTTGGTCTTTGCCGAGGCAATCCGATGTTTGTAGAATTCGAAGACTGAGACAATTCAATTGGTTTCCACACTACGACGCAATATAATCTGGCCCATTCTCTCATCTTGATTACTCTACTTTTTAGCTTACTGGCTTATTTAATTTTATGCTTATTAGATTATTCTAAAAACTCCATCAATCACTTGCGTTCTTTACTTTTATTAACTTTTCAGTGTGAGGCAATAACATTGAAGGTTTCACCAATCCCTATGGAGACGATACTCAATACTTATCACTTTATTACTTGAGACGTGTACACTTGCACAATTGTGGGGCACTTTACACACGCAATAGAAGCAATGAAAAAAATGAACACAATGATTTTAGAGTGGTTCGACTACCCAACTGTTGAGTTTTAAGGTGCTCGATTCCTTTAACCGATCTTGCTCACCAAGTAGTGGAGAAGTGGAATTTTGGGTGGATGTGGTGTGGAAGCTAAAAGAAAAAATGACACAATGATTTTAGAGTTTGCTCAACCTTGTAACCAAGGTCTACATCCACTACCTTAGCTTCCCACTAAGGATTTCCAATCAATCCACTATTGATTCGTCCCCTTTTCTAGGCTTTAGGAGGAAACCCTTATACACCGATCAAGCTTTCTACCCAAAGCCTTGATCAAACCCTCTTTACAAAGAGAAAAGATAAGCAAACTTAAATCCCTCTAATAGGTATTTGTTTGTATAATTTTACTCTCACCTAAAACCTAAAACACTTGAGCAAATTTGAAAATTTTGGCTTACTAGTGCTTGTCTATACAAAGAAATGACAATTTAAGTACAAAGACAATTCTTGATCATTTGTTGATTGACAATTGAAGCATTAAAAATATCTTGATGCTTGAAGGTCTCTTTTATACTCCTTAATGAGTTTGTAGTCGTTACTAGCCGTTGGGGTTGAATTGGAGCCGTTGGAGACATAATTTCCCACCATAAATGATGTTCTGCTACTAACTGTATCGAAACGCTCGAACCCATTTCGATACGCTCTTCAAGTAGAAAGAGCCGTTGCAGTCTGATGTAGTACCCGTATCGAAACGCTCTTGGCCGATTCGGAACACCCGTATCGAAACGCCTTTCACTGTATCGAAACGATATGCATTTAAATGTTAGTTGGGAAATAGCCGTTGGGGTTTATGACCGTTGTGGTCGATTCCACGTTGGCGCATCGAAATGGCATAGCTCGTATCGAAACGCTGGGCAAAATACCTTATCCAGAAAAGACTCGTTTCGTAACGTTTTGACACTGGAAGACCCCGTATCGAAAGACCTAGGGGTGTTTCGAAATGACTGGAAGGTTTTGTTTAGTTTGGATTTGAAATCCATGTAAAACCCTTTAAAAACATCCCTTAAACATAGTTTCAAGTTATTTGAACTTAGGAAATAGTTTTGAATTTTTTTAAATTAGTCCAAAACATTTTTCAATTATTATATTAAAACATTAGTTCTACAATCTCCCCCTTTTTGATATAATAAAACTAACTTGAAAAATTGTTTGGGATTCTCCCCCTTTAAGTTTAAAAATGTGAATAAGAGATTAAAGATATGAAATCAAATAAAGCTCCCCCTTATTCATTTGAAAATTCAATTTTTCAAACCACATTTCTCCCCCTTTTTGTTATATCAAAAAGAATTTAAAAAAACTTTTAAGTTCAAAATAACAAAAGAGGTAAAAAATGACAAAATTAAGAATTTTGGTTTTAAAATGGCCCCCCTTACTCAAAGCATCATAAGAATGTTAGTTCAACATATATGATCATCTAGTTGAATTGAATGAAAAATAAATCAAATAAAAACAAAAACAACTAGATTTTTACCAACACTTGAACCCAAGGGAGGATGTGAAGCCTTCCTTCTTCAAGTGTTCTTCTTTTGTGTGCATGGAGCTCCCCCTCAAAGTTTGACTTATTGATCACTCTCCATCACACCTAGCAAAAGACAATCAAGTAATTTTTGGTATCCAAATTGCTTTGGATCCATAGACGTAGGTAGCACAAACTTTAGTCCCCTTAGGAATCCATTTTCAGTTTCATCCTTTTTAATTGAAGTACTAAGTCCTTTTGGGACCCAAATACTTCTAAAACATTTTCCTTTTACAAAACTAGGGGCACTAGATTGTCTTACATAAAAATTTGATTTTCCAAAATTGTTTTTCTTTTCTAGCTCTTTGGAAATCAAAACATTTTTGTTCAAACTCTTCGAGTTTTGCTTCAAGTTCAAGTTTGGTTTTAGAAATCAAATCATTTTGAATTTTTAACTTTGAAATCAATTTATTGTTTTTCAAAAAGTGATTTTTAAAATCTAAAACCAAATCATCATAGGCATTTTGTAATTCACCAAAAGAGTAAGAACATGAAGTAGATGAATTAAAAGTTACCCTTGAATCTTCTTCGATGGCCATAAGGCAAATATTGGCTTGTTCATTGTCAGTGGAGTCTTCATCACTCCAAGTAGCCACAAAGGCCTTCTTTTTATGGCTTGAAGTGCTTGCCCTCTCCTTTTTCATGGATTCTCGTTCAAGCTCTCTCAAAGCTTTCTTCATGAACGGGGCACACTTCTTGAAGAGATGAACTATCTCTTCTTCTTCATCCTCCTCTTCACTTGAATCAACATGATGGCAAGTGGAGGACTTGAAAGCAATGGCATTTGTGTTGATGCCAAGCCCTTTGAGTTTCTTCGTATGTGACTTCAAGCTTGTCCCATACCTCATTGGAACTCTCACAAGAAGACATTTTCTCATAGATGGTTGGGCCAAATGCACAAAAGAGGATGTGCAAGGCTTTGCAACTTAGCTCCATCTTCTTGCGATCGTCGGCACTCCACTCTGCTTTGCTTCGTTGAGGCACAAACAGACCATCTTCAACTATGTCCCATAGCTTGTAGTCTCTAGACTTGATGAAGAACTTCATCTTTGTCTTCCAATGGGCATAGTGAGTTTCGTCGAAGAAGGGCGGTTGATTGATGGATTGCGCCATTGAGTCGATTGAGTGAAATGATAATCGAGCTTGATGGATCTTCTCAATAGGATGTTAATCCTCTTCGATTGAGCCAAGCTCTGATACCAATTGTTGAGTTTTAAGGTGCTCGATTCCTTCAACCGATCTTGCTTACCAAGTGGTGGAGAAGTGGAATTTTGGGTGGATGTGATGTGGAAGCTAAAAGAAAAAATGACACAATGATTTTAGAGTGGTTCAACCTTCTAACCAAGGTCTACATCCACTACCTTAGCTTCTAATTAAGGATTTTCGATCAATTCACTATTGATTCGTCCCCTTTTCTAGGCTTAGGAGGAAACCCTTATACACCGATCAGGCTTTCTACCCAAAGCCTTGATCAAACCCTCTTTACAAAGAGAAAAGATAAGCAAACTTAAATCCCTCTAATAGGTATTTGTTTGCACAATTTTGCTCTCACCCAAAACGTAAAACACTTGAGCAAATTTGACAATTTTGGCTCACTATTGTTTGTCTATACAAAGAAATGACAATTTAAGTACAAATAAAATTCTTGATCATTTGTTGATTGACAATTGAAGCATTAACCATATCTTGATGCTTGGAGGTCTCTTTTATACTCCTTAATGAGTTTGTAGCCGTTACTAGTCGTTGGGGTTGAATTGGAGCCGTTGGAGACATAATTTCCCACCATAAATGTTGTTTTGCTGCTAATCGTATCGAAACGCTCGAACCCGTTTTGATACGCTCTTCAAGTAGAAAGAGCCGTTGCAGTCTAATGCAGCACCCGTATCGAAATGCTCTTTGTTGTTTCGGAACACGCGTATCGAAACGCCTTTCACCGTATCGAAACGATCTGCATTTAAATGTTAGTTGGGAAATAGCTGTTGGGGTTTATGACCGCTGTGGTCGATTCCACGTAGGCGTATCAAAACGGCATAGCCCGTATTGAAACGCTGGGCAAAAATCCTTATCTAGAAAAGACCCGTTTCGAAACCCGTTTCGAAACGTTTTGACACTGAAAGACCCCGTATCGAAACACCTAGGGGTGTTTTGAAACGCCTGGAAGGTTTTGTTTTGTTTGACTTTGAAAAACATGTAAAACCCTTTAAAAACATCCCCTAAATATAGTTTCAAGTTATTTGGACTCAGGAAATAGTTTTGAATTCCTTTTAAATTAGTCCAAAACTTTTTTCAATTATTATATCAAAACATTAGTTCTACACCAACTGAGTCTACATCCACTACCTTAGTGTTAGGCTCGATGCACTCCAACCAAATGTGTTAGAAGGGTTGAATTTTCTTCCTAAATGAATTGTCTAAGACTGAAAATAGTAGACAATATTGCACGATGATTTTAGAGTGGTTCAAATACCCAACTGAGTCTACATCCACTACCTTAGCACATCACTAAGGATTTTCCAATTCACTACTATGAATTATTCCCTTTTTCTAGGCTCAAGAGGAAACCTTTACAACCTTATCTTTTCAATGGCTAAGATTGAACCACTCTAGTTTTTCCTTAGGCTAAACTAGAACCTCTCCCTTTTACAAGGTAATTGTGTAAACAAAGAAACCTCACAAGGTGGGTGTTTACAAGATTGAAAGTCACAAGAGTGTAAAGAATAAAAACAATTAAAATACTCTCTATACACTATATACAAGAGAAATGAAGAAATGAGGTTTAAAAACAATTTCTCATTATCATGATGCTTAGATGTGTTCTCTAATCATCTTCAAGTGTCCTTGTGGTGTTTATATAGTGTGGAATGAGTTTCTAGCTGTTTATGGCCGTTGGGGATGCAAAATAGCCGTTAGCTACAAAAAAAATTCAATATTTATAACTAAAGGGATTGATCCTTTTTCTCAAGGGATCGATCCTTTTTCAAAAATATGACCGTTACAGCCAAGGGATCGATCCCTTCAACTAGGGGATTGATCCTTTTGCACTTGGTGTCTGGGATAAAAAGATTGGGGCATTCTATCCACAAAAGGGATCGATCCCTTTATCTCAGGGATCGATCCTTTTTGCCTTGAGATATGGAAATGACCTTTTTAAAGTGCAAAAATGGATCATATTGTTTTTAAAAAAATTCAGCTAAGATGGAAAACATTCGAAACAAAATTTTCAAGTTTGTTTGGACTTTGAATTATTTTTGAAATATTTGAACAAGTCGAAAACATTTTTCACTTAATTTGTTGTATCCAAATATCAGTTCAACACTTAGCTTCCCCTTTTCAAGGCTAAGCAGGCAACCCTTTACAACCTAGACTTTTACCACAAAGTCTAGCATCCAAAGCTTATACCCCAAAGCTTTGGGAACCCCTATTTTCAAGAGAAATAAAAGAAAACTGAAAATCCTCTCACAAGGTGAATGTTTGCACACTAAAGCTCTCACCCAAACCTAATACACTTGAGCATATATTGACAATTTAGCTCACAAGTGTTTGTCTATATAAAATACAACAATTTAAGCACTAAGACATTTCTTTATCAAAAGATTGTTGACTTGATGATCATTAGTTGTTCTAGGTGCATGAATGGTCCTTTTATCTTCCACAAAGAGTTCCAAGCTGTTGGTGACCGTTAGGGACTTTATTTCTAGCATTAAATGCACTTTTGGGCTTTTCACTATCGGTACACGAGGACTAGTATCGGTACCTCCCTTATGAAAATATAGTCGTTGGAGCATCTAAAACATAGGGGTATCGGTACGCATCAATGCGTATTGGTATGACCCCCTCCATATCGGTACAGTCTAAGCCGTATCGATACTAATTTTGGCTTCTGAAAAATTAAGTTTTGGCAAAATAAAGGGGTGTATTGATACGAGTGGTTGGGTATCGATACACTAACAAGGGGTATCGATACACATGACATGTTTTTGACACTTGGGCTATTAAAATCATTTTGAACATGTCAAAAACCCTTTGAAAAACTTTCAAAAATATTTTTTTCAAGTTTAATGGACTTTTGAAATATTTTTGCAAATTAGTTCAAGTTCAAAAACATTTTTTTATTTTAAGTTATATCAAAATCAATATCTCAACACAATCTAACTTTGAACAATGTTTTACACTGAAGTCAGAACCTCATGTCACCGTCTTCAACATTTTTTAATCCAGAAAAATATGTTGAATAGTGGATGAGCAGTGAAGTCAGATTCCTTTGCCACCAACTTCACTCCTACTGTAGTAAATTCTATAGACTGGGAAATAATCTGACAAATACTATATTTTTTTGGAAAAATCCTAGTTGCCATATTTAAGTAAAGCTTCCACATTGTGAAACAAATATTTTAATTTTGATATAACTAAAAACCTAAGGACTAAATTGAAAATGTCAAAACGAATTTTAAGTCCTCAAAATATCCCTATATAATTTTAAGATTTTGCCCAAGTTAAAAACAAAGTCTTTCAAATATTTTTCTAAGTGTTTCAAGTCAAAACAGTGAATTTCAAGCTCCTGTTTCGAAACGGCCCTCAGGCGTTTCGAAACGTTTTCATCACTGTCGACCACCGTTCTGAAACGTGTATCGAAACACTTGACCCCGTTTCGAAACGATTCTTCATATTTGATTTAAAAAGAGTACAACGGTTCAAATATTTGCTGATTTATTAAAGATAAAAAGGGTGTTTCGAAACGGATCAAGGCCGTTCCGAAACGACCCTTGACAGTAGCAAATCCGTTTCGAAACGGATCCAAAACGTTTCGAAACAGGTCTTAAGATTAATTTGAAAATATGACCGTTAAGTGTTTTTAACTAACTTTCTGAAAACCGTTAAGGTGTTTCGAAATGGGCTAAGACCGTTTCGAAACGACCCTTGACAGTGGCAAAAGTGTTTCGAAACGGCCCTAAGGCGTTTCGAAACGGGCTCTTAAATGCACCCCAACGGCTCTTTCTATTTTAGTTCGTTCCGGAACAGGTACCCCGCGTTTCGAAACGGGTTGGTGCAGACTGCATTTATGGTGGTAAGAGAGGGTTCCAACGGCTCCATTTATGTTCCCAACCACCCAAACGGCTAGAAATCAATGAAGAGGTATAAAAGAGACATCCAAAAGCATCAGCAACTACTATTGATCCAAAAGCAAACATCCAAACATTAAATTCAAGCAATTGTGCAAAAATCCCATTTTGTGTAAAAATCCCAATTGTAATCTTCATTCATATTTTGTTCAATTGGGTTGAGTGCTTGTATTGGGGCTATTATTTGTATTGAGAGATACCTTTTAGCCATCAAATCTCGTTGTTCACTTGTGTGAGGATTGGGTTGATTTTTGGGTAGAAAAATCAACCGAAATTGTAAAGGGTTGCCTCCTTGTCCTAGAAAAGGGGAAGATCAATTTAGTGGAATTGTTGCAAATCCTTAGTGAGGCTAAGGTAGTGGATGTAGAGTTCATTTGGAACTTGAACCACTCTAAATCTCTTGTCAATTATTTTCAATTTGCAATTTCCACCTCAAAACCTTTAAATTTCAAATTCACCCCTCTTGGTCAATATCGATCTTTCGATCCACTCAACAATTGGTATCAGAGCTTAACTCTTTGAGGATTAACAACCACAAGAGGAGATCCTTGGAAGAGTGTGATCATCAAAATATCAAGAGATGGCTTCAACCTCCGGTTCTGACATGTACGAGTCACAATCGACCACAAAGCCTCCCTTCTTCAATGGTGACAACTATTCTTTTTGGAAGAATAAAATGCTTCTATTCATCAAGTCTAGTGACTATCTTGTGTGGGATGTCATTGAGGATGGGCCATACATTCCATTGAAGCAAGACGGTGAAGGCAAGATGGTGTTGAAGAAGAAAGCCGAAATGAGTGAAGAGGAGAGGAAAAAGATTCAAGTCAATGATAAAGCTCTCCACATGCTATTTTGTGCTTTCGGTCCGGACATCTACTTAAAGGTCTCATCAATTGAAAGTGCCAAGGAAGTGTGGGACACTCTTGAGACCACCTATGAAGGCACCAATGATGTTAAAGAAACTAAGATTGGAATTCTCAATCTTAGTTATGAAAATTTCAAGATGGACCCCGATGAGACGGTGTCAAAGATGTTTGATCGATTCTCCACGATTGTCAATGGTCTAAAGGGCTTTGGAGAGATCATACCGGAAGACAAGCTTGTCCGGAAGCTACTCTATTCACTTCCCGAGTCTTGGGATGGGAAGAGAACCGCTATCATCGAAGCAAAGAACTAGAAGACATTGAAGCTTGATGAGCTTGTGGGTTCTCTCCTTACTCATGAGATCATGAAGCAAGGAAGGGAAGATGAGAAGAAGAAAGAAGAGAAAAGGGTAGAGAAGCTTGAGGTTGAGAAGAAGAAAAAGATGGGAATAGCTCTCAAGGCTAAAGCTTCACAACATGATGAGAGCTCATCTTGTGAGGAGGATGAACTTGAAGAATTGGCTATGATAGCCAAACGATTCTCACGCTTTATGAGGTCCAACCGGGGAAGAAAAATCCAAAGGAAGATGGACTTCAAAAGCAAGAACAAGGAAGATGGAAAGGATCCAATCATTTTCTTTGAGTGCAAACAAACCGGCCACATACGTTCGGAGTGCCCTCAACTCAAGAAGAAGGGCTTTGAGAAGAGGAAAAAGCTCAAAGCCAAACTTGCTACTTGGAGTGATGAGGAGTCATCGGAGGATGACGAACAAGAAGTGGTTAACCTTTGCCTCATGGCACTTGAGGAAGATTCCTCCATGGTAACCTCTAACTCATCTACTTTAGATTTTTCATATGAAGAATTAAATGATGCATATGATGAGTTACAAGAGGTATATGATGAATTAGTTGAGAAGTATAAGAAGTCGGTCATTAGGAATAAAAAGATTATTCAAGAACTAAATGAGAAAAATGACCCACTTACTCAAGCTAATTCTAAATTTGAGAAAAAGATTTTAGGGTTAAAAGATGAACTTAAAATTTTCCAAGATGAAAATGTTGATCTTAATAATCTTTTGTCTCAATGTAATTGTGAACACCAAAAGGTGTTGGGTGAGCTAAATGAGCTCAAGAAGTCTTTAAAAAATGTTGGTAGTGCTAAGCATGAAGTAGGAGAATCATCTAGAACACACCAACCTAAGAAAAAGACTAACTACTACAAACAAGGTAGCTATCCTAGACATAGTATAACTAAAAGAATTAGAAGTGTATGGGTTCCTAAGGAACTTGTTAAATCTAATAATATTATTGCTATGTCATCTTGGATTCCTAAGGGAACCAAGGTTTTGGGAGCTAACACTCATGGACCCAAAATGATTTGGGTACCAAAAACCAAGGTTTAATATCTTTGTTTGTAGGGGGAGCATTGCTACAAGGCCAAAGCACAAAGTCAAAACTCATGGTACCTTGATAGTGGATGCTCGAGGCACATGACCGGAGACAAGAGTCGATTCATGGATCTAAAGCCAAAAAGTGGAGGAGTAGTAACATTTGGTGACAACTCCAAAGGCCACATTAAAGGTATTGGCTCCATAGGTAATCACTCTACTATTCTCATTGAAAATGTATTATATGTCGATGGTCTTAAACACAATTTATTGAGCATAAGTCAATTGTGTGATAAAGGGTTTAATGTTTTATTTGATAAAAATGGATGTAAAATTGTAGACATTAAATCTAATAATATTATGCTCATAGGTCATCGCATAGGAAACATATACATGGTGCATTTAGATGACATACATACATCTCATGCATGCTTAGTTGCTCAAAATGAAAATGATGCATGGTTGTGGCATAGGAAGCTAGGACATGCTAGCATAAGTGTTTTAGAAAAACTAGTCTCTCTAAATCTAGTTAGAGGTTTACCCAAAATAAAGTTCTCAAATGATAAAATTTGTGATGCATGCTCAAAGGGTAAACAACATAGGTCTTCCTTTAAATCCATTAATGATGTTTCTACTAGTAGATGCTTACAATTAATTCACATGGATTTATTTGGGCCAATTAGGACTATGAGCTTGGGTGGTAAGTCTTATGCTTTTGTGCTTGTTGATGATTTTTCTAGATTTACTTGGGTTCTCTTTTTAAGTACTAAAGATGAGGCTTTGGAAAAAATCATCACATTTTCAAAACTAACCCAAAATGATCTTGAACTTAGAATTTCACATATTAGAAGTGATCATGGAACCGAGTTTCAAAATTTAGGGTTTGGAGATTTTTTAAATGAAAATGGTATTAGCCATAATTTTTCGGCTCCCCGAACTCCTCAACAAAATGGGGTAGTTGAGAGGAAAAATAGAACTTTACAAGAAATGGCTAGAACTATGCTTTGTGAAAATAATTTACCTAAATATTTTTGGGCGGAAGCCACAAACACCGCTTGTTATATTGTAAATCGAGTAATGATTAGGCCAATTTTAAAGAAAACACCTTATGAGATTTTAAAATCTAAAAAGCCTAGCATTAGCTATTTCCACCCTTTTGGGTGCAAGTGTTTTGTTTTAAATAATGGAAAAGACAACTTAGGTAAATTTGAGGCAAAAAGTGATGAAGCCATTTTTATAGGTTACTCTTTAACCTCTAAAGCCTATCGAGTATTTAACAAAAGAACTTTAGTAGTAGAAGAATCTATTCATGTTGTATTCGATGATAACCTCATTCCTAGGAAGGATTCTTGTGATGATGATGATGTAGGGATCATAAATGCCTTTGATGGAGGTCAAACTTCAAAGGAGGATGAGATTCCAACAAAGGAAGAGGACTCACAAAATCCACCTCTTGAAGCCTTGAAGGACTTGGCTATAGAGGAAAAGGAAGTGAGCTACCCAAGGGAGTTGAACTATGTCAAAGATGGTGAAATATTGGGTGATCCATCCAAGGGGGTAACCACTCGTTCTTCTCTTAGATTAATGAACCATGTTGCATTTATCTCATGCATAGATCCTAAAAACATAAAAGAAGCATTGAAAGATGACTTTTGGATTATGGCTATGCAAGAAGAGTTAAATCAATTTGAGAGAAGTAATGTATGGACATTAGTTGATAGGCCTAGTAATCAATCTACAATAGGAACTAAATGGGTCTTTAGGAACAAACTAGATGAGAGTGGTAACATTGTGAGAAATAAAGCTAGACTTGTAGCACAAGGTTACACTCAAGAAGAGGGAATAGATTTTGATGAAACCTATGCACCCGTAGCTAGAATGGAAGCCATTAGGATGTTGCTTGCATATGCATGTTATCATAATTTCAAGCTTTTTCAAATGGATGTTAAAAACGCATTTTTAAATGGTTTTATAAATGAAGAAGTGTATGTGGAACAACCACCGGGTTTTGAAGATTCAAAATTTCCAAATCATGTTTTCAAACTTACCAAAGCTCTTTATGGTTTAAAACAAGCTCCTAGAGCTTGGTATGAAAGGCTTTCAAATTTTTTGATTGAAAAAGGGTTTGAAAAAGGTAAGGTGGACACTACACTCTTTATAAAAATGTATAAAAATGACATCTTAATAGTTCAAATTTATGTTGATGATATTATTTTTGGTTCTACTAATGAATGTCATTGTCAAGAGTTTGCTAAGTTAATGCAAGGTGAATTTGAGATGAGCATGATGGGGGAGCTCTCATTCTTTTTGGGACTCCAAATCAAGCAAAAGAAGGATGTCACCTTCATCAACCAAGCAAAATACATAAAGGATATGCTCAAGAAGTTTGGCTTAGAGAATGCAAAGCCTCAAGCCACTCCTATGAGCTCATCTACAAAGCTTGACAAAGATGAAGGAGGTAAGTGTGTTGACTCTAAGCTTTATCGTTCTATGATTGGATCTTTTCTTTACCTTACCGCAAGTAGACCGGATATCTTGTTTAGTGTTTGCTTGTGTGCTAGGTTTCAAGCTAGTCCTAGAGAGTCTCACCTTATAGCCGTTAAGAGAATCTTTAGATACCTTAGAGACACTCCTTGTTTAGGCCTTTGGTATCCTAGAGACTCTACCTTCAACCTTCATGCTTACTCGAATGCGGATTATGGGGGTTGCAAAATTGATAGGAAAAGTACTTCGGGAACTTGTCAATTCTTAGGTAGTATGCTCATATCTTGGTTCTCTAAGAAACAAAATAGTGTAACCTTATCTACCACCGAAGCCGAGTACATATCCTTAGGGAGTTGTTGTGCTCAAGTCCTTTGGATGAAGCAACAACTCTTAGATTATGGAATTAAAGTTGAAACCATACCCCTAAAATGTGATAACACTAGTGCAATATGTTTAACTAAAAATCCCATCCAACACTCTAGAACCAAACACGTAGAAATAAGGCATCATTTTAATAGAGATCATGTCCTTAAAGAAGATGTGGTTATAGAGTACGTAGACACCTTGAATCAATTAGCGGACATATTTACAAAACCCTTAGACAAAGAGCATTTTTGGTCCCTTAGGAGAGAGTTAGGTCTAGCTAGCCTATCTTGACCTTTTAGGACCTCTTTTGTGCTTAAATATGCTTGATCTTGTGAAATGCCATGTTTATGTGTTTAAACTCCTAATTTCATCCATGCTTATAGTTAGGGGGAGTATGTTTATGCTTGAATATGTTTTGCTTGCTCATTCATGACATTTATGCATGTTAGGCCTCTTAAAACTTCATTTTTCTGCACTTTTAGAGCCTCATCTACACTTCCAGGCCCAGGTGTATCGAAACGGGTGACCCTGTTTCGATACAGATACCTTAAATCCAGTTCTGAGAGAAGGGTGTTTCGAAATGCCTCAAAAGCGTTCCAAAACGTTTTTGCTACTGCCGAGGGGTGTATCGAAACGTGTTCCGATACGGGTCAAAAGGGTTTTGATACAGTCAACACCGTATCGAAACGGTCAGTCAATGGTCTCAAAATGGTCAAAACCCTAGCCGCCCCGTTTCGAAACGGTCTTGACCGTTCCGAAACGGCATCGTGGATTGCTTTATTTAGGGCTTTTAATGATAAAGTTCACTTTTCATCAAAACTCTTAAAACCCTAAACCACCTCCCTCTCTATAAATACCCTCTCAAACTCATTGTTTTTCACAAAATTGTGAGGGGTTTTACTCTAAAACTCAAGTCTAAGCAAGTTTCATCAACATTGTGCAAGGATTTTAATCAAATCATCCAAAATCCCAAACTAAGGTAATTTTTCTCTTTTTTCTTTCTTTCAATTTATGTTCGAATCTTAGGTTAGAAAATTTTATTTTTGTATAATTTATATGTTTTTCTTTGTGGGTTTTCCATAACTTGTAAATTTTTTTCCAAATCTCAAAATTTTTGATTCGAATATAAATTTTTTTTTTCAGTCGTATTTTTCTTTACTATTTTTTTTATTTTAATTTTGTTTCAAAAACCTAATTGGGATTTATTATTGGATTGATTTTAAATATCAATGCATACACTTAATTTTAAAATACACTTGCTTAATGTTTTTAGATGGCAGATCAAGCTAACAAAAAGCGCAAGGCCGTTCAAATCGGTGATTCGAGCGTTCGTCCGAATCTTCCTCTGCTTTTTCAGAAAACCCTCAAATCTTCGGAGATGTGTGCTCGATTCTCCTTTGTCAAGGATTTCGAAATTCGCAAAGAACGTGTCATTGATCTTGATTTCCTCAATTCCGAGCGATTCCTATTCCGTTATCTCGGCCGTTTGTGTAACCCCCTCGTCCCGGTCTGGCCGGATGACCGGTCCGAGTGAGCTACACGGGGAAAACCGAGTGAAAACTCCCTAAGGAACTCTCCCTCGGTTAGCAACCCTATATTTTTTTATTTTAATCTTGCCTAGATGAGAATTACATCCTAAGTGATCATACATCGGAACAATATTTACGAAGCAATCAATCGAACCCAAACTAACACTTAAAAGCCCATGTTTTAAGTTAAACTGCAGGCGGTATCGATACCCTTAAGGGGGTATCGATACCCCTTGACTAAGTCAACAGGGTTTGGTCAACCTGAGGAGACAGTATCGATACCCCCAATGAGGGTATCGATACCCTCCCCTAAAGTTGACTTCCCACGGTCAAAGCTAAGACAACGGTATCGATACCCTAGAGGCCAGTATCGATACCGAAATCGACAGTGGCTCCAGTGGCCAAAAAGGTATCGATACTCTCCTCGAGTATCGATACACGAGGCCTAAAACCGAAGGGGCAGTATCGATACCAGACCAACGGTATCGATACCCCAGCTACGAATCTGCAAGTTTGAGCTGATTTAGAGCACAAGGAGGCCCCTAAATCCCTCTAACACTTCAACCAACACACTAACATCAATCCCTAAGGCAAACCAACCATAAAGCATACATATTTAAGCCAAGGGAGTCAATCAAACATGGATTAAAGCATTCATACATAGCATTCTAGTTAAAGAGCAATTCATGCAATATTGGCATACTCAAAACACAAAGGACCTTAAAAGGAACAAGACATCTTGAAATGTTTGCACTCATACACTATGCAACCTAAACATTCTAAAACATGCCATCAAACATCAAACATTCATCATAGTGTAACATGCTTACAAACCATGATCAAACCAAAAACAACATCAATCAAATGAGTCACACACGCTCATACAAAGACCCTTGCCACATTGCTAACTATTACAAAATCGATAACCATACTTGAGCTACAAGCTTGGAAGCCCTTCTTGCCTTGCCTCGAGCTAACACCACGCTAATGATCTGCATTGTTGAACATTGAGAGCGTAAGCTATAAGCTTAGTGAGGGTGCTCTAGAACGAAAAACAACAACAATGCAGGGTTCAAGCATGTTAATCCTAGTCTCACACATATCAAGCATTGCATATAATCAAGTAGACCTAGCTAGTCTTTCAAGTGGCATATATGGTCTCTCAATCCTAGCAAGATTACACATCAATATCAATTGTCATGTACAAAACCATATATCAAAACCACATATCACCATCATATATCACATTACATAAACAAGTTTAATTGGCCACTTTAATTACCCCGATTGTGCGGATATAAACCTTGACAACACTTTACCTCGGTGGGATTCCACTCATCACCGGACCTTGCATGTGCGGGATTCCACTCATCGCCACATGCCCTACGGATGGGATTCCACTCATCATCCCGTAGAAATATATGAAATAGCTTCCGGTGGAATGTTACATCACCGTACTCCTCCTTGATGACTTAACGCCATCAAGGCCACGTACGTTTTGACTCAATTTGTGTGCACACTATCCTAATGATCGATCATTTACAACCAGTAATTTTTAGTGCCAATTTTCATAACCACATCATATATAAACATCATCCACCACAATACATGCTCATCACATATCAACTCATCATGATATACATACAAGTAACAATTAACCACAAATCAAGAGTATAGCTAGTAAGCACAAGAGCACATGGATATCAAAGGCTAAGCTATCAACTTGAATCAACTAGAAGTGGCTTACCAAGCACACTTCACCCACACACACACACTCGAACCAAACTTTAAAAACAAGTTGAACCACTCACCGCCCTTCCTTAGCAAATCGAACAATCCTCCTACGCACCCGGATTCGGTCCCAAAGCTCATTCAACGTTTCCCCTTGCTTCTAGCCAAGCAAAACACACTTATTACACCACAATTCAATGCTAAAGCTCAACTATCAATTCACTTCACAACCACAAACCAAATTTCACAAATTCCCCAAATCACAAAATCTCCCAAAACTCAATTTTCGTGCTTCCCAAAACCCTTGCTGAAAAACCCACTTCCAAACACCCAAATGGCTTCCAAAGCATCCCAAAACACCCTCCTTACCTAGGTAGACCATCAGCCCTTCATTTACAACATTAAACCTCCCAAAAACCTAAGTTTTCATACTCTAAAATCTACCTCAAGAGCATGCTACGAATTTTTACCCAAATTCGACCAAATTGACATATGTTACACCTTTTAACATGATTAACTAAAACCCCAACTCAATTTATCAAAACCAATTAGAAAACCCCTTAAAAATCCAAACTTTAATATAAACCCTAATTTTCAAAATCTAATGTTTTTGAAATTCAAGACCATGGTTAGATAGAGGTTGAAGAGGAGAGTTAGAAAACACAATTACCTTTGCAAAACACCTTGAATCGAAGTAGCAATCAAATGGAATAGTGTTTTAGGTTTGAAAGAGATTTGAAGGGGGTTTGGGGGCTTTAGACGTTGGATTTGAAATAAAGGGGGAGGAAGACAACTTTTTTGTTAAAGTGGTCTTGCTTTACAAGACTTTTGGGTAAAATCGCAATATAGGTCCCTCCCCTCTTATTAAAGCTCAATTATGTCATTATTTAAAGTTGAATTGAATTAATTTAAATTTTATTGACTCGAATTAAAACCCGGTTAACTCCTAGGCCCAAAACACGGGCGTTACAGTTTGAGTGAGTGGAATCTCATCTATTTCTTGAGCATTCCGGATATTCGCTACAAACACATGGTACTCCTTTTTTACTCTAATGCTCGTTTTATTTATGATGAGACCAAAACATAGATTATAGGAATTGAATCATCCTTATTGGGCAAAAAGTTTGTTGTTAATGTTGCTCTTTTGGAGTCTACTTTTAAACTTAAGGATGAGGGTATTGAGGATGAACGTCACTTTGGCACTTTCACCGGTAAGGCACTCACTTTAGATGTGCACGATCACGTTCTTCACTTGATGGTCTCTTGGTTCCTTCGACCTTCCGGAGGTAAATACTCTCACATCCGTCAAACTGATCATTTTTGGCTAGAATGTTTCCGTAAGGGTGAGCGCCCAAATGTGCCTAAGATAATTTTTGCCGAGATAGTCAATAATATCAAGCTTATTGACACAAATGAGTTGAAGTCTTTTACATATGGTATACTCTTGAGCTACCTCTTTAATGATCTTGGCATCGGTTGTTCCTACGACTCTCCGGAACCTCGCAAGACCATGATTGGTGAGTCATCCCTTCGCAAGTCCAGGTTTACATATGTGAATGATGTTTGGGAAAGAATTGATAGAGAAGCCGTTCCTCCTCCTGTTGCTCCTCCACCGCAAGTTCAAGTTAACAATGAAGCCCTCACGGCTCTCATTACCGAGCGGTTCAATGCTTTGGACTCTCGGTTCAATGCTTTGGATACTCGTATTGCTTCGGGTTTTGAATCTATGGACACTCGTTTGAAGAATGTCGAGGATCATCTTCATACTCTTGAGACTTCTCATTCCAACTTGGATCTATCCTTCTCTACGCTCAATGGGCAATGGACGAAGTTTCACCGTTCTCAAGCCAAGAGCGATGATGATACTTCGGATGATGATGACGAGGCCTAGTATCTTCATATCATATCATATCATATTATCTATGCATTTAGGATTAAGATTGCATCTTTATGTTTTCTCATGTTTTAGGAACCTATGCTTTTGGCTTTTTATTTGGGATTTTATGTTTGAACTTAATGTTGGTTTATGTTTTGGATATTTTGATATTATGAATTAATATTATGGTTGCTTATTAATGCTTATTGATACTAATCCTTTATCTTCTCTATGAGCTTTCATTGTTCTTTTTGATCTAACAAAAAGGGGGAGAAGAAATTTAAGAGCCACACTAAAATTCGTTTTAAATTTTAAAAGGTTTTTTAAAGGTTTACAACTTGGATTTCAAATCAAAAATTTCTTTTAACTTTAAAAACCTATCTTAAATTAAGGGGGAGTTAGAATATTTTTCAAAACTTTCAAAATTCTCAAAAATTCTAACTTTGATTTTGTTATATCAAAAAGGGGGAGATTGTGAAACAAATATTTTAATTTTGATATAACTAAAAACCTAAGGACTAAATTGAAAATGTCAAAACGAATTTTAAGTCCTCAAAATATCCCCATATAATTTTAAGATTTTGCCCAAGTTAAAAACAAAGTCTTTCAAATATTTTTCTAAGTGTTTCAAGTCAAAACAGTGAATTTCAAGCTCCTGTTTCGAAACGGCCCTCAGGCGTTTCGAAACATTTTCATCACTGTCGACCACCGTTTCGAAACCTGTATCGAAACACTTGACCCCGTTTCGAAACAATATCACTCATTTCGAAACTGTTCTTCATATGTGATTTAAAAAGAGTACAACAGTTCAAATATTTGCTGATTTATTAAAGATAAAAAGGGTGTTTCGAAACGGATCAAGGCCGTTCCGAAACGACCCTTGACAGTAGCAAATCCGTTTCGAAACGGATCCAAAACGTTTCGAAACGGGTCTTAAGATTAATTTGAAAATATGACCGCTAAGTGTTTTTAACTAACTTTCTGAAAACCGTTAAGGTGTTTCGAAACGGGCTAAGACCGTTTCGAAACGACCCTTGACAGTGGCAAAAGTGTTTCGAAACGGCCCTAAGGCGTTTCGAAACGGGCTCTTAAATGCACCCCAACGGCTCTTTCTATTTTAGTCCGTTCCGAAACAGGTACCCCGTGTTTCGAAACGGGTTGGTGCAGACTACATTTATGGTGGTAAGAGAGGGTTCCAACGGCTCCATTTATGTTCCCAACCACCCAAACGGCTAGAAATCAATGAGGAGGTATAAAAGAGACATCCAAAAGCATCAGCAACTACTATTGATCCAAAAGCAAACATCCAAACATCAAATTCAAGCAATTGTGCAAAAATCCCATTTTGTGTAAAAATCCCAATTGTAATCCTCATTCATATTTTGTTCAATTGGGTTGAGTGCTTGTATTGGGGCTATTATTTGTATTGAGAGATACCTTTTAGCCATCAAATCTCTTTGTTCACTTGTGTGAGGATTGGGTTGATTTTTTGGTAGAAAAATCAACCGAAATTGTAAAGGGTTGCCTCCTTGTCCTAGAAAAGGGGAAGATCAATTTAGTGGAATTGTTGCAAATCCTTAGTGAGGCTAAGGTAGTGGATGTAGAGTTCATTTGGAACTTGAACCACTCTAAATCTCTTGTCAATTATTTTCAATTTGCAATTTCCACCTCAAAACCTTTAAATTTCCAATTCACCCCCCCTCTTGGTCAATATCGATCTTTCGATCCACTCAACACACATGATATATGATTATTCTAAATTTTTATCATAAACAATAATAGATTCAAGTATCTAAGATTTTAAGTTAACATCTATTGTAAAAAAAAAACTATAGAAATATAAAAATAAAGTATAGTCTTTGGGTAGTTTTAATTCGTACAAAAAATATCTCTTATTTTGCGAGCTTCACCTTACAAATCGCCAATTGCTAAAGCAAAAGTTTGTTTATGATGTGGCTGACAAAACAAAATGAAAAAATACCAAAAGTTATTTGTTAAGAACTTATAATTTGTGTTTATCTTTGACTCTTCCTTTACTTTTTGACAATGAACTTCTTTGTCTATTAAAAATTGAGACTTTAAAATAATTTAAATTTTAAAATATTATTTTTTGAACCAAAACAATTTAAAATAATAAAGAATTTAATTAAGGGGCCCACTACCATATTTTACTCTACTTATATATATATATATTATTTTTAATTTTTTGCTTAAGTTTGACCATTAAAATTCTATGTAGTGAATTAAGTGGGTTTAAGTACATTTATTTTTTTTCTCTCTCAAATTTACATAGTATTTACAAGAATTTTCTAAACTCAAGTGGGGTCAATTGACCCACCTAAGAAACCTTTAAATCACCCTTTAGACACATATAATTTTTTCTGCAACTACTAAATTAATAAAGTAATTACATCCACCATGAAGTTCTTTGTAATTCACGTCGTGTTATATCTCACGATTATTTATTTGTATCCCACTTACATTAACCTTTAGGTGTTTAGACTACTGGTCTAAGAACTTCACTTGTTTATTCATAAAAAGGCATTGCCATTATTATTTGTTTTACCCAAAGATCAATCATAATATGATTATAAATGATATTTTTTTACCATGTTTATTCATAAAAAGGCATTGTCATTATTATTTTTCAGTTACAATTCTATGTGCATAAATAAACTGAATTATAATAAAGTCCTTAGAATAATATGGTTATTCTTAAAAGTCCTTAGTCGGGTATTATTGTGGGTGTTGACAACAATAATTCATTAAGACTAGTATGTAGGTATTGTCGACAAAGTGTTGTCATTAACATGAAAATGTTACAATCAATACATAAGTATGTGTTAGAGAACGACATACTGGACTGACCCGCTATGAGCATGTTTCTTGGATTATTATGTGACAATCACAACATTGTTCATAGTGATAACTACATGTATGATCCTCAAACTTGAGATCATTATTATTTCAACATCGTTAGTGACATATTTTGATACAATCAAACATGTGTTGTTGTTGCATGTAAAATAGTCTATCGCAATGGTAGTGCAAGTATACACGACGCAAGTAGTAAAGTGATACGAAGTATCGGATATCGTCTCCACAGGGATTGGGCTAATAGCTTCACCTTAGTTAACTGCACGAAAGTAAAGGAAATATTTGAGAGTTGTCACGAAAATAATAAAGTAAACGTAAATAAAATAGTAGAAATATCAAGATAGAGAGAATGGGCTGGTATTGAATTGCTCAGTAGTGCAGGTATTGCAGAGTTTAGGAAATCCAGTTCTGTCGTCGCGCCCGTCGCGGCAGCACCTGTCGCGATAGAAAACACTCAACTCAGTACTTTCAAGTTTGGCAAGAATCCCAGATCTGCCTTAGCCTATCCCTAGGTCCAAGTCTGTCGATGATCACGTCTTGATGATACCTCCCGGCGTGAATCGAAGGATGAACACCGATGTGTATGAATTATTCTTTAGCCACTTAACCTCGCCCTATCCCTAGGCATGAGATAGTTCAACTATAAACTAGAGAACTTGCTCTTATTTCTTTCGTATACTTAACTTCTCCCGATGCTAAGTAAATAGATAACCTCACAATGCTCTCCCGATGCTCTTGCAAGATATTAATAACCAAAATAAGAGAACTTGAAGTTTATTTTATTGAACTGAAAATTCCTAAAACAAAACAACTCTTGCAACTACTTTACAAATCAACCCGTGGCCCTAGAGGGAATTTAGAACATGTCGGCGGCAGGAAAACGGCTAGGGGTTTTGGTTATCGGTTATGGGGTATTGGATATGCCCTAGGTTAAAATACATGCCCTTATATAAGCTTTGGGCTCAAGTTATCTAATTTAACAAGGATTACAACTTTAATTAAAAGTATGATTCTAATAAAGACTAATATTCAAGGAATCTACTTTCCAGTCGTCTTCCTTGTTTCTTGGGATTTTCTCTCCTTGAGCTTTGGGCTTGACATATCTTTTGATCTGGGGCTTGGAAAAATATAAGGTTTTCAAACGACAGACGAGCTAAATTTTCTCTATCTATCGAGGTCCACTTTGATTTTTTCTCCACAAAACTGCTGTCGTCCTCTGCTGTCACGGTAGCACCATGGCAGCATCGTCCTCTTTGTTTGCTTGTCCAGTTCAGCTCTTTTGCTTCTCTGCCCAGCGCCCGCCTTCTCCGTCTGCTACGGCGGCAACTTGTAAAAACAACCATTCTTAGTAGAATTTTTGCCTTTAATATATTTGTGATGTTTTGCCGTAAACTAACCTAAATGCAATGAATAATGCTTGAATGCAACAGAAATATGGGTTAAAAAGGGTGTAAATAATAGAACTTTTACACACACAACACACCCCCAAACTCAAGTTTTTTGTTGCCCTCAAGCAACTAAGACCTAAAGAAAAATGATATATTTTTGTTTTGGCTTTCAAACAGTGAACTTTCCCTTACCCGTCGTTCGTTCCATGTGACGGCAGCAACCTGTCGGATAATTTAGGATCTGTCCGGAATCTCACTATAGTCCTCGTGCAGTGTGTGCATGCTTGTGAACAGTTATATGTCAAGACTCTCTTAGTTTCACTAGAATATTCAACTCTTAACTTGAATTTGTATGCCAAAGTTTATCTTTTTGAAGGCACATTTTCATGCTTCTTTGATTTTTTTTGTTTTGACTCGATTTCTAAAGTTTTACTAGAGCCAGTTTTAGGCACCTCTAGTTAGCTTCCTAGAGCCAATTTCGGGCACCTCTAAGATTTTTGAGTCTCTTTTGCTAAACTTCTTTCCTAGAGCAAGTGTTAGGCACCTCTAGGGGCTATTCAAGTGCTAAGCTTCCTATTCTAGTTTGGCTAAAAGAAATCTAAGCAATATAACAGTCACAATGGTGTTTAAGTTTTCAGAACTATAGAAAGGCTCTAAACTTCTCCTTAAACTATCCTAAAGATGCTGCCACGACAGAGCTGTCACGACAGGCAAGTTCAGTTCACCGTTTTCAGCCAAAATTTTCAATATTTTTTTTGCAAAAATAAACTAAGTAAAAGACACAAATTTTAACTAAGATGTACTCGATAAATATGGAGGGTTGCCACCCCCAAACTCGAGGGTTGCATTGCCCTCAATGCAAATGACAAAATAAAAATGAAAACATATGAAGGCAGTACATCACAAAATATATAAATAGCAGGCAATAATAAGAAAATAAGAAACTTAAATTTTAAGCACTGTCTTCACTGCTGCTGCTGAGGCGGATTTGGCGGCGGATTCTGGTTCTTGGGGCGGGCTGGGGTGGTTGCTGTACAACCTGAATGTCAGAGCTGCTGCCGCTGCTGTCACTGCTGCTACTGCTGCTGCTGGCCTTTGGCAGAGTTTTCTTGTTTGATATTCTTTTCTGCCTCTTTACCGGTGTAAATTCTTTCGACAGGTTCCTCTGAATAGAGGGTTCAGCGTCACTGTCTGCCCAGACGGATGAGGAAGAGAACCCAGCAACAAAGGCAACAAGGTCATCCGAGGGCACCAGTCGCTTTGTTCCTCGAGCAGATGTTTCGGCATGGGGGCTGTCGGCTACCGTCGGGGCAGGTGATGGTATGGAGGCAACAGATGGTGTTTGTGGTGTAGCAGCAGGTGTAGGTGTGTGGGCAGGGGTGGGGACAGTGAAGTAGTGGGCAGGGAAGGTGGGGAAGACAACATCAGGGAAATTTAAAGTATTGTGAATAAAATTTACTGTGGATGCGGCAAAGTCCTTGATGAATGTCATGAGGCCCAACTGTCTGTCCTCCATCCTTTGAATGGCAGCTAGGATATGATTAGAGGGGTCTGTCAGAGCAGCTGCTGCGGTGGCAGGTTCAGGATTTGGCTACTCTGATGATTCAGCTGGGGCGGCAGCGGGGTTGAAAGATGAGAGAGGGTTGCCACTGTCAGCTCCATGAGGCTAATGATATTCTTTTCCGTCCAACCCCTTCCTTTCACTATAGAATCGGTGTCGGCTTCCGGCACATCATAACAGCGGCAGAGGGACATGATGAGGTAGGGGAGGCAAAGGAGGGCCGTCGGTCTATGGGCACTTTCCAAAATACTCTCTCGCATATAACTTCCCACATTAATGGGTCGTTCATTTAGAATAGAGTGTATTAAGGCTAACCTCTGCTGGTCAACGGTGGTGTGATGCGACGACGGCAAGATCCTCTTTTTGATGAAGGCATTCCACAGTTTTGCCTCAGGTAGCAACTGCCCCCTCTTCACTGTGTGAGGATTTTTTCGGATTGTGTTCCATTCAGTCCCTTCTTCCGTCAGTTCTGCCATGACAGCGTTATAGGCAGCATCATCCAAAGTGTCAAGGAACTGCTGGTGAGCATCATCGTTGGGGCCTAGGTAGAGGCCATACAAAGAGTTAATGCGCTCGGCTGTGAACTGCACCTCTTTCCCTCGAACAGTCACTGCTGTCGCCGTCTTGCTGCTGATGGCAGCATAAAATTCCCTCTCCAGCGTCTTGTTCATCTCTGCTGGTTGCTCCGCAAATGATTCCCATAAAAGAGCTCTAATCGTCCTTGCGATGAAAGGCTTGAGGCCCAGATTAATTGCCTTTAGAGTGTAAATGAAGCCTCGTTCTTCCCACAGATCTCTGGTTGCAAAGGACTGTGGGGGAGTTGCTGCCGGTGAGGAAGTAGAAGCAGCACTGCGGCAGGTTCTTCTGGAAGACATGTTACTGCAAGGGTTGTGGAAAGTAAAAGAAAGCAAATGAAAACTAAAGGGGGAGAGCAAGTAAGAAAGGCAGAAGTGAATGAAAATGAAAATGAAACGGGGTTTTATAGAAGAGGAATTGCTGCCCGTTGAAGCTGTAACGGTAGGCGTGAATAACGGGGTGACTGTTGAGCTTTAAAGTGTCTGACGCGTCTGACACGCGTTTCTACGTCTGTTACACGTCTGTCACACGTTTCTGCGTCTGTCGTGACAGCATGGTGACAACCTGTCTTTTCCGTGTCTGCCGCGGCAGCTGGAACGACAGGCTTCAATATTGGGCTTTGTTGGGCTGATGGATGGATGGTGGGCTGGGTTCACTTCTCCTGTTCTTCTTGACTCCTTTATTTCCTAAAAACAGTAAACATAAAAACATTATTCGAATAAAATAAACCTTATTTCCTAATAAATAATAAATAATAAAAATAAATAAAAATAAAATTTAGGTTAAATTAGGGCTGCCAGGTGGGGCATCTCTTAAGGTAACCACTTCCTGCATTCCTGGGGCTTCAGTCCCCTGATAATGCTTGAGGCGCTATCCGTTGACTTTGAATTGGTGCCCGTCTTTTAATGATCGAATTGTGATGGCACCATGGGGAAAAACTTGTACGACTTGGAATGGGCCCGACCATCTAGATTTCAGTTTTCCTGGGAAAAGTTTCAGTCTAGAATTGAACAACAATACAAGCTGCCCTGGGCAGAACTGTCGTGGCAGCAACTTCCTGTCAAGCCACCTTTTAGTTTTCTCCTTGTAGATTCTTGCATTTTCGTAGGCAATTGTCCGTATTTCTTCAATCTCGTTCAAATCTAATAGCCTTTTCTGGTCTGCCTTGTCCAAGTCCATATTCACTGCCTTGATCGCCCAATATGCTCTATGCTCTATCTCGACAGGCAGATGACAGGTTTTTCCATAAATCAATCGGTATGGAGACATGCCCAATGGAGTCTTAAAAGTTGTCCTATATGCCCATAACGCATCATTGAGGAGTAAAGACCAATCTTTCCTAGTTGGATTAACCATCTTCTCAAGAATGTTCTTAACTTCCCTATTGGATATCTCAACTTGTCCATTGGTCTGTGGGTGATATGTTGTCGCGATCCGATGCTTGACACCATATTTCTTCAAGGCGGCAGCAATAACCCTATTGTCGAAACGTCTCCCTTCATCACTGATAATCGCCTTAGGAATGCCCAACCTAGAAAAGATATTCTTGTGTAAAAACCTTTGGACTGTCTTGGCATCATTCTTTTGAGTGGCGATAGCTTCAACCCACTTGGAGACATAATCCACTGCCAGGAGGATGTATAGATTTCCACATGAAGATGGAAAAGGTCTCATAAAATCAATCCCCCAAACGTCGAAGATTTCGACCTCTAGAATGTTCTGCAGCGGCATTTCGTTTCTCCTTGAGATGTTTCCTGTCCTTTGGCACCTGTCACAACTCTTGTAGAAGATTTGTGCATCTTTATATAGTGACGGCCAATAAAACCCTAACTGCAGCACCTTGGCAGCAGTTTTGTTGCCTCCTAAGTGACCTCCATACTGTGAAGCATAGCAGTGATGAAGAATGTCTTCTTGCTCTTCTTGTGGTACACACCTCCTTATAACCTAATCTGCACACATTTTGAAAAGAAGAGGTTCGTCCCAATAATAATGCTTAACATCATTTTGGAACCTCTTCCTGGAATGGTAATTAAGATCAGAATGAATTATTCTGCTAACTATAAAATTAACGAAATCAGCATACCAGGGGAGTTCAGAAGACTTACCTGCCGCCATGGCTGTCACGACAGTGATCGTGGCAGCAAAGAGCTGCTCATCTGGGAAAGTCTCCAGTATGTTTGTCTCATCTATTGGTAGACTCTGTCCCTTCTCCAACCTTGACAAGTGATATGCCACCTGATTTTCTGTCCCTTTTTTGTCCTTGATTTCAAGGTCGAATTCTTGCAATAGCAGGATCCACCGTATCAATCGAGGCTTTGCATCCTTTTTCGCGAATAAATATTTCAGGGCAGAATGGTCTGTGTGCACTATTACCTTTGTGCCAAGTATGTGAGAACGGAACTTGTCAATGGAGAACACCACAGCTAATAACTCCTTTTCTGTGGTGGTATAATTCACTTGGGCGTCATTCAGTGTCTTGTTGGCATAATATATGACATGAAATAACTTATATTTCCGCTGCCCAAGTGCTGCCCCGACAGCATAATCACTAGCATCACACATGATCTCAAATGGCTGTGTCCAGTCTGGTGGCTGTACTATTGGGGCTGTTACCAGTTTTTCCTTCAGAACCTTGAATGCTTCAGTACATTCTTCATTAATGTCAAATGGTCGGTTCTGCTCCAAAAGATGGCATAGGGGCTTGGTGATTTTTGAGAAATTTGCAATGAATCTCCGATAAAAACCAGCATGTCCCAAGAAACTTCTAATACCCTTGACTGTGGTTGGCGACGGCAGCTTTTCAATCACCTCTATATTGGCCCTGTCGACTTCTATCCCACGGCAGCTAATCTTATCGCCAAGGACTATCCCTTCATCCACCATAAAGTGGCATTTTCCCAATTTAAAACCAGGTTTTCTTTTTCACATCTTTCAAGTACCTTTTGTAGATTGCCTAGGCAGCTCTCAAAATCGTCCCAAAGACTGAAAAATCATCCATAAAAATTTCAAGGAAGTCCTCCACCATATCGGAGAATATGGCCATCATGCACCTTTGGAAGGTGGCGGGTGCATTGCATAATCCAAGCGGCATCCTCCTAAAAGCATACGTTCCGTAGGGGCATGTGAAAGTCATCTTTTCTTGATCTTCCGGTGCAATAGCTATTTGATTATAACCTGGATAACCATCAAGAAAACAATAGTAAGGTTTACCCGCTAATCTATCAAGCATTTGATCAATAAAGGGTAAAGGAAAGTGGTCTTTTCGGGTAGCTTTGTTAAGCTTCCGATAGTCCATACAAACCCTTCAACCAGTCACAGTCCTGGTTGGGATTAACTCATTGTTTTCGTTGGTCACCTCGGTCATTCCTCCTTTCTTTGGAACACATTGCACCGGGTTTACCCATTTGCTTTCGGAGATGGCGTAAATAATACCAGCATCTAACCATTTGATTATCTCTTTACGAACCACCTCTTTCATCGTATGGTTTAGCCGCCTTTGGGCATCTATAATCGGCTTATGATCTTCCTCTAAAAGGATTTTGTGCATGCATAACGCCGGACTAATGCCTTGAATATCAGCGATCGTCCATCCAATTGCCTTTTTGTGCTGTCGCAGCATGCCTATTAGTTGTCGTTCTTGTTCCTGTGGCAGCTTAGAAGAGATGATTACGGGCAACGTATCATTAGAACCAAGAAAAGCATATTTTAGCTGCCCTGGCAGGGGCTTCAGTTCTAAGGCAGGTGGTTCAACAGTAGATGGCTTTTGAATTGCATGGTTATCCAAAGTATAATTTAAAGGTTCGAATAACATACCTGGACGATTGCCTAACCAGTTTACCTCCTCTTGATCTTCAGTATCTGATGTATCGGATTCAGAGGAGTTGCTGTCGTCGGTGCTGTCGTGACAGTCCTGTAAGTGGCTGCCGCGGCAGTGCCCAATTTTGATGTCGTGACAGCCCGACCTGATGCAGGGTTGATCAAGGGTAACTTTAGTGATAGCCTTGCATTCCTCGTCTGCATCAGCCTGCTTTATCGCTTGGAGAACATTCAGCTTAATCTCTTGATCATTCACTCTCATGGTGAGTTCTCCTTTCTCCACATCAATTAGTGATCTTCCCATGGCTAAGAAGGGTCGCCCAATGATGATTGCTGCGTTTTCATCTGCTTCACAATCTAAAACAAGAAAGTCAGCAGGAAAAATAAATTTATCCACTCTTACCAGAATATCTTCAATTTTTCCTTCCGGATGAACATAAGAGCGGTCTGCCAGCTGCAGAGTTACTGTCGTGGGCCGCGCCTTTCCAATACCTAATTTTTGAAAAACAGATTTTGGCATTAAATTAACACTAGCACCAAGATCACAAAGTGCCTTACCCACATATTTATTTCCGATTACACAAGGTATGATGAAGCTCCCCGGATCCTTCTTTTTCTGGGGTGGCTGTCGATGAAGAATACTCATGCAACCTTCTGTCATCTTTACCGTTTCAAATTCCCTAAGTTTAGATTTCTTTGACATGACATCCTTGAGAAATTTAGCATAACCGGGCATCTCCCTAACGACATCTAACAGCGGAATATTAATATGAACCTGCTTAAAAATATCATAAATCTTTTTGAGCTGAGATTCTTGCTTTGCTTGCTGTATCCGTTGAGGAAAAGGGGGTGGGGGACGATAATCAGCAATACGCCCTTCCCACTGCATACGAATCTGAGAAGGTTTAGGCTAATCATTTTTCTCCTCTGTCGCTTCTGCTGTCGTGACAGGCTCATCGGCAACAGTCTGTTTGTTGCCTGTCGGGGCAGTTTCCTCGACAGGTTTATCCAAGGCAGGTTTTCTTACTGTTTCAGCTTCCTTTTCCGGCCCTGGTAGTTTCTTCCCACTCCTAGTAGTAATAGCTTTACACTTCTCATGTGTGGGCTGCCTAGCATTTTCAGTATTACTAGGGGATCCTCCAGTCTGCCTCGGCTTAATATGTTGGGAAACCTGACCCATTTGTGTCTCCAAAGATTTTAGAGTAGCTTCGTCATCCGCATCTCTGTTTTATCTATGAATGTGTCTGTTTTCTTCACAAACTGATTCATATTCTCAATATAAGTACCTGTCTGAGACATAAAAGTGGCAAGAGTCTGTTCCAGTATACTGCTCGTGGCAGCTGGTTGCTGCTGTTGCTGCTGCGGTGGCAGTTGTGGCGGCAGGTGCTGTCGCGTCAGCAATCTAGGTCCTCCATGATTCTGATTGTGTGCTTGAGGATTCAGGGCATTATTAGGATTACTCCAAGAAAACTTGGGATCCTTCCTCCAATTGGGATTATAGTTGTTGGAATTGTAATTCGGCTTATAGTTTCCAATATATTTTCCTTCTTCTAGCTGTATAGGACACTCGTCCGAACTATGATTTCCCTCACAGATTTCACAAACCTCCTCAACAGCAAATCCATGTTGTGTATCATCATTCAATAACCTTTTCATTGCTTTAGTAAGGAATAATACATGTGATTTCATTGTGTTGTCGGCTTCATAATCCTTGACAGCTAGTACCCGTTTACCCCCTCTTCTTGCTGTCGGAAACTGCTCCTCATTCTTAGCCAGATTTTTCAATACTTGCATTGCCTCGTCCGGATCTTTATCCAATAATAGTCCATTTGCTGCTGAATCAATTCGAGTTTGTAAGTTGGCAGCATTATAAAACTTTGTTACCTGATTCCAGACGGGGAATCCATGCATTGGGCAGTTCCGTAGAAGAGTAGTAAATCTGTCCCAAGCCTCGTGCATCGGCTCGTCATCTTCCTGTTGAAAAGTAGCAATTTCATTACGTAATCGCTCAGATAAATGCGACGGATTAAAACGAGATAAAAATTCACGAGATAAATCTGCCCAAGTTCTAATTGAACCCGACGTAAGTTTATTCCACCAAGTCTTTGCTCTATCCCTCAATGAATGGGGAAATAACCGAAGCCTCAGTATCTCCGGATTAACTCCTGGCAGTCTAAACGAACCACAGATCTCCTAGAACGTTTTTAGATGCTCCCTAGCATCCTCTGTAACAGCACCACTGAATTGACCGACATTGTTGATCATACTAAACATGACAGGTTTCAGCTCGAAGTTGTCAACATCTATGTCCGGCAGCGTGGTTTCCAGTTCTACATGATCGTTCAACATGTAGTCACGACAGGACCGTCGTCCGGCAGCGGCAGGCGGGTTGCCGACAGGCGGGTCGTTTCCATTGTGGGCCATCTTCTCTAGTTGTTCTTCAAGGTACTCGTTCCTGGCTAGTAAGTGACAAAGTTATTTCTTGAGAATGAAGGAACGTTCGATTTCTGGATCTAATTGATATTCAGGATCTTTGCCTCGATTCGATCTGCGCATAAACAAGAAACCTTGTGAAAAGAAAGAGTTGAATGCACCAAAGAAAAACAGAAAAATAAAAATAAAAATAAAAACGAAAAGTGCAGTAAAAGAAAAGGTAGAGTTATGTTGCCAATCCCCCGCAATGGCGCCAAAAACTTGTTGCGTGTAAAATAGTCTATCACGATGGTAGTGCAAGTATACACGACGCAAGTAGTAAAGTGATACGAAGTATCGGATATCGTCTCCATAGGGATTGTGCTAATAGCTTCACCTTAGTTAACTGCACGAAAGTAAAGGAAATATTTGAGAGTTGTCACGAAAATAATAAAGTAAACGTAAATAAAAGAGTAGAAATATCAAGATAGAGAGAATGGGCTGGTATTGAATTGCTCGGTAGTGCAGGTATTGCAGAGTTTAGGAAATCCAGTTCTGTCGTCGCGCCCGTCGCGGCAGCACATGTCGTGACAGCAGTCCGTTGATTGTCGCGGCAGCAAACACTCAACTCAGTACTTTCAAGTTTGGCAAGAATCCCAGATCTGCCTTGGCCTATCCCTAGGTCCAAGTCTGTCGATGATCACGTCTTGATGATACCTCCCGGCGTGAATCGAAGGATGAACACCGATGTGTATGAATTCTTCTTTAGCCACTTAACCTCGCCCTATCCCTAGGCACGAGATAGTTCAACTATAAACTAGAGAACTTGCAACTACTTTACAAATCAACCCGTGGCCCTAGGGGGAATTTAGAACATGTCGGCGGCGGGAAAACGGCTATGGGTTTTGGTTATCGGTTATGGGGTATTGGATATGCCCTAGGTTAAAATACATGCCCTTATATAAGCTTTGGGCTCAAGTTATCTAATTTAACGAGGATTACAACTTTAATTAAAAGTATGATTCTAATAAAGACTAATCTTCAAGGAATCTACTTTCCAGCTGTCTTCCTTGTTTCTTGGGATTTTCTCTCCTTGAGCTTTGGGCTTGGAAAAATATAAGGTTTTCACACGACACACGAGCTGAATTTTCTCTATCTATCGAGGTCCACTTTGCTTTTTTCTCCACAAAACTGATGTCATCCTCTGCTGTCACGGCAGCACCATGGCAGCATCGTCCTCTTTGTTTGCTTGTCCAGTTCAGCTCTTCTACTTCTCTGCCCAGCGCCTGCCTTCTCCGTCTGCTACGGCGGCAACCTGCAAAAACAGCCATTCTTAGTAGAATCTGTGCCTTTAATATATTTGTGATGTTTTGCCGTAAACTAAACTAAATGCAATGAATAATGCTTGAATGCAGCAGAAATATGGGTTAAAAAGGGTGTAAATAATAGAACTTTTACACACTCAACAGTTGTAACTGACTACATTATAAAGACTGATATTGGATATGTCACAATCTATGTAGTGGGTTATGGTTGATTAAGATAGGATTTGTCCCTCCTACATAATAGGGGTAATATCGTAGGCCACTTGATTGAGTGAGACTAGAAATGCATGGCCATGCTCGAATAAGTTGATATGAGATACCATAGTTATTCGTTTATAATAGTCTACTCAAGATATCAAGAAATATTAGATGGACTATACAAGTGTGACTATTCCATGACTTGTGTCCAAACTAGATATGAGGACAAAGGATGTAATACATGAAAAGAGATAATCACGAAGAGGTTATGTCGAATCATAATTTCTTGTAACTTAGGTGACAATGACATATTGCTAGATGTCACTCATTGTTTGTAATATTAGAAATGTTCTAATATTTACTACTAATGTTACATGAACCTACAGGGTCACACCCACAATTGAAATGAGCATATATTAAACGAATTATATATGTACAAATTTGTTGTACACATATTTAGTTAAATTAATATATATTTGATATATATAGTTTAACTATTGGATAAATATTAAAAGAAAAATAATGATTGTAATTATGAATATTTTAATATATAAAGGCTCAATACACTTTTCCCCTAAAGTTTACCCGTTTTCCCAACTTGCCCCATAAACTACGTTTTGCCCACATTTGCCCCCATGAACTTTTCACCTTTACTCATATAACCCCAAAAAGTTAACACCGTTAAAAAAATATTTTGACCAATCAGAACGCGCCACATCATTTTATATATTTATTTTAAAATTTTAAAATAAATATATTAAAATACTTACTAATTTAATTATATCTCCTAAAATACCCAAAACACCCCTATTTTGTTTTCCATTTTCTCTTCTTCTTCTTCTTCTTCTTCTTCTTCACAAATTTAGTTCGAAGGTGCCACCAACTTCCTCATTTCGCCATTTCACAGAGCCGCCATATCTCATCCCTCTCTGATCACCGGTGCCACCAACAAGCTCCTCTCGGCTTCCTTCTCCTTTCTCTCAGTTTAGATTTTCTCAAAACTCTCCTAAATTCCATGGAAGTAACTCCAATGTTCGAACCTCATCGACGTCAGATCTGTATTTTCCACTGTCGGATGGATTTGGTTTCGAGATATATGGTTCTCCTCGCCATGGACAACATCCCCACCGTTGGGATCGTCGGTCAAAGACTCTGGCCGTCGGGAACCACCATGGCCGAAATGGGTATGCTTCTTTTCTTAAATCTCTGATTGTTGAATGTGGGTTGCCAATCCGACTTCTTGGCACTGGGTTTTGAGTTTTGAAATGGAAGGTTTGGTGACTGATTTTTTAGGGTAAAGCGGGTGATGAATGGTATTTTTGGTTCAGAGTGGGATTAAAGGATCGATAATGGAAGAGGACTACCGAAGGGATGTTGTTGGATTGATAATGATTTTTTCCAATCCGAGTTCTTGTTTGGTGTTATTGGATCGATGATGGTGATAGAAGAGGACGTTTTGGGTGTTTTGGGATGAAAATGGGTTTTTTTGGAGGAGATGATGGGTGTTTTGGGTAGTTTAAAATATTTATTTTATTTTAAAATTAAAAAAATAACATGGCATGTAAGGATTGGTCAAAATAAATTGTTTTTAATGGTGTTAACTTTTTGGGGTTATATGAATAATGACGAAAAGTTTAGGAGGTAAAAGCGGGCAAAACATAGTTTAGAGGGCAAGTTGGGAAACGAGTAAAGTTTAGGGGGAAAGTGTATTAAGCCATATATAAATAATATAATTCGACTTAAATCAATATATATTGAAATCCTAATTAAGTTGAATTGGGATTATATATATTGAAATCCTAATTAAGTTGAATTTTGATTATATATATTGAAATCTTAATTAAGTTGAATTGGGATTATATATATTTAATATATATTGAATCCTAATTAAAGTTAAATTGAGAGTATATATATTTAATATATATGTTGAAATCTTAATATGAGTTGAATTGGGATTATAAAGGCTATATAAAGGAATGAAAGATCTAGCAATCATTATAATTTTTTTGGGGGAAAACCTTCTAAATAGTTTAGAGAGTTTTTTATATGCTCTTTCTCTTCTAAATAGTTTGAAGAGTTTTATATTCTCGTTTCAACTAGGTGAATTACGTAGAGTTCAGAGCGTTATCGTTGCGGCTTAAGAATCGACATCGTGGAATTGTGATTGGATATCCATCTTCTCCAAAGTCAGAATTCTATATTTTAAACATGTAATTCTTCACCCTTATTCACCTAGATTCGTTCCTCGTACATGGATCTCTGGTGGGGACCGTCGGATAATTTTTCCGCTGCGCCATGGGGTGCACCGACGTGACCCAACAGTGGTATCAGAGCCACTTGTATGATACGTATTCAGATTTTAATTACTTGGGTATGTAATTGTATGAGATGCATGTTATTTTTTTGATTTATTTAGCGAATATATGTTATTTGTGCAAGCAAATCTATTCAATCATGGTTACTTTGTTAACCCAGTTAAAAGATGTTCCTAAGATCGATGATTAAGAGTTAATCATCAGGATCTTTGTTGATATGGTTTGAAATATTATATGTTAATTGTTAACATATTTAATATGAAATTTTAGGGTTTTAGATGTTAAGTATTAACTTACGCGGGTTACAGTTACATATTAGACTAATTGTTAGTCTATAAGTTTCGTGCGGGAAAGTAACAAGAGTTGTTTCAGTAAAAACCTCGTAGATTTTAAAATCTTGAAAAATACGATAATGTTGATAAAAGTTATCAAATCATGAGGTTTTTACATAGCAATTAAGCTGCTAAACTTTTAAAAAAATCCTTGTTGCTGACTGGGCAGCGACAACCCCACCGATGGTTATAGGGCCGCCAGAACCCCGTCAGGGGCTTGACCCCTGTGTAGGAACAATCTAGTAAGACCTCAATAATAAACTGCATCGTTATTTTGTTTGATATGCACGGTGTTTGGAATGTATGGTTATAGTCCAATAGCCCATTTAGTTTTATTTATAAGGTTTTTTAAATACGACCTGCGTGTCGTGCCTTTCTCTACTTCTATTGTAATTCTCTTCTCATCTTACTCCTTCGTATGTAAAATGAGTTTCTGAAATTGTAATCTATACAAAGAAGCATGAACTAGAGGATCATAAGTGTCAGCCAATAGAAAGATGCTTCAGAAGTGTTTTTATCCTAAGAATAATTTGGTTCTCCCATTGGCTTGGGACGAGCCACCTTAGGATATGAGCTATAATTATTGCATTCATGTTTATTGCTTTTCATGTTTGTGATAAAATGAATGATGAGATGCAAACTAGTTAATTGATAAGATCAAATGTTAAATGGTGAGATAATATTTACAGAACCCTTCAATAAAATATTAAGTCTTTTATTGTTTCCCAATGTTAACCCTCGTTAAAGTCCAGATCGATACAATGTAGGTTATGCTAAACCGAGATACTTATATCTATCTTGGCTAAAGGCGAAGAATAAGCAAGTGATATTCGTTGGTTGTAACATTGGTTAAAGACTTAATTAGGTTACTCTAATAGGATTAGAAACCTAAAGGTTAGTTATTTGGATAATCGTAAGATGATTATGAACAAGAGTTGTTCACCAAATGAAGGAGTCACTTGAGATGTAATTAGCAAGTGTTACTTACCTAGATAGACCATAATCTTAAGAGAAAAGCCAAAGCTGACTTAAGAAAATGTGAAATTTGGATCCTTGCCCACTAGAAAAATTTTACAAAAAGTATTTTCAACACTAATGTAACCCCCTTAACCCGGCCTAGACGGTTAACCCGAATTAAGAAAGTCACACGGGGAAAACCAAAGTCAACCCGAAAGTCAACCTTGATTAACGACCCTTTTTTTTCTTTTTAAACTTGTCTAGATGCACATTAACCTTAGTTGTGATCATTCAAACAGCATGCTCAAAGATCATAAACATCAGAGATCAAACAGGGACCCAATTGGACAATTTACAACTTTAGGGACCAAATTGTAAATTCTGAAAATTACAGGGACTTAACCGAATTAAAAGTTATCCATATGAAATTAGTCATGTTTCATGCTTCACTACCAAATTTCAGCTCAAACGGACTTCTCAAACTCATGCAATTGCAATAACAAGATTCAGGACCAAAATGCAAACATTTCAAAACATATAACTGCCAATGTCAACCCCCAACGGTCAGGTGTTCCGAAACAGGATGAACCTGTTTCGAAACACGGGGCCGTTCCGCAACGCGTTCTGAAACGAGGGCTGGCAGAGGGCTTTCCGTTTCAGAACGGTGTCTTCCGTTTCGGACGCCTGGGCTGCTACAAGGCACTCGTTCCGAAACGGTAGCTACTGTTCCGATACGGCCTGCACAGAATGCAGCAGAATGCTTACTTAAACACACAATTGACCAACCAATCATGCTCCAAATGCTACCAAACTTTACCAGCAACTCATACATCATACAAGAGACATATTTGCATCAAACATTTATCATTATATCATCATATATGAAAAGCCCCAAATCTAAAGGCATGCTTCATACTCAAGCAAACCATTCACGCACTAAAACCTCCAAACCAACGCATAATGGCCAATTACTTGTTCCAACATCATCAACAACATAAAACCAATCTTAACCAACATTCTCAAACTCATTAACATCAACACAAGAGATTCTTCCCCCCATTGCCTTTATTATCTATAGCTATTAACCGAGACATACATCTCAAGTGGAGTTTTCCTTGAATCCCTTGCTTCCCACTGTTCCAACTTCAAAGATCTGCATTGATGGACAGAAAAGGAGCGTAAGCACATAATGCTTAGTGAGGAATGCTCAAAACCAAAACACCATCAATGCAGCGAATCATAAAACCACTTTTAAAAACAAACTCGATTCGATAAATCAAAGCATTGCTTGAAAACCCTTTTCAACAACATGCTTAAAATCATGCATTGCTCAAACATGAAAAACCAACCCTTGGCTTAGAAAAGCTAAGAAAACCTTTTCAAAGCACAACTTGCAAAAACATCAATTTAACCATTCCATGCATAAACACCAAATGCAAAGTTAAATTCAAAACCTTGGAAAACACTTTCACCTCACATCATACCTTTCTCATACTTGATTATCATTTCAAGCAAGAAACCTTTTAAAACCATTTACACATTCAATCCAACACATGCATTAAATAAATGCACTTATGAACCACACCATCAACATTTGCATCATATGCCTTTAAAAACAAGTCTTAGCAAGACTTCAATGCACTAAAGAGATTTCATGCACACATGCATCATCCTCAATAGATAATCAACACTTGTTCAAACTTAACAAGTAAACATGCATTCTTAATACATTATACACTTCTCATGCAACTATGCATCATTCCAAGCATCTCATGCTTCATTATACTCAAGTACATTATATTGGCTTCCAAGTGACCAACCACATCCACTTTTCAACTCAACATCCAATCGGATACGCGAATCACAAGCGTTGTCCCTACGCTTCATACACACTACCAATCCAAGGCCCCCAAATGGACTTTTAATCACCATTTGAGCTTACCATTCACAAGGTTCCCATATATGGACTTTTAATCACCATATAACCTTAACTTTCACAAGGTTCCCATGTATGGACTTTTAATTACCATACAACCTTAACTTTCACAAGGTTCCCATGTATGGACTTTTAATCACCATACAACCTTAACATGCACAAGGTTCCCATATATGGACTTTTAATCACCATATAACCTTAGCATTCACCGATTGGTAGTTGTATAACATCACTAACGAGATCCGGGACACCCTACAGAAGATCCACACATGGACTTTACACCACCATTGTGATCTTAACAAGCACAAGGTCCCCAAATGGAATTTTAATCACCATTATTACCTTTGCTTACCCAAGGTCCTCGAATGGGATTCCAATCACCATTATAACCTTAACCATCTCGTTAGGATACTTGGATGGAGTTTACCGGTTCACACTTAACCACTCCACATCCAAGGTGACTTTATTCACGGTGCACCCAATCCTATAGCCGGCTAACTATATCCGATCAAAGAAACCAAGAGCCACTTACATCACTTGCCAATATAACCATCTTACCATGTTAATCCTTCAATTCACATGCATAACCACAATGCAAAAACCATCATTTACCATCATCAATTCACTGTTTTTAAAGCATTACACAAGCCATTAAGCAACATGCAACACCATGCATCAAAACCACAATTTCCATGTACAAAACCAAGGATCTCTTACCTTGAGCATCCTTCACATATGGATTTCAAAACCAGCACTAAACCATGCTAAAAATATGCTTTCAAAACAAAATTTAAAACATGCAAATCACATGCATTGCAACCATCAATCACAATTGCTTTTAAAGCCAAAATCACAACACAAACCAAGAGCGAAAATCCATTTACTTACTCTTGAGCTTAGCAAAGTTGTTTAGACTTAAACTAAGCTCCCAAAACCTTCAAACCTTGGTTTAAAAGCTGAAACCCCAACTTCACTCACCGATACACAAAACAAGGCTAACCAACAAGCCTTCCAAGCATCCGAAACCTTCCGCACCACCTCTAATGCTCACGGATCAAACTCCCCTGTTTCAAGCACACAATAACAGAGGATTAATGCATCATTATGCATTAAAAACACCAGCAACACAACTCAACTCGCTGCTCTACACAAATCCAACATTTCGGCTACCAAACACAACCGAAATCACCTCCAAACACTTCCAAAACTTAACCCAGCCAAAATCCATCACTTCTAACCATTTTTAAACATCAATTAACATCCAAAATGATCACAAACACGTCCTTATACCTCCAGCTAGAACAGATCATCAAAAACACTCCAAAAACAACCAAAAACTCAAGCAAAACTTAGGAAATTCAACCTATTCGGGATTGCATTGATTAAACCTCAATTCCTTATCAATTTAACATTCATTTAACATCAATTTGACACCTCAAAACACTGCCCAAACAGATCACACGAAATTTCACCAAAATCAAGCAAATCTTGCATTTTAAAACCAAAATCAAGTTTCCAATTGAAAAACCTTTAACAAATCACAAATCAAGGATTAAGAACTTAGGAATTTCAGAAAAGAACTGAGAGTTTAGAGGAGAAGGACGTTCTTACCTCCAAACTTGAGTTTCTCTCTTTTTGGAACCAAAATCTTGAAAATCCAAATAGCAAATGGTGAGGTTTTGTTGATGAGATGATTTGCAATCAAAGGAGAATTGAAATGAGTGATTTAGATGACAAAATCAGAGGGAAAAATCTGGAGAAATGTGTTTGGTTTGAGAGAAAATGAAAATGGAAGATTTGAGAGAAAAGTTAGTTAGAAAATGAAAATATCTTCCCTCCACTTTTCTTTTATTTAAAAATCAGAAATAAATCATTTAATACCTTAGAAAAAAATCTGAAGAAACTCCCATTGGGTAAATAGCTCCTTAAAGATTCGAAGTTTCAATCCTTTTTAAAACAGTCACGCAGTTTTCAAAAATTACATTTTGTTCACTAGCCCAAAATGTCACCCTTCCAAACCTCATTTTGCAAAATTGATTCCACCATACTCTTATATATAATAAAAGAGGATTTTAGAACATTTTTCCATATTTTTAATGCAACCCGAACTAGGTTTTCCTAATTTCACCTTTTTACATTCGAACAGCACTTTGACCGAACCGGTCAACGCCCAAAACTTCTAAGCCCAAAACCGGGGCGTTACAACTAATATTTGAGGGCTATTAATTTTAATAAAAGTAGTGGGAGTATAAAGCCCTTTTATAAACAAACTGGGTAAACATACTCAAAATTCATATTTTATTGTTGTAGAATTATTATGGTAAATACAAATTTGTTATCATTGCGATCGGTCCTTGAGAAGGACAAGTTGAACGGTGTAAATTACCTTGACTGGTCACTGGAAGAAAAAAAGTTTCCATTGTAATAAGACATGTCATTGTAAATATATATATTGAAATCCTAATTAAAGTTGAATTGAGACTATATATATATATATATATATTGAAATCCTAATATGAGTTGAATTAGGATTACAAAGGCATAAAAGATCTAGCAGTCATTAATGCCTTTTTTGGGAAAACCCTTCTAAACAGTTTAAAGAGTTTTTTATATGCTCATTCCCTTCTAAATAGTTTAGAGAGTTTTATATGCTTGTTTCAACTGGGTTAACTACGTAGAGGTCGGAGCGTTATCGTTGCGACTTAAGAATCGACATCGTGGAATCGGGATTGGATATCTATCTTATCTAAAGTTAGAATTCTAGATTTTAGACAGTTAATTCTTCACCCTTAATCATATTGATTCGTTCCTCGTATATGGATCTCTGGTGGTGATCGCCAGATAATTTTTCCGCTGCGACATGGGGTGTACCGGTGTGACCCAACAGTGATGACGTGGCAAGGACACATGTCACTTTTCTATACTTCTACGTGACATTTTCCCTCAGAAAATACTAAAAGTCAGAGGAATTTGAAATAACTTAACCATTTTTTAGATTAAATATGACTTAAAATAAAGGGTATGAGAACAATTTTACCCTTTTTTTCTTTTTAGATTAAATATCACATATTCTTCTCTCACTTTCACCCAAGGATGTAAAAACAAGTAATCGGATGGGTTTCAAGTTGGGTCCTGTCAGGTCGGGTCAAATCGAATACAAGTCATTTCAGGTCGATTTGATGTTTCGACTTGATTTGGGTCGAGTGCGGGTCAGTTTTAGGTCGAGTTCATTTCGGGTCAGGTTCATTTCTGGTCGGGTCAAAATGGTTCGGGTTCGAATCAGTTAATTAACGGGTTACTTCGGGATTGGGTAGACTTCAGGTCAAGTTCATTTTTGGTCGGGTAATTTCAAGTCAGTTTCATTTCAGGTCGGGTTAATTTCAAGTCAGTTTCGAATTCATATTAAGTTTAAGTTTGGTACAAATAGTCGATAGACTTTAGGTTGGGTCATTTCGAGTGACTAAATTGTGACTAATCACCAAAATATCACTTAAGAAGCCGAAATATGTTACAATATATATATATATATATATATATATATATATATATATATATATATATATATATATATATATATATATATATATTTGTGACTAAATTGAATTAAACTAAAATTTAAAAGTGAATGTTAGGAATAAAAAAAAATTAAACGAGTGAGGACCTAAAGGGTAATTAATCACTAAGCAAAAAAAGGTGGCAAATTCCAAATGGGCAATTAATTATTGGATCAAATTTAAAAGTATTTCATTTGGATTTTGGAGGGAAAGAACCCGCTTGTTCTTTTAGGTTAGGGGGGATTTATTTTTTAGTCATTATAAATTTAGATGCTTTTTGTTTAAGTCCCAAATTTTTACTTTTGGCTTTTAATTTAATTCAATCGAGTCCCAATTTAGGTTATTATTAAAATTCAAGCTTTATTTTTAGAATTATTATAGGGACTTTGATTTTTATGGTTTGGAATAAATTACAAAAATTATAGGGTTTAGACTAAATTACAAAAATTAGAAATAAATATGGTTCAATTTTGGATAAAAATATAATTTTATGGACTAAAATGAACGAAAACAACACCATCTTTACTTTATTAAACTAAATTATAAACATTAGAAATAAATATGGGTCATTTTTAGTTAAAAGTAACTTTTTAGGGACTTAGATGAACAAAAATATCATCATATCAAAAGAAAGTTGCAATAAATTACACAATTTTAAAGTAAATAAAGATAAATTTAGGTTTAAATACAAATTTGTAGGGAATTAATTGAACACTAAAATCCTAAACGCTAAATTTCATCCCTAACCCTTAAACTAATCACATAAACCTATAGGCTATAACCCCTAAAAAGTACAATAATGTATAACGTATGAGACGTATTCACATTACACATATCAATATAAACTATAGACCATACATGCTTACTATAGTAATAATTAATAATAACATCATCGCGTATGTTATATTATATATAGATTATAGACTATAGACTATATAACACATGAAAATAATCTCATACACTAAGATAAACCATAACCCTTAAACTATACAAATTAATCTCATAACCCTAAACTATAACCCTAAACCCTAAACCCTAAACTCTAAACTACACCATTAATCCTAAACTATAAACCTAAGCTATGGAAATTAATCTCATAAACTAATAATCCTAAACTACACCATAAACCCTAAACCATTAACACTAAGGCCTAAACCCTAGGCCATAAACAAAAGTTAGGGACCAATTTCACAATTTCACCATAAATATAACCTAAAACCGAAATTAGGGATCAATTTGACAATTTGAAAGTGGAGAAATTTGAGAGTCAAGTGACCAATTTCACACTTTCACCATAAAATATAGCATAAAACCGAAATTAGGGACTAATTTGACAATTTGAAAGTGGAGAAATTATAGAGTCTAGTGACCAATTTCACAATAGAAATAAATATGGGTCAATTTCGGCTAAAAATTAATTCTTAGGAACTAAAATGAACAAAAATATCAGCATATTGAAATTATTAGACTAAATCACAAAAATTAGAAATATATAGGGGTCAATTTCGGCTAAAAGTAAATTTTTTAAGGACTAAATATCACCCTGGGGTAGGGATTGCTATATCCGAAGCCCAAACTGCGAGGATACTTGTGTCTAAATTGAATTAAACTAAAACTTAAAAGTGAATATTAGGACTAAAATGCAACATTTTAAATACATCAGGACCTAAAGGGTAATTAATCTCTAACCTAAATAATAGGCGGACAACAAAGACTAATGACTAATAATTTTATATTAAAATGAGCTAATTAAATTAATCCTAAAAATGAGGATCTAAATCTAAGACACAAAGACTGAAATTAGGATTCGATTGAATTGAAATTAAACTCAGCATGCAAAATAAAGACCTAAATGAAATGCTAGCTAAGAATAGAAGGACCTAAGGTGTAAATATACCATAAGCTAAAAAGGTGGGTTGATTCCCTTCTAGAGGGAGCAAATTAAAGGGCAGGCTACATTAAAAAGGCGGTTTACTTAAAATAAATATAAAGGGTGGGTTAATTCCCTCCCAATTTGAATGCTTTAATTTTTTTTCAAACCCTCAAATGTTTTAGTTAATAATTAGTTAATGAATAAATATTCTATACACAAGCGATGTAAACTGAAAGTTTCCACCAGCGCCTTAGTTTTAGGGTATATGGAGTTAGTTTAGGGTATAAGGATTACAAGTTTAGGTGTAGGAGGTTAGAATTCAGGGATAGTTGTTTCAATTTAAGGTTAGGGTTATAATTTAGGGTTTATAGGTTAAAACCTAAATCCTCACTATATTACCCTAAAAACTAAACCCTAACCTATAAACCCTAAATTATAACTCTAAACCTTAAATTGAAACAACTATCCATAAATTCTAAACTCCTACACCTAAACCTCTAAACCATATACCCTAAACTAAATCCCTATACATTAAAATTAAGGCGCTTGTGGAAACTTTCAGTTTCCACCGCTAGTGTATAGGATATTAATCCTTAATGGATTGCTTAATATAATTAATTTAATGGTTATTGTAACACCCCAAGATTTTAAGAGAATATAAAAAATAAGGTTCTAAAGCCAAGGGGGTTTGAACCCATGACCTTGGTTGCTAAGGTTAGGATTTAACAAATTGTGCTAAGGTTGTGTTTAGATATTTTTTACCAAGAATTGATATTATGTTTATTGGCTCGGTTACAAAAAAAAAGAACCAAACCCTACAATAATTAATGCTCCAGTTGGATCTAAAATATCCAAATCTATCTCCTTCTCTTTCAACCCTTTCCCTATCCTCACCGGTCGTTGCCGCCGATCTCAGCCACCACTGCGACGTGGCGTGCACGATCGCCATCCTTGTGACTGCCTCACCGTCCTAACCACCACCGTACCAATCACCCGCTTTCGTTCAGTGTCGTTCGTCGTGGGAATCAAGCTAAAGGATCGGTAGAAACCCTTTTTGCTTGTCACCTCTGTTTCTTGTGTTTACCGGCCTCGTTTACCGTCCGTTCGTGACATGGCAACCAGATCCGGGTTCCCCACGTCACAGCGAGAAAACCCCAGTCAACCGATTGTTCGTCTGACACCGACTAAAGCTTTGTCGGAGCTTCGTCATTTGTGGCAAAGATTTGACGTTCCAGGTAAATTTTGGTGAGTTTTTTCGGCCCAAATGAGTTGCTCTCTTGTTTATTGTATCCTTGGCTGATGGGCTTTCAAAATCCGGCAGGATTGCGTGTTTCTGGTGTTTCGACGACCATTTTCAACGCTTCTTCGACGGTCAAAATTTCTTGGTGAGCGAACCGGTTCGGGTTACTGCCCAAACAACTCAAGCCAGCATGAACCGACCTAATCGGTCTGAACCCATGACCAAGCCCAGGCCCGTAGTATCCAAACCTGACCCAAGCTCGGAATTTGATCTGTATCCCCTAACTCGACCTAAACCCGAATATGATCCAGTCAACCCGTCTGAATGAGTTAACTCGTCCGAGTCAACCCACCGAGTCAACTAGCCCGAGTCAGCCCACCGAGTCAACTCGCTTGAGTCAGCCCACCGATTTAACTCAGCTGACCTTTACCAGTTGACTGCTGACATTGACTCTGACTCGTTGACCTTTGACCCGCTAACGTCAGCGTTGACTTTAACTGTTGACCAAAAAGTCAAATTTTATGAAAACCCCTATTTTATGTTTTTCAACGTCCTAAGTCTGTTTTAGAAGTTTATTTCACAAAATTCTGACCCGAAGGCCTCCGAATCTAACCTTGAACCCAAGAGTGCTTATGTATTTAATTATTTGGTTAAGAGCTTTGTGAATAAGGTTTGATCTTGAAATTTGTGTAATTGAAGGTGTTCACAGTTCCTTGTATCTGGGTTGTTGAAGGACGTCGAATTCGAGTTTGAGAATGATCGAATGGAGTATTATGCATAGATCGATGTAGCTCAGAGCTGAGATAATACTTTACTACCTCTTGTATGCTTTATGAACATGTTTGGTATTCAGGTAATGTATGCACACTTATGGTGAGGTGTACTGTTAACTTTGCTTAAGTCAATTCTGATACGAAAAATAAGTATGATAATTTAGATAAGATTGAAATACTCGAATGATGGTTAATAATTCGAAAAGATCTTAGGCTCAATAAATAATTAAGAAGCCAAATAATCTCCAAACCCGATCAATAGAGTTAAAGGATTCAACGTCAAAAATATTTGGTTATGAACTACGAAATTGCCCTCAAGGTATGAAAATGACTAAAATACCCCCAAACAATGAAAGTGGTATGGAAATCTACACTAGATTCGATAAAACAATTAATTATTCTGAAAATCCCGAAATTGCTTGGGAAATTATGGTAACAAGGCTTAACTTCCAAGTTTGTAAAATACTTAAAGGATTGGAAATATTGTTAAGAATGTTTTGAATTAGTCAAGGTGCATAAAATATTGTATGTCTGAATTAGTCAAGGTGGGTAAAATACTCAATTGGGTGGAATGACTTAAAGGATTTGAAATATTGTTAAGACTGTTTTGACCAGTATGATCATAATGACCAAAAATACTGAAATATCCTCGGTACCAATGGCCAAATTATCCTAAATGATGGATATAACCTCGAGATCTGAATTAAATGAATGAATAGTTGGAAGGACCGAAAGACTCAGAATAATTGAAATACCTTCAGACATCGAAGTATCTGAAATACCTTCAAATACTGAAAATGACTGAAAATACCTCTAAGACTGGGAATTAGAAATACCAATAAAGCCAAACAATGTAATGACTCTAAAGTGGTAATACACGACCCATGATTGTTGGTCGTTTATGATACTATTGTGATATTGGAAGGATTCCATATGAATGCATGTTTAGTTTATTTGGAGAAAGTACTCATTTAATAGTAAGAGTAACATGTTCCTAAAAAAGGAACATTCGATGCTATGGATCGAGTTCGGGGTGCAATGTACATGTGCGAATACTTGAAAATACCGCCTGAATACATGTTCAATTCCTCGTAGTACGTTCAGTGGTTGATTGGTGAAGGCAAACCTTTTTGCTATACACTTTTGTCAGCTCTAAGAAAATGAATAGGTAAGGTGTACATATGTAACCCCCTTAACCCGGCCCAGACAGTTGACCCGAATTAAGAAAGTCACACGGGGAAAACAAAACTCAACCCGAAAGTCAACCTTGATTAACGACCCTTTTTTTTCTTTTTAATCTTGTCTAGATGCACATTAACCTTAGATGTGATCATGCAAACAGCATACTCAAAGATCACAAACATCAGAGATCAAACAGGGACCCAATTGAACAATTTACAACTTTAGGGACCAAATTGTAAATTCTGAAAACTTTAAGGACTTAACCAGATTTTAAGTTACCAACTTAAAATTAATCAGGTTTCATGCTTCTCTGCCAAATTTCAACTCAAATGGACATCCCAAACTCATACAATTGCACAAACAAGTTTCAGGACCAAAATGCAAACATTCTGAAACATTTAACCGCCCATGTCAGCCCACAACGGTCACCCGTTCTGAAACAGGCAGAGCCCGTTTCGAAACACGGGGCCGTTCTGCAACACGTTCCGCAACGGGGGTCTGGCAGAGGCCAAACCGTTTCGAAACGGTGCATAGCGTTTCGGACGCCTGGGTTCATTCAAGGCACCCGTTCCGAAACGGTGCACACTGTTCCGAAACGCCCTGCACAGATTGCAGCAAAATGCATTCTAAAACATGCAATTGATCATTCAAACATACTCCAAAAGCCACCAAACTTTAACGGCATGCAATTCAACATATATAAGACTCATAAGCATCATCAAATCATCAGAACAACATCATATGCAAAAAGCCCCAAATCTATAGACATGCTTCCTACACAAGCAAGCCATTTAAGCACAAACCTTCCAAATCAATCTCATTATAGCCAAATCATGATTTAGCAACATCAACAACATTAAAACATCCTTGTCCGAACATATACGAACACAAAAACATCAATCCGAGAGATTCTACCCCCATTGCCTTTATTAACTATAGCTATCCACCGAGACATACATCTCAATTGGAGTCCACTTTGAATCCCTTGCTCCTTGCTGTCCAAACTTCAAGAATCTGCATTGATGGACAAAAAGGAGCGTAAGCACATAATGCTTAGTGAGGAATGCTCAAAACCAAAACACCATCAATGCAGCGGGTTACAAAACACTTATAAAACAACCCGATTTGACAAACCAAAACCATGTTTGAAAACCCTTTTCAACAACATGCTTAAACCATGCATTGCACATACATGAAAACCAACCCTTAGCTCAGCAAACCAAGAAAACCATTTCAATGTACAACTTGCAAAAACATTCCTTTAACCATTCCATGCATAAACACCATATGCAAAGCTAAATTAAAACCTTGGAAAACACTTCCATTTCATATTACCCATTCATAAACTTGAACATCATTTCAAGCAAGAAACCCCTTTTAAACCATCATTCAAGCAATCCAATTCGTGCATTAAACAAAGACAACTTATGAATCACATCATCATCATCATATACCTTTTAAAACAAGTCTTAACAAGACTCCAATGCACTAAAGAGATTTCATGCACACATGCATCATTTACCAAATGATAATCAACACTTGTTCAACTTAACAAGTAAACATGCATTCACTAGCATCATACACTTTTCATGCAACCATGCATCTTTTCAAGCATCTCATGCTTCTTTATGATCAAGAACATTACATTGGCTTCCAAGTGATCAACCACATCCACTTTTCAACTCAACAACCCGATCGGATACGCGGATTCCGAGCGTTGTCCCTACGCTCCATACACCCTACCAATCCAAGGCCTCCCAAATGGACTTTTAAACACCATTTGACCTTACAAGCCTAAGGTTCCCATGTACGGACTTTTAAACACCATACAACCTTAGCTTTTCCCGAGGTTCCCATGCATGGACTTTTAAACACCATACAACCTCAACATGCACAAGGTTTCCATGTATGGACTTTTAAACACCACACAACCTTTGCATAACCGATTGGTAGTTGTCTAAAATCACTAACGAGATCCGGGACACCCCACACAAGATCCACACATGGACTTACACCGCCATTGTGATCTTAACAAGCACAAGGTTCTCATATATGGACTTTTAAACACCATATAACCTTTGCTCAACCAAGGTCCTCGAATGGGCAACACCTCCATTATGACCTTAACCATCTCGTTAGGATACTTGAAGGGAGTTTACCGGTCCACTCTTGACCACTCCACCTCCAAGGCGACTTAATTCACGGTGCACCCAATCCTATAGCCGGCTAACTATATCCGATCAACGAACCAAGAACCACTTTCATCACTTGCCAACATAACCATCTTACCATGTTATTCCACTGATTCATATTCATAACCACAATGCAAAACCATCATCACATTAGTCCAATGATTCACATGCATAACCAATATGCAAAACCATTACCTCATTAGTCCAATGATTCACATGCATAACCAATATGCAAAACCATTACCTCATTAGTCCAATGATTCACATGCATAACCAATATGCAAAAAGTATCATTTACCATCATCAATTCACTGTTTTAAAGCATCATACAAAGCCATTGATCAACATGCAACACTATGCATCAAAATCACAATTTCCATGTACAAAACCAAGGATCCCTTACCTTGAGCATCCTTCACAAATGGCTTCCAAAACCAGCATTAAACCACGCTTAAAATATGCTTTCAAAACAGATTTAAACCATGCAATACACGTGCATTTCAATCATCAACCACAATTGCTTTTAAAACCAAATCACAACACAATTCAAGAGCGAAAATCCATTCACTTACTCTTGAGCTTAGCAAAGTTGTTTAGACTTAAACTAAGCTCCCAAAACCTTCAAACCTTGGTTTAAAAGCTGAAAACCCAACTTCACTCACCGATACACAAAACAAGGCTAGCCAACAAGCCTTCCAAGCATCCGAACACCTTCCGCAACACCTTCAAAGCTCACGGATCAAACTCCCCTGTTTCGAGCACACAACAACAGAGGATTAATGCATCATTATGCATTAAAAAAACCAGCAACAAGACTCAACTCGCTGCTCATCCCAAAACCAACAATTCGGCTACCAAAACACAACCGAAATCACCTCCAAACACTTCCAAAACTTAACCCAGCCAAGATCCATCACTTCTAACCATTTTTAAACATCAATTAACATCCAAAATGATCACAAACACATCCTTATACCTCCAGGTATAACAGATCACCAAAAACACTCCAAAAACAACCAAAAACTCAAGCCAAACTTAGGAAATTCAACCTATCCGGGATTGCATTGATTAAACCTCAACTTCTAATCAATTTAGCATTCATTTAACATCATTTTGACACTTCAAAACACTGCCCAAACAGATCACACAAAAATTTCACCAAAATCACCAAATCTTGCATTTTAAGCCAAAATCAAGATTTCAATTGAAAAGCCATTAACAAAACACAAATCAAGGATTGAGAACTTAGGAATTTCAGTAAAGAACTGATAGTTTAGAGGAGAAGGACGTTCTTACCTCCAAACTCTAATTTCTCCTTTTTAGAGCCAAAATGCTTAATGAAACAACTTGCAAATTGAGAGGTTTTGTTGTAGAGATGATTAGGAATCAAAAGAGAGTTGAAATGAGTGATTAGATTGACAAAATCAGAGAAGAAAATCTGGAGATATGTGTTTGGGTGGAGAGAAAATGAGAGAAAAGGAAAATTGAGAGAAAATGAAAAGTTAGTTAAGAAATGGTAAAAATGATTTCCCTCCACATTTCATAATCTTTAAAATCAGAATAAAGCCTTAAAATATCTTAGAAAAATCTGGAGAAACTCTTTTGGAATAATAGCTCCTTAAAGATTCAAAGTTTCAATCCTTTATAAAACTGTCCCGCAACTTTCAAAAATTACATTTTGGTCACTAGCAAAATGTCAACCTTCCGAACCTCATTTTCCAAAATTGATTTCACAGTTCACTTAATTATATTAAAAGATGATTTTAGAACATTTTTCCATATTTTTAATGCAACCCGAACTAGGCTTTCCTAAATTCACTCTTATATATTCGATCAGCACTTTGACCAAACCGGTCAACGCCCAAAACTTCTGAGCCCAAAACCGGGGCGTTACAACTCTCCCCCCTTAGGAAATTTCGTCCTCGAAATTTCAACCAGCGAAAAGAGAACAACAACCTTCTCAAAGCAACACACAAGGCAACACAAAAGCCTCAACCAACACTGACTACTATCCACACAAAACCTCCACCAAACTTAGCACCTCCACACACTGTTCACAAAATCCAGAACACTCAAAGATAGCCACAACTTAACCTTTCACATAACCGGACCGTACACATCCCCAACATCAACCTGAAGAACTTCAGCTCTTACAGCACACATCACTGTAACACACAACTCCCAAGACTTATTTACACAGTGACACCAACCAATCCAAATCAGCCACTATGCAAACCTCTCAGCCTCTAAAACTCTTGCAACTCTCAAACCTCTTCCAAGGATTTTTTTTCTCAACAAGCAAAAATCCTTAAACATCAACTGGTTACTCAAACTCTTCAACGAAGCTGACAATCCTTCACATCCGCCGCTAACATTACCATAACAATTCACCAGGATTACTCACCCAGATTCCATAAATTACAACATAGCCCCAACTTGAATCCGTCAGCCGCTCCACACACCACCAGCTGACTTCAAACGGAACTTTCTTAACCACAACCAGCCAACCACTTCTCACAAGAACCCAAACGACCAACAAAAGCCTTCGATCTTTCATAGCCCTTTCACTTCAAACTTCAACCATAACACTTGTCTTACTAGGACATCGCCCAACTTGACATACATATCAGCTTCTGAACTCCTCAAAGGTTACTAAGAACCAACACTTACAAACACAACCCTTTCACAACAACTTAAATGCTAAGCTACCTCAGCACCTGGAAACACAACCGCAAAACTGCAACATCACTAGCACCAAGGAACTACCCTTTCCACTTAGCTATTCAAACCACTTGACCGATTCTAACCTCAACCGGTACTCTTCACCACCAAACCACTAAACCCTCTTTAAGCAACAAACACTATCCTTCTACCAACAGGCCATACCACTCTCACTATTACTAGCAACCATCTTAATATACTCCACTACTACTAATTCTCACCCAGCACCAAAACAACCTCTAAAAACCCATCAACCAAACCAACCACCACACTAACAGATTCGATTAGTTATTAGCGAGTGTGAACATCGTATGCATGATCACCTACATGCCCTATCAATGCCTGATGTACATGTATGCAAAACCTCTAATGTCATGCCACATGTATGCATGGACCAACATATATAATATAGCATATAACAATGATTTTAACTGTGCATGAATGCCAGTTCACACCCTCCAATAACATCCTCAAAATCTGTCTAAAAACAACCTCCCAACTCACTCCTAACTTATCTAACTCCATCATACCAACAACCACTAACCACGAGATACTCACTAAACCTTCTTCACACCAAAGATGCTTCCAAAACTACAACTATTACCCCAACATGCTAGCAACCAGACTAAACTTACCACGCAAGGAAAACCAACAGAAACCAAACTAAGGTAACTAGAGCAAAGATTACTTAACAAGGTTACCTGAAAACACAACTCCTCCCTGAAGCTTCATCAGACGAGCTCTCTTCCTTGCGGAACCATCATCCTCCTGCGGCACAACTGCAGCACCAGCTAACACACCAGGGTCACCACCAACTCCTTGCGGTAAGGAACCTTGGCTGTTCCGAGCCAACCTCAAACAATCATGTCTCATGTATCTAGTAGACCCACATTTCCAGCAATTCTCTTTTCCCAAACTCTTCACAACCTTCTGCTCTTTTTGCCACCTCTGAACCTCGCCTCGGCCGTGCCCACGACCTTTCAAAGACCCTTTGGCTAACACCAAAGCTGACTTCACTCCAAGAGGACAATCACGCTTAACATGCATTTTGGAACCACAACTCCAGCAAACACCTGCGCCCCAACAACCTCCAACATGGCGCCTTTCACAACGGTCACATACCGGTGGCTGAGCTTCCACTCCTTGCTCAAGCAACACTTGCTCCACAACAGCACTACCTTCACCTTGCTCAATCCTTGGAAATTCCCTTCCAAGATACCTCCCATAAAAGGCAGATACAAAGAAATCCCAATCAATATCAGGAATATGTGACGCCACCGCCACAGATGTCCACCACACACACGCATCCCCCAACATCAGAGAAACAACACTCCCCAGCTTACAGGCATAATCACAGCCTTCCTGATCCAAGATCAGAACCACACTGGCCAACCAGGCCTCAAATGCCTCAGGTGTCGAACCATGATATTCCACAGCACCCAAATCAAGCAAACACTGCTTCGGCAAACCCACACATCCCACAACCAGCTCATCCACTGACCATACCTTTACCACAGCCTGAGATGTTCCCAACACCTCCTGCTCAATAGATGATGAACTCTTCATCACAGAACCAACTTCTTTCCCTTGCCTTACCACCTCAACTCCAGGCATAGAAGACTGAAACAAAACACCTCTACAAAAGGGTGAATTCCATGCCCTAACAACCTGCCCCAAGGCAGCAACCATCTTACCCAACTGCCATTCTTCCATCGACTTTGCCATACTACTAACAACAACAAACAATCACAACAAACAAACAAACCAGTTAGACCAGCATTAAGCAAGGATTCAAACTCCGACTCCAAATAACACAATAGCTATATTAATAAGGCAATGGGTATCCCGAATCCTCCCCTTTACATGACATAACAGTCAACACAACATGGATATCACAACATCAAGCATATCAAACAACATACTTTGATCATGCTTACATCAAACAGCATCCACTTGCAACAGCATAATAGCAACATAACATACTCATTACACTTCCATCATGCATAACATCAGCTCGCAACATCAGCACATATCCACATAAGCTCAACCAAGATTCATAACCATAAAACATGCTTGAAAACATCAGCAACATGCTCAGAAACATCAACAATTACTCAAAATCATCAACAACATACTCAGAAACACGTGTTTCAACCAACCTTCAACCACACATCAAGGTAACATCAAACACACGTCACAACAACTTACCGTTTTCCCCAAGCATTCGCAACTCAGCTCTGATACCACCAAATGTAACCCCCTTAACCCGGCCCAGACGGTTGACCCGAATTAAGAAAGTCACACGGGGAAAACCAAAGTCAACCCGAAAGTCAACCTTGATTAACGACCCTTTTTTTTTCTTTTTAATCTTGTCTAGATGCACATTAACCTTAGATGTGATCATGCAAACAGCATACTCAAAGATCACAAACATCAGAGATCAAACAGGGACCCAATTGAACAATTTACAACTTTAGGGACCAAATTGTAAATTCTGAAAACTTTAAGGACTTAACCAGATTTTAAGTTACCAACTTAAAATTAATCAGGTTTCATGCTTCTCTGCCAAATTTCAACTCAAACGGACATCCCAAACTCATACAATTGCACAAACAAGTTTCAGGACCAAAATGCAAACATTCTGAAACATTTAACCGCCCATGTCAGCCCCCAACGGTCACCCGTTCCGAAACAAGCAGAGCCCGTTTCGAAACACGGGGCCGTTCCGCAACACGTTCCGCAACGGGGGTCTGGCAGAGGCCAAACCGTTTCGAAACGGTGCATACCGTTTCGGACGCCTGGGTTCATTCAAGGCACCCATTCCGAAACGGTGCACACTGTTCCGAAACGCCCTGCACAGATTGCAGCAAAATGCATTCTAAAACATGCAATTGATCATTCAAACAGACTCCAAAAGCCACCAAACTTTACCAGCATGCAATGCAACATATGTAAGACTCATAAGCATCATCAAATCATCAGAACAACATCATATGCAAAAAGGCCCAAATCTATAGACATGCTTCCTACACAAGCAAGCCATTTAAGCACAAACCTTCCAAATCAATCTCATTATAGCCAAATCATCATTTAGCAACATCAACAACATTAAAACATCCTTGTCTGAACATATACGAACACAAAAACATCAATCCGAGAGATTCTACCCCCATTGCCTTTATTAACTATAGCTATCCACCGAGACATACATCTCAATTGGAGTCCACTTTGAATCCCTTGCTCCTTGCTGTCCAAACTTCAAGAATCTTCATTGATGGACAAAAAGGAGCGTAAGCACATAATGCTTAGTGAGGAATGCTCAAAACCAAAACACCATCAATGCAGCGGGTTACAAAACACTTTTAAAACAACCCGATTTGACAAACCAAAACCATGTTTGAAAACCCTTTTCAACAACATGCTTAAACCATGCATTGCACATACATGAAAACCAACCCTTAGCTCAGCAAACTAAGAAAACCATTTCAATGTACAACTTGCAAGAACATTCCTTTAACCATTCCATGCATAAACACCATATGCAAAGCTAAATTAAAACCTTGGAAAACACTTCCATTTCATATTACCCATTCATAAACTTGAACATCATTTCAAGCAAGAAACCCCTTTTAAACCATCATTCAAGCAATCCAATTCGTGCATTAAACAAAGACAACTTATGAATCACATCATCATCATCATATGCCTTTTAAAACAAGTCTTAACAAGACTCCAATGCACTAAAGAGATTTCATGCACACATGCATCATTTACCAAATGATAATCAACACTTGTTCAACTTAACAAGTAAACATGCATTCACTAGCATCATACATTTTTCATGCAACCATGCATCTTTTCAAGCATCTCATGTTTCTTTATGATCAAGAACATTACATTGGCTTCCAAGTGATCAACCACATCCACTTTTCAACTCAACAACCCGATCGGATACGCGGATTCCGAGCGTTGTCCCTACGCTCCATACACCCTACCAATCCAAGGCCTCCCAAATGGACTTTTAAACACCATTTGACCTTACAAGCCTAAGGTTCCCATGTATGGACTTTTAAACACCATACAACCTTAGCTTTTCCCGAGGTTCCCATGCATGGACTTTTAAACACCATACAACCTCAACATGCACAAGGTTTCCATGTATGGACTTTTAAACACCACACAACCTTTGCATAACCGATTGGTAGTTGTAGAAAATCACTAACGAGATCCGGGACACCCCACACAAGATCCACACATGGACTTACACCGCCATTGTGATCTTAACAAGCACAAGGTTCTCATATATGGACTTTTAAACACCATATAACCTTTGCTCAACCAAGGTCCTCGAATGGGCAACACCTCCATTATGACCTTAACCATCTCGTTAGGAAACTTGAAGGGAGTTTACCGGTCCACTCTTGACCACTCCACCTCCAAGGCGACTTAATTCACGGTGCACCCAATCCTATAGCCGGCTAACTATATCCGATCAACGAACCAAGAACCACTTTCATCACTTGCCAACATAACCATCTTACCATGTTATTCCACTGATTCATATGCATAACCACAATGCAAAACCATCATCACATTAGTCCAATGATTCACATGCATAACCAATATGCAAAACCATTACCTCATTAGTCCAATGATTCACATGCATAACCAATATGCAAAACCATTACCTCATTAGTCCAATGATTCACATGCATAACCAATATGCAAAAAGTATCATTTACCATCATCAATTCACTATTTTAAAGCATCATACAAAGCCATTGATCAACATGCAACACTATGCATCAAAATCACAATTTCCATGTACAAAACCAAGGATCCCTTACCTTGAGCATCCTTCACAAATGGCTTCCAAAACCAGCATTAAACCATGCTTAAAATATGCTTTCAAAACAGATTTAAACCATGCAATACACGTGCATTTCAATCATCAACCACAATTGCTTTTAAAACCAAATCACAACACAATTCAAGAGCGAAAATCCATTCACTTACTCTTGAGCTTAGCAAAGTTGTTTAGACTTAAACTAAGCTCCCAAAACCTTCAAACCTTGGTTTAAAAGCTGAAAACCCAACTTCACTCACCGATACACAAAACAAGGCTAGCCAACAAGCCTTCCAAGCATCCGAACACCTTCCGCAACACCTTCAAAGCTCACGGATCAAACTCCCCTGTTTCGAGCACACAACAACAGAGGATTAATGCATCATTATGCATTAAAAACACCAGCAACAAGACTCAACTCGCTGCTCATCCCAAAACCAACAATTCGGCTACCAAACACAACCGAAATCACCTCCAAACACTTCCAAAACTTAACCCAGCCAAGATCCATCACTTCTAACCATTTTTAAACATCAATTAACATCCAAAATGATCACAAACACATCCTTATACCTCCAGGTATAACAGATCACCAAAAACACTCCAAAAACAACCAAAAACTCAAGCCAAACTTAGGAAATTCAACCTATCCGGGATTGCATTGATTAAACCTCAACTTCTAATCAATTTAGCATTCATTTAACATCATTTTGACACTTCAAAACACTGCCCAAACAGATCACACGAAAATTTCACCAAAATCACCAAATCTTGCATTTTAAGCCAAAATCAAGATTTCAATTGAAAAGCCATTAACAAAACACAAATCAAGGATTGAGAACTTAGGAATTTCAGTAAAGAACTGATAGTTTAGAGGAGAAGGACGTTCTTACCTCCAAACTTGAATTTCTCCTTTTTAGAGCCAAAATGCTTAATGAAACAACTTGCAAATTGAGAGGTTTTGTTGTAGAGATGATTTGGAATCAAAAGAGAGTTGAAATGAGTGATTAGATTGACAAAATCAGAGAAGAAAATCTGGAGAAATGTGTTTGGGTGGAGAGAAAATGAGAGAAAAGGAAAATTTAGAGAAAATGAAAAGTTAGTTAAGAAATGGTAAAAATGATTTCCCTCCACATTTCATAATCTTTAAAATCAGAATAAAGCCTTAAAATATCTTAGAAAAATCTGGAGAAACTCTTTTGGAATAATAGCTCCTTAAAGATTCAAAGTTTCAATCCTTTATAAAACTGTCCCGCAACTTTCAAAAATTACATTTTGGTCACTAGCCAAAATGTCAACCTTCCGAACCTCATTTTCCAAAATTGATTTCACAGTTCACTTAATTATATTAAAAGATGATTTTAGAACATTTTTCCATATTTTTAATGCAACCCGAACTAGGCTTTCCTAAATTCACTCTTATATATTCGATCAACACTTTGACCAAACCGGTCAACGCCCAAAACTTCTGAGCCCAAAACCGGGGCGTTACAACATATCTGGTTAAATAATAAACACTGTATTGATAAGTTCTGATTAATTTAAAGGGACTCGAAAACCTGATGAGCTACTAGAAATCCTTAATTCTGTACATCACCGTTTATACCTTGTTAGTTTAAACTACCAAATTACCGTTGAAGGTTAGAATGACCATAATGCCCGCATAAGCTCTAATGATTGGATTGCTCACGATATATCTGAGATCTCAGTTATCCCGATGTGTCAACTTCTAAATGTCTGGTTTGAGCCGATTGTACTGAATCCCCATTTTCATAGGGACCTCATTCTGAAATCAATCCAAAATCATCAGATGCCCAATGTTCTCTTTCTAGATAATTACCAACTACAAGGAATAAATTGGACCATATAAAGCGTTCCATGTGTCCATGAATATTTTCTCTATTTAAACCAAAACTATATACTCTGAATTAAAAGTATGACTCTGTTATCCGTAATGAAAGCACAATTCTTAGCTTGTGTCTTCTGATACAAAATATATTTGATACATGTTTTCTGGCATCACCGTTTACTAGATAAAATTGATTTTATCTGAGGGTATATTACCTGGGATATGATTGAAGTTATGTAGGCTCAGCGTTGGTAAGTACTTCTGGACCTAAGCTCATACGGCCAATGGGCCTAGTGTAAGTCTTTCTGTAAGATCCTACGCCCAATGGGCCTAGGGTAAGTATTTCTGGGATACTGTATATCGGTGTAGAGTTGGAGGGTTGTAAGGTAATTAACATAAAACTTTTCGTTCCCTTTTATAATTCTACTCTACTAAATTAAGGTACCAAAGTTTGAAACTCTCAGTATGCTTCCAATTCGCGTTTAATGAACCACGCTAAACTCCTTGTTTCAACTTTTGACATCTAGATCTCTTCTGAATCTCCGACTATAGATATATCTCATGATACTCGCGTGACCAAAATAAAGAACAAGTGTTACCTTCTGTTATAATGCTTTATTGAACTATCAAATCATAATTTGAGCTCTTTGTTGCCGAGGACATCATGATAGTGTTATACTTGCCATATACCTGCATGTTGTCTATAACACCTTGTGGTAGTTTTGTATTATTGAGCTTTTCAAAGCTCACGTTGTTTTTACCATCGCAGGTTAGAAGAAATCTATCATTGTATAGTAATCGACATCAGTGTTGGAGTTCTTTCGGTGTTACTATGAAACCTATGTTTGATTTTGATATAATTAAATCGTTAAGGATCAAATTGTTAACCTTGAAATTGTTTTATAAGTCCCTTAATAAGTTTTAAATCACCAACACTTTAAAACTGATTTGAAAAACTCAAACTCCAAATATTTTCTAAGTGTTCCAAGGCCAAACTATTGAAAACTGTCCAGGTGTATCGATACGCTTATAGCCGTATCGATACCTTTTTTACCAAGTTGGCTACTGGAAGGACGCGTTTCGATATGCTCTTAACCGTATCGAAACAATATATCGAAATAGATTCCATCTGTTTGAATGGTGTTTGAGTTTGAATGGTGTACCGATACGGTTCCACCCGTATCGATATGATTTTAATTGAATTTTTAATTCAAATTGTTTTAAATGCTTTCAACCGTTGGTATCAGTTGTTAGGTAACCAAAATTTAAAATGCCAGTTGACTCGTACTGATACGGTAAATCTTTGTATTGTAACGGAAACTTCCAGTGAGCTAAGTTGAGAAAAAGGTATCGATACGGTCTTATCCGTTTCAATGCGCCTCTTCATCAAGTCCAATGATTACTTGGTGTGGGATGTCTTTGAAGATGGTCCTTACATTCCATTGAAGCAAGACAATGAAGGGAAGATGGTGTTGAAGAAAAAGATAGAGATGAGTGAAGATGAAAGAAAGAATATTCAAATAAATGACAAGGCTCTTCACATGCTTTTTTGCTTCTTTGGACCCGACATCTATTCCAAAGTCTCATCCATTGAGAGTGCCAAGGAAGTATGGGATACTCTTGAGACCACCTATGAGGGAACTGACGATGTCAAGGAAACTAAGATTGGAATTCTCAATCTTAGTTATGAGAATTTCAAGATAGAGCCCGATGAGACGATGTCCAAGATGTTTGATCGCTTCTCTACCATAGTCAATGGGCTCAAAGGATTTGGAGAGACTATACCGGAAGACAAACTTGTCCGGAAGCTACTTTACTCACTTCCCGAATCTTGGGATGGGAAGAGAACCGCCATCATAGAGGCCAAAAATTTGAAGACTCTAAAGCTTGATGAGCTAGTGGGTTCTCTCCTCACTCATGAGATTATGAAGCAAGGAAGGGAAGAAGAGAAGAAGAAGGAAAAGAAGAGGGTAGAGAAGCTAGAAGTTAAAAGGAAGAAGAAAATGGGAATAGCTCTCAAAGCTTCACAACTTGAGGAAAGCTCTTCTAGTAAGGAGGATGACCTTGAAGAATTGGCTATGATAGCCAAGAAGTTCTCTCGATTCATGAGGTCCAACCGTGGAAGAAAAATTCAAAGAAAGATGGACTTCAAAGGTAAAAACAAAGAAGAAGCAAGGGATCAAATCATTTGCTTTGAGTGCAATAAACCCGGCCACATACGTTCGGAGTGCCCTCAACGCAAGAAGAAGGGCTTTGAGAAGAAGAAAAAGCTCAAAGCCAAGCTTGCTACTTGGAGTGATGAGGAGTCATCCGAGGATGACGAACAAGAAGTGGCCAACCTTTGCCTCATGGAACTTGAGGAAGATTCCTCCATGGTAACCTCTAACTCATCATCTTTAGATTTTACATATGATGAATTAAATGATGCATATGATGAGTTACAAGAGGACTATGATGAACTAGTTGAGAAATACAAAGAGACAGTCATTAGGAATAAGAAAATTATTTTGGAATTAAAAGATAAAAATGACTCTCTCTCTCAAGCTAATTTAAAATTTGAGAAAAAGATTTTAAGGTTGAAAGATGAACTAAAATTCTTCCAAGACGAAAATGTTGACCTTAATAATCTTATTTCTCAATGTAATAGTGAACACCAAAAGGTGTTAGATGAGCTTAATAAGCTCAAAGAGTCTTTTAAAAATGTTGGTAGTGTGAAGCATGAAATAGGTGAAACCTCTAAAAGAAACCAACATAAGAAAACGACTAAAAACTACAAACAAGGTAGCTTTCCTAAACATAGTAGAACTAAAAGGATTAGAAGTGTATGGGTTCCTAAGGAACTTGTAAAATCTAATAACATTGTTGCTATGTCATCTTGGATTCCTAAGGCAACCAAGTTATTGGGAGCTAACACTCATGGACCCAAAATGATTTGGGTACCAAAAGAAAAAGTTTAATATCTTTGTTTGTAGGGGGAGCATTGCTACAAGGCCAAAGCACAAAGTCAAAACTCACGGTACCTTAATAGTGGATGCTCGAGGAATATGACCGGAGACAAGAGTAGATTCATGGATATAAAGCCAAAAAGTGGAGGAGTGGTGACATTTGGTGACAACTCCAAAGGTCACATTAAAGGTATTGGCTCCATAGGTAATCACTCTATTATTCTTATTGAAAATGTCTTATATGTCGATGGTCTTAAACACAATTTGTTGAGCATAAGTCAATTGTGTGATAAAGGATTTAATGTTTTATTTGATAAAAATGGATGCAAAATTGTTGACATTAAATCTAATAATATTATGCTCATAGGTCATCGCATAGGTAACATATATATGGTGCATCTAGATGACATACATACATCTCATGCATGTTTGGTAGCACAAAATGAAGATGATGCATGGTTGTGACATAAGAAACTAGGACATGCTAGCATTAGTGTTTTAGAAAAACTAGTTTCCCTTGATCTAGTTAGAGGTTTACCCAAGATTAAATTCTCAAACGATAAAATTTGTGATGCATGCTCTAAGGGTAAACAACATAAGTCTTCCTTTAAATACATTAATGATGTTTCTACAAGTAGATGTTTACAACTTATCCATATGGATTTATTTGGGCCAATTAGGACTATGAGCTTGGGTTGTAAATCTTATGCATTTGTACTTGTTGATGATTTTTCTAGATTTACTTGGGTTCTATTTTTAAGTACTGAAGATGAGGCTTTAGAAAAATTCATCACATTTTCAAAACTAACCCAAAAAGATCTTGAACTTAGAATTTCACATATTAGAAGTGATCATGGAACTGAGTTTCAAAATTAGGGTTTGAAGAATTTTTGAATGAAAATGGTATTAGCCACAATTTTTCGGCTCCTCGAACTCCTCAACAAAATGGGGTAGTTGAGAGGAAAAATAGAACTTTGCAAGAAATGTCTGGAACCATACTTTGTGAAAATAATTTACCTAAATATTTTTGGGCGGAAGCCACAAACACCGCTTGCTATATTGTTAACCGAGTAATGATTAGGCCAATTTTAAAGAAAACACCTTATGAGAATTTAAAATCTAAAAAGCCTAACATTAGCTATTTTCACCCTTTTGGTTGCAAGTGTTTTGTTTTAAATAATGGAAAAGACAACTTAGGTAAATTTGATGCAAAAAGTGATGAAGCTATTTTCATAGGATATTCTTTAACCTCTAAAGCCTATCGAGTATTTAACAAGAGAACTTTAGTAGTAGAAGAATCTATACATGTTGTATTCGATGATAACCTCATTCTAAGGAAGGATTCTTGTGATGATGATGATGTAGGAATCATAAATGCCTTTGATGGAGGACAAACTTTAAAGGAGGATGAGATTCCAACAAAAGAAGAGGACACACAAGATCCACCTCTTGAAGCCTTAAAGGACTTGGCTCTCGAGGAAAAGGAAGTGAGCTACCCAAGGGAGTTCAACTATGTCAAAGATGGTGAAATCTTGGGTGATCCATCCAAGGGGTAACCACTCGATCTTCTCTTAGATTAATGAATCATGTTGCATTTATCTCATGCATAGAGCCTAAGAATATAAAAGAAGCATTGAAAGATGATTTTTGGATTATAGCCATGCAAGAAGAGTTAAATCAATTTGAGAGAAGTAACGTTTGGACATTAGTTGATAGGCCTAGTAATCAATCTACCATAGGAACTAAATGGGTCTTTAGGAACAAGCTAGATGAGAGTGGTAACATTGTGAGAAATAAAGCTAGACTAGTAGCACAAGGTTACACTCAAGAAGAGGGAATATATTTTGATGAAACCTATGCACTCACAGCTAGAATGAAAGCCATTAGGATGTTGCTTGCATATGCATGTTATCATGATTTCAAGTCTTTTCAAATGGATGTTAAAAGCGCGTTTTTAAATGGTTTTATAAATGAGGAAGTGTTTGTGGAACAACCATCGGGGTTTGAAGACTCAAAATTTCCAAATCATATTTTCAAACTCATTAAAGCTCTTTATGGTTTAAAACAAGCTCCTATAGCTTGGTATGAAAGACTTTCAAACTTTTTAATTGAAAAAGGTTTTGAAAAAGGCAAGGTGGACACTACACTTTTTATAAAAAAGGTATAAAAATGACATCTTAGTAGTATAACTTTATGTTGATGACATTATTTTTGTTTCTACTAACAAATGTCATTGCAAAGAGTTTGCTAAGCTAATGCAAGGTGAATTTGAGATGAGCATGATGGGGGAGCTCCCATTCTTTTTGGGACTCCAAATCAAGCAAAAGAAGAATGGCACCTTTATCAATCAAGCAAAGTACATAAAGGATATGCTCAAAAAGTTTGGCTTGGAGAATGCAAAGCCTCAAACCACACCTAAAGCTTGACAAAGATGAAGGAGGTAAGTGTGTTGACTCTAAGCTTTACCGTTCTATGATTGGATCATTTCTTTACCTTACCGCATGTATACCAGATATCTTGTTTAGTGTTTGCTTGTGTGCTAGGTTTCAAGCTAGTCCTAGAGAGTCTCACCTTATAGCCGTTAAGAGAATCTTTAGGTACCTTAGAGATACTCCTTGTTTAGGTCTTTGGTACCCTAGAGACTCCACCTTCAACCTTCATGCTTATTCGGATAAGGATTATAGGGGTGCAAAATCGATAGGAAAAGTACTTCGGGAACTTGTCAATTCCTAGGTAGTATGCTCATATCTTGGTTCTCTAAGAAACAAAATAGTGTGGCCTTATCTACCACTGGAGCCAAGTACATATCCTTAGGGAGTTGTTGTGCTCAAGTCCTTTGGATGAAGCAACAACTCTTAGATTATGGTATTAAAGTTGAAACCATACCCCTAAAATTTGATAACACTAGTGCCATATGTTTGACAAAAAATCCCATCCAATACTCTAGAACCAAACACATAGAAATAAGGCATCATTTCATTAGAGATCACGTCCTTAAAGAAGATGTGGTTATAGAGTATGTTGACACCTTAAATCAATTAGCGGACATATTTACAAAACCTTTAGACAAAGAGCGTTTTTGGTCCCTTAGGAGAGAGTTAGGTCTAGCTAGCCTATCTTGACCTTTTAGGACCTCTTTTGTGCTTAAAATTGCTTGATCTTGTGAAATTTCATGTTTGTGTGTTGTAACTCTTGAAAATATCCATGCTTATAGCTAGGGGGAGTATGATTCTATTAAAATATGCTTAGAACTGCTCATTCATCATTTACATTTCTTTAGGAGGTGTTAGAATCGAGCTTATGGTTGTTCTTTAGGCCTAAAATGTACTTCTGGGCTTAGGGTATCGATACGGCCCTACGTGTATCGATACGCATACTTCATTAGTTTCCCAGAATACATTTTGCCTTAAACGGGTATCGATACGGTTAAAACCGTTTCGATACAAGCTTCAATCGTTTCGATATGGATTGCATCCTTTTCGATACGATCCTTCAACGGGCATTTTTATAGAAATTACATTTTTACCCCCGTATCGATACACCCTCAGGCGTATCGATACGCGATTGCGCATACAGCTTTTAATTTGGCATTTAAAGTCTTCAACTTTTACAAAAACTAAAATTCACTAAAACCTAAAAACCCTAGCCGTTCTCAGCCTATAAATAGGCTCTTCCTCCCTCATATTTTCACACCACAACTCAAAAACTTCAAGAGGGTTTCAAATCAAGCAAAGCTCTAAGGATTTTTCATCAATTTGGTGCTAGGCTTTTCTTCATTCTTCTCTAATCACTATCAAGGTAAAACCCCTTCTTTTTCTTTTATTTTTTTAAATTGATTTGTTTTGTTTTTATGTTTGTCTTCTTAACAAAACTTGTTTTTCAAAATTTCTTTTTCCAAATTTTCTTTTGTAATTTTTTTTACCTTGATCTTTGATTTCTCAATGACTTGAATGAAGGAATCTAAATGCATACACTTGTTTTCTAGTTCATGGCCCCATCTAGGAAGAGATGTCGTCTAAATCAAACTGGTGAATCATCTAATCCTAGAGAGGGTGCTCGTCCGAATTTCACCCAAATCTATGAACACTATTTTCAAACCCCCGAAGCTCTCACCTATTTTTGTCAATTCCAAAACTACAAGATTCGTCCGGAAAGGGTAATATCTATTCATTTTCTTGACTCGGAGCGCTTCAAGTTTGAATATCTCCCTTTTCTTCAACGTTGGAAGTTTATGGATTTTCTCTCCATTCCCGGGTTTTATTTTCGTATTTTGGTTTAAATCTTTTATGCTAATGCCAAATGTTGTGCTAATCGTGATGGGGTTGTTACTGGTGTTAGTTCCTATCTCATGGGCAAGAAAATCACTCTAGATGTCAAATCTATTTGTGAGGTTTTTAAGTTGGAGGATGAAGGCCTTGATGATGAGAATGCTTTAGGCCATGTTCTTAGTGGTTCCGTCACCGCCCTCAATGCTCAAGATCGGATCCTCCATTTGATGGTCTCTTGGTTGCTTAGGCCTTCCGGAGGAAAGTACTTTACCATCCGTCAAGTGGACGACTTTTGGATTCGTTGCTTCCGTGAGAGAAAACGTCCAAACCTTGCTTGTATCATGTTTGCGGAGATTGTTTATCTTGTGCAACATCGCCACATCACTCTTGTCACTTCCTTCACCTATGGTACGACCCTAAGCTACTTCTTTCTACACAAGGACATTGATTGCTCGCATGACTTTCCAACTCCCCTCACCGATCCCATTGATGAACGCTCTCTTGCAAGGGGTAAGTTCCATTATTTTAATGGTAGTTGGTTACGTCTTTCTGAGCTACCACCCGAGGCCGCGGCACAATTGGAAAATCCTCAAGGTGAACAAGTTCCTCAAGCTCCTCCACCTCCTCCTCAACCTTCCATGGATGCTCTTATGACCTTCCTTAATGGGAAATTCACGAGATTGCGCACGGATATGGCTTCGGGCTTTACCACGATTGATACACATTTCACAAGCCTTGAAACACGGATGACGAACGTGGAGAATCGTCTCACCTCTCTTGAAGGCGGTCATAATTCTATGAATATTTCTCTCTCCACCTTCCATAATGAGTGGCGTAATAGCATGAGGAATGATGATCCAATTGTGGATGAAGATGAAGATGATGAAGATGGCGATGTTGATGCCTAGTAGCTTCTCCTTGCATTCCATGCATATCATCTAGGATATTTTTATTTATGCACCTTTGTTTCATGCTTTTAGGATTAAATTTGCTTTATTTTAAACCTATGCTTTGATTTTCTGTTTTTGTTGGGATTTTTAAGTTGATGTTATGCTTTATTTTGAACTTAATGATATTTATGGTGCTTGCCTATTTATACCTTTGCCTATGTTATGCACTTTACTTTGTCTCAATTATTTTTGATCTAACAAAAAGGGGGAGAGGGAAGCTCACAACACTTAAAAATTTTGATTTTCAACTTAAAAGTTACCTAGCTCATATTAAGGGGGAGTTAATTTTGCAAAATTTTTCAAAGTGTCAAAAATTTCAAGTTTTGGTTTTGTTATATCAAAAAGGGGAGATTGTGAAACCTATGTTTGATTTTGATATAATTAAATCGTTAAGGATCAAATTGAAAAACTTGAAATTGTTTTATAAGTCCCTTAATAAGTTTTAAATCACCAACACTTTAAAACTGATTTGAAAAACTCAAACTCCAAATATTTTCTAAGTGTTCCAAGGTCAAACTATTGAAAACCGTCCAGGTGTATCGATACGCTTCCAGCTGTATCGATACCTTTTTTACCAAGTTGGCTATTGGAAGGACGCGTTTCGATACGCTCTTAACCGTATCAAAACAGCGTATCGAAACAGATTCCATCTGTATCGATACACTCCTCTGTAAAAAGTGAAGGAGTTTGAATGGTGTACCGATACGGTTCCACCCATATCGATAGAGTTTTAATTGAATTTTTAATTCGAATTGATTTAAATGCTTTCGACCGTTGGTTTCAGTTGTTAGGTAACCAAATTTTAAAATTGCAGTTGACCCATATCGATACGGTAAACCCTCGTATCGAAACAGAAACTTCCAGTGAGCTAAGTTGAGAAAAAGGTATCGATACGGTCTTATCCGTTTCGATACACTCTATGTCCCGTATCGATACGCTTACGTGCGTTTCGATCCCCATCTTTATTATGTACAACGACTCTTTCTTTTTTGAGACAGGTATCGATACGGCTCCCCGTGTACCGATACAGATAGCTGCAGAAGTGCATTTATGGTGGAAAGAGAGGGTCCCAACGGCTCTATTCAATCCCCCAACCACCCAAACGACTAGAATTGATAAAGGAGGTATAAATTGAAGCTCTTTGAAGACCAGCACCAACTATTGCATTAAAGACAAACATTCAAGCAAAAATCCAACCTCAAGTGTGCAAAATTTCCAATCTCTTGTAATTCCCAAATTGTGTTGTATCCAATTCTTATTCTATCTTCAAATTTGGGTTGAGGTTTGAATTTCAAGGGACAAATCTGTATTTGAGAGATATACTTCTTGTCCAATTTCTTCTTTGATTATTTGTGAGGGTTTAGTCAAATTTTGGGTAGAAAATTTGACCGGTTGTGTAAAGGTTACCTCCTAAGCCTTAAAAAGGGGAAGAACAAAGAGTGAATAGTTGAAATCCTTAGTGGTAGCTAAGGTAGTGGATGTAGAGTTCATTTGGAACTTGAACCACTCTAAAATCATTTGTTCTTCATTTTTAAATTACCCTTTCACTCCACAAAGTTTTTAAATCCCAATTTACCACCTCTTGGTCTTGATCATTCAATCAATCAACTCAACAGTTACTTTTTGAGTACGATACTAGTTCAATTAGTGGGCATGTATGTCGTGTATTATTTTATGTTAGTGTCTGTAATGTATTTTCTTGACTATTGTTATATGTTTAAATGATTTTTCTGAAATGGTATTTCAAACATCAGTTTGATTCGTGGTTATAAATGTATTTAAATAAAAAGTGTTTTACATGGATTTTTACCGTGGGTCGCTCTTTTGACCCTAATGTGACTTCCTAGGATCTGTGCTAACGCATAGGCGGGTATACGAGGTTACATTTAGTGGTATCAGAACTTAGAATTGCATCTTTCTAGGTAGATCGACTGATCGTCTGAAATAGGATGTATGGTTTGTACATGCCACTAGATCATAATCGTACTCTGCCAAGCTAGAACCTTGATGTCGAATCCTTTTCCTGAAATAAGCGTGTTGCACGTAATAAGTGCTTCGCAATTGGTGGAAGTGTACATGCCACAAGTTATAATATAGAAAGATATCGTCTCCATAGGGATTGATGATACTTTAGGAATTTAACTTCTCACACTGTTAATTACGAGATCCTCTCTCAATTCACTCGCAAGCGAAGTTAAAAGCCAAGAATGAACAAACCTTGGAATAAAAGTGCAAACTCAATTACCTAAATAAAATACAACCATTTCTCACAACCACAAAACACAATAACCTTAGCCAACTATATTTAGTTCATGGATAGGTTCAAAACAAACACAAAACCAATTTTTCCTAACATAAAACTAATCGAACAAGAAGGTAAAGGATGAAGAAGATGTCGACAACCCTCTTGGTCTCTCTCTCTCTCAATCGAACGTCTGGAGGCTTGCGGCTTGGCTTTCTTTAAATAGTGGATGGCTAGGTCAAAGTCTTTCTTGAGGAGGAAGTTAAGTTGGATTTAAATTGAATAAAAGAAATATTAAATCTATTTTAATTTTAATTCAACTAAAAATTCCTCCTATTTTCTTGGGATTTATCTTCTCTTGACCTCTTCACGATCTTCCGACTCCTTTTCTCAATGCCACCTATCCTGATTAAGTCATGTTTTTCTGCTCTTCAATTCGGCTACCACTTCACCTCATTCTTTCTTGTCGATGGTTGTCGCGGTAACTGGTTCGACATCTTCTTCTTGGGTTGCCATGGCAACTTTCCTGACAACTAGTCCTGCACACATAAAAATAACTTCTGACAGCACCCCTTTTCCACAAAATTAATCAAAATATGAACTCAAGCATAACAATGAAGGAAATCATTAAAACATGCATGAATGCCTAATAATGCAACTAATATGAGCTTAAGTCTAGCAATTTTATGAGTAAAAAGGGTTATAAGAATGGGACTTTTGAACACTTAACAAAGTGAACCTACGTATTCTATCCCCCATAGCTCGATTGGTATTGGGAAGAAATGCCTATAACGTTCGCCTGTAATTTAGATTAAATTGATGGATTTGAACCTGGATAAAGAACTTGAGATAGTTCATGCATGTGCAATTGAAGATCTGAATCAGAATAAGAATAAATGTTTGATCATATGAGGTATTCGATATATCATTACATGTAAGGTAGCTCGGTGATAATGATTGTGTTTGAGATTATTCTGATGAAAATTTGATAAAAGTATTATGAATTTAAAAGAAAGGTGTTCGTAAGTTTGGTGAAAGTATAGATTATGTGGTGACTCTGTTATGCACGAAGGAAACAATTATCGGAATGTTATGCTAAAAGTAAGTAATATTTGTTCAAAACCTTGGTTATGTTTGAGCAGTTTGAAGAATGACCTCTTATATGAAAATGTGGCATGGTGTATCATTATTTCATCCTTGACTGAAATTTGGTGTTACATCCTGATTCTGGAAGGCCCTATTGGAGGCCTTGAATACTCGTCTAGATTCCAGGTATCGTTTTTTATCCATAAATTGATGTTCAACCTAGTAGAATAATTAAGATTATAGAGAAGATACTTCAGGGTCGTAAGATTGACTTCTGTGGTAGTTGGGAAGATTCTAACCCATGCCTGAGACCATTATAATAAGAATTATGAGACAAGTGTTCCTTTGACTTCATATGAAGTTCTGTATGGATTCATATACCGTAATCTGATTAGTTGGTCTGAGTTATATGATGAGCTGACATTGGGTTTAAAGATAGCTAGATGATTGTAGGAGTTCTAATTAACAACTAAACTAAGTGCAATAAAATAAAAGAAATATGTAAGCAAGTAAGAGAGAATAAGTCGGATTATTGTGAGTTGAGAAGTGATAGTCGAATGGATCGTCTTGGTAAAAGAGTGCAACGACAACACAATTGTTGCGGCAATTGGTAACAATAGATTTGCCAGGGCAACTAGAATAGCGGTTGCCGAGGCAACTAGTATAACGATGCCAGGGTCATGATTTCCATGGCAACAACTTGGGGAACTTAGTGGAAACCTTTTAGGTTCGGCGAAGAGTTATTCAATGATTTCTTCTTATCCCTAAGTCAAAATACTAGTTGATTTTGCAAGCCTTGATAACACCCCCAGCGTGAACCAAGGGTGAACATCAACCAATCTTGCGCTCCTCTTAGCCGTTGAAATTGATAACTTATTCCTAAGCCGAATTAGTCTTCATCGATTTGGATAAAAAACTGCTCATTCATTTCTTGAATCTATCTCTCCCGACATTAGATAAATAAATGAAATTACGAGATGTTCTCTCAATTCACTCGCAAGCAAAGTTAAAAGCCAAGAATAAGCAAACCTTGGAAAAAAAGTGCAAACTCAATTACCTAAACAAAATCCAACCGTTTCTCACAACCACAAAATACAATAACCTTAACCAACCAGTTTTAGTTCATGGCTAGGTTCAAAAGAAACAAGGCAAGGAATCTAGCATAATCATCACAAACATGGAAAGTTAATGATTCCTCACTACGAACTTATGGAAAATTTCTAATAGGATCCAAGCATTTTCAGGCCAAGGTGTCTTCTTAAGTACTGATCATCTTTTAGTTAACTTGTCAACGCATCTTGAAACGCTTAAATCGGACATCGGGAGCTCAAGATATGCTTATTTTACTGAAGACAATTCGTGCAGAAACCTAATCCGCGAATCGAATATGGAAATAAGAAAAATCAGTCCCATTTAGAGCTAAATCGGGTTGATTTTGAAATTCAACCAAGAATAATTTTTTGGTATGATCTTGAACCCTATATAAACTCCCCACCCCATTGTATTTCTCATTGGGAAATTAATAGAAAAAAAACCTAAGAAATTCATAGAGTACTGGCTTGAGTTTGCAGCAATTGTATTCGAATTCTGTTGGATTCAAAGTGTAACCCCGTCAGCCCGGCCTAGCCACTAGACCGACCTAAGGTGGTCACACAGGACTAACCGAAGAAAGACCCTAATTGCACCTCATATTCGATATTGTCATAGCGGAAACGCTCACATCGTTCCCTCTAAGAAGGAACCAACTCTGATGCGTACTGACTCAACTAGACGAACTACACCTCATACTCCGATATTGTCATACTACCCTGAACCAGTGCCGTAAACTATCTCTTCTTCTCGTCCTGATATCTAGGTCTGAGATACTTCTTCCGGAAGGTAGTTCAGAAGAAATCCCAAGTAACATCAGCCGTAGGCATACCAGTAGTAAATGTGGTCCACCAAGCATATGTATCGCCTTGAAGCAAAGAAACGACACATCCTAACTTTCGTACATCAATGCACTCCATATGACTCAAGATATGGACAGTACTCTCGAGCCAAGCCTCGGAACCCTCAGGCGATAAACCACGAAACTCAACTCCGCCTAAACTACGAAGTCTCTCGAGGGGTAAACAACTCCTCTCACCCTGAGGTGGTGCAACTGCAGCCTGATACCCAGCTAATGCTACCTAAAATGCTCCGACTATAGCCTATATCAACGGAGTCATTTCAACACCGGCCTGACCCTGGCCTCTTTAAGGTCTGACACCTCCATTATCAGTTATACCACCGCCTAGTGGAGGAGGAGGCAAGTTCTCCTCTCGCACATCCTCAACATTCCACCTACCAGCACTACCAACTGTAGGTTCATGCCTCGGTCTCATCTTACCACACCAAAGATAACAATCTAGCAACACAACAATAAACAACGGAAATGATTTGGGTCAGCAATGGCAAGTGTCCAAGATGCTCAAGTCCTTATTTGAAAAACCACATTTCACAATAGTGTATAGCAATGGGTACCATTAAGCACAACCTACACAACATCAAGACTCCAAACACACTTAAAAACATTGAACAACGCAAACAGTAGACAACTACATCAAACTTATCTCACTTACCTTCTCGATTGCTCGATAAACCATGCTCTGATACCAACAGATGTAGCCCCTCAGCTCGGTCTAGCCACTAGACCGACCTAAGGTGGTCACATGGGACTAACCGAAGAAAGACCGGAAGATTTCTCTTCGATTAGCAACTCTAAAAGAGAAAAAAGCTTTTAAAATTATCTTTTCTAGATACACTTATAAAAAACTTAGGTAAGGAACACTCACAGCGGATAAAAACACGAAAAAACAAACTTCGAATAGACAAACAATCATACAGGGACCAAAATGCAATTCTAGCATAAAACATGGACCTAACATGAAATTAAGGTTACCATCTTGTAATTGTTTAGTTTTCATACACATATGCTAAAGTTCAGCACGAAACGACCACCCAAACTCATTCAATTGATAAAACACCAACCGGGGACCAAAATGCAAGCAAATGGAACTTAGGAGATGCCTTTAACTAACTTTTTCGAAACACTACTCCCCGTTTTGAAACAGGCCTTCAAAACCAGATTTTCTAGAGGCAAAATTGTTCTTAAACACCAAGGGGCGTTTCGAAATAGCTAGGAAAATTTCATGCCCGTTTGGATATGGTTGAGCCCATTTCGGAACTCTTGTACACAATTTGGTTCAAAAAGGGTCTTGGGCATTTCCGAAGCTTATCGAAACCATTCCAACAACATACCAATAACAAGGGACCAACAAATCATGCATTTCACAAGACAAGGGATCATAACAAACCATACTTCATAATACGAAATCATACTTCACACAACATTATAGGATCATAACAAACTTGTCTCAACAAGAGGGGAGTCCAACAAACGTTCCCAACACTCATAAAGGTCTAGCCCTATTGCTACTACACTACTATTGGAATAAATCATACTTGAGCTAAGATTTTTACTCTTGGACACCTCCCTTGATGTCTCGAAAGGTTTAGCGATATGCATTGTTGGAAAAGAGAGCATAAGCTAGAGAGCTTAGTGAGCAGTGCTCAAAACTAAAGCAACAACAATGTAGTTTTTAAAACATGTAACTTGTTCACAAAACCAAAACCTTCCTTCAAATCATTTCTTTACAACAAACAAATAAACAAGCTAGAATTACAACACATGGCATATTCTCAAGTCAAAACTATAATACCACAATTCATGCATTACCGATGCAAATCAACCATAGCTTACCAATTCGTACAAACCATGCATTACCGATGCATGTCAAACATAACTTACCAACTCATGATCAAACATCATGCCAAAACATAGCATAAACATAAAGAGAACAGCACATGTATATTGGCCACAAGTGATCCGGGATGCCACTACCCGTAGAGCCCAAGGTGATAACACTACCCCTATCACTCTCAAATCGGATATACGAACACCTTGATGGCACTATCCCCATCAAGTCACATGCATTACCGATGTACAAAAATCACTTCGGTTGGGATGCTACTACCCGCAGAGCCCGTTGGTGATAGCACTACCCCTACCACTCGCGTCACAATAGTACTACCCCTATTGTGAAACCAAAGGATACCACACGTTCGAATTTTGTATTATAGAGCTATCCACATCCTATTGATCGATCAACATATCCAATATATATATATATATAATCATCACTTGCCAATATACAACTTACCTCCAGAAACATTCATTAATGTCAAAGCATAAACATGATCACAAAAACATTTCAAAGCATGGCATTTCTCAACATAATTTCGCAACTTTGTAATCATGACATTAACTCATGGGATTTCATATAGTCACATTTAAAAAAAACTCATTACGCATGAGAACAACATGATATATCATAATCATCCATGCATACGCATCATCATCACATTAAACCAAAACAATCGAAAACAAGATGAAAACAAAGGCGAAAACACCCAAACTTACGCTTAAGCTTAGATTGGTCTCTCAGACACAATCCAAACACTTTAAAACATGTCCTTAACCACATTAAGGCTTTAAAAGCATTTCAACTCACCAACAAACCACAAACTCAAGCAAAAACACCAATTTAAGCCGCCAGATCACCCAAAAATGCATCTGATGATTCCGAATCCAAAACCCTTGTTTCTAACCATAACAAAACAGAGAATTAGTCTTTATTTCCACCCAAAAAATTGTTGGAAAACAGAGACTCATCATCTAGCAACAAGCGACCATCAAAACATATCCGAAATAAGCCGAAAACATCAAATAAATCAACCCAAACGATCTCCAGCCAAAACCAAACAATATTAACATCATAAATACATCTAATAATATCTAAAAACATTAAACCATCATCAAATAACCATCACCTACTGATTTCTCACAAATCCAAGCCAAAAACCCAAAAATATCAATCCAAAACTTCATCAACTTAACCAAATCTGGGATTCCTTTGATTAACCCACTATCCCAACATATTTCAACATCAAAAACATTACTCACAATAATCTAAAACCCAGCAAAACCTGATCCAACAATGAAACTCAAAAAACAACCATTTTAGCTTGATTTCTCACTTTTTAGTAAATATATTTGTAAAACCTTTAATCTAAAACAATAAAAGAATCAATAACATGGGAATATCAATAAAGAACCTTACATTAGAGGAGAAAAACGTAGCTCACCTCTAATGGTAGAATTTTTCCTTGATTTTGAAGGGAATTTTAAGAAATCTAAGAGAAAACAATTGGGTTTTAGAAGAAAATCATAAGGAAAGACTTTGATGATTAGAAATCAACTTAAAGGAAAGTTTACCTTTGAAATCTTGCTACTAAAATGGTGCTTGGTTGAAGAGAGAGTGAAGAAAGCCTTTTGGAAATTTTTAATGTAAAAAACTTGGATGATATAAAACCCTTCTTAAAATTATGAATTAAAACTGTTTTAAAATCACTTTTAGGAATAAAATAAATAAGGGAAAAGTCTGAAATTTGACTTGGCTAATTTGCTCTTTAAAGATTCAATGTTTTGATTCTTTTACGAAACGGTAACTAAAATAGTTTTGAAAATTCGCATTTTAGTCACTAGACCAAAATGTCTTAAATCCGAAACTCATTTTCCAAAATTGATTTCGCACACAACATATATATAATATATAAGGATTTTAGAAATTATTTCCACATTTTTTAAGAACACTCGAGGGATGTTTTCTCTGAACTCGCTCTAAACTACTCGAACTTCAAAAATAGATTCGGTCAACCATAAAACTATCATCAGAACTCCTAAGCCCAAAATCGGGGCGTTACAACTCTCTCCCATTTAAGGAATTTTGTCCTCGAAATTTATATGACGGAACGAGATGCGGAAACTGCTTCTTCATGTCATCTTTTCTCTCCCAAGTGGCTTCTTCCACTCCACGTCGTTGCCATTTCACTTTCACTAACTCAATGCTTCTACCACGCAACACCTTGCTGTCCGTAGCCAAGATTTTGACTGGTTTTTCATCGTAAGACAAATCATGATTTAACTCAATCTCTCCAATAGGCATAATGTGAGACGAATCAAATATATATTTTCTAAGCATTGAAACATGGAACACATCATGTATCTTTTCTAACTCGGATGGCAAACACAATCTGTAAGCGAGGGGACCAATTCGTTCAACTATTTCATACTAACCAATAAACCTCAGACTTAGTTTACCTTTCCTACCGAATCTCATCACTTTCTTCCAAGGTGAAACTTTCAGAAACACTTTCTCACCTACCGCATACTCTATCTCACTTTGTTTCAAGTCCGCATAGGTCTTTTGACGATCCGTAGCTGCTTTCAGGCGATCACAAATCAATTTTACCTTCTATGTAGTACCCTTAAGCATATCCGACAATGATAGCAACTTTTATCCCGCTTCAGCTCAACAGATAGTTATTTTACACCTTCTACAATACAAAGCTTCGTAGGGAGCCATCTGAATGCTTGCCTGATAACTGTTATTATACGCAAACTCTATTAACGGTAGATGTTTCGCCCAAGAACCCTGAAAATCAATAATGCAACATCGCAACATATCCTCTAACACTTGAATTACTCTTTCTGATTGGCCATCGGTCTACGGATGATAAGATGTGCTGAAATTCAAACGAGTGCCCAAAGCATCATGCAGACATTCCCAAAATCGAGCTGTGAAACTCGAATCTCTATCTGGTACAATAGATTTCTGTACACCATGCAATCTCACTATCTTCTTGATGTACAACTCAGCCAACTTATCTAACGTGTACGTAGTATGAACAACTATAAAGTGTGCGCATTTCATGAGATGATCAACAATTACCCAAACTGAATTCTTCCTAGAAGGTGTCAAAGGCAAACTTGATACAAAATCCATGTTAATTCTTTCCCACTTCCATTCTGAAATTCTCAACAGTTGCAACAAACCTGAAGGTAGCTGATGTTCAGCCTTCACACGCTGACAAACCATACATTTACTCACATACTCGGCCACATCTTTCTTCAATCCAATCCAATAGTATTAATCTTTTAAACCACGATACATCTTTGTACTACCCGGACACATAGAAAACGGACTATTATGTGCTTTGGTCAAAATGGTACGTCTCAACTCAACGTCATCCGGTACCACTATTTTATTTTTGAAACATAGAACACCATAATTACTGAAGTTGAAATGTGTCTTCAACTGTCTCGATGCATATGCTACTACTCTTCCTTCTTGCATCAGCATACAACCTAGGCCAACATATGATGCATCAATATAGATCACGTACTCTTTCCATGTCACTGGTTGCACGAACACATGAGCTTTCGTCAAAGCTTCTTTCAACTTCTCAAAGGCTTGTTGTCTAGATTATGTCCACTAAAAAAACATCCTTTTGCAACAATTTGGCCAAAGGAGTAGCAACTTTAGAAAAGCCTTCTACGAAACGTCGATAATAACCAGACAAACCTAAGAAACTACAGATTTCAAATACCGATCTCGATTGCTTCCAACTCACAATTGCTTCAATCTTCTTACGATCCACTTTAATTCCCTCGGCTGACACAACAAGTCCTAGAAAGACTACTTCCCTAATCCATAACTCACATTTGCTCAACTTGGCATATAACTGATTATCTAGAAAAGTTTGCAACACCAACCGCAAATGTTTATCATGATCTTCCTCTGTGCATGAACATACCAGAATATCATCAATGAACACTACAACAAACTGATCTAAATACTCTTGGAATACTTAGTTCATCATACCCATAAAAGTAGCTGGCGCGTTAGTCAGACCAAAGGGCATCACCAAGAATTCATAATGGTCATAACGAGTGCGGAAAGCTGTCTTTGGTATGTCTGCCTCTTTTACCTTCAGCTGATAATAACCAGATCTCAAATCTATCTTAGAAAAAATTGAACCATCTCGCAGCTGATCAAACAAATCATCAATTCTCGGCAAATGATACTTATTCTTCACGGTCAGCTTGTTTAACTGTCGATAGTCTATACACATTCTCATACTACCATCATTCTTTTTAACAAACAAAATTGGTGCGCCCCACGGTGAAATACTCGGACGAATGAGTCATCGGTCTAACAATTCCTGAAGCTATGTTTTCAACTCTTTCTGAGCCATTCGGTACGAAGCAATGGATACGGGAGCAGAATCAACATATGTCTTGATAGAAAACTTAACCTCTCGATCGGGTGGTACACCAGGCAATTCTTTCGGAAATACATTGGGAAAATCACAAAATGTTCTAATGTCTTTCGGTCAAGCTTCACTCAAATTCGGATTCATTGCATAAGCCAAATATGCTTGACACCCATGGTCCAACAATTTCTGAGCTTCTAACACTGAAACAACATTAGACAAGAACTTGATGTTCTCGCCAACTACCACTACTTCGTAATCGTCTGATAGCTTCAATGACACTTGTTTCGTCTCAAAGTCTACCCTAGCCTTGTGCTCCACGAGCCAATCCTTACCTAAAATCACATCAAAACCATAGAATGGAAATTCCATCATATCCACCCGAAACACATGACCCTGAACCATTAGCGGACACCTTCAATATACCTTTCTAACCACAATTGTTTTGCCGAAAGAACTAGTAACATTCATACCCACATCCAAGATTTCACACGATATCTCTAGCAACTTGGCATGCCCACTCAAAATATAGGAATGCGTAGAACCGGAATCAATCAAAGAGAGCAATTTCAATGGCTGTAACATAAAATTACCTACAATCACATCAGTGTCGTTCCTACCCTCACAGTGTGCACAAACTCTAGCTGGTCCACCTCCCTCAGGCTGAACTACGACAACGTGCGCTACATTTCTCTGACCTTCGTTCCTAGGCTGGAAATTTCCTCAGCCGCACCCACGACCTCTCTGATGCTTGTCAGCTCGTACAGGAGCCTGACCATCTCTAACTGGGTGTGGACAATCTCGCTTTAGATGTGCTCGAGATCCACAATTCCAACATGTATCATAAGTACCCCAACACTCTCCAAAATGTCGCCTCCCACATTTAACACACTCAGGATATGGATTAGCAGCTCCTTGGCCTTGATGGCCTCGTCCCAGGTTACCACTACCTCACCTATGAACACCATTGTTGCGTGTAAAAGAGTCTATCGCAATAGAGTGCAAGTGTAGACGACGCAAGTAGTAAAGTGATACACAAAGTATCGGATGTCGAATCCACAGTGACTAGAAATAACTTTATCCTTGGATTGCTGCACAAGAAAGAAATATAATAATTTAATTGTTTGTAGGGGAATAATAAAGAATACTGAAGATAAAAGATTAAAATATTTAGAGTAAAGAAATAGGCCGGTATTGATTTGCTCAGTAGTGCATGTGTTGCACTGTATAGGACTTCTAGTGACTGAAAATAGCTTTATCCTTGGATTGTTGTACAAGAAAGAAAGAAGATAATTTAATTGTTTGTAGGGGAATAATAAAGAATACTGAAGATAAAAGATTAAAATATTCAGAGTAAAGAAATAGGCCGGTATTGATTTGCTCAGTAGTGCAGGTGTTGCACTGTATAGGACTTCCTGTTCTGTTGTCGTTCTTGTCGCGGCAGCACCTGCGGCGGCAGTAGTTTGTTGTTATCACAACAACGATCACACAACTCTGTACTTCAAGCTTGGCAAGAATCCATGCTGTGACTTGTCCTATCCCTAGGTTCAAGCCTGTCGATGAACACATCTTAGATGATACCTCCCGACGTGAATCGAAGGATGAACACCGATGTTGTTGAATTCTTCCTTAGCCACTTAACCTCGTCCTATCCCTAGGTCTGAGATAGTTCAACAATAAACTAGAGAACTCATACTTATTCCTTTCGTATACGTAACTCTCCCGATATTAAGTAAATGAGTAATCTCACAATGCTCTCCCGATACTCTTGCAAGATGTTGAAAACCAGAATAAGCAAACTTGAAGTCTATTTTATTGAACAAAAAAATCCTAAAACAGTACAATCCTTGCAACTACTTTACAGAATCAACATTTAGCCCTAGGGGAAGTTTAGAACATGATGAGAAGGGGAAAACGACTAGGGTTTAGGGGAAGACGGCTAGAGAATGTGATGTCCCTCCCTAGGTCGAATTACATGCCTTTATGTAGACCTTGGGTTCAAGTTTTCTAATATGCCAAGAATGCAAATTTAAATTAAAGTACAACTCTATTAAAGACTAAATATTCAGAGTATATGCCTTTAATTCGTCCTCTTTTCTTGCTTTGGGTTTCTTCCTTGAACTTTGGGCTTGGCCTTCATTCTGATCTAGGGCTCAGAAAAACATAGGAGTGACCCACGACAGACCGGCTTGATTTCCTCTTTCTTTCGAGCTCCACTTCACTTTTCCCTTCATTATCGCTGTCGTCATTGGCTGCCACGGTAGCGTCATCCTTCTCGACTTCAGTCCTGTGTTCCAGCTCTGCTTCTCCATTACCCTGAGTCTGCTACATCAACTACCTGCAAAAGTAACCAAAATCAATAGCAACTGTGCCATTTTATATAATTGTGATGTATATATGATATCTATCCTAAATGCAATGAATTATGCTTGAATGCAGCAGGAATATTGGTTAAATAAGGGGTAAAAAGTAGAACTTTTGCACACTCAACAACCATGATGCCTCCTATCCTTGTGCCTCTTGGCACGATCTCTGTCCCACTCGGCAGGCCTTTTCCCTGAACTGGACCCAACGCCTCGAGATGTTAAGCCCACGCTCTGCTCGATATCTTTGGCCCTAGTGAACAAGACATCAAAGTCTGTAAAATCGGAAGCTAACAAATAGGTCTTCACATTATTGGTAAAGCCATAGCGGAAACGCTCACACCATTCCCTCTCAGTGGGAACCAACCCTGATGCGTACTGACTCAACCGGACGAACTGTACCTCATACTCTGATACTGTCATACTACCCTGAACCATTGCCATAAACTCTCTCTTCTTCTCATCCTGATATCTAGATCCGAGATACTTCTTTCGGAAGGCAGTTCGGAAGAAATCCCAAGTAATATCAGTCGTAGGCATACCAATAGTAACAGTGGTCCACCAAGCATATGCATTACCCTGAAGCAAAGAAACGACACATCCTAACTTTCATGCATCAGTGCACTCCATTTGACCCAAGATACGGACAATACTCTCGAGCCAAGCCTCAGAACCCTCAGGCAATAAACCATGGAACTCAACTCCGCCTAAACTACGAAGTCTCTCGAGGGGTAAACAACTCCGCTCACCCTAAGGTGGTGCAACTGCAGCCTAGCACCCAGCTAATGTTGTCTGAATACTCTGACTATAGCTTGTATCAACGGAGTCATATCAACACTGGCCTGATCCTAGCCTCTCTGAGGTCTGACACCTCCATTATCAACTATACCACCGCCCGGTGGAGGAGGAGGAAAGTTCTTCTCTCGCACATCCTCAACATTCCCACTACCAGCACTACCAACTGTAGGTTCACGCCTCGGTCTCATCTTACCACACCAAAGATAACAATCTAGCAACACAACAATAAACAATGAAAATGATTTGGGTCAGCAATGGCAAGGGTCCAAGATGCTCAAGTCCTTATTTCAAAAACCACCTTTCACAATAGTGTATAGCAATGGGTACCATTAACCACAACCTACAGAACATCAAGACTCCAAACACACTTACAAACATCGAACAACACAAACAACAGACAGCTACATCAAACTTACCTCACTTTACTTCCCGATTGCTCGATAAACCCTGCTCTGATACAAATAGATGTACCCCCTCAGCTCGGCCTAGCCACAAGACCGACCTAAGGTGGTCACACGGGACTAACCGAAGAAACACCCGAAGATTTCTCTTCGATTAGCAACCCTAAAAGAGGAACAAGCTTTTAAATTTATCTTTTCTAGATGCACTTATTAAAAACTTAGGTGAAGAACACTCGCAGTGGATAAAAACATGAAGAAACAAACTTCGAACAGACAAACAAGCATACAGGGACCAAAATGCAATTCTAGCATAAAACAATGACCTAACATGAAATTAAGGTTACCATATTTTAATTAGTCAGTTTTCATATACGTATGCCAAAGTGCAGCACGAAACGACCACCTAAACTCATTCAATTGATAAAACATAAACCATGGACCAAAACACAAGAAAATAGAACTTATGAGATGCCTTTAACTAATTTAACTGCCAGGCATTTCGAAACACTATTGCCCGTTTCGAAACAAGCCTTCAAACCAGATTTTCAAGAGGCAAACTATTCTGAAACACCAAGGGGTGTTACGAAACAACTAGGCAAATTTCATGCCCGTTTCGATACGGTCGAGCCCATTTCGGAACTCATGTGCACAATTTGGTTCAAAAAGGGTCTTAGGCATTTCCGAAGCTTACCAAAACCATTCCAACAACATACCAATAGCAAGGGACCAACAAATCATGCATTGCACAAGCAAAGGGACTTAACAACTTAAAACAAGAGCATTTCAACACTTTGATTAAATAAGAACGAAACATACGATGATCCACATTTTCTTAAGAGGTCAAAACACAAGATAAGCATTAAAACAATAAAACCATACTTCGCACAACATTTAGGATCATAACAAACTTTTCTCAACCAGAGGGGAGTCCAACACACGCTCCCAACACTTATAAAGGTCTAGCCCATTGCTACTACACTAATATTGGAAGAAACCATACTTGAGCTAAGATTTGGACTCTTGGACACCTCCCTTGCTCCCTTGTTGTCCCGAAAGGTTTAGCGATCTGCATTGTTGGAAAAGAGAGCATAAGCTACAGAGTTTGGTGAGCGATGCTCAAAACCAAAGCAACAACAATGCAATTTTTAAAACATGTAACTCGTTCACAAAACCAAAACCTTCCTTCAAATTATTTCTTTGCAACAAACCAATAAACAAGCTAGAATTACAACACATGGCATATTCTCAAGTCAAAACTATAATACCACAATTCATGCATTACCAATGCAAATCAACCATACCTTACCAATTCTTACAAACCATGCATTACCGATGCATGTCAAACATAACTTACAAACTCATGATCAAACACCATGCCACTACCCGCAGAGCCCAAGTGATCCGGGATGCCAAAACATAGCATAAACATAAAGAGAACAACACATGTATATTGACCACAAGTGATCCGGGATGCCACTACCCGCAGAGCCCAAGGTGATAGCACTACCCCTATCACTCTCAAATCGGATATACGGACACCTTGATGGCACTATCCCCATCAAGTCACATGCATTATCGATGCATAAAACTCACTTCGGCCGGGATGCTACTACCCGCAGAGCCCGATGGTGATAGCACTACCCCTACCACTCGCATCACAATAGCACTACCCCTATTGTGAAACTGAAGGATACCACACGCACGAATTTTGTATTATAGAGCTCTCCACATCCTATTGATCGATCAACATATCCGATATATATATATATATATATATATCACTTTCCAATATACAACTTACCAATATATATATATATATATATATATATATATATATATATATATCACTTTCCAATATACAACTTACCTCCAGAAACATTCATTAATGTCAAAGCATAAACATGATCACAACATCCCATTTCAAAGTATGGCATTTCTCAACATAATTTCACAACTTTGTAATCATGACATTAACTCATGGGATTTCATATAGCCGTGTTTAAAATAACTCATTATGCATGAGAATAGCATGATATAGCATAATCATCCATGCATACGCATCATTATCACATTAAACCAAAACAATAAAAAACAAAGGCGAAAACACCCAAACTTACCCTTGAGCTTATATTGGTCTCTCAGACATAATACAAACCCTTTAAAACATGTCTTTAACCACGTTAATGCTTTAAAAGCATTTCCACTCACCAGCAAACCACAAACTCAAGCCAAAAAATCGATCTAAGCCGACAGATCACCCAAAAATTCATCCGATGATTCCAAATCCAAAACCCCTATTTCTAACCATAACAAAATAGAACATTAGTCTTTATTTCCACCCAAAAACATGCTGGAAAATAGGGACTCATCATATAGCAACAATCGACCATCAAAACATATCAAAAATAAGCCGAAAACATCGAATAAATCAACCCAAATGATCTCCAGCCAAAACCCGGCAATATTAACATCATAAATACATCTAATAATATCCAAAAACATTAACTCATCATCACATAACCATCAGCTACTGATTTCTCACAAATCCAAGCCAAAAACCCAAAAATATCAATATGAAACTTCATCAACTTAACCAAATCTGGGATTCCTTTGATTAACCCATTATCCCAGCATATTTCAACATCAAAAACATTGCTCACAACAATCTAAAACCTAGCAAAACCTGGTCCAACAATGAAACTCACAAAACAACCATTTTTAGCTTGATTTCTCACTTTTTCATAAATATATTTGTAAAACCTTTAATCTAAAACAATAAAAGAATCAATAACATGGGAATATCAATAAAGAACCTTACATTAGAGGAGGAAAATGTAGGTCACCTCTAATGATAGAATTTTCCCTTGATTTTGAAGGAAAGCTTAATAAATCTAAGAGAAAACAATTGGGTTTTAGAAAAAAATCATAAGGAAATACTTTGATGATTAGAAATCAACTTTAAGGAAATTTTACCTTTGAAATCTTACTGCTAAAATGGTGCTTGGTTGAAGAGAGAGTGAAGAAAGCCTTTTGGAAAATTTTAACGTAAAAGACATGGAATATATAAAACCCTTTTCAAAATTATGAATTAAAACTCTTTTAAAATCACTATTAGGAATAAAATAAATAAGGGAAAATTATAAAATTAGACTTGGCTAATTAGCTCCTTAAAGATTCAAGCTTTTTATTCTTTTACGAAATGGTCACTAAAAAGTTTTGAAAATTTGCATTTTAGCCACTAGACCAAAAGGTCTTAAATCCGAAACTCATTTTCCAAAATTGATTTCGCACACAACATATATATAATATATAAGGATTTTAGAAATTATTTCCACATTTTTAAGAGCACTCGAGGGCTGTTTTCCCTGAACTCATCCTAAACTACTCGAACTTCAATAACAGATTCAGTCAACCATAAAACCATCATCAAAATTCTTAAGCCCAAAATCAGGGAGTTACACAAAGTAAGCAATTTCTTCCTCACTTCAATATTGTTTTCTTCTTTTCTTTTACTAATTTTATTTTGAATTTTAATATTAGTTTGGGTCTTGTTCTTACTTTTAATTGAAAGGAAAAAAAATGTTTTTGAACTTGGATCCTCGCTTTAAAATTAAAAAAAATAAATTATTTTCGAAGAACACTATGAACAATAAGAAATTTTGTTTTGTTTGGAATTTGATCCATTTTGTATTTCAAAAAAGAAAAGGCGTTTATTTTAAAATTGAGCTTTATACCTAAAACCTTTTGGTTTATCCCCTCCATTAAATTCCCCATCTTTTAAAACCTTTTCAAATAAAAAAATTAAGGTGTTGACTCAATTTTGGGAAGGATAAACTCTTTTAAGTTAATTTTTTAAATCCCTTTAAAAATTTGTAGTTCAAGATATTTTTTAAGATTCGTGATTTGCTTTTTTATTACTTTCTGGTATACATTTAATTTTTCAATTTAATTTCATGCTTTCTTATTTTATATTTTAATTACTTCTTTGCATTCTTGTTTAAATAATAGATGTGGTGTTTTATCAAACAAAAATGACGGATTAGCGCCATGAGTGTTGGTGGTGATTGGAGTTCATTTCCTGAATGATAAGACCTTTAAAATAGAATCATATTTATAAATGGACAATTGAATTAAATTTTACATGAACTTGCAAATTTCGACATTAAAACATTTTGTAATCGACTAGATACCAATTTTTGGGCGCTGTGGGGGTGCCAACCCTTCCCCACGTGTAACCGACTCCCGAACCCGTTTTCGTGATTTTGCAGACCAAAATCGTTGATTTAATAAAATAAAATGTTCTATTAAAATAACCTGTTTTTAGGTGATTCAATCACACCTTTTAAAATATTGGTGGCGACTCCGTATTTTTTTATGTCGGGCACGAAAGGGTTGTGACAGCTTGGCGATTCCGCTGGGGACTTTTGTTTTTTTACAAAAAAAGAGAGTCAGGCCAAAAGCCGATTGCATTTTGTTTTAATGTTGGAATTGTTGGGTTATCCAATAATAATGGGCACATATGTATAATGTATGTTGCTATTATAAAGTTTAACACGAAAATTAAGTGACTGTTGCGTGTAAAAGAGTCTATCGCAATTGTAGTGCAAGTGTACACGACACAAGTAGTAAAGTGATACGAAGTATCGGATATCGTCTCCACAGGGACTGAGCTAATAGCTTCGCCTTAGATTGTTTCACGAGAGTAAAGAAAATATTTGAGAAAGTTGTCACGAAAATAATAAAGAGAACTTAAATAAAAGAGTAGAAAATCAAGATAGAGAGAATGGGCTGGTATTGAATTGCTCAGTAGTGCATGTATTGCTAAGTCTAGGAAATCTAATTTTGTCGTCGTCCCCATCGCGACAGCACCTGTCGCGGCGGCAGTCTGTTGCTTGTCGCGGCAGCAAACTCTCAACTCCGTACTTCAAGTTTGGCAAAAATCCCTACTGTGCCTTGGCCTATCCCTAGGTCCAAGTCTGTCGATGATCACGTCTTTGATGATACCTGTAACGCCCCATTCTCGGGTTAGGAGCGATGAGCGTTACACGAACAGAACGAGACATGACATTTAATTCCAGTTGTAATTTTTTGGGTAATTTAAAATTTTCCTCATTTATGTTCTCATCTCTAATAGATGAATAACCAGACGTACCAAAACATGACAATCATTTAAGGATATAACCACATTCAATTCACTAACACACTTCATTGATACAATGATAACTTATTAGTCATAACTAGGTTCGAGCCTATACTCTAGTAGTTGACATGTGTGCAGCTTTGGTCCTTTGTCACCATAATATATTATGTTCAAACCAGGTTAAAACAAAAGTAATAACCATAGCCATTTTTAATTCATAGTCGCTTAGTATGTGACCTAATATAATCGATATCTATTCAATCAAGTCTATTATTCTAGTTAAAATGATATTAGGCATACACTATAATTTCCATGATCCATTCGAACCATATAAAATGATATTAGACATGCCGTAATGATTATCATTTAAGTTACTTGCAATCTAACTATTCATAACTTTAACAAAATATGATTCTATTATAATAATGCATGTACTAACATAATCTAACACAACTCTAAGTGCCACCAACTAGGAGTATCAACAACCAATACAAATCATACTTTAGCTCTGTTTATGACTTGCTTCAAGCCTAAGTAATGTAGCTTTTCGATCAAGTAACCGGTTCTAGTCCTTTGACCTGTGGGGTGGGAAGAAGGAAAAACAAGAGTGATAAGTACAAAATTGTACTTAGCGAGGAAACCCTGACTCTAATCAAATTTCATGTCTTAAAAGCTTTTATTTCAAGAGTAGCCAAATTAAGTTTGATCAATTTAGGTCAAATTTGACCTAGCATTCCAAGCATTATTCTATTATTCAAACATACATTCAATCTTGGCTCAGATTTAGAATTCGTATCACGTAAATCATACAAGCTCTATTTACATAAAGATTAGGCAACCTTACAAGATGATCATACATTCTCATTTTCAAACATGACTCAGTCATATTATAACCTATCGTTCAAGTTGCAGACAATTTCAAGCAAACATATGGTATTCAACATCTTTAATCACGTGACTCATAATATTTACAAGATTTACGAAGGATTAAGGTTATATAATCCTCAATCATATTTAGCTTATTTCGTTACAACTTAGTCTCTTTATAATAAATATTTCTTATAAGTTTGTCATGTTCTTTATTCCCGATTTACAATATTATTGCTATTCATCGTTACTCGTACCTAAATTGACTTTTAGATTGGTTATAAATTCTCGTCATAATTATTTATTCTTTTGGACAACACCACTTTTCGGATATTCAAAAATTTACGAATTTATTCATGTAAGTATTGGTTACTTGCTACATAAGTTATCAGTTATATTATTTATTGATCATGAAGTTTCTTATTGATCATTATTAATCCAATAAGCTTATCTTTACAATCAGAACCAATTGATTAGGTATATCTTTCTTGTTAAACAAGTTAGTTTGATTCATTCTATTTTAGTTTCGTATCTTTCTCGAATTACACATCGTATGGTTAATCGACCAAGTTACTAAATTCCATACTTATCGTAGTTTAAGTAGCTACGTGACTTAACAATTAAGTCATTGTATTCCATTTTATCACATGTCAAGTAATCACTTGACCTGACGAGCGAGTTATTCGTCTCATACTTATTATTTATCGTATAACTTACGTTATTTAGTAAGCAAGCTATCTAATTTTGTAATTAACATAATTCTAATAGTTCTATGACTTATTAGTCGAATTATTGTTATCTTGTATTTATCCTAATTCATGAATTACATAACTTATCAATCAAGTCATTCTTATCTTTTAAGTCATTTTTATTTTTAATCATTTAATTTTCTAATCAAGTTAAGTCTTATCTTACTCTAGTACCGATTCCAAGTAGTGCACTTAACATGTTCACTCAATCCAATTAGATTGTTTTCTAGGCAAAAAATCTTATACAAGATTCGAATATGTTATTTGGGAGGGATAAATTCCCAATCAAATCCATTAAAAAAGGTCGTTTAGTTTAATGTCTATTTTACCAGTCTATTCGAAGGATGTATTATTAGGAGATTACTTCATTTTCAAGCTTATTCAATATTCATAACAAGCTATGTGGCTTATTAGAGTTTATTCCATTATTTATTTTGGTAGCAAGCAGACAAGTGTAATTTTTAGCATTCATGTGTCTTAGTTTAAATTTTATGTATAACATCACATTCAAGTCTTAATAATATATTTCTTGCTATATAAGCAATATCATTCAATGGCATATGTATATACATACACACACACACACACACACACACACACACACACACACACACATATATATATATATATATATCAATAAGAATCTTGGATTCCAAGCTTAATCAAGTGTCACACCAGCTCAATTTCTATTCTAATTTTAAATATCTGTACCAAGTAACAATGACCATATCATATTAGATTTTAAAATTTGTCTTTAGTTCATTTACCCAAGATCAACCTAGCTTGTCTTTAATCATATTTAAGAGACCTAGCTAGTCCACAGGCTTAATTCGAATATACACCCAAGTATTAAGATTTAATCCATTATTCAACTCGATTTTAAGGTATGTTTAGTCCATAATTCAAATTTCTCTACAATCACACAGTCGAGCTTACAAGTCAACATCAAAGAAGCAATTTAATCATATTCTGAATCTACTTGGTCCTAAAATCATTCATTCGAATACAATGCTGCCTCAAAAATCAACAATTCCAATTTCTTTCATATAGCATTCAAACAATCATGCTTCATCGGAAATATTATACGATCAATCTCTATACATTAAAATATAAGGCAGTCCCAAAACCACAAATTCTGAATTAATCCTTATAACATTCGAACAATCATGCTTCACATCATATTAAACAATCAATCATGTATTAGTTATACAAACAACAACAAACTGTAGCATCGAGTCAATTTATCTAACAATTTATAATTGACATGCTACCATCCAATTCATAGAAATCCACCAAATCAAGAATTTCAATTTCAAGTTTCAATAAATTTCTTTCTTGTTATATCAATTTGCATGCCTTGGATAGTATAGTAAGCTAGGTATTCGAGTCGCGTATAACTGAAGTGTGAATCAAATTCACCATATAATAGGTACCATGTACCAATTTCTTATCATCGTATCACATATCATAATGTCCACTGACATTAAGCAAGAAGGTACACTTACGTACCACAATATCGAGTACACTAACATACCGATTTTCTTATCGAGCTCAAGACTCTAGGCTAGCCGTACTACCTAGACAGACTGTACACACCAAGGGCTTTGCTAATTGAACTTTAATTTTAATCGTATGATTATTCATTCAATTTTCAAAATTTCTTTCTTAATCCTTTTGATTAGTTTCATGTGATCTCAATTCCAATATCACATACTATCACATATAAACATATAATAGATTGCAATACCGTTTGCAAACCCACGATTCAGCATATACACAACTTAATTTCATATCACATAGCTCCATTTCACCTTTCATAGTTCAATTTCAAGATTTAATTTTCCAAGCACATATCATATAAGATCAACAATTGATCATTAATCATATCGAGCAATATTATCGATTCACCAAACAATCTCAATCAATATCAATAATTCTAATAATCAGCATCTCAAATTCATCCATAATCAAACCAATGTAGCTCAAATCAGTTTCAAAATCAATATGACACAATCAAATTCCAATTCAAACATATATCACCAAAAATCACATAACACATGCATTCAATCCAATTTCCTTTAATCCTTCTTCCCTTATCAATTACCAATCAATTGTTAAGTCCAATTTCATGCATAATATATATAGCAAAAATCAATAAAGGATAGTTGAGACTCTAATCTCAACTCTAAGTTCGTTTCACTCACAAACACCTAGCTAGTCTTGAATTCGGATGCCTTTCCCTCGATGCTTCGACTGTCCGGCTATCAGATTCTCCTCGATATCTTCCACCCTAGGCTATATCGATCATTTACAATCAAATATGGAACTGATCAGCATCAATTCTATCAAACAATCATTCGATTAAACATAATTCACAACAGTCCTTAACTTTATTTTCGGTTCTGGACAAATTCAATCTTGGTTACTAATTTGATCATATCTCTCAATCCGTAAATCAAATTTTCAATTAATTTATACCATTTTAAAGTTAATAAAATTGTATTTAAGATCATATAAATTTTTCATTTTAATATTTATTCAATTGATTCAATTTATTGCTTAAAGACATGACACTCACACATTCTGGACAGCTTGTACTACCCGTACCATTTCAGTTCCAGATTTCTCTACGCAAATTGAAATTTAGTGCCGTTTGTTCCTAATTAAAATAGACATTTTCAAGTATATATTCTATCAAAAATTCAGCCCAAAATTCAATGTCTACAATTTTTGGTGCATTTTTGAAGTTGCTGCCCATAATAGAGTTTTTCCTGGGCAGTTTACTCTAATTTAAGCTTTAAGCTTCTTAATTCTTTTAAACTCACTCTAACATGTAAACCTTAATTTACTTACATAATTCCACTGTATTTTCATTTTAATTTTAGCTATAAAAGTTTCTAATTAAATCCCCAACGTTATCAATCTTGATAAAACAGTTCAAATGTGTTATTTAAACTGTTTAAGTGATTCGATTTACTTAACTAGTTATTGGCTAATTTCCATCTTAATTTTTATTATCCATTTCATAATCTAACATGTTTATAATCTGGATATCATTTTAACAAAATTTCCAGCAACATTTTATGATCAAAACAACATATAAACAATCAACAATCTAATATTTCAGCTATAACATGAATCGACAAAAGGAGATGAGCTTACCGAAATATCCAAACTTGATTTCCAATTTCAATCTCCTAAACATGCAAGCTTTCAAGCTCACTTCCATGGATGTTTTCTCTCTCATCTAATTTCCCCTAAGCAATTCGGTTAACATATAAATAAATAAAGAAGATGACACAATGTTGTCATCTTTTCCAACCTATCCTTGCCGAGTGGCAACAAGGGAAAACACTTGCTGTTTTCATTATAATTACATGTGTCAATGATGACACTTCTTAAAATTTTACATGCAATTCCTTCAATTTATTGTTTATTCATTTTAGTCATTTCATTTTGGTCACCAATCTTCCATTTCTTTCATTTTAATCATTAATTATCTTGAATAGTTTAAAACAAAGCTCAATTAAATTAATCTAACTTAGATGACAAGCTTTAATTCTTCTAGGGTACGTTTTAGGGTGTTATAATTCCTCCCGGCGTGAATCGAAGGATGAACACCGATGTTGTTGAATTCTTCTTTAGCCACTTAACCTCGTCCTATCCCTAGGTCCGAGATAGTTCAACTATAAACTAGAGAACTCACACTTATTCCTTTCGTATACTTAACTCTCCCGATATTAAGTAAATAGATAACCTCACAATGCTCTCCCAATGCTCTTGCAAGATGTTAATAACCAGAATAAGAGAACTTGAAGTTTATTTTATTGAATTGAAAATTCCTAAAACAAAAACAACCCTTGCAACTACTTTACAAAACAACTCGTGGCCTTAAGGGGAATTTAGAACATGATGATGGAAGGAAAACGACTAGGGTTTTGGGAAGAAAGCTAGAGAATAGGTGATGTCCTCCCTAGGTCGAAATACATGCCCTTATATAGGCTTTGGGTCCAAGTTTTCTAAAATAGCAAGAATACAACTTTAAATTAAAGTACAATTCTAATAAAGACTAAATCTTCAAAGAATCTATCTTTAAGCCGTCCTCTTTCTTGCTTGAGATTTTCTCTCCTTGAACTTTGGGCTTGACATTCCTTTCGATTTGGGGCTTGGAAAAATATAGTGGTTTTACACGACAGACGGGCTGAATTTTCTCTATCTGTCGAGGTCCACTTTGCTTCTTCTCCTTAAAACTGCTGTCGTCCTCTGCTGTCACGGCGGCAACCATGGCAACATCGTCCTCATTGACTGCTCGTCCAGTTCCAGCTCTTCTGCTTCACTGCCCAGCGCCTGCCTCTCCTATCTGCTACAGCAGCAACCTGCAAAAGCAACCAATTTCAGTAGAAACCGTGCCTTTTAATATATTTGTGATGTTTAACTATAAACTGACCTAAATGCAATAAATAATGCTTGAATGCAGCAGGAATATGGGTTAAATAGGGGGTAAATAATAGAACTTTTACACACTCAACACACCCCCAAACTCAAGTTTTTGCTTGCCCTCAAGTAACTAAGACCTAAAAGAAAAATGAAATATTTTTGTTTTGGCTTAAATCAATGAATTTCCCTTACACTTCATTATTTCCCTGTGGCGGCAGCACCCTGTCAGATAATCTAGGATCTGCCCAGGGTCTCACTATAGTCCTCGTGCAGTGTGTGCATGCTTCTGAACAGTTATATGCCAAGACTCTCTTAGTTTCACTAGAGTATTTCAGCCCTTAACTCGAATTTTTATGCCAAATTTTATCTTTTGAAGGCATTTTTTTCATGCTCCTTTGATTTTTTTTGTTTTGACTCGATTTCACTATTTTTAAGCTAAAGTTTCAATAGAGCCAGTTTTAGGCACCTCTAGCTAACTTCCTAGAGCCAGTTTCAGGCACCTCTAGGGCTATTGAGTCTTTTGCTAAACTTCTTTCCTAGAGCCAGTATTAGGCACCTCTAGGGGCTATTCAAGTGCTAAGCTTCCTATTCTAGTTGGCTAAAAGAGTTCTAAGCAGTATAACAGTTACAAATGTGTTTAAGTTTTCAGAACTATAGAAAGGCTCTAAACATCTCCTAAGACTATCTTAAAGGTACTGCCACGACAGGTCTTTCACGGCAGGTAAGTTCAATTCACAGACTTAAGCCAAAAATTTTCATATTTTCTTCATATTTTTTAAGAGAAAAATAAACTAAGTAAAGACACAAATTTTAAAACTAAGATGACCTCCATTAATGGAGGGATACCACCCCCAAACTCGAGGGTTGCATTGCCCTCAATGCAAATGACAAATAAAAACAAAGATAAAGTAGTACATCACAAAATATATAAGCATGCAGCAAAAAGAAGATAAGAACTTAAATTTTTAATCGCTGTCTTCGCTGCTGCTGCTGAGTCTGATATGGCGGCGGGCTCGAGCTTTCGGAGCTGGCTGGGGAACGGGTGAGGCAGATGTGTGCTTTGCTTTGGCCTCCCATAGTGGCTGGATCTTGGTTGGGGAGATGTGAGGAGGTTGCTCCACAACCTGGACTTCAGAGCTGCTGTTGTTGCTCTCACCGCTGCTGCTGTCACTGCTGTTGCTGCTGGCTTTTGGCATGTTATGTTTGTCCGCCATTCGCTTTTGTCTCTTCACCGATGAGAACTCCTTCGAAAGATTCCTCTTGATAGAGGGTTCGTTGTCACTGGCGGCCCAAACGGAGGAGGAGGAGAATCCAGCAATAAAGGCATCAAGCTTCTCTGATACCATTCTACGTTTTGTACCACGGGAAAATGGCTCAGCACGGTTGCTGCCAGCTGCTGTCGGGGTAGGTGATGGCGTTGAGGCGGCAGAGGGTGTCCATGGTCTGGCAGCAGGTGTGGGAGTGTGGGCAGGTGTAGTGACAGTAAAATAATGTGCAGGAAATGTGGGAAAGACATCAGGGAAATTTAAAGAATTATGTATAAAGGTTACCGTAGAGGAAGCAAAATCCCTGATGAAGGTCATTAAACCAAGCTGTCGTTTCTCCATCTTCTGAAGGGCAGCTAAGATCTGGGAGGAGGAGTCTATCGGGGCAGCTGCTGCGGCAGCTGGTTCAGTTTCTGGCTACTCTATCGTGTCTACTGTTGTGGCAGCTGGGTCGAATGACGACAGAGGAGTGGCAGCAGTCAACTCCATAAGGCTGAGGATGTTCTTTTCAGTCCAACCTTTCCCTTGGACTCGCAAATCAGTGGCCACTTCTGGTACGCCATGGCCACAACAAAGTGAGGTGATGAGGTACGAGAGGTAAAAGGGACCCGTCGGTCTGTGTGCGCACTCCAAGATGCTCTCACGAATATAGCTGCCCACATTAATGGGCCTTTCATGTAAAATGGAGTGTATTAAAGCTAACATCGGCTGGTCGACCGTGGTATTGTGGGACGACGGCATGATGCGTTTTTTTATGAAAGCATTCCATAACTTCGCCTCCGGCAGCAGTTGGGTCCGCTTTACTGTTCATGGATTCTTCCGAATGATGTTCCATTGAGTCCCCTCATCTGTCAACTCTGCCATGACATCGTCATAGGCAGCAGGGTCTAATGTGTTGAGGAACTGTTGGTGAGCGTCATCATTGCTGCCGACGTAGAAACCATACAGTGTGTTAATGTACTCAACTTCAAGCGACACCTCTTTTCCTCGTACTGTCACTGCTGTCACCGTCCTGCTGCTAATGGCAGCATAAAATTCTCGTACCAACGTGACGTTCATTTCTTCAAGCTGCTCAGCAAAAGTCTGCCACTGTAGAGCTCGAACTTTCTGAGCTATGAACGGTTTTAGGCCCATATTTTCCTCCTTCGATTTGTAAATAAAGCCTCTCTCTTCCTACATATCTCCAATGGCAAAGGAGCGTGGGGTGGTTGCTGTCGGTGTGGAACTGGAAGCAGCATTCCTACGGGTTTGCCTAGATGACATTTTTGCAAGGGTTGTGGAAATAAAAATGAAAGCAAGTAAAATCTAAAGGGAGCAAGTAAGAAGAGTAGAAGTGAGTGAAAATGAAAAATGAAACGGGGTTATATAGAGAAGGATTTGTTGCCCGTTGAAGCTGTAACGACAGGCGCGAATAACGGGGCCAGCTATTATGCGTTAGCATGTCTGACGCGTCTGTCACGCGTTTTCGTGTCTGTTGCGCATCTGTGACGTGTTTCTGCGTCTGTCGTGACAGCGTGTTGACAGCCTGTATTTTCCGTGTCTATCGCGGCAGCTGTAACGACAGGCTCCAAAATTTGGGCTTTGTTGGGCTGGTGGATGGATTTTGGGCTGAGTTCACTTCTCCTGTTCTTCTTGACTCCTTTATTTCCTAAAAACAATAAAAATAAAAACATTATTCAAATAAAATAAATCTTATTTCCCAATAAGTAATAAGTAATAATAAAACTTAAAAATAAAAATTAGGTTAAATTTGGGATGCCTGGTGGGGCATCTCCTAAGGTAACCACTTCCTGCATTCTTGGGGCTTCAGTCCCCTGATAATGCTTTAAGCTCTGTCCGTTGACTTTGAGTTTGTGCCCGTCTTCTAATGATCGGATTGTGATGGCACCATGGGGAAAAACCTGTACGACTTGGAACGGGCCAAACCATCTAGATTTTAGCTTTCCTGGGAAGAGTTTCAATCTAGAATTGAACAGCAATACAAGGTGCCCTGGGCAGAACTGTCGTGGCAGCAACTTCATGTCATGTCACTTCTTAGTTTTATCCTTGTAGATTCTTGCATTGTCATAGGCCATTGTCCGAATTTCTTCAATTTCGTTCAGATCCAATAGCCTTTTCTGCCCTGCCTTGTCCAAGTCCATATTTACTGCCTTGATTGCCCAGTATGCTCTGTGCTCTATCTCAACAGGTAGATGACATGTTTTCCCATAAATCAATCGGTATAGAGACATTCCCAATGGAGTTTTAAAAGCTGTCCTATAAGCCCATAATGCATCATTAAGGAGTAAAGACCAATCTTTCCTAGTTGGCTTAACCATCTTCTCAAGAATGTTCTTAACTTCCTTGTTGGATATTTCAGCTTGTCCATTGGTCTGTGGGTGATATGTTGTCACGATCCGATGCTTGACACCATACTTCTTCAAGGCAGCAGCAATAACCCTGTTGTCGAAATGTCTCCCTTCATCACTAATAATCGCCTTAGGGATGCCAAACCTAGAAAAGATATTTTTGTGTAGAAACCTTTGGACTATCTTGGCATCATTCTTTTGAGTTGCAATAGCTTCGACCCACTTAGAGACATAATCTACTGCCAAAAGGATGTATAGATTCCCATATGAAGATGGGAATGGTCCCATAAAATTGATCCCCCAAACGTCGAAGATCTCGACTTCTAGAATGTTCTGCAGCGGCATCTCGTGTCTCCTTCAGATGTTTCCTGTCCGTTGGCACTTGTCACAACTCTTATAGAAGATTTGTGCATCTTTATACAGTGACGACCAATAAAACCCTGACTGCAGCACCTTGGCAACAATTTTGTTGCCTCCTAAGTGACCTCCATACTGTGAAGCATGGCAGTGATGAAGTATGTCTTCTTGCTCTTCCTGCGGTACACATCTCCTTATAACCTGATATGCACATATTTTGAAAAGAAGAGGTTCGTCCCAATAATAATGCTTAACATCATTTTGGAACCTCTTCCTGGCTTGATAATTAAGGTCATAAGGGATTATTCTGCTAACTAAGAAATGAACGAAATCAGCATACCAGGGGAGTTCAGAAGACTTACCTGCCGCCATGGCTGTCGCGGCAGTGACTGCGGCAGCAAAGAGCTGCTCATCTGGGAAGGTCTCCAGTATGTTTGTCTCATCTGTTGGTAGACTCTGTCCCTTCTCCAACCTCGACAAGTGATATGCCACTTGATTTTCTGTTCCCTTTTTATCCTTGATTTCTAGGTCGAATTCTTGCAATAGCAGGATCCACCGTATCAATCGAGGCTTAGCATCCTTTTTCGCGAATAGATACTTCAAGGAAGAATGGTCTGTGTGCACTATGACCTTCGTTCCAAGTATGTAAGAACGAAACTTGTCAATGGAGAATACCACAGCTAATAACTCCTTCTCTGTGGTGGTGTAGTTTACTTGGGCGTCGTTCAGTGTCTTGCTGGCATAGTATATGACATGAAATAATTTGTCTTTCCGCTGCCCAAGTGATGCCCCGACAGCATAGTCACTAGCATCACACATGATCTCAAATGGCTGTGTCCAGTCTGGTGGCTGTACTATTGGGGCTGTTACCAGCTTTTCCTTCAGAACCTTGAATGCTTCAGTACATTCATCGTTAAAGTCGAAGGGTCGGTTCTGCTCCAGAAGATGGCATAAGGGCTTGGTGATTTTTGAAAAATTCGCAATGAACCTTTGATAAAAACCAGCATGTCCTAAGAAACTTCTGATTCCCTTGACTGTGGTAGGCGGCGGCAGCTTTTCAATCACTTTTATCTTAGCCCTGTCGAATTCTATGCCACGGCAGCTAATCTTATAGCCAAGGACTATCCCTTCATCCACCAAAAAGTGGCATTTTTCCCAATTCAAGACTAGGTTTGCTTTTTCACATCTTTCGAGTACCTTTTGTAGGTTGCCTAGGCAGCTTTCAAAATCGTCTCCAAAGACTGAAAAATCATCCATAAAATTCTCTAGGAAGTCCTCTACCATATCGGAGAATATGACCATCATACACCATTGAAAGGTGGCTGGTGCATTGCATAATCTAAAGGGCATTCTCCGAAAAGCATACGTGCTATACGGGCATGTGAATGTCGTCTTTTCTTGATCTTCCGATGCGATAGCTATTTGATTCTAACCTGAATAACCATCAAGAAAACAATAATAAGGTTTACCCGCTAATCTATCAAGCATTTGATCAATAAAGGGTAAAGAAAAGTGGTCCTTTCGGGTAGCTTTGTTAAGCTTCCAATAGTACATACAAACCCTCCAACCGGTCACAGTCCTGGTTGGGATTAGCTCATTGTTTTTGTTGGTCACCACGGTCATTCCTTCTTTCTTGGGAACACATTGCACCGGGCTCACCCATTTGCTGTCCGAGATGGCGTAAATTATACCAGCATCTAACCATTTGATTATCTCTTTACGCACCACCTCTTTCATCGCATGGTTTAGCCGCCTTTGAGCATCTATAGTCGCTTATGATCATCCTCGAGAAGGATTTTATGCATACATAAGGCCGGACTAATGCCTTAAGTATCAGCTATCGTCCATCCAATTGCCTTTTTGTGCTGCTGCTGCATCCCTATTAATTGTTGTTCCTGTTCTTGCATCAACTTGGAAGAGATGATTACGGGCAACGTATCATTTGAACCAAGAAAAGCATATTTTAGCTGCCCTGGCAGGGGCTTCAGTTCTAAAACACGGGGCTCAACAGTTGATGGCTTTTGGATTGCATGGTTATCCGAAGTATAATTTAAAGGTTCGAATAACTTACCTGGACGATCGCCTATCCAGTTTACCTCCTCCTGATCTTTAGTATCAGATGTATCAGATTCTGAGGAGTTGCTGTCGTCAGTGTTGTCATGACAGTCTTGTAAGTGGCTGCTGAGGCAGTGATCAATGTTGATGTCGTGACAGCCTGACCTGATGCAGGGTTGGTCAAAGGTAACGTCAGTGATAACCTTGCATTCCTCTTTTGCATCAACATGCTTCATAGCTTGGAGAACATTCAACTTTATTTCTTGATCGTTCACTCTCATGGTGAGTTCTCCTTTTTCCGCATCAATCAGTGATCTTCCCGTGGCTAAGAAGGGTCGCCCCAGGATGATTGGTGCGTTTTCATCTGCTTCACAATCTAAAACAAGAAAGTCAGCAAGAAAAATAAATTTATCTACTCTTACCAGAATATCTTCGATTTTTCCTTCCGGATGAACATAGAGCGGTCTGCCAGCTGCAGAATTACTGTCGTGGGCCGAGCTTTTCCAATACCTAATTTCTAAAAAACATATTTTGGCATTAAATTAATACTAGCACCAAGATCACAAAGTGCCTTACCCACATATTTATCTCTGATTACACAAGGTATGATGAAGCTCCCAGGATCCTTCTTTTTCTGGGGTGGTTGCCTATGAAGAATACTCATGCATCCTTCTGTCATCTTAACAGTTTCGAATTCCCCAAGTTTAGATTTTTTTGACATGACATCCTTGAGAAATTTGGCGTAACCGGGCATCTCCCTAACGACGTCCAACAACGGGATATTAATATGAACCTGCTTAAAAATATCATAAATCTTTTTGAGCTGAGATTCTTGCTTCAATTGCTGTAACCGTTGAGGAAAAGGAGGTGGGGGATGATAATCAGCAATACGTCCTTCCCACTGCATACGAATCTGAGGAGGTTTGGGTTCATCATTTTTCTCCTCTATCGCTTCTGCTGTCGTAACAGGTTCATCGGCAGCAGACTGTTTGTTACCTGTCGGGGCAGCTTCCTCGGTAGGTCTGTCCAAGGCTGGTTTCTTTACTGTTTCAGTTTCCTTCTCTGGCCCTGGTAGTTTCTTCCCACTCCTAGTAATAATGGCTTTAGACTGCTCATGTGTGGGCTGCCTAGCATTCTCAGTATTGCTAGGAAATCCTCCAGTCTGCCTTGGGTTGATATGCTGGGAAACCTGACCCATATGTGTCTCCAAAGATTTCAGAGTAGCTTCATGATTTGTCATCCGCATCTCTGTTTTATCCATGAATGTCTCTGTCTTCTTGACAAATTGATTCATGTTCTCAATATAAGTTCCTGTCTGAGACATAAACGTAGCCAGAGTCTGTTCCAGTATACTGTTTGTGGCAGCTGATGGTTGTTACTACTGCAGCTGCGGCTGCAGTTGTTGTCGAGTCAGCAATCTAGGTCCTCCTTGATTCAGATTATTGTGTGCTTGAGGATTCAGGGCATTATTGGGATTACTCCAAGAAAACTCTGGATCTTTTCTCCAGCTGGGATTGTAGTTGTTGGAGTTGTAATTTGGCTTATAGTTTCCAACATACTTTCCCTCTTCTAACTGTATAGGACACTCATTCGAACTATGATTTCCCTCACAAATTTCATATACCTCTTCGACAGCGAATCCATGTTGTGCGTCATCGTTCAAGAGCTTTTTCACTGCCTTAGTAAGGTATGCCACCTGTGATTTCATCGTGCTGTCGGCCTCATAATCCTTGACAGCTAGGGCCCGTTTACCCCCTCTTCTTGCTGTCGGAAACTGCTCCTCATTCTTAGCCAGATTTTTCAAGACTTGCATTGCCTCGTCTGGGTCTTTGTCCAATAGTAATCCGTTTGCTGCTGAATCAATTCGAATACGAGTTTGTAAGTTGGCAGCATTATAAAACTTAGTTACCTGGTTCCAGACGGGGAATCCATGCATTGAGCAGTTCCGTAGAAGAGTGGTAAATCTGTCCCAGGCCTCGTGCATTGGCTCGTCATCTTCGAGACAAATCTGCCCAAGCTCTAATTGAACCCGGCGTAAGTTTATTCCACCAAGTCTTTGCTCTGTCCCTCAATGAATGAGGAAATAACCGAAGCCTCAGTATCTCCGAATTAACTCCTGGCAGTCTAAACGAACCACAGATTTCCTGGAACGTTTTTAGATGCTCCCTAGCATCCTCGGTAGCAGCACCACTGAATTGACCGGCATTGTTGATCATGCTAAACATAACATGTTTTAGCTCGAAGTTGTCAACATCTATGTCCGACACCGTGGTTTCCAGTTCTACATGATCGTTCAACATGTAGTCACGACAGGACTGTCGTCCGGCGGCGACAGGCGGTTTCGTCCAACAGGAGGGTCGTTACCCAGGGGGTTCCTTGGTTTTGCATCGTCTCTAACTGTTCCTCAAGGTACTCGTTCCTAGCTAGTATGTGACGAAGTCGGTTCTTGAGATTGAATGAACGTTCGATTTCCGGATCTAATGGATACTCAAGATCTTTTCCTCGACGCGATATGCGCATAAACAAGAAATCTTGTGAAAAGCAAGAGTTGAACAAACCAAAGAAAAACAGAAAATAAAAATGAAAAGTGCAGTAAAAGAAAAGGTAGAGTTATGTTGCTAGTCCCTGACAACGGCGCCAAAAACTTGTTGCGTGTAAAAGAGTCTATCGCAATTGTAGTGCAAGTGTAAACGATGCAAGTAGTAAAGTGATACAAAGTATCGGATATCGTCTCCACAGGGACTGGGCTAATAGCTTTACCTTAGATTGCTGCACGAGAGTAAAGATAATATTTGAGAAAGTTGTCACGAAAATAATAAAGAGAACTTAAATAAAAGAGTAGAAAAATCAAGATAGAGAGAATGGGCTGGTATTGAATTGCTCAGTAGTGCGAGTATTGCTAAGTCTAGGAAATCCAGTTTTGTCGTCGTCCCCGTCGCGGCAGTACCTGTCGCGGCGGCAGTCTATTGCTTGTCGCGGCAGCGAACACTCAACTCCGTACTTCAAGTTTGGCAAGAATCCCTGCTGTGCCTTGGCCTATCCCTAGGTCCAAGTCTGTCGATGATCACGTCTTTGATGATACCTCCCGGCGTGAATCGAAGGATGAACACCAATGTTGTTGAATTCTTCTTTAGCCACTTAACCTCGTCCTATCCCTAGGTCCGAGATAGTTCAACTATAAACTAGAGAACTCGCACTTATTCCTTTCGTATACTTAACTCTCCCGATATTAAGTAAATAGATAACCTCACAATGCTCTCCCGATGCTCTTGCAAGATGTTAATAACCAGAATAAGAGAACCTGAAGTTTATTTTATTGAACTGAAAATTCCTAAAACAAAAACAACCCTTGCAACTACTTCACAAAACAACCCGTGGCCCTAAGGGGACTTTAGAACATGATGAAGGAAGGAAAATGGCTACGGTTTTGGGAAGAAAGCTAGAGAATAGGTGATGTCCTCCCTAGGTCGAAATACATGCCCTTACATAGGCTTTGGGTCCAAGTTTTCTAAAATGGCAAGAATACAACTTTAAATTAAAGTACAATTCTAATAAAGACTAAATCTTCAAAGAATCTATCTTTAAGCCGTCCTCTTTCTTGCTTGGGATTTTCTCTCCTTGAACTTTGAGCTTGACATTCCTTTCGATATGGGGCTTGGAAAAATATAGTGGTTTTACACGACAGACAGGCTGAATTTTTTCTATCTGTCGAGGTCCACTTTGCTTCTTCTCCTCAAAACTGTTGTCGTCCTCTGCTGTCACGGCATCAACCATGGCAGCATTGTCCTCCTTGACTGCTCATCCAGTTCCAGCTCTTCTGCTTCATTGCCCAGCGCCTGCCTCTCCTATCTGCTACAGCAGCAACCTGCAAAAGCAACCAATTTCAGTAGAAACTGTGTCTTCTAATATATTTGCGATGTTTAATTGTAAACTAACCTAAATGCTATAAATAATGCTTGAATGCAGCAGAAACATGGGTTAAATAGGGGGTAAATAATAGAACTTTTACACACTCAACAGTGACCAATTATGTTACACGTGTTATAGGTATTAAATTGTCATGGAATTAAAAGTGTAGATACCATCAGTTATATTTATAACTCAATGAGGGGCAGAGTTGTAAATATTAATAAACTGATTTTAATTCAGTTTATATAAAGGGTAATGGTCCCCGAGATCTAGGTTAACTTGCATATCTCTCCTTCCCCTTCAGATAGTTGTGTGGCAATAGGTAACCTATCATCTTGGAAGATCAAACCCTCTCTAGAAAATCTTCGTCAATGGATTCAGGTACGCTTCCGCAAATCTAGTCTTTGATCTTAATGATTTGGCATGTATGGATCTGGGGTTTATATCCCTATGAATATATTTTGGTTTTAACAAGTGGCATCAAGCAAGGTTATGTCGAATCATTGAGATTATAGTTTTGGGTTATAAATCTTTGGATGAATTTGTTGAATTTTTTGTGGGTTGTCAATCGACAATTGGTTTATGTTTTCATGCTTCTGTGGATTCAACGGCAACCTTTATATGCAATAACCCTAGTTTTAGATTTTAAATTTAAGTTGTATTTGGGGTTCCTTTAACACTAAAGAATATATGTGTCGTATCTTATATTTTGGTTTGAAAATTCATTAACAGTGAAGAATTTTCTCAAATATGGATATGCCCTTAAAATTTGTATGGCTTTTACTTTAGTAATCGCATATTCAGTTTACTGTTATAAAATATAGATTTTTATTTAAAAATATATATACTTAATTCGGTTGGATCAAAATTTTAGTTTTGATCATTAGGTATAAAGATAAATCTTTAGAAACGAATAAAATTCATGTTTTGGCTTTGTCTAATATTTTAGTGGGTTAATTGAAACACAATGTCACCAAAGTGACAGCTTCTGCGTAGATTAACTTATTTAAAATATCAAGATGTTCATGTTTTTGTAATTCATGCATTTATTAATTGGCCCAAAGGAAAGATAATATTTGGCCGAATTTCAACGACACCTGTGGTAATAAACGTGTGACAATTATAAGGTATTTTATGTGTGCAATACATTAGTCCAAAGATTAATCTGTTTTTCGACATAGTTTATTGTCAATATTTGATTACTACAACAAGAGTACTGCTTACTGTTAATATGTCCAAAGACTTGATATTAATGTTGTGTTTGGTATCTTGAGGGGAATTAGTCATTTCTTTGAATTTATTTGTTTACTTATGAAATATTTATGTGAATTGTGAGACTGCTTTATTTTTATTTTGTTCTATATTCAGCTAGTTCTTCTGCTGCCACGATATCTGCGAATATCAGTTCTATACCCATGCTTAATGGGAAAATTTTCAAGGAATGGAAAAGGCACGTACTTATAGTACTTGGTTGTATGGACATAGACCTTGCATTAAGGCAAGAACATCCTACACCTCTCACTATGGATAGCACCCTTGATGCTAAAAGGGATTTTGAGAGGTGGGATCGTTCTAATCGCATGAGTATGATGCTAATGAAACACAACATTCCGGAAGCCTTTATAGACACTGAATCTGAAGAGATTACTGAGGCTAAGTCTTTCCTTGATGATCTTGCGCAACATTTTGCTAAAAAGAATAAGGTTGAAATGACATCACTTCTGACTTCTTTGATGTCTATGAAGTATAAGGGTCAGGGAAATATAAGGGAGTACATTATGGAGATGTTCCATATCGCTTCAAAACTTAAGGCACTTAAAATTGAGCTTTCTGGAGACTTGCTCGTTCTTGTGGTTTTAGTATCACTCCCTACACAGTTTAACCAATTTAAAATTAGTTATAACTGTCAAAAGGAGAAATGAACTCTAAATGAGCTCATTTCTCATTGTGTTCAAGAGGAAGATAGGTTGAAGCGTGATAAAACTGAAAGTGCTCATTTGGCCAGTGCCTCTAAGGATAAGGGCAAGAAAAGAAAATATCAAAATGAAGCTGCTAAGGGTCCAGCTCAAAAGAAACAAGAGCAAGTTCCAAATAATTGTTACTTTTGTGACAAGCCTAGACACTTGAAGAGAGATTGTACCAAGTATCACGCATGGCGTGCTAAGAAAGGTATGAATCTTACTTTGGTCTATTCTGAGGTTAATTTAGCTTCAGTACCTAGAAACACTTGGTGGTTAGATTATGGTGCTACTACTTACATAAGTGTTTCTATGCAGGGTTGCCTGAGCTACCGAAAGCCAAGTGATGGTGAAAGAAACATCTTTGTGGGCGATAGAAAATCGTTAGAAGTTGAAGAAATTGGGCATTTTAGGTTGTTATTAGGAACTGGTTTTTATTTGGATTTGAAAGACACTTTTGTTGTTCCGTCTTTTAGGCAGAATTTAGTTTCAGTTTCTTTACTGGACAAATTTGGATATTCTTGTTCATTTGGAAACAATTAGTTTACTTTGTCTTTAAATTCAAGTATTGTCGGAACTGGTTATTTAAAAGCTTATGACAACCTTTATTTGCTAGATACAATTGTATCATATAATGAAACCTTGCACGTGGAATCACGTGGTACTAAACGCAAATTAAATAAGGAAAATTTGGTATCATTATGGCATAAACGCTTAGGTCATATCTCAAAAGGTAGGATTGAGCGACTTATATCTAATGGTATTTTGGAGCCCCTTGACTTTTCAGACATTAATGTTTGTGTTGACTGTATCAAGGGAAAACATATCAAAACTAAGAGATTAGGTGCCAACAAATCTACAGACGTCTTAGAATTAATTCACACTGATATTTGTGGGTCATTCCCTACGACATCTTGGAATGGTCAACAATATTTCATAACATTCATAGACGATTACTCACGTTATGGGTACCTATATCTCATTCATGAGAAATCTCAGTCTTTGGACGTGTTCAAATCTTATAAGGCTGAAGTTGAGAATCAACTCAACAAAAGAATTAAGAAAGTTAGATCTGATCGTGGTGGTGAGTACTACGGTAGATATGATGGCTCAGGTGAACAACGTCCAAGACCATTTGGGAAATTCCTAGATGAATGTGGCATTGTCCCACAGTACACCATGCCAGGATCACCTAGTATGAATGGTGTAGCTGAGAGACGTAATAGGACACTTAAGGATATGGTAAGGAGTATGATTGCCCATTCTACCTTACCTGAGTCCCTCTAGCGAGAAGCATTAAAGACAGCAACGTACATTCTGAATAGAGTACCATCTAAAGGAGCTGAAAAGACACCTTATGAGCTTTGGATAGGTCAAAAACCTAGTCTAAAGCACTTGCACATTTGGGGATGTCCAGTTGAGGCAAGGCCTTATAGGCCACATGAAAAGAAATTGGACTCTGAAACTGTGAGCAACTACTTTATTTGATATTCTGAGCGATCTAGGGGCTATAAATTTTATGATCCCACGATTAAGAATATTTTTGAGACAGGAACTGGAACATTTTTGAGGATGTTGAACTTGAAGGGAGAAATAATGTTAGAGACATTACTTTTGAGGAGAAATTGAGTTCCCATACCTGTCATTAATCAAGAAGTGAATCTGGAACCTCAACAAGATAATGTTGAACAAATTCCTCTTATTCACGATGAGGTAATTGTTCTAGAAGAACAAATTCAACAACCTCAACAACAAGTGCCATTAAGGAGATCCACGAGAGAAAGGAGAAATGCTATTCCAGATGATTATATTGTATTTCTCCAAGAAAATGAGGATGCTAATGGAATGATGGAAGATGACCCAATCAACTTTCATCATGCCATGCAAAGTGTTAACTCTCAAAAGTGGATTGATGTCATGCAGGAAGAGTATAAATCCATTCAAGACAATAAAGTTTGGGAACTTGTCCCATTACCTGAAGGTGCAAAACCAATTGTTTGTAAATGGATATTTAAAACCAAGAGGGATGCAAATGGTAATTTGGAGAGGTATAAGACACGTCTTGTAGCTAAAGGATATACTAAAAAAAGAAGGCATTGACTTTACAGAGACTTTCTCTCTGGTTTCATCGAAAGACTCTTTTAGGACAATCATGGCACTTGTAGCTCATTTTGATCTTGAGTTACATCAGATGGATATTAAGACTACGTTTCTCAATGGAGACATTGAAGAAACAATTTATATGGTGCAACCGAAAAACTTTGAGTCGGGAGACCCAAAGCGTATAGTTTGCAAAATAACAAAATACATCTATGGACTCAAGCAAGCTTCTCGCCAATGGTACCACAAGTTTCATCAAGTAATTGTCTCATTCGGTTTTGAGATGAATATCGATGATGATTGTGTGTATCACAAGTTCAGTGGGAGTAAGCATATATTTTTGGTTTTATATGTCGATGACATTTTTCTTGCCACGAATGATATAGGCTTATTGCACGAAACCAAGAGATTTCTATCTAAGCATTTTGAAATGAAAGATCTTGGGGACGCTTCTTTTGTTTTAGGAATTTAGATACATCGAGATCGATCTCGGGGTATTCTTGGATTGTCACAAAAGAACTATATCGATAAAGTACTTAAAATGTTTGGCATGCAAAATAGTTAACCAATGGACACTCATGTCACTAATGGAGATAAGTTTTGTCTTGCCCAATGCCCTAAAAGTAACCTTGAAATTCAAGAAATGTAGAAGATTCCCTATAGATCAGCTATTGGGAGTTTAATGTATTATCAGGTTTGTATGCGTCTGGATATTGCGTACATTGTTGGGATGTTAGACAGATATTCAAGCAATTGTAACATCCTAGTTTTGGGCCTAGATGTTTTAGGCGTCAGATCAGACCGGTTGAGAACGGCTCGAATCGAGTAAGGTGATTTTAGGAAATCAAGGATCGGGAGAGGATAAAAATATGGTAAAAATTGCTAAAATCCTTTAAAAATATAATTAAGAGGTTGGTCAAGTCAATTTTACAAATTGGATTTTGGAAAATGGACATTTTGAGTAGTAACCAAATTGTAAGATTTCAAAACTGGGAAAACTGTGATTTTTAATGTGGAGGCCAAAATCCTAGAATCTTTAGGGGGCGTTAAGTCAATTTGACATTTTCTCTATATGACATGTGGTTTAAAAGAGTTTTTAATGAAATGATTTTTAATTGGGTTTTATATTAAAATAATTAAAAGGTAGTTATTGGTTTTTCAATTACGTCACTACCAAAATCCTTTCTCATTTTAGCCAAACACGATTTCACTCATCTTTTTCCAGAATTCTTTCTCCCAAAAATTCTCTCAACTTTTCCTAAATCATTTTCAAGAATACTCTCCTAGTTCTTCAAGATTTCAATAAGGAAAACTTATCATACATTGAGAGAAGCAAGGATTGGAGGTAAATCCCATTCTCAACCTCTAATCTAAGTTCTTTATTGAAATTCCCAAGATATTTGGCTTCTAAATACTATTTTGATTGACTTTTCAATATAGTTTTGATTTGAGATCAAAATCTTGTGAAATTGTGGATGAAATCTTGATTTTCGGACTTGATGAGTTGGGCTCTGTTTTGTATTGATTTTAATTGAGTTCTAAGTTGATTTATATGTTAAAATGATGTGTTGATATCATAGATCTCGAAATCCTTTAGATCCTTGAGTTTCTTGATAGTTTTAAGTGATATTTTGGGGTGAAATGGTGGAATCTTGCTTGCTGGAGGTATAAGGATGAGTTAGGTTGCTTTTTAGATGTGTTTTGATGTTAATAATGCTTTGTAAGTGATGTATGTTGGCTGGGCTTGGTTTAGGAAGCAATCGATTGAGTTTTCGGTTGCTTTGGATGGGTGTTTTGGTGTAGTTTGAGTGGGCAACGAGTTTAAGAATTGTTGTTGGTGTTACAATGCATTTTAATGCATTTAGATCTCTGTTTTGATGATGTGAAAACAGGGGATCTTGATCCGGGAGAAAACGAGGTGATTTTGGAGGCTCTAGGGTGTAATTTCTGTGTCGGCGAACATGGCCTCGCGTATCAGTGAGTGGAAATGCAATTTCCTGCATTGTAACGCTATGAGCGTGATCATAGGAGCTTAGTGTAAGTTTGATGCACTTAGCTAAGATCAAGAGTAAGTAGTTCAGAAATCTCTCTTGGAAATGCGCTATGTTTTGATGAAAATGCACTTGATGTAAATGTGGTTTTGTTTACTGTTTTAAGCATGTTTAAGCATGATTTAAATGCTGGATTTTAATGCCATGATGTTAAGGATGCACTAGGTAAGTGATCCTTGGTTTTTCATATGACTATGCATATGATGTTAAGCATGTGATGCTTGTGGAAATGGCATTGTGGTTATGCTTGTAAAACACTAGATTAATGTGGTTAAATGATTATATTGGCAAGTGATGGAAATGGTTTTTGGTTAATTTAATCAGATATAGTTAGCCGGCTATAGGATTGGGTGCACTGTGAATAAAGTTGTCTTGGATATCGAGGGGTTGTGATTGTGTTCTAATCTCCATCCAAGTACCCTAACGATTAAGGTTAAGATCACAACAGTGAATGGTTAGTCCCGTGTGTGAGTCTTGCGTATGTGTCCCATGCTCTCGTTAGTGGAATTATACAACTACCGATGAGTGATGTTGAGAGGTTGTGATTGTGCCATTAATCTCCATCACGGGTGTTGAGGGGTTGTGATTGTGCCATTAATCTCCACCTTGCGTAGTCCGGTAGATTGTATGAAGCGTGAGGGACAACGCTTGTAATTCGCGTATCCGATTGTGTCTTGTGTTGAAATGGTTTATGGATTATCGCTTGTGATCCAATATAATGTAAATGAATAAAGTGAAGCATGAGATGCTTGTATATGATGCAAGGATGCATGAGATATTTGTGTATGGTGAAAGAATGCATGTGATGCTTGTTAAAGCATGAGCAAAGGTTTATTTGTTGTTTTAAAATGATGCATATGAGCATGTGGTTAAAAACTGCATTGAGTTCTTGAGAAGACATGTTTTATAAAATGGCATGAGATGTAAAGTGTTGGTTTTGCAAAGTATGAGACATGCATTGATGAATGTTGTTTAGCGATCCTCACTAAGCTTTGTGCTTACGCTCTTTTGTTTCATCAATGCAGAAAACTAGGCTTTGAAGGCGGCAAGTAGGCAAGAGGAATCCAAGCTTTTAATCTTGCAAAGTATGTAACGCCCCGGTTTTGGGCTTAGTAGTTTTGGGTGTTGACCGATTTGGTCAAAGTGCTGGTCGAATCTAAAAAGGTGAAATTAGGAAAGCCTAGTTCGGGTTGCATTAAAAATATGGAAAAATGATCTAAAATCATCTTTTAATATATAAAAGTGAACTGTGAAATCAATTTTACAAAATGGGTTTTTGGAAGGGTGACATTTTGGCTAGTGACCAAAATGTAATTTTTGAAAGTTGCGTGACTGTTTTAGAAAGGATTGAAACTTTGAATCTTTAAGGAGCTATTATTCCAAAGAGAGTTTCTCCAGATTTTTCTAAGATATTTTAAGATTTAATTCTGATTTTAAAGCTAATGAAAAGTGGAGGGAAATCATTTTGGCTATTTGTAACTAACTTTCTCATATTTCCCAAATTTCCTTTTCTCTCATTTTCTCTCAACCCAAACACTTTCTCTCCAGAGATTTCTTTCTGATTTTGTCACCTAAATACTCTCTTGATTTCTAATCATCACATCAACAAAACCTCACCATTTGCAAGTTGATTCTTCAAGCTTTTTGGTTCTAAAAGAGGAGAAACTCAAGTTTGGAGGTAAGAACGTCCTTCTCCTCTAAACTATCAGTTCTTTACTGAAATTCCTAAGTTCTCAATCCTTAATTGATGTTTTATAAATGGCTTTTGAGTTGTAAAATGAATCTTGGCTTAAAATGCAAGATTTGGTGATTTTTGATGAATTTTCGTTTGATCTGTTAAATCAGTGATTTGAGATGTGTTTTTGATGATTAATGAATGTTGATTTGATAAGGAATTGAGTTTTGATTAATGCAATCCCGGATAGGTTGAATTTCCTAAGTTTAGCTTGTGAATCTTGGTTGTTTTTGAGGTGATCTTGTGGATTTGATGTTGCTGGAGGTATAAGGATGTTGTTAGACTCTTTTTAGATGTTAAATGATGTTAAAGGATGTTTGGTTTTGATGTTTTATGGCTGGGCTTTGTTGAGAAGTGGTTTGGAGGCATTTTCGATTGTGTTTGGTGGCCGAAAATGGAGTGTGGATGAGAGCAGCGAGTTTAGGTGCTTTCATTGAAGCTATTAATGCATGATGATGCATTAATCCTCTGCTTTGATGTGTTTAAAACAGGGGAGTCATCTTTGGATCCAAGTGTTGGTGATCCGGAAGCTTGAATTGGGTTTTCGGCAAGAGGCGAGGTGGAATCGTTGAGTGAAAATGGGTTTTCAGCTTTGAAACCAATGTCTTGGGAGCTTAGTTTAAGTCTAAACAACTTTGCTAAGCTCAAGTGTAAGTTTTCGGAAAAACTCTCTAGTGGTGGCCATGGTATTGTTGTTATGCAATGTGGTTGATTGCATGTTTTAAATTCTGTTTTGAAAGCATGATTTAGCATGGTAATTGCTGTTTTTGTAAGCCATATGTTGAAGGAAGCTCAAGGTAAGAGTTCCTTGTTTTTGAACATTGATTAAATGTGGTTTGATGCTTTAAAATGCATGTTGAATATGGCTTGGTTTAATGCTTTAAAACAGTGGATTATATGATGATAATGATGTATATTGGCAAGTGATGTTTTGAAAAAGGTTAAGGTCACTAAGGTGGTTAAAAGTCCTTGAGTGAGCCTCGTGGATTTTAAGAACTTCATGGTGGTTAAAAGTCCATGATGATTCTTGTTAAGGTCACTAAGGTGGTTAAAAGTCCTTGAGTGAGCCTTGTTACTTAAGAACATCAAGGTGGTTAAAAGTCCTTGGATGGTTCTTGTTAAGGACACAAAGGTGGTTAAAAGTCCTTGTGTGGTCCTTGCCATGGTGTTTAAAAGTTCATGGGCCAAGGTGTTTAAAAGTCCTTGGGGCCAAGGTGTTTAAAAGTCCTTGGGAAGAACACAAAGGTGGTTAAAAGTCCTTGTGTTGTTCTTGGAAATTATAAGATCACAATGGTGGTTAAAAGTCCATGTGTGAGTCTTATGTTAAACTTGTTTTAAAAAGATGGAACTTATCACTTGTGGCCAATATGACATGTAATGATATGGAAGCATGTAATGCTTGTTTAAATTGCTTTGAGCATGAGTAAACGTTGATTTGAAGCATGATTTAATAAGTGTTTTACAATTGCATTATTGAATGGTTTTAATGAGCATTCCTCACTAAGCTTTTGCTTACGCTCTCTTTCGTTTTCTTAAACCAATAATGCAGATCATTAAGGTACCTTGAGGGCAGCAAGGAAGGCAAGCATTCAAGTGGAATTAAGCTCAAGTATGGGAAGGTTTTCCTTAACACACTTTAGCTTTTGGGCATTTGGCAATGGGGAACCTTTGTGAATGTTTTGGGAGATGTTTTGTACTCCCTAAGTATGTTGAATGTTGTTGAGATTGCTGGTAATTGTATTTGGCCATTATATGCTTGTTTTGGAAGTTTTATGCTTGAATGGTTTGCTTGTGTAGGAAGCATGCCATTAGAATTGGGACTTTTCGTATATGTTGATATTTTGTTGATTGGTTGATACAAATATGTCTCTTGTATGATGTTCAAGTTGCTGGTAAAGTTTGATAGCATTTGGAGCATGTATGGTTGGTCGATTGTGTGTTTGAGCATGCATTTTTCTGCATTCTGTGCAGGGCGTTTCGGAACAGTGGGTACCGTTTCGGAACGAGTGCCTTGAATCAACCCAGACGTCTGAAACGGTAGGCACCGTTTCGAAACGGGAAGCCCTCTGCCAGCCCTCGTTTCGGTACGCGTTGTGGAACGGACCCGCGTTCCGAAACGGGCTCTCCCTGTTTCGGAACACGTGACCGTTGGGGGCTGACATTGGTGGTTAAATGTTTTGGATTGTTTGCATTTTGGTCCTGAATCTTGTTTGTGCAATTGTGTGAGTTTGGAATGTCCGTTTGAGCTGAAATTTGACAGAGAAGCACGAAACCTGATTAATTTCAAGATGGTAACTTTAATTTGGGTTAAGGCCTTGTTATTTACAGAATTTACAATTTGGTCCCTAAAGTTGTAAATTGTTCAATTGGGTCCCTGTTTGATCTCTGATGTTTGTGATCTTTGAGTATGTTGTTTGAGTGATCACAACTAGGGTTAATGTGCATCTAGACAAGAGTAAAAAGAAAAAAAAAGGTCGTTAATCAAGGTTGACTTTGGTTTTCCCCGTGTGACTTTCTTAATTCGGGTCAACCGTCTAGGCTGGGTTAAGGGGGTTACATTTGGTGGTATCAGAGCTGAGTTCTCGAGTAATTGGGAGTGAATGTGTGCATGATGGAGGTATGTATGCTATTTGTACTTGATTGATTGAAAGCATGTTTAGTGGCTTGTGATTTTGATGTAATGGAGCTGTATGTTGTGATGTAGCATGTTGTGGGTACCCATTGCCAAATCAAAGCTAAGTAATGATGTTGATTTTAAATGAAATTGAGCTTGAGTACTTGGATTGCTTACCTTGCTGGGCCTAACTATGTTTATTTGCATTGTGATTGCATGGTTAAAGTATGGCACCACGTAGAGAGTTGAGAAGTAATGTGAGAGCTACGGCTCCTAATGAGAACGAGAATGAGGAAAATGCGGGTAGTGCAGTGTTACCTCCTCCTCCGCCTGGTGGTGGTGGTGCTGAGGGTGAAAGAGCTGAAGCGGCAGCTGGTGCTGGAGCTGCTGGACCTGAGGTTGGTCAGGGGCAAGCTATGCCTGATATGACGATGTTGATGCAAGCTATTGTTGGTGCTTTTAGAGCGGCAGTAGCTGGAGCTCAAGGAGCTGGGCATCAGGGAGATGCTGGTGTTAGACTACCTTTGGAGAGTTTGCGCAGTCTTGGTGGGACTGAGTTTAGGGGTATGTCTGCTGAGGGTTCTGAAGCTTGGCTAGAGAGTACCAAGAGGATCTTGGGGCAGATGAGTTGCACTGATGTGCAAAAGCTGGGTTGTGTTGTGTCCTTGCTACAGGATGATGCATATACGTGGTGGACGACCACTATTGCTGGGATGGCTGAAGCTGATATAACTTGGACATTCTTTCAGAATGTGTTCAAGAGGAGGTATCTTGGTGTGAGATATCTTGATGAAAAGAATCGTGAGTTCATGTCTCTTACCCAGGGCAGCATGACCGTGGCTGAGTATGAGGTGCAGTTTGTGCGACTCAGTCAGTATGCACCTGAGCTGGTACCTGATGAGCGGGCAAGGTGCGAAAGGTTCTGTTATGGTTTAGTGACGGATGTGAAGATGTATGTGCTGGCCACTGAGTATGATGATTTTGATATGTTAGTGGGCCGAGCCAAGGATATTGAGATGAACTTGGGTTTATCTGCTAGAGGTGCTGGAGCAACTTCTGGTAAGCGAGCTGCTGAGTTTAGTTCCGGTGGTGGACGGAACAAGAGGGGACATGATCATAAGTATCAGTCCTCAGCTAAGAGAGGTGGTGGTGCACCTGCTAGAGGAGGCAATGCTAGATCTGATCCGAGTGCTTGCTGGATTTGTGGTTCACGTGGTCACATGAAGCGTGACTGTCCTCGTGCTGTGAGGGAGGTGCAAGCTCCTGTTGCGGCAGCTGGTAATGGGTGTTGGAATTGTGGATCCGCAGATCATTTGAGGCGAGATTGTCCTATGTTGGCTGGTGGCCAAGTGCGTGCTCCTGTTGTTGCTGCACTGCAGAGAGGTCGTGGGCACGACCGTGGTAATTTCCAGAGGAGAGAGGAAGGTGGTCGAGGAGTGGCCCATGTTGTGGCTATTCAGCCTGAAGGTGGAGGTCAAGCTAGGGTGTATGCTCAGCGGGAAGGGAGGAATGACGCGGATGTGATTGCAGGTACCTTTACTTTGCAATCCTTGTCATTACTTTCCTTGATAGATTCTGGATCTACGCATTCATACATTTTGCGTGAGCATGCTGAATTGCTTGGTTTACCTGTTGAGTCTTTGGATGTTGGTGTTCGTGTCACTAGTTCTTTTGGTGAGACTGTTGTGACTCGAAAGTTGTATAGAAGGTGTCCTTTGGTTGTGCAAGAACATGTTTTTCATGTTGACCTTATGGAGTTGCCTTTCTATGGTTTTGATGTAATCCTTGGTATGGATTGGCTTGCTGAGCATCGTGCTGTTGTGGATTGTGAAAATAAGCGAGTTTCGCTGAAGCTTGCGGATGATTATGAAGTTGTGGTGGTTGGTGAGAATGTGAAGTTTCTTGCCAATGTGGTGTCTACCTTGGAGGCGAGCAGGATGCTGAGACAAGGTTGTGAAGCTTATTTAGCTTTTGTGATGAATCCTAGCTCTAAGGAGTTGAGGGTAAAAGATATCAGAGTTGTGAAGGAGTTTCCTGGTGTGTTTCCTGAGGAGTTGCCTGGTTTACCTCCTAATCGCGAGGTGGAGTTTGGAATTGAGCTGTATGAGAATACAACTCCTGTGTCCATTACCCCTTATAGAATGGCACCTAAGGAGCTGAAGGAGCTGAAGACGCAGTTGCAAGAGTTGCTTGATCGTGGTTTCATTTGGCCAAGTGTGTCACCTTGGGGTGCACCGGTCTTGTTTGTGAAGAAGAAGGATGGCACTATGAGGATGTGCATTGATTACCGTCAGCTAAACAAGTTGACTGTCAAGAATCGGTACCCTTTGCCGAGGATTGATGATCTCTTTGATCAATTTCGGGGAGCTGCTGTGTTCTCTAAGATTGACTTGAGGTCAGGGTATTACCAGTTGAAGGTGAAGGATGTGGATGTGCCTAAGACAGCTTTCAGGACAAGGTATGGGCATTATGAGTTCCTTGTGATGCCGTTTGGTTTGACAAATGCTCCTGCTGCTTTCATGGACATGATGAATCGTGTGTTTCATGAATACCTAGACAAGTTCGTTGTGGTGTTCATTGATGATATCCTCGTGTACTCGCGTACTGAGGAAGAGCATGAAGAGCATTTGAGGATTGTTTTGCAAGCTTTGTTGGAGAATCAGCTTTATGCTAAGCTGAGCAAGTGTGAGTTCTGACTTAAGGAGGTGGTGTTTCTTGGGCATGTAGTTTCTGCTGAGGGGATTCATGTTGATCCTCATAAGATTGAGGCGGTGATGAACTGGAAGGTTCCTAAGTCTGTTCATGAGGTTCGTAGTTTCCTTGGTTTGGCGGGATACTGCCGGAGGTTTGTGGATGGTTTTTCTAAGATTGCTGCACCTTTGACGAAGTTGTTGCAAAAGGATGTTAAGTATGAGTGGACGGAAGCGAGACAGCAGGCTTTTGAGAAGCTGAAGGCGGCTTTGACGCAAGCTCCTATCTTGGTTCAGCCTGAATCAGGGAAAGAGTTTGTGGTCTGCAGTGATGCGTCATATGTTGGTTTGGGATGTGTGCTGATGCAAGAGGGTAAGGTTGTGGCTTATGCATCGCGGCAGTTGAAAGTACATGAGCGCAACTATCCTACGCATGATATTGAGTTGGCTGCAGTGGTCTTTGCTCTAAAGATTTGGAGACATTATCTGTATGGTGAGAAGTGTACTGTGTACACGGATCACAAGAGTTTGAGGTATCTGATGTCTCAGAAGGAGTTGAATCTTAGGCAGGGGCGTTGGTTGGAGTTGCTCAAGGATTATGATCTGACGATTGAGTACCATCCTGGAAAGGCTAATGTTGTTGCGGATGCCTTGAGTAGGAAGGTAGCTGTTGAGCTGAGGGCTATGTTTGCCAGCTTGAGTATTTCGCGTGATGGTGGTCTTGTAGCTGAGTTGCAAGTGAAACCATCTATGGTTCAGTTGATCAAGGAAAAGCAGTTGCTGGATGATTCCTTGGTGTCCCATGTTCAGGATATCGCGGAGGGTAGACCTTCGAATTTCTGCTTTAATAATGATGGTGTGTTGTGTTTTGGGAGTCGAATAGTAGTGCCCAATGATGTTGAGTTGAGGCGTGCTATTCTGACTGAAGGTCATAGTAGTCCTTTTGCTATGCACCCTGGTAGTACTAAGATGTATCGTGATCTTCGTGATGAGTACTATTGGGTGGGTTTGAAGAAGGATGTTGCAGAGTTTGTGAGCAAGTGTATGGTGTGTCAGCGAGTTAAGGCTGAGCATCAGGTTCCTTCAGGTTTGTTGCAACCATTGAGAATCCCTGAATGGAAGTGGGAAAGGGTTACCATGGATTTTGTATCTGGTTTACCTTTGTCTCCATCGAAGAAGAATTCGGTTTGGGTGATTGTGGATCGCCTAACGAAGTGTGCGCATTTCTTGCCTGTGCATACTACGTTTTCTTTGGATAAGCTTGCGGAGCTGTACATTGCTGAGATTGTGCGGCTGCATGGTGTGCCTAAGTCGATTGTGTCGGATAGGGATCCGAGGTTCACATCGCGTTTCTGGCAGTGTTTGCATCAAGCTTTGGGTACAAGGTTGAATTTCAGTACATCATATCATCCTCAGTCGGATGGTCAGTCAGAGCGTGTTATCCAGATTTTGGAGGATATGTTGAGGTGCTGCGTGATTGAGTTCCAAGGTTCTTGGGAGAAGCATTTGCCTTTGGTGGAGTTTGCTTATAACAATAGTTATCAGGCGAGTATTCAAATGGCACCTTATGAGGCTTTGTACGGGAGGAAGTGTAGGACTCCTCTTTGTTGGGCTGAAACGGGTCAAAAGTTGGTGTCGATGCCAGCTTTGTTGAAAGGAACCACCGAGAAGGTGAAGCTCATCTGTGAGCGGTTGAAGGCAGCCTCTGATCGGCAGAAGTCTTACGCGAATTTGAAGCGTAAGGAGATAGAGTATGCGGTGGGTGATCGTGTGTTCTTGAAGGTTTCGCCTTGGAAGAAGGTGATAGGTTTGGCCGGAAGGGCAAGTTGAGCCTTAGGTACATTGGACCATATGAGGTGGTTGAGCGTGTGGGTCCTGTTGCGTATCGGCTGAGGTTACCTCAAGAGTTGGAGAAGATTCACGATGTGTTTCATGTTTCTATGCTCCGGAAGTATAGATCTGATCCTTCGCATGTGATGCCTGTGGAGGAAGTGGAATTGAATCCGGATTTGACCTATGATGAGGAACCGGTGAAGGTTCTGGATTCGGATAGCAAGGTTCTTCGTGGCAAGACCATCGAGTTGGTGAAGGTGTTGTGGAAGCATCGAGGTGTTGAGGAAGCCACGTGGGAGCGGAAGGAAGACATGCTGAAGCAGTTTCCTTATCTCTTTCCTTCAGGTAAATTTCGAGGACGAAATTTCTTAAGGGGGGGAGAGTTGTAACGCCCCGGTTTTGGGCTTAGTAGTTTTGGGCGTTGACCGGTTTGGTCAAAGTGCTGGTCGAATCTAAAAAGGTGAAATTAGGAAAGCCTAGTTCGGGTTGCATTAAAAATATGGAAAAATGATCTAAAATCATCTTTTAATATATAAAAGTGAACTGTGAAATCAATTTTACAAAATGGGTTTTTGGAAGGGTGACATTTTGGCTAGTGACCAAAATGTAATTTTTGAAAGTTGCGTGACTGTTTTAGAAAGGATTGAAACTTTGAATCTTTAAGGAGCTATTATTCCAAAGGGAGTTTCTCCAGATTTTTCTAAGATATTTTAAGATTTAATTCTGATTTTAAAGCTAATGAAAAGTGGAGGGAAATCATTTTGGCTATTTGTAACTAACTTTCTCATATTTCCCAAATTTCCTTTTCTCTCATGGCAGCGTGGCAGCGTAGAAAAGTAACATGTGTCCCTACCACGTCATCACTTAACGTCGTTAGTCTCAGGGGCACAATAAAACACTGAAGTAAAGTATGGGGGCACATGAAACACTTCGAAAGTATCAACACCACATTGACAAAAATGACAAAGTACAAGGGGCATTTGTGACATTATCTTTAAATGTTTCGTTCTCATAATTTAGCTATTAAAACAATACATCCAATCAAAATTTTGCAATCTAAATCAATTCGAAGGCAATTATACTCTGCTCTTGTAGCAAGTTTTTCCTCTGCTCTTGTAGCACGTTTTTTTCTTCTTTCTCTCTAGATTTTTCTACGTCTTTCCTTCATTTTGGTTCTCTCCTTTAGTCTCGTTTCTGCTTTCATGGGTGATGTAGAGAATGGTTTGGTTACTTTGTCCATCGATGATGAGGAGGATGAGGGCCTTCATATTGATCTGGAGGAGGTCGATGCCCACACATCTTTTGATCTCTGCTTTGTGGGTTCGTTCCTTACATCTAGTATTATTAATTTTCCGTCAATGAAGTCTACGCTGGCCACGGTATGGCATCCTCCGGGAGGTATTTCTATTTCGGATCTAGGGGAAGGTAGGTTCTTATTCTGACTTTACCATATCCTAGATGTAGAACGTATTGAGATTGGAGGTCCGTGGACTTTCAACAGCCATTTGTTGGTGATGCATCGCTTACGGACGAGAGAGGATCCGCTATTGGTCCCTTTACATTTCGTTGACTATTGGGTTTTTGTTCACGACGTCCCTCTGGGTTTCTTATCGGAGAAAGTTGCAAAAGTTCTAGGAAACTTTATTGGATCTTTTTTACTGTATGACTCTAAAGCCACTGCGTTGGGCTATAAGCGTATTATGAAAATTTGAATACGGGTTGATATCCGAAAGCCACTAAAAAGAAAAAAGAAACTTCTTATTGCGAATGGTCATTCCCATTACGTTCGCTTTGAGTATGAAAAACTATCACTTTTCTGTTTCCTATGTGGTATTTTGGGTCATGGAGACAGTTTTTGCCCTCTTCGATTCACGGAGGGTGGAAGGGATCTCACTCCAGGATGGGATATTTCATTACGAGCACCGTCTAAACGGGCTGTTCCGGTGCCATGCTGTTGGTTAATTGAGGAAGGTGTGGAACGTGCTAATTTCCCTGGTGTGATATCGGCACTGAACAATTATAGGGAGATAATTCAGCCTGATTTGCGATTGCCAGCTCAGGAGAATAAGGGTAGATCCCCCTGGGAGAATTAAAAACTGGGCTTGATTTGGGCAATCAGCTGATGTCATCTACAGGAAATGAGCTGATGCATGTTAGGGAAAGTAACCCCCGATTGTATGATGATTCTAATAAGGAAAACACTTCCCCTTTGACTTTTACTGTGGAGACGGCTGTGGGCTCTAGTGGGCTAGACCCTAATGCTGGGTTCGATAAAGATAGCCCGACTGAATTTGTGGAGTCCGCAAAAAGGGCAAGAGTACAACAGGCTAATCCTGAAGTTTCAGATAGAGTTGATTTTGCAGGTGTTAATACTAATCTATCGGCAGGTCTCATTTATGGGGCCAGCCGTTCACAATGAAAATTGTATGTTGGAACGTTCGAGGCTTAGGGATGACCCGAACTGTTCGTCGTTTTCGCGCTACAATGCGTGAATTCCGTCCCTCAGTGGTATTCTTGATTGAAACTAAGCTTCAGACATCTAAAATGGAGCGTATTCGTAGAGTGTGTGGCTTTCCGAACGGGATTGACATAAGTTCTAATGGTAGAAGTGGTGGGCTTTCTATAGGATGGACGGATGAAATTCGGATTTCCCTTCGATCTTTCTCTACTCACCATGTGGACTTATTTATTCATGATACTTCTCCTTCTCGTGATTGGCGTCTGACGGGATTCTATGGGGCCCCAGAGGTCGGTAATCGGGTTCATTCTTGGCAATTGCTCAGACAATTGGATGATTGTCCACATATCCCATGGTGTGTTTTGGGAGATTTTAATGAGATACTTAATTTGGAAGAGAGATAGGGTGGTCTCTTGCGCAATGACTGGCAGATGCGCAATTTCCGAGAGGCTCTTAGTGATTGTTCTCTTTCTGACTTGGGCTTCAATGGAAATTGGTATACTTGGGAATGGGGGAGAACTACTAAAAATAATATAAGAGCCAGGCTTGATCGAGTGGTTCCTAATCAGGTCTGGGAAGACTGCTTTCCAAATTTTAGAGTTGATCACTTGGCCCATTCGTTTTCGGACCATTGTCCGATTATGCTGGATACTCAATGTGTTCTAGGCAGGGACAAACAGATATGGCACTTCCGGTTCGAGGCATCTTGGTTACTCGAATCTTCATGTGAAGAGGAAGTTCGTCAACTATGGGGTTCGTCGATTGGCTCGGTTCCAGATCGATTATTAAATGTCAGTCATGGGCTTGATCGTTGGTTCCGGAAAAGAAGGAGGGAAAAGAAGGTGAGTATTGCTGAATTGAAAGAGAGAATTGCGTTTTTGGGAAAACAACAAGTCTCCGATGAAGTTCTTGGTGAGCTTGTTGATTCAAAGTTGGAGTTAAATCTCCAACTAGACAGAGAAGAAATTTACTGGGAGCAGCGAGTGCATGGGAATTGGCTCCGAAATGGGGATCGCAATACCAGTTTCTTTCACCGTTATGCAAGTCAAAGAAGAAGAAGGAATCGCATTGATGGTCTTGTCACAGACGACATAAATTTTCACGACGATATGGATGAGGTTCGTCATATTGCGGTGGAGTATTTTTCCTCTATTTTTACATCTACTAATACAGCTGACCCATCGGATATCTTAAGTGGAATTGAACGGTGCATTGATTCCTCGATGAACCAGATGCTCATGGCTAATTTTACAAGAGATGATGTGTTCGCAGCCTTGAATTCTATGGACCCTTTGAAGGCTTCAGGAGCTGATGGACTGAGGGCCATCTTTTATCAGAGGTTTTGGGGGATTCTTAGTCCTGATATAGCCGATTTCTGCATTGATATTATACACGGTAATCTCTCTATGGCTGATATTAATAATACCCATATAGTGTTGATCCCAAAAATTACTGCGGCCCGTTCTATGTCTCAATTTCAGCCTATTTCGCTATGCAACGTTCTATTTAAAATTATTTCTAAGATGGTTGCGAATAGATTTAAGCTGGTTTTAGGCTCATGTATAGATGAAGCTCAGATCGCCTTCATTCTAGGGCAGTTCATCACTGATAATATTTTAACCGCTTATGAGATTCTTCATTCTTATAAGTGTCAACGGTCTGGTCGTAAGGGATCGTTTGCTCTGAAGCTTGATATGAGCAAGGCCTATGACAGAGTAGAATGGAGCTTCCTTCATCGTGTTCTTTACCAAATGGGCTTCTGTGAGGCCTGGATAGATTTGGTAATGGGGCTGGTTGAGTCAGTTTCTTATTCCGTGGTGGTTAATGGGCTTTCTAGTGACTATTCTCTTCCAACAAGAGGATTAAGGCAAGGGGATCCCCTTAGCCCGTATCTTTTCCTCATTTGTGCTGAGGGCCTGTCATCTCTCCTACGCTCAGCATTAGCCTCCAATAGTTTCCAAAGCTATCATATTGTCTGTGGTGCTCCTTTGATTAACCATTTGTTCTTTGTGGACGATTGCATGATATTTGGGGAAGCTCTTGCTGCGAATGCTGCTTCTTTACGAGCACTTCTACAATACTACGGTGAGTGTTCTGGACAGATTATCAATTATGATAAATCTAGTATCTACTTCAGCTCCAATGTATCTTTGGCTATTAGGGAGGATATTCGGCAAATTTTGGGGGTTCAAGAAGTTGACAACCCAGAAAAATATTTGGGTTTGCCAGCCATAGTGGGCCGCAACAAAGGACGGGCTTTCCGTTATCTCAAAGATAGACTCAGTGTACAGGCTAACAATTTGGGTTCAAAGTGTTTGTCTAAAGGTGGAAAAGAGATATTTATTAAATCTAACTTACAGGCTATCCCTATTTTTGCTATGACCTGCTTTCTTTTGCCAAACTCCTTTTGCAAAGATCTACAGGCTATTGTTGCCCGTTATTGGTGGCAAAATTCAAATTCGAAGAAAGGGATCCATTGGTGTACTTGGTCAGATTTAAGTAAGGTTAAGGAGGAAGGGGGAATGGGTTTTAGAGACTTCGACAAATTTAATATTGCTCTTCTCGCCAAACAAGGGTGGTGATTCCTCCAAAATCCTAGTTCTCTAATTGCTCGTCTTCTTAGTGCAAAGTATTACCCTTCTGGGACTTTTTTACAGGCTACCCTCGGATCAAATCCCTGCCTTACGTGGCGTAGTATCTGGAGTTCGAGGGGGCTCTTGGACCTTGGACTAGGATGGTTAATAGGAGACGGAAACAATGTTTCCATCTGGAACGATTACTGGTTACCTATATTACCTTCACGAAAGGTGCTCTCCCCTCGGATCGCAGGTATTGAAATGGTCTCTTCCCCATTGGTTTCGGGTGAACAAAGATGGAACGTAGACCTCATCCATTCTAGTTTTTCTAGTGAATAAGCAGAGTTAATTCTTAAGATTTCATTGCCTACTTTCCAACAACAAGATGTCTTCAGATGGAAAGGGGAAGGATCGGGTATATACTCTGTAAGGAGTGGGTATAGGTTACTTCTTGGTGATCCTAATTCTGACTCTCATCAGCCTAATGTTTATAGTTATATTTGGAAAGCACATTGCTCTTCTAAAGCACGAGTTTCATGCTGGAGGATGGTTCGTAACTATGTCCCTACATTGCAGAATCTAGCTTTTAGACGCGTTCTACATGATCCCAGATGCCCTCGTTGTCATCTGGTTGCGGAAACATCTATTCATGTTACAAGGGATTGTTTTTTTGCTATGGCAGTTTGGAATCAATCGGGTTTCTCTCTATCAACTATGCATTTACAAGCAAATTTGGAAGATTGGTTATTGAATCTTTTTCAAGCAAATAATCAAAGCTTTCATCGAAAAATTGTGCTAACCATTTGGGCTTTATGGAATTCTAGAAATAAATTACTCTACGAGGGTATCGTGCAAACCTTTGAAGAGGTCACCACTTTTGTCATTAGTTATTGCCAGGAGCTTGATGCGGTGGCCACTTCTCTCTATCATCCTCGACGCCATGGTGGTGACCGTTGGTGTGTTCCAGCTCCGTCGACCTACAAAATAAACACAGACGCAAGTTACGATGGCTCAGAAAATTGATCTTGCTCGGGTTTGATTATTCGAAACTACGAAGGTCTCATAATGGGTTCTGCTTATCGGACTAATTTTCACATCACCTCTGTGTTCAAAGCCGAAGCTATGGCGGTTTTACAGGGTCTGCAGTTTGCTCAAGACCTTGGACTCCACGATGTTGTTGCCGAAACGATAATAACAAAGCTCAACTCACCATCCCAAGATCTGTCTGAGGTTGGTTCGACCATCAGAGATATAAAAATATTAGCCTCGAGCTTCGATAGGTGTTGTTTTTCTTTCGTCGGCCGGAGTGGTAACAAGTCGGCGCATGCACTGGCTTCGGAGGGTTTGCGTCAACGGGATGAACGGTCGTGGGTGGAGGACGCGCCTGAAACCGTCTTCTCTCTGGTTAACCAAGACCGTCACCTCATAGATCCACCCTAACAGTCTGGGTATATGTCTCTAACCTTGGGGTTTCTTCATCAACATGCTTGGTTATCCCCAATTCTAGCATCTTCTACACGAAGCTTTCAATTTGACGATTCATTTTTGTGGAAGAGCAGTCGGTTGATTTGTTTTGTTTTCTTTCTTTGATTTGGTCATTTTCCCTTTTCTTCTCTATCGTTTTACTTTACCAATCTTTGGGCTTTTCTTACTTGTATTTGGTTTTGATTTGGGTTCAATAATATTCGACCGACCTATTTTCAAAAAAAATCAAAATTTTGCTAAATTGTTTTTTCATATAAAAACTTTCCATATTTGTTGATAAATGGGCTCATATTTCATTTATATATGTAAGACATGCAGTCTCAACTTTGATACAAGGACTTCGAGTTCTTTTGGTAAGTGGAATCTTAATCAATTCTTTTGAGAACAAGCAACACAAGAACTTCACGTTCTTTTAGAAAGTAGAATTTAATCAATTCCTTTGAGAACAAGCACCACAAGAACTTTAAGATAGTTGTTACTACATCAAGGTGTTTGGTTGATTAAACTCAGGATAAAGTTAAAAGATAAGTGTTATGTATGAATGTACACTTTTACCCTTAAAATCCTAGCTTCATATTTTTCCTTGTTTTGACATTGGTTATTATATTATTTTTGGGTTTATAGTTTAGGTTTTAAGGTTTGTAGTTTGTGGTTTCGTATTTATGATTTAGGATTTTAAGTTTAGGATTTATGTTTTATGCTTTATGGTTTAATGTTCATGGTATATGGTTTAGATTTTAATGTTTAGGATTAAGGGTTTACAATTTACGCTTAGTATAGTTACATTGATGTAAATAAGCAAAAAAAATAGTATGATGGTTTAAGGTTTAGTGGTTATGGTTTAGGGTTTAGGATTTTGTGGTTTGATTTTGGGATTTAGGTTTTATGGCTTATGGTTTAAGGCTCATGGTACATAATTTAGAGTTTAGAATTTATGATTTTGGGGTGTATATTTTATGGCTCATGGTTTAGGGTTTAAGGGTCATGTTATATGGTTTAGAGTTTATAGTTTATAGTTTTAGGGTTTAATGTTTATGATTTTGGGGTTAGAATGTAAATACGTGAAAATAGTATGAAGATCTATGGTTTAGGGTTCATGTATTTTCATTGTTGTAGATATGTGAAAAATAGTATGAGGGTTTTGAGTTTAAGGTTTATGATTTAGGGCTAGCATATTTACACTGATATAAATACGTGAAAAATAGTATGAGAGTATAATTGACAAAATTGACGTAAAATTAATGTGTTAAATAAAAATTATATGTGGGTCAATGATAAATATCATCAAACTTGCTTATTAAATAATACGACGTATTAAATATAACATCTATCAAACACTTAGTTATTTGTATTTTCTGTAATACAAGCGTGTTCAATAATACATCACTCCAGTTACAATCCAACGAAACATGTCTTACATTAACAATGGTTCAAAATTCAGACTATTTGTTCGTTTTAGTGAACACGTTGTAAACTTTGTTACCATATATTTTCTTTCACAAAATGTTTAGCCATATATTTCTCTACTAGATTTACATGTTCGGTCTAAAATTCTCTACAATATCGCCTTTAACTACTATAAATTGTGTCAAAGCACATGCAAACAAATAACCAAATTGATTACAATCACCAGTATTTGTATTTTGTACAGAAAAAATAACAATATGAGCAAAGTTTCTATTGTCTTGTGTGCAGTGACACTATTTGTGATGGTGTTTTCAGGAGTGAAGGTAACAGCGCAATCGAAATGTGATTATATGTTAAATTTGTTGAGCCCGTGTTTGCATGAATATAAGAAGCCAACCCCATCGGCCGATTGTTGCATCAATGCGAGGGAACATGTGCCATGCTTTTGTGGGTACATGATGAATCCAGATTTTAGAAGAGTTTTTGACAGAATCCAAATTAGAAGAGTGGCTGGTATGTGTGGGGTTACATTTCCTCCGTGTTAAAATTTTGCTTCATTTGATTATCTTCGAATCAGTGGTTCGTCTAAATTTATTTCTGTACTTATAGTCTAAAGTATTTATACTGGTGATTCTTTTTATTTTAATAATATTGACTATTCTTTCAATATTTTTTTATTATATTATTTTTTTTACCAAACACTTTAATATTAAGTAATACTAAAACCAAACATTGAGGAGAAGGGAAGAACCGGTTTTTATAACAATGATTAATGTACTCACAAAAAATAAGTTTACAACTGATATACAGAAATTATATATGGGAATTCAGTGAATGGGAATTGGGAGGAAGAGAGGAACAAAATGCCAAAGAATAAAAAAACCCACTGTGTGGTCGAATTTAATAAAAGGAAAGTGAAAGTAAAATCAAAATCAAACTAACTAAAAGTAGAAGAAAATATGATAATTGAGAAAAATAAATTTATAAAGGAGTAAAAATAGGAAGAGTTGCTAAATAAATGAATAATTATTTTTAAAGAAAAAGTAAATCACTAGTATAACTTTTTAAATTTACTAGATCTTATCATACCAACAATGCAAATGAACGAAAATATTAGCTTATATAATGATTTATTTTTGTTGAATTAGACGATAATTAAGTAAGTATTTGATCTAGATGTTGCCTTAATTGAGTCTTTATTTGAAAATTTACGATTGAATAAGCTCAAATCATCATTGTTATATGCATTTTTACCTTAAATTCTAATGATGTTTATCCTTCAAGGCATAAGAAAAATAAGAACATTGTTAGCGGTTCGAAATAAAATTATATTCTTTAAATTTTTGAGTGAAAAATTATGCTAAAATATAAATTAAATTATTAATTTCCAATATAATGAAAATACTATATTTTTTTAATTAAGACTAAGAATATAGGAGGTCGTCTACGGGTGTAAATGAGACATATATGCTCATAAGTTATTTGAGTTCGACTCATAAAAAAATTAAATTTAATTCGATAATAATCGAGTCGGACTCAAACATCTTAAGTTATCAATTGAGCCAAATTTGAATACCATAGTACCTAGCTCAAGTGGCTCCCTAGCCTAATTAAGCTCAAATTCTAACTTTATTACAAAAATTGATGAACAAGTCTAATCGAATTTAAACATGTAACTCAATCGTGTAACGAACTCAAATAATTGAATTATATTTCGAGCCAAGATCGATTTTAAAAATTGACTACTTCTTTTTTGTTTTTTGGTCATTAAACTATTGTTTTTTCGTTAGTTTTTTAATGACAAGTGTTGCGTGATTTAAGTGCAACGCAAACGGTGCAAGTATACACGTCGCGAGTAATAAAGTGATATGTATCAAGTATCATCTCAACAGAGATTGGTTTGGGCCACTTTGCTTAAGTTACTACAATGTAGAAGAAATAAATTGATAGTGATAATTGGTGATGAATATCAAATAAAATAAACTAAGTAAAATAAATGAGGAATGTAATCGAATAAGAGAGTATGTCGGGTTATCGTGAGTCGTTGTAGGGCGGGTAGGTGTTCCCTTTTTGTGAGAGCGCAAGTGCACAATACTGCCAAGTTATAGTATAAAAGATGTCGAATCCCACGAGGATTGGACAACTTGTCTCGTTTCGTAGTTCCTACACAAGGTAAAATAAAACACAAGTGAATGGTTGGTTTGGATAGAAAATAAATGAAAACACAAGTAATAAAGAAGGTAATCAGGTTGATAGAGCAGGCAGGGTTATGCTGCTTCTTAGTGTGAAAACTGCGTTGTAAAAGGTATGAGTTATTTTGTGCTGCCACGATATGCTGTCTCGGCGGGTATGGCAGGTGGCAAGCTACAACCCTGTCACGCGGCCGCAACGGGTCACTACCACTGCATGCGTGTACTGTCTCGACAGGTGGAACGGAAGGAAGTCCTGGCGGCAAGTCTAGCAGATACTCCATGTTCGGCAGGATAGTCGACAATGATCTCCCATATTTCTAGGTTAGGAGGCTCGAGAGCTAACGTGATGTAGGCAATACCTAGCAATCTTAGCATCAACCTAACACAGGCTGGTCATCTCGGTTGGTAATCCCTTTTAGCCGCTGGAACTTGTAGACTGGTGTGGAACCAAGTTAGTCACGCCTCAGCACGTTGTGATCGTACTTAACCCTTTCGTGAGCCTTGCACTTTCGTGCCCGACAAATGGATTCTCTCAAACGAATGGTGTAGAATGATTGAAAGAATGAAGAACAATGGATTAAGTAAACTTAGAATATTTTATTGAAAAATAAATCAAAACCTAAAACAACTGTTTCACACTAGTTACAACATAACACCAACCCAAATGGAGTTTAGAACATGGCGACAGCGAAGAACACAAGAAAAGTCTATAGAAAACCTCGGATGATTTAAACTAGGAGTTACATTGGGTATTTATAGACTAAAGACTAGGTTAAGGCCTCCTTAAAGTAGAAGTCATCAAAAGTAGCTTTCCATCTTTAATATGACTTTAAATGTTGCATTATTTGCGTGGAATATGGACTTTATCTCGTTTGCCTTATTCCGCAAGTAAGCTTGAGAATTTCGCTTCGACAGCCCTGACCGCTGCTACAGACATCGGAAAATCACATGAACGCCAGCGATAGATTCACGAGTTTTAGCTCTATAGATCGCGCTCCGGTTCTCCAATCTTCCATAGCCAACTTCCATGGGCAGCAAGGTCGGCGGCATCTTTGCTCGGCAGCAACTAACTTCTGCTTGAACTGCATCAGTATAGCTCCTAGGTTTGTTCTTTCAGCCTTGACTCCTCAGCTCTTTCAGCCGTTAGTACCTACATACAAGAATACACTAAAACAGTATCTCTTCTTCACCAAATAAATGATAATTCATAAAAGCAAGACAGAACAATGAAACACTGTAAAATGTTATGCATGAACCTACTTATGCCTAAAATGTACTTAAAAACATTAATAATAAGAGTTGGCATGTGCATGAAATATAGGACTTTTGGACACTTTACACACCCACAAACTCGAACTATTGCTTGTCCTCAAGCAATGCAACCTAAAGTACTTGCTCTAATGATATTCAGAAAGAAAAACTTGTTTATAACCTGATTTTCTACCTCAAGGCCGTGGCACCTATATATAAACTTTAATGAAGGGAAATAAGCAAGAAAATAACTCAAAATTAAAAGTCCTCATGCATGTGTGATGTGTGCATATATGTAAACAAACTGAATACGTAGAATAAATAAATAAATAAACAAAGATGTTGTTGTGATTTAAAGGTTTGCTGCCGAGACAACACAGTTAAGCACATTATTTTTAATCATGGTAGTGAGGACTTCAGCTTATCACAACCACTCTTCCAGGTCTGACGTTGAGATAGGAGAAAAATACATAACCCCAAACCCTTGGAGTAGAGTCATCCCGTGAAGACTTCCATTCACTCATGCTAATTTGTATGTCACTTTAAGGCTTTCAGATTCATGGACTTTGATAGCAGCGAATTGTCCTCGCACATGATTCTTCCTAGAGCCTGTTGCGGGCACCTCTAGGGCAAGAAAGCTTTTTCTTTGTTTTTGATCTTGCTGTCGTGGCAGTACTGTATTTTTTCTCCTTTTACCTGCCTCAACAGCTACATGTAATCATCGTTAGAATTTTGAAAATAATTCTAAAAACAAACATGCAATGTTCATCAAATATTCTAACATATTCAGAAAGCAACAGAGATGTTTAACATTTTGAAGCATAAAAAAATTTCTAAGTCATATTTCATACTTTTTCCCTAGAATAAGTTTAATTTTTATTAGGTGCGAAAATAAATTAGTCAGCTATCCTGTCATAGGCACAAGTCATAACAAATTTTTCTTTTCCGATTATTACTAAGGCAAGTACAATGCAATCTATATGCAACTAAAGATGCCTAAAAATTGATGCGAGAGCTATCCCCCCCCCCCCAAACTCGAGATGGGCATTGCCCTCAATGCACAAAACAGACAAAATACAAAGAAAAATAAAATATACAAGTTAAAAATAAAAATAAAGGAAAATAGAAAATAAAAAGAAAAGAAAAGAAAAGAGAAAGAAAAGAAAATAAACTAAAAGTCTGCTGAGGGGTGGGAGGAGGCTGGATTCTTGTCAGCTGAGGAGGAGAAGGATGTTTGGATAACAAAGCGGCGGCCGGCAGATGCCTTGGCGGCAGTTCTAGCAGGTGAGGTTTTTTTCTTTCTACGGCGGCTAGACTCTCTTCGGCGTATACTGTGGCTTTTCTTGAGGTTCGACGGTGGGAATGGCGGGAGATGCGTCGCTCTCTTCTGACTCGGTCTCGAGGTCCGCATGTTCTTCGACTATTATGTGTCGCTTCCTCTTCCTAGTTTCTTCCTCCGTGAGTGCAGCCGGAGGGATGAATGCCATTGGGATGGCTGTTGTTGCTGCTACCACTGCTGTTTCTGGCTCCAGCGGCGGCAGCTCAATCTCCTCTGATGAGGAAGTATCTGCCACTGTGTTGGTTGTGCAGGCAGGGGAGAGATTATGTTGGTGCCTCTCAGGGGAGTCTGCCACTATGTTGGATGGGGTGGTAGCTGATTAATGCAGATAATGCGTATGAGAGGGCGACTGGCTGTCAGTTTGGCGGGCAGCGGCGGCTGGTGGAGTTCTTTGGGCTCGGGCTGCTGCTGCAAGCTCCTTAGGATAGGGCGGCATGGTGGGCACATCACATGGAAATTTCTGCAAAAAATAAGCCACAAAGGCTTCTTAGGCCTCCCCACATAGTTCATGAAGGCCAACTACTGATGCTTTATCCGTTTTGTGCTTTCTAGAAGTGTGTGCAGCAGCAAGAAGACTTCTTTGTCTGTGGCAGCGTCAGTACTGCCGGGGGTGGCTGGAGTTTCGAACTGTGTGGCTTAAGGCTGGCTTGGTGTCACAGGCTCTTTTTCCGCATCATGCATCATCTGAATGCGAATATTTTTGGTCCAGCCCTTTTTGGAAGTTGTAAGCTCATCTGTGGGCTCTTTCAGGACTCGAAAGGTGGTGCAAAGACCTGTGATGAGGGATGGGAAGTACAACCTGCCCTTCTTCTTCTTGAAGCAGTTGTAGATTTCCGTGCAGATAATTTCCCCTACGTTGATTGGCTGGTTCATTAGGATATTGTGAATTAACGTGAGGCGCGGTCGGTCAACTATTGAGTTGTGGGAGGTGGGAAGAAGACGCATTTTCACAAATGTGTTCCATAACATAGCTTCAGGCAGCGGGTGGCGGCGCTGAACAGATCCCACATGTTTGCCCCCCAGCCATGGTGTGCTGGGCTTGCAGAGTTTGGGATTGATTTCCTCATAGTTGGCAGCCGTCAGTGACTGCCTCCAATCCTCGTGAGGGTTGTCATTCATATCGAGGCCGTAGTAGCTGTTGATGACAGCAACGTTGAGTTTGACCGGCTCCCCGTGGGCGTAGACGAATGGCTTCTCTGGGTAGGGCTGATGGGAGTAGAATTCTTTGACGATAGTGATGTTCGCTATCTCGGGCTGCTGAGCGAACATCTCCTATCCCTTGTAGTGGATGGTTCATAACAAGGCAGGCTCTAGACCACGGTCTTCCGTTTGCCACGTGTAATGGAAGCCTTGTTCCTCCCATATTGTCTGTTTGGAGAATTTTTCTTTGCATCTCTCCTCGTCCTCCTTGAAGCAAAACTTCTTATAGATGGGTTTTTGGGTTGATGTTGAGGCCATGTGAGCGGTTGTACTTAACTGAAACTAAAAATAAAAGTTGTGAGAGAGCATGGGAATCAATAGAAGATAGCAAAAAAGGTGAAAATAAGTAAAATGAGGTGAGTGAGAGCTGTGTATATAGGGGATGCCGAGAAGTGTCGGGGCGGCATTAAATGCTCAACGGTCCGATTTTTTAGTGCACGTTATAGATTTTTCAGCCTGTTATTTTTGGAGCCGTTGGCGGCCAACTAGTTGTTACATGTTGTTGCACGAGCTTTTTGTCGAGCCTTCTTCTTAATCCTGCTCTTTTATTCTTAAACCTAAAATAAAAATAATAAAAATAATTAAATAATTTTTGAAAATAGAATTCTGAATATAATCTAATCCTAGAATAAAAATAAATTCTAATCCTAATGCATAAAAATAAAAATAAAAAATAAAATAAAATAAAAATTTAAGTTATGTTGGGAGTGCATTTTGGTGCATCTCCTAGACATAACCACTTCCTGAGATGGTTTGGCTTTTTCTTCCCTCCTGGGGGGGTCCTCTTGTTCTTTCAGATGCTGTGTTATGGGGTCCTTAAGTCTGCCCCTAGGCTTATCATGGCAGCTACTGCCCTGGCCTGTTTCCACACTGATCTTGGGAGCTCTTGCATCTGGGCTTTATTTTCCTTCCTTTGAGGATTGTAGCACATTCATCCTTATGCTATGGTCCTCTACCCTCATTGTCAGCTCACCGAGTTCCACATCTATAAGCATTCTGCTAGTGGCCAAGAAGGGTCGCCCAAGGATGATATGAGCTTTCTCGTCGGTCTCACAATCTAAGATGAGGAAGTCGGTAGGGAGAATCAGGTTGCCCACCTTTACCAGGATATCTTCGATATTTCCCTCCGGTTGCACAAATGTGTGATCAGCAAGTTTAAGTATTACGGAGGTCGGTTTGGCATGCCCAATACCTAGTTTGTCGAAGAAGGCCTTTGGCATCAGGTTGATGCTCGCTCCCAAGTCACACAGGGCTCTAGTCTCATGCGTGCTGCCTAGCTTGCATGGTATAACAAAGCTTCCAAGATCTGTCTACTTGGGCGGCAGCTTGTTATGCAGCAGAGCCATACACTCTTCAGTGACAGCCATTGTCTTGAATTCCCATATCCCCTTCTTCTTATAAACCATGTCTCTGAGATGCTTGGAATAGTTTGGCATTCTTTGTACGGCTTCTATCAGAGGTATATTGATATGCATCTGTTTCAGAATATCCAAGAACTTTCTGAACTAGTGCTCATGTGGCAGTTTCTTGAGCTTTTGGGGGAACGGTGCTGACAGACATATATCCTCTATGTGCTCCTTGCTTGGGAGCTTAGTCCGGGGAGGATCATCATTTTCAGAGTCGCTGTCATGTTCTGTTGTTGGGGCGGCTAGTGGTGCTGCTGGGGCGGCAAGTGTTGGTACTACTGTGGCGGGCTTGCTTGCTTGTCTAGTCCGGTGGAACTTCTGGCTGTTCTACCATCCTGGGTTCATCTAACTGCTTCCCACTTCTTGTTGATATAGCCTTTCAATGCTCATAAGTGGGTTTGACGGCTGCTTGCGAGCTGCTAGATGATGCACCCATAGTCCGGCTATTGTAGATTACAGTGAACTGCCCAAATTGGGTCTCCAGGTTCTTTATGGCAGCCTCTTAGTTGTTCATCTTCATCTCCTTCCTCTCTATAAAAGACTCAGTTTTTTCAATAAATGTATTTGTATGGACAATAAATTCACCAGTTTGTTTCATAAAATTTTGCAGAGTAGCTTCTAGTGAATTATTGTGTTGTGGTTGCTGAGTCTACTGCCGAGACTGGTTCTGCTGGTAGCCTCCCTAGAGCTGTTGTGGATTGGTAGATGTCTTTGGGTTGCTCCAGGAGAAGTCAGGATGATTCCTCCAGCCAAGATTATAGGTGTTATGGGCAGGCCTTCTATTCCTCTCGTATCCTCCCATATAGTTTGTAGGTGCAGTGCAGGAAGAGGAACCGTGGTCGCCCCCACATTCGCCACAGAATGGCTCAACTGCTTTTACTTCATGGATCTTCCCAGAGGATTACACAATCTCCATGACTAGCTCCGTCATAGTGTCGAGGCGGGCGTTTACGAAATCTGAGGCTTCTACCTCATTTGTAGTGGTTGGTCGCCTTGTGCCGCCTCGGCGGGCTGTTGGGTACTTGTAATCATTTTTTAGCGGCTATGTTTAGCAGCCGCAGTGCTTCCTCTGGAGGTCTGTCTAGGATGATCCCATTGACCGAAGCATCTATCATCATCCGCGTTGGGTAGTTAACCCCATTATAAAATATAGATACCTGGGTCCAAGCTGGTAGACCGTGAAGTGGACAATTATTCAACATTTGTTGATACCGCTCCCATGCCTCGTACATCAGCTCATCATCCCCTTGTCTAAAGGCTATGATCTCATTCCGCAGCATATCAGTGACATTGGACGGGCTGAAACGGTCTAGAAAGTCGCAGAGCTCCGTCCATGTATTAAAAGATCTGGCTGGCTGGTTATTCAACCATTGTTTAGCCCTATCCCTCAGCGAATAGGGAAATAGCCTCAGCCGTAGTACGTCCTAGTGAACCCTATGTATCTTGAATGCTCGGCAAATGTCCAAGAATCCGCGTAGATGCTGTCGAGCATCTTCTGTGGCAGTCCCTTCGAAGTGCCCTAGTGTATTTAGCATGTTGAACATGACGGGCTTTAGCTCAAAATGGTCTGCCCCTATCTCCGGTTCTGTCACTATTGGCTCGAACATTTGGAAGTCATGTTCCAGGTAATCTCTAGTTGTCTGCACTTGTTGCGGCCTGGGCAGATTAGGGGGGTCCTGCCTTTGTTGTTCTTGTGGTCCTCTCGGCGGCAAGTCATGCTACCCGCCCTTGCCATTCATGGCATCATTTGGAGGTCCTCGTTTACCATGGTTTCTTCCTTTGCTTTGCCCTTATCTCCTATGTTATTTAGAATTTCCCCCTGAGCTCCATTTTAATCCTTCTCGTTTCGCGCTCGAGGTCGTCGTAAATGGTAAGGTTTCCCTTAGGGTTTGCCCTGGTCATGCACTTGCAAAGGACACGATAAATTTTTTTGATTAAAAATAAAAGGTGCAGAAATTGAAAAATGAAATTTGTTGTTGCCAATCCCCGGCAACGACGCCAAAAACTTGTACGGCGTGTAGTTGTTCCCTCTTTGTGAGAGCGCAAGTGCACACTCCTTCCAAGTTATAGTATAAAAGATGTCGAATCCCACAAGGATTGGACAGCTTGTCTCATTTCGTAGTTCCTACACAAGGTAAAATAAAACACAAGTGAATGGTTGGTTTGGATAGAAAATAAACGAAAACATAAGTAATAAAGAAGGTAATCAGGTTGATAGAGCAGGCAGGGTTATGATGCTTCTTAGTGTGAATACTGCATTGTAAAAGGTATGAGTTATTTGTGCTGCCACGATATGCTGCCTCGGCGGGTATGGCGGGCGGCAAGCTACGACCCTGTCACGCGGCCGCAGCGGGTCACTGCCATTGTAGGGGTGTACTGTCTCGGCAGGTGGAACAGAAGGAAGTCCTGGCAGCAAGTCTGGCAGATACTCCAAGTTCGGTAGAATAGTCGATAGTGATCCCTCCTATTTCTAGGTTAAGGTGCTCTAGAGCTAACGTGACGTAGGCAATACCTAGCAATCTCATCATCAAACTAACACAGGCTAGTCGTCTCGGTTGGTAATCCCTTTTAGCCGTTGAAACTTCTGAACTGGTGTGGAACCAAGTTAGTCACGCCTCAGCACGTTGTGACCATACTTAACCCTTCCGTGAACCTTGCACTTCCGTGCCCAACAAATGGATTCTCTCAATCGACCGGTGTAGAATGATTGAAAGAATGAAGAATAATGGATTAAGTAAACTCATAATATTTTATTGAAAAATAACTCAAAACCTAAAACAATCGTTTCACACTAGTTACAACATAACCCTAACCCAAATGGAGTTTAGAACATGGTGGCGGCGAAGAACACAAGAAAAGTCTATAGAAAACCTCGGATGATTTGAACTAGGAGTTACAATGGGTATTTATAGACTAAAGACTAGCTTAAGTCCTCCTTAAAGTAGAAGTCCTCGAAAGTAGCTTTCCATATTTAATATGACTTTAAATGTCGACTTCTCTGCGTGGAATATGGACCCTATCTCATTTTCCTTAGTCCGCAAGTAAGCTTGAGAATTTCGTTTCGGCAACCTGGTCACTGCAACAGACGTCGGAAAATCACATGAACGCCGATGATAGATTCAAGAGTTTTAGCTCTACAGATCGTGCTCTGGTTCTCCCAACTTCCATAGCCTGCTGCCGTGGGCAACAAGGTCGACGACATCTCTGCTCAACAGCAGCTCGGCAGTAACTAACTTCTACTGGAACTGCATCAGTATAGCTCCTAGGTTTGTTCTTTCAGCCTTGACTCCTCAGCTCATCTTTCAGCCGTTAGTACCTACATACAAGAATACACTAAAACAGTATCTCTTGTTCACCAAATAAATGATAATTCATAGAAGCAAGGCAGAACAATGAAACACTGTAAAATGTTATGCATGAACCTACTTAAACCTAAAATGTGCTTAAAAATAGTAATAATAAGAGTTGGCATGTGCATGAAATATAAGACTTTTGGATACTTTACAGTCGTGGTGTGATGGTTGATTGGATCGTAGTGGTAATTGGTTGCTGAAGTAACTCAATTGTCTTAACAACTAGCACTAGTCGAATTTCCTGAGCAATTGTAATTGCCGCGACAACTGGAAATGGAGCGATTTCCTTGGCAACTGGGCAACTTCCTTCAAAGCTTGGTGAAGCGTTCTTCAATGGCTTCTTGTTATCCCTAACTCAAAACACTAGTTAGTTGTGCATGCCTTGGTGATACATCTCTGCGTTAACCATGAGTTAACAACAACCGATCTTACGCTCATCTTAGTCGTTGAAATCCACAACTTATTCCTAACTTGGATTAGTCACCACCAATGATTGTTTCAATGAAGACCATGCTCTTTCTTTTCTTGAATCTAACTCTCCTGATATTTGATAAATGGATGAATTCTCGAGATTCTCGAGATCCTCTCCCAATTCACTCGAAATCAAAATAAAAACCAAGAATGAACAAACTTTGAAATCAAATTGCAACTCAAAAACCTAAACAATCTAATCGTTTATCAAAACCACAAACCCAAATAACCCAAGCCAATTTATATCCATTCATAGCTGGGTTCGAAAGATAAACAAAGATTAATCCCCAAACATGAATCGCATAAAATAAAACTAAAGAAGATGAAACCTTGTGATCTCTCTCTCGTCTGATTCCCCTCTTCCCCCTTCCAATCTCAGGTTTGATCTTTATTTAAAGAAATGATCGATCGGTTTTTTGCTAATAGGAGAAGTTGAATTGCGTTGGAGTTGGATTTGCATTGGAGTTGGATTGCGTTGGAATTCCATGGAGATTAGTTCCTCATCCGATCAAACTCTTGAATTTCTTGTGGATAATGCTTGTTGATTAGGATAGGATTCGGCCTTATTAAATTGGATTAAAGATAATTAATATATTCCATCTTTATCTCCAAGAACTCCTCAATAATTGGAGTCTTTATCTCCATCAAATTCCTCTTATAAATATGGATTTTGGGGGCTTATCCATTGAATTTCGACTTTATTCAAAAATGGGTAGATTTATCCCGACTTTGCCTCGGCAATTAGCACTTGCCTTGACAATCCCGACATGCAAAAATTAAAGCACCAAAGCAGTGATATTTTTCACGAAAAACAACCATAAAGCGATACATAGCTTAATAACAGAGGAAACTAGGAAATTATGCATGAATGCTTAATAATGCAACTAAAATGTACTTAAGTCTAACAATAATTATAAGAGAAAGGGTGGAAAATACAATGCTTTTACACACTTAACACACCCCCAAACTCGAACTATTGCTTGTCCTCAAGCAATACAAAACTAACAATTACCTGCCAAGGCTTTAACCATTAAACATGCTTCGTACTTGACTTCAATCCTCAGAACTGTAGCACAAGGTATGTTCAATTTTTGGATAGCACAGAAATTACCCAGAATCAGATTATGATGCTCGTGACAGTGTGTGTGTGTGTGTGGAGTTATGTACAAGTCGACTAAGAGGATTCCATGTGAATGATAGGTTTTACCAAATTAATTACCGGGGGTATTTAAGTTTACTAGAGCCAATTTCGGGCACCTCTAGCAAAGCAAGCAATTTCTTGGTTTGATATTAATCAACTAGAGCCAATTTCGGGCACCTTTAGTGATTTCTAATATGTGACAACTAGAGCCGGTTTTGAGCACCTCTAGCAAGAAATTATCTTTAATCCAATTTTAGTTTAGGCTAGAGCCGTATAGGCACCTCTAGCACAAAATTTTAATTTCAATTTACCCAATTTTTAGTAACCTAAGTTCTCTAAGTCTCAACAAGTCACAACAGTGTCAATTAATATTCAACATCATATTAAAATTCTAAGTGTTTTCCAAGCAAATCCTAAAATCGAAGGTTCTATCATGTAAGTGCAGTGGCAAAAATTCATCATAAGATATCACATCAGGTCTAGGCAGTTTAATACGATAAAAGATTTGGCAAGTAATACATGCAAACTATATGCAAACTAGAGGATATGAATGCAACTAATGCAACAATCTAACAATAAATACAAGACCCCCCCCAACTCGAGAGAAGCATTGTCTTCAATGCAAGCAATTACACAAATCAAAAACTGAAACATAATGCGAATGAGTTAGTCGGAGAGGTTGTCACCTCAAATGACAAGTTTCCTTTGAGCCATTGGCTTGGTTCTTTTTCCGACTCGTGGTGGTTGTTGACGTGAAGCTTGTGGTGCATTAGGAATCGTAGTTATCGTGAACTCCTTGCTTGGTGCATAGTCTTGAGATTCTTGGGCATGATGGTTTTGATTCTTGATGTAGAAAAGAAAATAAAACCTAAAAACTAGAGATAATGAAGACAAATATGATAAAATATCTCCTAAAATTTCTGAAAATAAATAAAGAAAAATAAAACAAAAAATAACCGAAAATAAAATAGAGGTCCAAAAATTAAAAACCAAAAGTTAAAATTTTTTAGAAAGAGCATTTTCATGCATCTTCTAAGGTTACTGCATATCCGAGAAAGCTTGAGGAGGGTCGTTTCTGATACTTCTTATAGTCTATTCGTACCCTCCATCGGGTGACAATATTACCCAAAAAGAGTTGTGCCAATGTGTTCGCAGCTACTCCCTTGTGCATTACCATGGTGGAGGTGTACTTTTTCCTTGTTCCTTTATAGTCCATGCATACATTCCACCTTGCTACTGTTTTGAAGGCATTAATATATTGTTAGGAAAAAGTAAATCAACACCCAACCATTCAATTACCTCATTCTCGTCGAAATCCATCATGGTTATATGTAGCCTTCGTTGTCGTGGCAATTGATTTGCCAGTTAATTGCCGTGGCAATCATCTGCCAAAATTCGGTGTAAGTCAAGGGAATGACCAACTTTTTGAAAATCTTCATGAATCCAACCATCGTTTGCTTGAGGCTTCTCAAATATCTCCATCAGTAGAGATTTTGATGGCTTCAAATCTACCTGCATTGGTTCCTCAAGGAATACCTATAATGGAAGAGGTGAGTCGTTAAAGAATTCAAAAGGTTCAGTAATCATATGCTCATATTCCATTAACAGAGTATCGTCATCTTGTCGATCCTGCATGTAGTCATGAACTTGCCGCAGCAAAGGTGGATGAGAGCAACCTATAGATTCCTGCTTCAGCATCAACGTTGTAACATTCTCAGCTTTAGATTTGTCAGAATTTTCTTTAGCATTACTCTTCTCAACCTCACTAAGTTTTGTTGTGGCATCGCTCTGTTTAGGCTCATCAATCTCTGTCGTGGCAATTCGTTGCATAGGCGTATCAAGTGTTGGGCAGTCTTTTTCATTGACATGCTCTCAACTTGGAGGTTGCAGTTGTTCCTCACACATCAAAGAGAACTCTTTGCATTTTTCCTTGCCCTCTTGCCTTGGGACATCAGTATCCCTAGGACTTGATGGTTGGAACACGTTATCCATGGCATTAGTGAGTCTTCTCATTTGATCTGTCGAATCGCTCATGAGTGCATCCATCCTAGCTGCACTCGCCTCCAAGGAATTTGATAGCTCTTAATGAGGATTACATTGCCATGGCATATCTGTTGCTATGACAAAACTGTTAAGGTAAAAATTTTAGAGGTTTTTATCATACCTTGAAGAATTTTGATGATGGTTCCATCTTTGGTCCTCCTTGTAGCCATATGCATCGGGATTGTGAGGACAATTTTCAAACACGTGATGTTCTCCACAACAAGTGCAAGAGTTTTCCATAGTATAGGCTCTTTGGGCTTTTCTCGATTGGTATAGGTAATCATCGAAGGGTGTAAGAAAATCTTGAGTGAATTGATTCTTATTGTAATACTCGTATTTTGTCAGGGTATCCGTATATATATATATATATATATATATATATATATATATATAATTCGATATAAATAAGACCAAATAGATAAATATAACAAATAAAGCCAAGGCTAAATAAATAAAATAGTCTCAAAAGTCCAAAATACATTACTATAGTCCATTTTCATTATACAAAACCCAAAATACATTGAAAAGCTCGAAATACAAATTTTAGAGCCCAAATTCAATATTCCCGCCCAAATAACAAAAGGATATGCCCAAGAAACACAAAAGCCAAAGTTGTGTTTCTTTTTCCCGCCCAAGGACACCACATGGGAAGTGGGGGTTGGCCAACAAGCCTTCACACGTATTACCCCTCTCGGCTGGATCCAGCTTTCCTTAATGATGCCATCGTTGACATCTGGTATAAATAGATAGAGAAGAAATTATTTGGAATTAATTACGCAATCATTTTTAGCCATTAAATGAAGAGAGAGAAGAAACCGAAAGGTCTCACCATAATCGGAAGAGACGCCAGAATTGGACGCCGTCGTCGTTGATCGGAGCACCGTGTCGTCGCATGAGCTCATCAGAAGGTAGCATTTCTTCCTCTCTTTCATTTTCTTACACTAAAACATCAAACAAAATAGAATTAAGCCTCGAAATGAAGGAAAAAAGTAGGTGAAAACAAAAATAAAGCCTAGATTTAAAATTCTAAAACTAAAATTGAAGAGTCTTGGTCACTTAGCTTTCCTTCTGAGTATCGCCGGAATATGAGAGTGGGAAGATAGGTTTGGCCGGAGTCGAAAATGATAGAGTGAGGAAGAGTGAGATTTGGTTTCGGGTAGGTAGTTTAGGTGGGGAAGCAGGGTGTTTCTATCGAAATGGGCTTTAGATTAGGGTTTAGGATGGAAAGCAGAGCATTTTTGGACTTTTTAGGGTTTCGATGCGGTGGTGGACGGTGGATGGAAATCGCTCCAGCAGCGGAGCACGGCGGCCAGAGTTGCAGGATTAGGTCGAAAGGGATAACCTGAAAGTCCATGTCGACTGGAGAAGGTGATTGGAGAGGTTCTGATCATCGGAGAAAGGTTAAGAATGATCGAAGACAACGACCGATGACCGGCGTCACTTTCGGTGGTCGGGAAACATGTTGTGGTTCAAACGGAGTTAGGATTTTGGATCAAATGGTGAAAAGGTGATGAATTTGTGAAGAACATGGACAAAAAATGGGTTTTGATATGATGGAAACAAGAAAGGGTGGTGTTTTAGTGTTTATGTTGGATCAAAACGGAGAAAAATGAAGAACATGAGATGAATTTGAAGGGAAAAGTGGGATTTTGATCTGAAATAACAATGAAAAGGAAGATGAAAGGTGTTTTTGGGGATTAAACATAGAAAAAAATGAAGAACTTGGATGAACAAGGAAGAAAAGTGTGAGTTTGACCTAGAAGCATAAGAGAATCTGAGTATTTTGGTGTTCGAGTTGAGAGGATTTAGAAAGAGAGTGGGTGAAGAGAGAGTGTGTGTGAACTAGAGGAATAGGCGAGTTGGCCCGGTCTCGAGTGTTTTATACGTAAGTCAACACGACGTCGTTTTGGTGTTGGGTCACGAAAAGGATCCGTGCTCTTTTGAGCGGGTCTAGATGCGGGTTCGTGACCTGGTCGAGTCTGGAATTGGGCTGGTTTGTTTTGGGCCAAATTTAAATTGGGCTTGGGTTATTCTTTTAGGGGAATTAGACTTGGGCTCTTGAGTTTACCCTTTCTTGCAGAATGGTCACTAATTCCTTGTAAATTGGCTCTATAATTTTGAATTTAATTCAACTTAGTCTTGGATATTTAATTTCTTTATTTTAATTGCTATATTTGTTGTTTATTTGGTGCATGATTTTAAATAATCATATAGTATGCATGATTAGGGGAACTTAATACATTTAGGAAAAATAGGATTATAGCCTTTTAAGACTAGATTCTCTAATTAAATGTAATTAATTCAATATGAGAGGACATTGTAGACAAGTAAATGGATGTTGAATAACGCTCAAATATTCTAAGTTAATTAGTATCACATTGTAATGTGGTGTTGATTAAGGGAATATTTGAGTAATTGAAGAACTGAAATCGAAATAACCCAAGATAACTATTTTACACTTCTATATCTTTTATGCTCATTCCTTATCTCAATTGAAATCAACAAGGCCTTTATATAGACACTAGGCACTTGTTATGTTAAAAAAAACTGAAAAACAATAAATTCTATTAAAAACCATAAAGACCACTAAGTCCTATATCGCCCTTTGGCCTTTCATCTACTAAGACTCTTGACCTTTTATTTTTCTCATAACTTCTAAATTTGAGACTCACTAAAAGCAACATTTAAAGTTTATTCAACAAAACTCCCCCATAAACTTAAATTATTCTACCATCCATCATGCCAATCATCTTTTTGCATTTGTCGAGAAGTACTTTCGGTAGCGGTTTTGTGAAGATATCCGCAACTTGATCCCGACTCGCCACATGTACCAATTCTACATTTCCTTCCTTTACATGATCTCAGATAAAGTGAAAATGAACGTCGATGTGTTTGCTTCTTTTATGGTTCACCGGATTCTTTGCCAACTCAATTGTTGATTTATTGTCAACTTGAATCATGGTTGCACCTATTTGCTTTAGCTCCATCTTGCTCAACAAATTTCTAAGCCATATCGCATGACATACACACCAAGATACTGCCACATATTTAGCTTCACATGTTGAGAGCGTCACGATCGGTTGCTTCTTTGAAAGCCATGTAAACGCAGTATCTCCCATAAAGAACACATGTCCCGATGTGCTTTTCTGATCGTCTATTTCTCCGCACCAATCGCTGTCGGAGTACCCAACCAATTTGTAATCTTCTTCTTTCGAGTAGAACAACCTGAGTGACATCATTCCTTGGATGTACCGTAGGATTCACTTCAACGCCTTCCAATGTGAATGAACCGGCTCCTCCATGAACCGACTTATAATGTTGACACTTAATGAAAGATCCGGCCTTGTGCATGTGAGATAGCGAAGGCTTCCAACCAAAATCTGGTATCTACTCGCATCGACACATTCTCCTCCATCGAACTTCGAGAGTTTTGCACCTGGTTCCATTGGTGTTGATACCGGGTTGCAATTTGCCATCTTGTACTTCTTCAAAATTTCTTTTGCATATGTCTCATGTGATACAAAAATACCTGTCTCTACTTGTCTAATCTTCAAACCAAGAAAAAACTTCATCAAACTCAAATCTGTCATTTCAAATTCATGTGTCATTGTGCCCTTAAACTCTTTTATCATCTCATCATTGTTACCCATAAAAATGAGGTCATCGACATAAAGAGCAACAAATAACTCGTTACCTCCATTCTTCTTTACGTAAAGGGCATGCTCGTAGGGAAATTGCTTGAACCCGTTCTCCTTGAAATATGTATCGATACGTGTATTTCATGCCCACGGTGCTTGCTTCAACCCGTAAAGCGCCTTCTTCAATTTTAACACCTTCTTCTCTTCTCCGACTTTCATGTACCCGGGTGGTTGTTCGATGTAGACATCTTCTTCAAGCATACCATTCAAGAATGTTGACTTGACATCCATTTGAAATATCGACCATTTGAATTGAGCAGCTTGTGAAATGAGTAATCAGATTGTCTCCATTCTTGCAACGGGAGCAAGCACCTCGTCATAGTCGATACATGCCTTTTGCTTGTATCCCTTCGCAAAAAGTCGTGTCGTGTACCGTTCTATCTCTCCTTTAGCATTCATCGTTTTCTTGAACACCCACTTCACACCAATAGGCTGACTTCCTTTCGGCAATTATGTTAGCTCCCATGTGTTGTTGCGGTCAATCGCCTTAATCTCCTCATTCATGGCAGTTTGCCACTTCTTGTCTCGCAAAGCCTCTTCAAAGCTGATATTTTCAGCATCTGCAAACTTCGCATTTTGGGTTGTCGTGGTTCATCTTCATCATCGGTAGTTTCAGAGTTTGTTGGTATGCTTGTTGGTCCAGCGACTGATGATTCTCCAACTTCGATAATAACCTCTGTCGAATTGTTCCAGTCCCACTCGCTTGCTTCGTTTACTCGCACATCACGACTCACTGTCACCTTCTTGCTTATTGGATCGAGTAGCTTGTAACCTTTTGTCTTCTTATCATACCCAATAAAAATATACATTTTACTTTTGTCTTCGAACTTCGTTCTTCGTTGATCCGGTACATGTGCATAAGCCACACTACCGAACACTTTGAGATGGGAAACTTTCGGCTTTTGTCTGCTCCATGCCTCTTGTGGTGTTTGATCATCTAACTTCACATATGGACATCAATTTTGCACATAGACTACACATTGCACAGCTTCTGCCCAGAATTGCTCCAGAATTTTCTTGCTTTTGAGCATTGATCGAACCATGTCTAGAATGGTACAGTTCTTCCTCTTGGCCACACCATTTTGTTGATGAGAGTGCGGTGCAGTTAGAAATCTCCTTATGCCTTGCGCCTCACAATACTCCATGAAAAGCCGTCGAAGTATACTCGCCACCTCTATCGGATCGTACGGCTTTGATGTGTCTACCTGTTGCCTTCTCCACCATCACTTTGAACTTTTTGAATGCCTCAAATGCCTCAGATTTTTCTTTTAGAAAATAAACCCAAGTTTTTCGTGAGAAATCATCGATAAAGGAAATGAAATACCTTTTACCACTGAAAGATTCGGGGGTGATTGGTCCACATATGTCGGTATGAATCAACTCGAGAGGATGTTTAGCTCGATATTCTGCCTTCTTTTGAAACGAGATTCTCTTTTGCTTGCCAAACACACATACTTCACAAAATTTGCCCTCATAATCCATGTCCGGCAGCCCATGCACCATGTTCTTCTTTGCTAACTCTTTTAGACCACCATGATATAGGTGACCAAAGCGGAGATGCCACAACGATGCCTTATCTTCTACGTCAACTCACAAACATTTTTCTCGCAAGCTTCTCAAATTCAGTTTGTACATCCGATTTCTGCCCATCTCGACTCGAGCAACCAGACGCCCTTGCTTGTTCTTCAAGTGTAGTATCTGGTCTTTCAAAAGTACCGAGTAACCTTTCTCCGTGAGTTGCCCCATACTTAAAATATTGGTCTTGAGATCTGGTACGTAATAAACATCTTGGATTGACCCTATCAAGCCATCCTTTTGTAAGTAACAAATTGTACCTTGGCCTTTGACCTCCACTTTTGATGCATCCCCAAACAACACATGACCATCTTCAATATTTTGCATCTCTTTGAATAGGTACTCGTAACCGCACATGTGGTTGCTTGCGCCCGAGTCGAGGTACCACAGAGTGTCATTGTTGATGTTGACTTCATTTTGAGCCATCAAGAGAAAGCCTTCATTCGCTTCGTCTTCCAAGGCTAGGTTGGTTGTTTCTTCTACCTTTTTATCGACTCGGCAATCTTTTGCAAAATGCCCCACTTTACAACAATTATAACATTTGTCGGAGTTACAATCCTTCGCGTAGTGACCATACTTGTAACACTTGTAGCACTCGATGTTGGAATAGTTTGATCGGCTGCCTCTTCCTCGACCGCATCCTCTTCCACGCCAATTTGGTTGGCTCGACTATCCCTTCTCCATATAGAACCCTTCATGACTACTGCCTTGACCACCGCGACCATTTCCACGACCTCCATGACCACGCCCTCTACCTCGAAAATTTTGAAAATAGAGTACCTTTTCGTCTTTGATTGATGCCTTGGTTTGAAGTGCTTGCTCGAGTGTCTCCTTCTTCTTTTTGTTCTTACGTTGTTCGTGTGCCTCGAGAGAACCGGCGAGCTCGTCGATTGTGAGCGTCGCAAGGTCCTTTGACTCTTCTATCGCGCACACAACATTCTCAAAATTGTCGGTTAATGATCTCAAAATCTTCTCCACAACTCGCACATCAGTTAATGTTTCACCATTACGAATGAGTTGGTTCACCACGGCTTGTACACGCGTGATATAGTCGGATACACTTTCCGACTCTTTCATCTTCATGCCCTCCAACTCACAACGAAGAGTTTGGAGACGCACTTGCTTGACTCGATCGACTCCTTTGAACACTTTTTCTAAAATGTCCCACGCTTCTTTTGAAGTAGTTGCACCAGCAATCTTCTCAAAGCCCGACTCATCAACGGCTCAGAACAACATGTATAGTGATGCATTATCCTTCGATCGCGCCTCTTTCAACGCCTTGGTTTGAGCCGCTATATATCCTGTGGTAGTTGTTGGTTCTTCGAAACCTTCTTCGACCACCTCTCACGCATCTTGAGATCCGAGAAGAGCTTTCATTTGAATGCTCCAGTTCCCATAGTTCGCCTTCGTTAGTCGTGATAGCGGCATTTGACCCGTTACACTCGCCATTGGCTCTTATGCCAATTTGAAGAACTGAAATCGAAATAACCCAGGATAACTGTTTTACTCTTTTATATCTTTTCTGCTCATTCCTTATCTCAAAAGAAATCAACAAGGCCTTTATATAGACACTAGGCACTTGTTATGTTAAAAAAATGAAAAACAATAAATTCTATTAAAACCATAAAGACCACTAACTCCTATATCACCCTTTGGCCTTTCATCTACTAAGACTCTTGACCTTTTATTTTCCTCATAACTTCTAAATTTGAGACTCACTAAAAGCAACATTAAAGTTTATTGAACAAAATAATAAATTCAATGTTTCATTTGAACATAGAAAATGTAAATCACATATAATTAATAAAATTAAAACATGATTAAATAATTAGTGACATTAAAGTTAGGAATATTGTTACTTTTGGGCCTAATATGTGTAGTATCCAATTATTTGGGTGTTACCATAAAAGCCCAAAAATTAATAATAGTCTTAGAATCTTAATTAATTAAATTAATGAAGCCTTAATTAGGTTTTACTTAAAATGGACAAGAAAATAATTTGAACATGCATTAAACTTTTTGCGTTGAGATATATTTTGAATATAAATTGAAGTTTCCTAATGTATTTAGACATTTCAAAACGTATATTCGTCCAGAATGTATTTTCATACAAAAGGATATCCTCATTCGAAATGGAATCCATTTTACAATTTAAAGATTTAATTAAATTTAGATTAATGTTCGAAATGCCAAAATGTCACGTGGAATTAATGAGGTACCAATAATGGGCGTTTGTAGGGCTGCTAACCCTTCCCTACACGTAACCGACTCTCGAACCCGAATTTTATTAAAAGAATCTCTGGTCCATTTTTATGGTGTTTAGTCTACCAAAGTGACTGGTGGCAACTCCAAAACGACTTTTAAGAAAATAAATTAAAATAGAAAAAAACCCTAATTTCAAGATCAAATTAAAATGAAAAGGCTTGATTTCCAAAACCCTAATCGTCAGGTTGTTTTTCCACAAATGGTTTTTTTTAAATGATCACGGCATCTTGGCGACTCTGCTGGGGATGAAAATTGAGAGCCGGGCCTATTAATTAATTCCACGTGGCATTTTTCCATTTCGAATATTAATCTTAATTTATTTTTTTCTAAAGAAATGTTGGATGGATTTTCAAGAAAAATAGGGGTAGTTTTTGTGTATGTTATATCTGTCATTCATGCATAAACCCTCGACCTGAGTTTTTCACCCTTAAGTGGGAGAGAGACAATATCTGATATGATGCTCTCCAGCTCCGAGTTCGTATTTTTGTCTTCTTCCGGTATACTAACCTTATGCGCCGTGGGGCCTACGCCTCTGTTACAAGGGACTTATACTACCGAATCGATGTCTTACTGTCGCAGTAGACGGTAACGACAGTTCGGGAACCGAGAGTCTAGAGCAAAACTCACATTCTGTTTTTAGAAGCCCATCCCTCTAGAGCCAGACATGAGCTTAGGTCATGTGCTGCCAGTTTAAATACATTTCTCTGATTATTTTCTTTGCTACATATAATGTGCTTCTCTAGATTAATAAATTGTTTACTTGCTTTTCGTATTAATTCACAAGTACTAACACGAGTTTTTTGTTTTGTTTTTTTGTTTGTTTGTTTTAAATAAATCCCGTCATGAATTGCATTTGTTTTGGCATCGAATTGGGAGTTAGTCAATTTGGAAGTGTTCGATATGTCTCGAGAGTTTAATATAGGAGAAGATAATACATCGGTCTGGACTTGGTCCGAGCAAACTCAGCACGAGAAGGGGGACAACCTCGTTAAGAGTGAAGTGTTCAAAATGAAGGGTTATGTAAAGATAAACACTAATCAGAATACCTGTTTACCGGAAGTAAAAGAGATGTTGGATTAGTGGGATAATGAAATGAATGAGCAATTTAAGAAGGAATTTGGAGATATAGCCTTGCTAAAGTGTAAAGGACGATCAAGAGTTGCTTAGAGCCATGGCATAGTTTTGGAACCCTAGCGTACAATTGTTTCACCTTCGGAGAAGTAGAAATGACACCAATACTGGTGGAATATGAGATACTGGTTAACTATCCAAGAATTAAAAGTGATAAGATCTATACCAGACATGTTAATAATTCAAGCTTCATCAAGAAGTTAATATCATTAACAGGAAAAACAAAAGAGTGGTTGGACAGGAAAATGGCAAATAATGACACCACAGATCAAAATAAAGAAAGACAACGAATCAATTGGAATGAGCTTTAAAGAATTGATATTGGCAAGTAATGATGACACGATCAGGATAAGAAGCCTTTTTGCCTTGTGTATTTACGGGTTGGTCTTATTTCCAAGGACTCCTAGGCATATTGACTCGTCAATTGTGGGACTATTTGAGCGACTAGAGAAAGGAGTCAACCCAGTGCTTGCTATCTTGACAGAAACTTACTGATCATTGACTGCTTGCAAGAGATCAAGAGAAGGAAGGTTTTGGGGATGCGTACAACTGCTTGAAATCTGGTTTAGAGGTCACAATTGGAACACATCTTACAGAGGAATCAAGTATCTTGAAACATATTAACCAATTGAAGAATACATAGCTAGCTGTCCTTTAGAAGAAAAAGAGTGAAAAACATTGGGAAGAATACATCAAGGACTTGAAAGATATTGATGTGGTATGGAAGGCTCCATGGTTGAATAGATGAACAACTTTCTTATATCGGTGTAGAGACAGAGACTGAGTCCCACTGTCGAGAATTTGGGGAGGAACGACTTACTTCCCTTTGCTAGTATCTAGACAATTTGGTTCAAGTCAGTTTATACCGGCTACTGCGGGAATGGCAAAGTTCGAGTACGCATACAAGACGAATGACTAAAAGGGGATAGTTGTTCAGACTGAAAGAGCATGGGAAAAGTTGAGAAGGGTCCAACCATATCAAGACTCAGAAGTGATGGCGAGATAAGATGAATGGAGAATGCAAAGAATCAACGACAACTCATTCTAAGAAAGGCCAGTAAATGCTAGTCCATCCACTCAGACTGCTAAGGAAGCACCATCGACTTTAGAGAAGCTCAAGCATGACTGTGAGTTGGATTTGAAGAAGTACGAAAAGGGAATCAGTGATCTCACTGAATAACTGACTATGGCGAAGCTGCAGGTAAACATGTATGAGGGAAACGAAAAAGAGCCGATGGAACAAAACAAGAAGATTAGCCATGATCTAAAAGAGTTGCAAGAATTGTACAATGATTATAAGACAAAGCAAAAGGAAGGAAAGAGCAAAGTAGTGAAGAGCTTGTCGGAGAAACTGGATGCAATGACCAAGGACAGAGATGATTATAAAAGGATGTATGAAAAGAAGTCTAGGTCAAGCAAAGAATCAAGTAGCAAAGCGAAAAAGAAGCTGGAAGAGGAACAAGCTAGGAATTCCGATCTAACAAGTCAAGTAACACATCTAGAGCAATTAATTACAAAATACCACAATGAGGACAAAGTACAGTTGGAAATAGAGAAAGAAGGGCTACAAGAAAAGGTAATTGAGCTAGAGAACGTTGTACAGGATCTGAAATTGAAACTTGCAGGTTATGAAGGAGCACTGGCCGTAGAAAGTGGAGCATGGAAAGACAAGTACGAAGCGGCACGACGCACCGTTCAAAGCCAGAATGATGAATTTGTGATTTTCAAGAAACATGTCAAGAGTGTTGCCTCGTACATCCATATATTATCAAGGCAAGCTACGAGTTTGTTGGAGCAACCTGACATCAAGCAAGAGCATAGAGAGGTTATCACTCACTTTCTACATGAGCTGGCCAACTTAAGAATTAGAGCTAGCAGTTTCCTATAGGAAATTTGTCTTTTCTTTGTATTTGAACTTTCGAACAAATGAATGTTTCCAAAAGACTAGTTCCTAAAAGTTGATGCCTTCTTTTTTCTGAATTTATACATACATTCGTGCATTCACGCATTTAAAATTTTGTAATATACATTGCAAAATAAGGAATTTAATGAAGAAAGATTTAATGGTAGTTGATAAGTGCCTAAAAGTTCTATATTTTCACCCTTTTTTCACGGCAATTATTGCTCAACCTACACCCAATTGAGCTACACTATGGCCCTCTATGCATTAATTACATTGTTTATATCCTTGATCCTTACATTTGATTTATTTAATGAAAAAGGTACTATTTGATGCATTATGGTGCTTGTGCAAATTTACTCACTGCTAGGGCATGTGATGTCGTGCGAACAGGTGATGCCAGGACATATGATGTCGTGCCGCCAAGCGATGTCGCGGCCCAAACCATGCCAAGCCATTGCCGCAACAGTTTAATGTTAAGCCACTTCCAGGGTACGTGATGTCGTGAAGGAACTGAAGGAAAAGAGAGGATGGTGCGGAACGAGCTCTCGATAGGCCCTGGTTAAGCCCAGTCAAGGACAACATTTTCTACTGAAGGAAGATGAACCATAAAGATAAAGCCTTGCAAAGCAGATCCAGTCCCAGACCAAGGCCGAGGAAGGAAGATGCCATCAAGGCATTACGAGGCCGCATTGGCATTGTACAATCCAACTCGTCGGCGGGCAAAATATGCAAAGTGGTAGTCGATTTGAAGAGCATAAAATGCTAATTTTTTCTACACACTTTGCATGGCGATCTGAGCATGGGAAGATGACGAAAGTATGGAAGAAAGGTTAAAGATGGAATTCGGCCAAAGAGGAATAAATGCATTAAATTAAAGAGATTTGCCTCTTTAATGAAGACAAGTCCAACTCTAACTTAACTTCCTATCCAAGGACTTTGCCTTACACCTCCTCCTATATAAAGGACCCTTCGGTCAAGAGAAGAGATGTCGAATATTGAGAGTTTGAGAGGCTTAGCATGTTCTAGTTCTTAGGGTAGGGCTATATTGTTTAGTAGTTGTGGGAAAACAATTGTATTTTGTTTAAGTTTTTAATGCAATAAATGTTAGGGTTTGCTTATCCTTGGTTTTGATCATTCTTGCATTCTATTCGGGAGAAGGTTTGTGAGGTTATCTATTTGTTCAATATTGGGAGAGCTGAACTCACGAAACAAATAAGCACGGTTATCACCCCACGTGGTATTAGCTAACTCGACCTAGGGATAGGTTAAGAGTTTCAACGACTAAGAGAAGCGTAAACATCGTTGGTGTTTGTCTTTGGTTCACGCTGGGAGGTATCATTAAGGTTTATTCATCAACCAGTGTTCTGAGCTTAGGGATGAGAATGAACCATCAAAGGACACTTTGCCGAACCTTAACAGCATCTGCCAAGAGCAAGGGATTGTCGCGGCAGAAACTTCAACCATTGCGGCCGCGGCAGAGACGTCACTGTCGGGGCATCACTCTGTACGTTGCATGCAAAGAAGGAGACAGATCAATTGGATTCCACACTACGACGCAACTTAACACGACCTATTATTCTCTCTTATTCGTCCTATCTATTTATCTTATATTTTTTAGTTAGATAAAACTCTTCCAATCAACTTATTTGTGTTTTTACTTTATTTGTTTTGCAGTGTGAGAAGATAGGACCAAAAGACGAGTACCAATCCCTGTGGAGATGATACTCGATATACTTATCACTTTATTACTTGCGACGTGTATACTTGTACAATTGCGGGGCACTATTTACAAGAAATAAGTTGTTGGCGCCGTTGCCGGGGATTGGCGACTTTTGTTTTTATTTTCTTGCACTCTTTTATTTTTCTTTAGTTTATTTGTTTTACTAACTTTTCTTTTTGTTTGTTTTATTAAAAAAACCCAGGTGCGCTACAAGTTAAGGGACATCAACATGTCGAGAAATAAAAGTAAAACTATTCGAGAGGTGATGTTGGAAGAGATGAATCAACCGAGAAAAGCATATATCATGGAAAACTCTTGTGCTATGTGTGGAGAAAATCATGTGTTTGAAAATTGACCTCATCTTTTCGGTGCATATGACTACAAGGAGAACCATAGATGGAACCATCAGCAAAATCCTTCATGGTATGATCAGAAAGCTCAAATTTTTTTACCATAACAATTTTGATGTAGCAAGAGACATGCCTTGGCAATGCAGTGCCTCGGCAACAGACATGCCTTGGCAATGCAATGCCTCGAAAACAAACCTGCCTTGGCAATGTAAGGACGCGGAAACAGATACGCCTTGGCAAAGTAGTTCTTATCAACAGTAGAGTGTCACGACAACAGATATGTCATGGCAAGGTAGTCCTCGTCAAGAGCTATTAAATCCTATAGATGCGTGCACTACCATGATGGCTGAACTCGTGAGAAAATCGGAAAATAGATTGAATAAATCTACATATGCCATGGAGAACATGCACCAACAACCCATTCCTATGGATACTAAAGTCCCAAGGCAAGATGACGAGGAGCAATCGAAGAGAGCTCCCCGATGAGTGGGGAACAACTAAAACCTCCAAGTAGAGAGGATGCCAATGAGAGAGACTGCTCAGCACATGATGAGCCTATGCAACAAATTGCCTTGGCAAGATTGAGGAGCTTGAACAGCACAATGCTGCAACAACACTTAGCCAGGATGAGAAAAGTATGGCGAATGCCACGACAGCACCACATGCCAAGGCACTGCCATGCCGCAACAACACCACATACCACGACGGCAACACATGCCACATCAGCACCATATGCCACAGCGGCACTACATGCCTTGGCAAGACCTCCACCACATCAACAAGATGACAATACTTTGCCAATGGAATATGAGCAGGTAATGGTTGAACCTTTTGAATTCTTAAAAAACTCACCTCTTCCATTGCAGGTATTCTTTAAGGAACCAACGTTGGTAGAATTGAAGCCAACAAAATATCTACTGATGGAGATGTTCGAGGGACCTAAAGAAAACGGGGTTTTGATCCATAAAGCTTTTTAGAAAATTGGGGTTTCCCTTGACTTGCACCGAATTATGGAAGAAGATTGCCACGGCAATTGGTTGCCAAAGCAATTTCCACCACAACGAAGGCTACATCCAACTATCATGGATTTCGACGAGAATGAGGTAAGTAAATGGTTTGATATTGATATAATTTTTCCTAATAATATATTCATGCCTTTAGAAAAAGTCTCAAGGTGGAGCATATACATGGACTAAAAGGGAACACGAAAGAAAGATGCATCCACCATGGTCACGCCAAAGGGAGTAGCTGCGAGCACATTGGCCCAACTCCTTTTGGGCAATATTGTCACTCGATGGAGGGTGCGAATGGACTATAAGAAGTATCAGAAATAGCCCTTCTCAAGCTTTTCTGGATATGCGGTAACCTTAGAAGATGCATGAAAACGCTCTTTCTAAGAATTTTAAATTTTTCGTCTTTAATTTTGTAACATTATTTTATTTTCAGTTATTTTATGAGATATTTTATTTATCTTTAGTATAGTTAGTTTTCAGATTTTCTTTGTTTTCCTCATCAAGAAACAAAACCCCCAGGCCAAGAACCTCAAAACCATGGCAATCTCGATCTCACCCAAAGAAGCAAACATCTGTCCCAAAAACCACTGCCAAAATGGACGAAACAGCGTATACCTCGGAAATACCCGATGCCATGGAAACTTTTGAAGTGCATGCCTCGGCCCGACTTGCCGCCTCGGCAATGCCGACTGCTCATGACGCGGCAACGAAGAAGAGCTCACTTCCCCCAACACGCACCCAACCACCGACAGCCACCAAACGAGTCAAGCATATAGCAACGAGGAGACTAATCATACAAAGCAATGACTCATCCGAGTCACTTTAGATTTCTTCTCTTACGCCTTTAATTTTTTGTGTGCTTATAATGTTTATTCTGTATTTTGTGCTTAATGCATTGAAGGCAATGCTTGTCTTGAGTTTGGGGGTGTAGGTTTCACTACCAAGGCACAGCCATGTCGTGACATTATAATATAAAAATGCAATTTTGTTTAATAATTGTCAATTTTTTTACTGCATACATTGCCTTAACCGAATGAAGCTTATGCCTCGGCAATATTTTTTATCAATTGCCTTAGTTTAATTTTAATGAAATCTTCTTTCTTGGAAATATAACTCTCTCTTCTTACCATTGTTTAAGATTGTTTAGAGCCTTTATTTTTAGGATGCTTAAAGGAAGATAACTTAGGATCACACTATGAGATTAGAACTTTAAACACCTTTGTGACTTGCATGATTTAAGGAATTCTAGTACACTTAGGACATAGACTAGCTTAGAAAGAAAATTGGGTAAAAAGTTAGAGGTGCCCACCACTAGCTCTAGCTTAAGGAAGCCCTAGAAGTGCCCGAAACTGGCTCTAGGCTAATCACTAGAGGTGCCCAAAATTGGCTCTAGTTGGTTAGGTTGCTTAAAAAAATTAATTACCCATGTTAAGTAAGTTAATGCTTAAGTGTTTACTTAGAATCCTTGTAATCATCTTGTTCATAATACATGCACACACTCACAAATATTATAGTTTGATTCCAGGAAATTCCTAAGGCATCCAAAGATTTAAAGGCCGAAGCGTTCTTCGCCATGGTTTGCAGAGAGAAGGAAAAGTAAGACCAAGGAGACGGTTTATAAAAACTAAGGTTTGGCAATTGATGGTTTGCATTGCTTGAGGACAAGCAATAGTTTGAGTTTGGGGCTATGATAAGTGCCTAAAAGTTCTATATTTTCACCATTTTTACATGGCAATTATTTCTCAACCTTCACCCAATTGAGCTGCATTATGGCCCTCTATGCATTAATTACATTGTTTCTATCCTTGATCCTTACATTTGACATATTTAATGAAAAAGGTATTGTTTTGATGCATTTTGGTGCTTGTGCAGATTTACTCACTGCCAGGGGAAGTGATGCCAGGGCATGTGATGCCGTGCCAGCAGGTGATGCCAAAGCATGTGATGTCGTGCCGCAAAGCGATGTCGCGGCCCAAACCATGCCGAGCCATTGCTGCAACAGTTTAATGCTAAGCCACTGCCATGGTACGTGATGTCGTGAGGGCACTTAATGAAAATGGGAGGATGGTGCGGAACGAGCTCTCGATAGGCCCTGATTAATCCCAACCAAAGACAACAGTTTCTACTAAAGGAAGCTGAACCATGAAGATAAAGCCTTGCGAAGTAGATCCAGTCCCAAACCAGGGTCGAGGCCGCAATATGCCACCAAGGCATTACGAGGCCACCACGGCATTGTACAATCCAACTCGTCGACGGAAAAAATATGCAAAGTGGTAGTCAATTTGAAGAGCATAAAACGCTGAATTTTTCTATACACTTTGCATGGTGATCATAGCATGGGAAGATGACGAAAGCATGGAAGAAATGTTAAAGATGGAATTTTGCCAAAGAGGATTAAATGAATTAAATTAAAGAGATTCACCTCTTTAATGAAGACAAGTCCAACTCCAACTTAACTTCCTATCCAAGGACTTTGCCCTACACCTTCTCTTATATAAAGGACCCTTCGGTTAAGAGAAGAGATGTCGAATATTGAGAGTTTGAAAGGCTTAGCATGTTCTAGTTCTTTAGGCTAGGGTTATTTTGTTTAGTAGTTGTGAGAAAACAATTGTATTTTGTTTAAGTTTTTAATGCAATAAAAGTTAGTGTTTGCTTATTCTTGGTTTTAATCATTCTTCCATTCTATTCGGGAGAAGGTTTGTGAGGTTATCTATTTGTTCAATATCGAGAGAGTTGAACTAACGAAACGAATAAGCACGGTTATCACCCCACGTTTTGTTAGCTAACTCGACTTAGGGATAGGTTAAGAGTTTCAGTGGCTAAGAGAAGCGTAAACATCGTTGGTGTTTGTCTTTGGTTCACGTCGGGAGGTATCATTAAGGTTCATTCATCAACCAGTGTTCTGAGCTTAGGAATAAGAAGGAACCATCAAAGGACGCTTTGTCGAACCTTAACAGCATCTGCCAATAGCAAAGAATTACGGCGGCAGAAACTTCAACCATTGCGGCCGCGGCAAAGACGTCACTATCGGGGCATCACTGTGTTCGTTGCATGCAAAGACGGAGACAAGTCAATTGGATTCCACATTACGACACAACTTAACTCGGCCTACTCTTCTCTCTTATTCGTCCTATCTATTTATCTTATATTTTTTAGTTAGATAAAACTCTTCCAATCAACTTATCTGTGTTTTTACTTTATTTGTTTTGTAGTGCGAGAAGATAGGACGAAAAGGCGAGTACCAATCCCTATGGAGACGATACTCAATATACTTATCACTTTATTATGTGCAACGAGTATACTTGCACAATTGTAGGGCACTATTTACACGCAACAACAGTTTGCTTTTAAGCCGCAATCATACCACATTCATATGGAACTCGTCTTCGCTCTAAAGCCATGGTTGTTGAAGATAGAATTGCCAATCTAAAGAATGATCGAGTGGAAACACAAAATTGATTTGATAGAATGGAGCAATCTATCAAAGACCATTTCGCTCAAACACAAGCAGAGATTATCAGTCAGCTGACTGCCCTATTAGGACCAAAAGAGTCTGTGAAAGCTAAAATGCCTGAAGGTGCTTCAAAAGACATGAATGATCAAGCTGAAACTACATATCACATCAGCATGCAGCCTGAAAAATCTCCTCTTGAGAAGAAAGTCCACATCAACTTGGCAGAGGAAATACCCAGTCACCCAGTGCATATTGAGGCAAATTTTGGAAATGGCGAAGAAGTCCCCGATCTGAATACTTTGAATGAGATAGAAAGGATTTGTCCAGAAATTGAAAGGAAGTACGATGAGAACTGCAAAGCCTTGGAAGACCGCTTGTTGGAGTTATAGAAAGCAAATGAGGTGGGGTCAAGTGCTCCTGAAATGAGTTTAGTGACTGATTTGGTACTACCTCCGAAATTTAAGGCCTTGGATTTTGAAAAGTATAGCGGGACTACTTGCCCAAAGGCCCACCTCACAATGTACTGTCGGCGCCAAAAACTTGATAGTGAAAGTATACACGTCGCAAGTAATAAAGTGATATGTATCAAGTATCGTCTCCACATGGATTGGTTTGGGCCACTTTGCTTAAGTTACTGTAATGTAGAAGAAATAAATTGATAGTGATAATTGGTGATGAATATCAAATAAAATAAACTAAGTAAAATAAATGAAGAATGTAATCGAATAAGAGAGTAGGTCGGGTTATAGTGAGTCGTGGTGTGATGGTTGTTTGGATCGTCATGATAATTGGTTGCTGAAGTAACTCAATTGTCTTAACAACTAGGACCAGTCAAATTGCATGGGTAATTGTAATTGCCGCGACAACTGGAAATGGAGCGATTGCCTTGGCAACTGGGCGAATTCCTTCAAAGCTCGACGAAGCGTTCTTCAATGGCTTCTTGTTATCCCTAACTCAAAACACTAGTTAATTGTGCATGCCTTGGTGATACATCCATGTGTTAACCATGAGTGAACAACAACCGATCTTACGCTCCTCTTAGCTATTGAAATCCGCAACTTATTCCTAAGTTGGATTAGTCTTCACCAACGATCGTTTAAATGAAGACCATGCTCATTCTTTTCTTGAATCTAACTCTCATGATATTAGATAAATGGATGAATTCTCGAGATCCTCTCCCAATTCACTCGAAATCAAAATAAGAACCAAGAATGAACAAATTTTGAAATCAAATTGCAACTCAAAAACCTAAACAATCTAATCGTTTATCAAAACCACAAACCCAAATAACCCAAGCCAATTTACATCAATTCATGGCTGGGTTCGAAAGATATACAAAGAATAATCCCCAAACATGAATCACATAAACTAAAAATAAAGAAGATGAAGCCTTGCGATCTCTCTCTCGTCTGATTACCCTCTCCCCCCTTCCAATTGCAGGTTTGATCTATATTTAAGGAGATGATCGATCGGTTGTTTGCTGATAGGAGAAGTTGAATTGCGTTGGAGTTAGATTTGCATTGGAGTTGGATTGCGTTGGAATTCCATGGAGATTAGTTTCTCATCCGATCAAACTCTTGAATTTCTTGTGGGTAATACTTGTTGATTAGGATAGGATTGGTATTGATTAAATTGGATAAAAGATAATTAATATCTTCCATCTTAATCTCCAAGAACTCATCAATAATTGGAGTCTTTATCTCCATCAAATTCCTCTTGTAAATCTGGATTTTGGGGGCTTATCCATTGAATTTCGAGTTTATCCAAAAAAATGGCAGATTTTTCCCGACTTGCCTCAGCAATTAGCATCTGCCTCAGCAATCCTGACCTGCACAAATTAAAGCACCAAAGCAACGAATTTTCCACGAAAAACAACCATACAACGATACCGAGCTTAATAACAGAGGAAACTAGAAAATTATGCATGAATGCCTAATAATGCAAATAAAATGTGCTTAAGTTTAACAATAATTATAAAAAAAGGTGGAAAATATAGTACTTTTACACACTTAACAACGAGCAGGGGCAGAGCCAGGAAATTTAGTTTGAGGTGTCAAATTTTAAAAATTTTATGAATGAATTTTTTAGGTAAGTAATAACTGAATCGACTCGCGTCGTACACTTGACTTTGGTGGGTGAATCTCTCAGTAGAAATTTTCTGCATACACAAAATCTCGAACTCGGAACCCGCTTAGTGATGCCAATCTACTTAACACTTGAACTAACTACCTTTCTTTCAGTAGTGTCCTTGGATTTTCAAATTTTCCTTTAAAATAAAGTCATAGTAACAATTTTCATAATCCCATCATCAGAAGTCTTTTTGCAGTACTCTAAGAAGAGTCAAACTGGAGAACATGTTCTTCTAGGTTGAGTACCGACACTTCACTTCACTTTGGTGCTTAACGTTTCATTCCGTAACTTAAATCAGGTTTTTTTCGTTAATGACCGTTAAATTTTTTTCGTTATCCAATTATAACATGACACATGATATATTTTATTTATTTATTTAATTTTTGAATTTCTTTAAAAATATGAAATTCTTAACCCAAAATTTTAATTTCTTTCAATCAAACCCTCAAATCACATCTCCCTCACCATCTGGCATCCCCACACATCGGTGGTTCATCATTCACCACCCAAACATCGGATACCTCACCGTTCACATCTCCACCCTCTAACCATCGATTAAAAGCTCGACCGGTCTCTTTTTTATTCATTTTTAGATGTTCATCGACGGAACAATCGATGGTTCATTCGTCGTTATTCGACGACGAGATGATGGGGCTTTCGGTCGTGGGGGCCGACGAAGGCAAGGGTGGCCGGTGGTGGGAGGGGGTAAATTTAGGGGTTAGAGTTTGGGGTTTTAAAGAAATTAAAAATTTTGGGTTTTTTTTTATAAAATTAAAGATTTTCTAATTTTTTAAATAAAAAATTAAAAAATACCAAAATATGCCACATGTCATGTTTTTATTGGATAATGGAAAATTTTTAACTTCCGTCACAAAAAAACCTGATTTGAGTTACGAAATGAAACATTAGACACTAAACTAGAAAAAAGTTATAGATTGTGCACCTTTTTAACTATTAAGCTTACATTTGTAAATGAGATGAGACAGATCGCGAGCTACTCGAGCTCGACTCGTTCAAAACTCGGTCAACACTCGACTCGAGCTTGAACTTGGCTCGAGTTCTTAACGAGCCGAGTCGAGCTACTCAATACCTGACTCGAAAAGCTCACAAGCTACTCGAAAATATAATATATCAAGTTTTTTAATTTTTTAAATTTAAAATCTGAATTCCTAAACCTAAAATCCTAAAATATAAACTCTAAACATAAGTCCTAAACCCTAAAATCTAAATTTTAAATTCTAAATCCATCAACCTAAACCTATAAACTATAAACTAACACCCTAAACTTGCGTATCAAATTTTTTTCCTAATAGGAGTTTAAATGGAAGAAATAGATCGTGAGCTACTCGAGTCCAACTCGGTCAAAGCTCGATCAACACTCGACTTAAGCTCGGACTCGATTCGAGTTCTTAACGAGCCGAACCCAAATTATTCAGGCTCGTTAAAAACTACTCAAGCTCAAACTCGACTCAAAATTTTAACGAGCTGAGTCGAGCTTAGCACTACTCGAGCTCCACTCGGATCCTTTACACTCCTACTTAAGCTAATAAAAAACCCTTGTTTGTTGGCCACCCAATATAAACCCCTCTCTTCTCCGCCGCCCTCTCTTACTTCAACTCTGTATCGTAGGGTTTCTCCCGAATCAACTCAGCTCCAATGGTAAACGACACTCTTCTTTTCTTCTCCTTTGTATTATTTTTCTGCCCACGATCTGCTCGAATATATTCGTCAATGAAATGGGTTTGGTTATTTGCAGGGAAAGGGAACCGGGAGTTTTGGTAAAAGAAGGAACAAGACCCATACTCTCTGTGTCAGATGTGGCCGCCGCAGCTTCCACCTCCAGAAGAGCCGCTGTTCCGCCTGTGCTTTCCCCGCTGCCCGTAAGAGGACTTGTATGTTTCCTGCTTCCCTTCCTCTCTTTCAACTCTAAAGCTTCAATTTTTTGTTTATGTTTTTTATTGGTTCAATCTCATGTCCCATTTGGGTTTCTTTTTGTTTAGTTGATTGATTTTCTGTGTTTGTAGTTTTCCTTTGAATTTGTTTGTTCTGATTAATGTTCATTTGCCTGTAAATAATGAAAAAAGAGGGGTCTTCTTTGGATTTTTGTTTGTTTGTAAAAGTCTGAACTTGTATACTTGCAAGAATGTGAATGTATTTCTTCCTGAAATATTAACTTGCATATTAATACTTGTAGTTACCCGTCATGAGTTTCGTATATTTTTAGTTTGATGTTTCGAATAAATATTTTTACATTGGCGATTATGTGAATTGTGAATGGCAATGGGGTATTGTTATGAATAGGGTATGCTGGTCTGATTCCTCATTCTTCTTGAAGTATCCATGTATTATCTGTTAATTGTTAAACCCAGGGGTATTTTTTCTTTAATCTTGCGATTCAGATAACTGGAGTGTGAAGGCAATCCGAAGAAAGACAACCGGAACCGGTAGGATGAGGTATCTCCGCCACGTTCCTCGCAGGTTCAAGACCGGTTTCAGAGAAGGTAGGGAAATGCTAATTTCCTTAAGCTCATTGCTTTCTATTTTAGTTTCTTTGTGTATGAAGTATGAACATTTTCTGTTCCTTGTAAAAACAAAATTGATTCCCCCGCCGCGCTCAAATCGTTTGTATTTTTGATTCTGGGATACATGGTGATCTATAGGTACTGAAGCAGCACCAAGGAAGAAGGTTGCAGCAGCTTCTGCTTAAAAGGTGATTGGTATTTGGGTTTTGTTGCATCTTTGTGCGGACAAGTTTTATGGAAAACATTTAGTCTCGAGGAGTGGCATTATTTTTCATTGGATGCTTTAATGTATTTTTTTCTTCTAGTTTCTGGTTTTATTTTTCGATTTTGAACAATTATTTATGGAGCTAATGTTTGACCCTTAATTTCTTCATTCTCTCTCTATATTTACATATCAAGTTAATCGATGTTCTTGTTTCGATGAAGATGCTCTTAATCTTTTCTCAACAAATATTTAGTAAAATTATATTTTCAATTGTTAGGTTTATTATAAAAATAATTGTATTTAAAATATAGTTTATATAAATTATCGAAAGTGCAAATACTGTTATTAGTAGAACAGTTAGGGTTAGATGTTCGATAGAGTCGAGTCAAAATATTTTTACGTTATTGAGTTTATAAGTTTTATTTTAGGATTCAAACTTTATTTGAAATATTTTGAGTTTCGAGTTTTTGTACATATTTGATTATAATTATTTATAATGTTATAATATATATTGATTCTAATTTATATGACTTTTTATATTTATATATGATATACATATATATTTATATTTAAATTTTTTTTAATTGAGTTTATGAAATTACAAGTCGAGTAAAAAATAAGGTGAAATTTTTGTGTCGAGTTGATTCAAATAATTTAATTTTTTTAGTGAGTCAGAATTTTATACGAAGATTTTCAAAACGAAAATTGAATTCCTTCCAGGAGTCTTCCTTTTCCACTGTGCAGCTTAATTACTAATTTAAGATTGACCGGTCATATAAAAAATTAGGATAACATACATCGTAGTTCTTGACCTTTTAGGGTACTTTTTAATATGTTCATTAAACTTTTAAATTTTTTATTACTATTATTGTTGTTAAAACAAACAAACAAATACGACACATTATTTTTTTCTTTATTCTTTCTCGTGTCTTTTTCCTCCATAATTGGTTGTTCTTCATTGAACTCTTTATTTCTTTCTTTGTAAACATCTATTTTCTTCCACTCTACATTACATATTTCATGGTTTGAAACTTGAATTTTCACTGCCTGTAATTTTATAACATCTCTTGTATTAAAATGTAATCTCCAACATGTGAAATATATAATAAAAATATAAAAAGATGATATAGGTGACGGCACAAGAGGAAGCATAAAGAGTAGACGAAATAGATGTTTGAAGAAAAAGAATACGAATTAAAAGTTGAGTGATTATAATAAAATTTTTAAAAGTTCGTTGACTATATTAAAAGCATTCTAAAAGTTTAGGAATTGCTAATATAATTTATTCAAAAATTATTTAAAATTAAATTGTGAAATCTATCATTATATTTTAATAAAATATTTAGTGATTAAACGTGTAATGTAAAATTTCCAGATTTTAATTGATGTTATCATTAGCTAAGGGTTATCTGCACGAATGCCATTGTACTTTGTCAAATTTATTGATGTGGTGTTTTTATTTTTTAATTGTTCAACATCTCTTATAATTTGCTTCCATGTTTTACAGTCAAAAGGCATGAAAATAATTATACCATTTTTTTCAAAGAAACAAAAGGAAAAAACAGAGCTTAAATTCGTTAGTAGGTGTAACACCCCTAATTCAATAAAATAATAATAATAATAATAATAATAATAATAATAAAATAGATAAAGATAAAAATAAGGATATTGCTACCATGGGGTGTGAACCCCTAATCTTGAGTATGTAAATTTCGAGATTTATCGGGTCGTACTGTATTGTGAAGAGAGTTAGACCAGTTGCCTATTAGCTTGAGTTGCCTCCCCACCTTAGCTGTATTCATGATATTTTTCATGTGTTCATGTTGAGGCAATACTACCATCCGTATTTAGTGGAGTGATTGTAGCCCCGTAGCTGTTCAACACAAGTAAATTTCGAGGATGAAATTTCTTTAAAGGGGAGAGTTGTAACACCCCTAATTTAATAAGTTAAAAAAGAAAGAAATAATAATAAATAAACTGGGTAAAGATAAAAAATGAGAATATTGCTACCATTGGGCATTGAACCACTAACAGTAAACCAAAAACCTTAATCATCTATGCTAAGCCATCCTTGGGGATTTAGTTCCACCAAATTTCCTTTAAGTTATGCTTTAAAATGTCTAGCCCAAATCTTAAATAAGAGTCTGACTCCTCACCTACTGTTTTTAATGCCGTTTAGAATCTAAAAAAATATCAGATCTTTCTAGATTACCTCGAGCACTCACCCACTACCCACGCCGGTCACCCGCTGATCTCCTTCACCGTAGCGTGGTCATCAACGCCACCACCGGCAAGTTCGCCGTCGCACCTTGAACCCAACCCAGTCAACCACTCGCGGTGATCAGTCGTCGTTTGCCGTGGAGGTTAAGTTGAACGTTCGTCGTAATCTCAAAACCCATCTCGTTTGGTTTTCCGACGACTCCTCTACCGTCTGCGTCTATGTATCACACGACAGGCGTCTTCGTGTTCGCCTTCGTCCTACGAGTAAGGCCCGACCCTCTACTCGCCTGGATTATCTGCCGTCTGCCGTGGAGAACGCGGTGAAGCTTTTTCGATCATTCTTTTTGCCGTGGAGAACGCGGTGATTTTGTGGTTGTTTTATTGCTATTCCTGAAGCATTTTCCTACCGTTTAGGCCGTGCATGGCCATCACACACTATCAGAGTACGATTTTAGGCCGCCACAATGTCACTCCTGATGGTTGAACCGGCATGACCGGTGATGGACCCGATCTTCACCAGATCGAATCAGTTTAGTGAAACCGACCAGTGTTCGAACTGATCCGAACTTGTCTGATCGATCAGAGTCTGACCCGACCCGAACCCGTCTAACCCGACCCATATGACCAAGTCAACTCGCCCGTTATGATCAAGGACCTATCACCGTTGTAGAGCGTAGCGAAACAAGTGCCTAATAGACCTTTCTGAACAGCTTTTTGAGGTGTGTTCCGTGTGTGTGCTATATCATTGTTTTAAATAAACTATTGAAATGATTTTTTGAATATATTATGGAAAATTCCATAGTTTGAACATTATTACTTTTCTATTTCGAAAGCATATCTACCTTATCTGTTTGAAAGTGTGCTCTATGTCTGATTTGAGATTTAGATATCTGATTTCTGTATTACTGAAATAAATACATGTCTGCACCTAATGTCTGATGATAATACTTTTTGTTATAAACTTTTTTTACTTGAGGTATACTTTTGGGGTATGATTTGAAGTCTATGTAGGTACAACCCTGATCTAGCTGGTAAATCCTTCTATTAAGCTCCTACGCCCAATGGGCCTAGGGTAAGTCTTTCTGGACCTAAGACACCCCTTAGGTATGCTTCTATGCCCACGAGCCTAGGGTAAGTCTTTCAGGATCCAGTTTTTGGGGAACTGCATATCGATTTTCAGTTGGAGGGTAGCTAGGTTTTAAATGAAAACTTTGGTTGACCTTATAACATGACTTACTGAAATGATTTATGAATATCTAAAATATTTAAATATTTTATCTGCACTAATTGGAATACATTAAGCTCCCTAGCTCACACTCCTAAACTTTTCTCCTTTCAGATACTTTTGGATAGGCTTCCCGGACTTGAAACTTGGATGATCGACACATTCAGTATATCTCTTTTGTTGTAATGTTTCTATCTTCCAGATTGTCTTTATTATGGTGACATGAGCCTATATTTTGATATAATATACTTTACTATAATGCCGATGTGGCATATTTTGTAACCAAATTCTGATATGGCTTTAGATTGAATATCTTGTAATATATTTATAGTTTATAATTATTATCTATTTTGAGAATTTACTTTGTAAATATTTTCACCAGAAGTTTTTTGTATGGAATGTGACCTCCATGAATTAGACTTAATGCATTGGACGGTATATGAGGTTACAGTTAGATGGTATCAGAACCTTTGGTTTTATAAACCTCAGACTGTGAATGAGTTCTAAATAAAACGTTTTAGAAATGTTTTCAAAAAGGCCATGTCAGCAAGTTTTATATGCCTAAATGTGTGCGGTACTCTAGTGCGAGTTCTGACCCTAGGGTTTTACCTTTGTGTAGAGAGCTTGAGATTATCTTTTATGAGCACCAGAAGGGGTCATCGATCTGCCCGTGGGCGAGGTCGAGCCGCCAAATTCTCCGACTCGATTGATGATATGGCTAGCGATCCTCCGGCCCTTGTAGATCCCCCAACTCCTATAGATTCTCCTGCCCCTAGAGGTCCTACAGCTTCAATAGATCCACCGTGTAACACTCCAATTTCGGGCTTGGAAGTTTAGGGTCTGAACCGGACCAGTCTAATTTTCGGTTTGAATATAAAAGGTGGTTTTAGGGAAAGCCTAGTTCGGGATGCATTAAAAATATGGGAAAATATCTAAAAAAATCCTCTTTTAATATATATAAGAGAGTGGTGAAATCAATTTTACAAAATAAGGCTTGGAAATATGACATTTCGAATTAGTGACTAAAATGTAAATTTTGAAAAGTTTGTGACTGTTTTGAAAGGATTGAAACTTTGAATCTTTAAGGAGCTAATTTACCCAAGGAAGGATTTCTCCAGATTTTTCTTGATTTTAATGACTCATTTAATGTTTAATTAATAAAAAGAAAAGAGGGAAAAACCATATTTTAGTTTCATAACTAACTTTTGCTAAAATTTTCCCATTTCATTTTCTCTCAAATTTCCCTCAGCCAAACACATTTCTACAGCAGCTTTTCTTTTGATTTTCACACCAAATGATGAGATTTCAATCCTCAAATGATCCCTAATCATTTTTACATCAAATCCTCTTCATTTGCATATTGAATTTTCAAGGATTTTGGCTCTAAACAAGGAGAAATCCACATTTAGAGGTATGAACGTTCTTCTCCTCTAAATACCCAGTTCTTTACTGAAATTCCCAAGTTCTCAATCCTTAAATTAAGTTTTATTAAATGTTTTAATGTTGTGACCTTGATATTGGCTTAAAACTTGAGATTTTGATTAAATCTTGAAGAATTTCGTGGTGATTGTTTGGGCTCTGTTTTGAGATGCCTTTTTAATGTATTTTGGATGTTTAATGATGTGTAATTGAGGTTTAATCAATGCAATCCTGAATAGGTTGATTTTCCTAAGTTTTTACTTGTGAAAATGGCGGTTTTTGGGGTGATTTTGGTGTTCTGTTATAGCTGGAGGTATAAGGACGTGATTAGGTCCTTTTTGGATGTTAATTGATGTCTAAGAATGTTTAGAAGTGATGGATCTTGGCTGGGTAATGTTGTGGAAGTGTTTGGATGTGATTTCGATTGTGTTTGGTATCCGAAATGTGAGTTTTGGTGAGAGCAGCGAGTTTAGGTGTAATGGCTGAAGATTTTAATGCATGATGATGCAATAATCCTGTGCTTTGATGTGTTTAAAACAGGGGAGACATCTTCAGATCCTTGTGGTGTTGATCCAGAGGCTTGAACGACGTTTCGGCAAGCTTGCGAAACGAAATTGGTGAGTGAAGTTTGGTTTTCAGCTTTGAAACCAATGTTTGAAGGTTTTGGGAGCTTAGTTTAAGTCTAAGCAACTTAACTAAGCTCAAGAGTAAGTTTTCGGAGAAACTCTCTCTTTGATGAACCATGAGATGGTTGGATGCAATGTGTTTATTTTTTGTATGTTTAAATTCTCTTTTGAAAGCATATTTTAGCATGTTTAATGCTGTTTTTGAAAGCCATGTGTTGAAGGATGCTCAAGGTAAAAGATCCTTGGTTTGACATTGATAAATGTGGTTTTGATGCATAGTGATGCATGATGGTTTAATGGCTTTGTTTAATGCTTTAAAATAGTGGATTGATGATGGTAAATGATGTATATTGGCAAGTGATGTGTTGGTTTAAAAGTACTTGAATCGGATATAGTTAGCCGGCTATAGGATTGGGTGCACCGTGAATAAAGTCGCCTTGAATCGCGTAGAGGGCTGTATCGAGAGACCCCTCTACCTATTCCCTCGGCACAAGTTTATCTTTAGTTTTTTATGGTGATTTTTTTTTGAAAACGATTATGGTTGTGTTGGTTAATCCCCTCACCATGAACTAATTTTCATAGTTGGTGGGGGATGTGTTGGATTGAATATTGGGTTTATGCCTTAGTTCCTTTATAGTAATTCTGATTTTGGCAAAGTTTTTCTATTTGACATACTCTAATTTTTCCTAAACATTCTGCCAAGGGAGAGCTGGCATAGTACGCCTATTGCCTCCCAATATCTTAACAGATTAAGTTGTTGAATACTTGAGATAGAAGCTTCAAGAGAAGTTGTTCAAGTAGATGAACTTACTTCGGAAGTGAAATCTACCCCCTCGGAGTATAGATTGGTTTTAATCAAATTGGTTTGAGAAAAACATACACTATAGAGATATAAGGGTTTTTAATTGGCCAATTTAGGGAAATGACCATTGAGAGAGGCTTTGTTAATGTTGAATCTGCTCGGCAAACAATGCCAAGGCTGGCATGAGTCATGTCGAATCCAGGCATTCCCTTCCATCAGTCATCACTCATTTAGAAACACCTTCCGTGCCAACATTTTACTTCAATTTTATTTTCTTTTCTTTAGTTTCAAAACAACCTTCAAAACAAACACCTTTTCTTTCAAAGCAAGTAAACCATCAAAGCAATCGAATTCCAAGACAATCTCTGTGGGATCGATAACTCAGCTCACCAAGCTGTATTACTTGCAGACCGTGTATACTTACACACAAAAGACTCTTGGCATACAATTGCCCTTTATCTATAAATTGCCCCTTTTACCAGCATTATTTTACACATCTTCCAAAGAGTCTACAAGTTTTTGGTGTTGTTACTGGGGACTACAATGAAGTTTATTGTTTTGATTTTTAATTGTCTTTGTTTTTTATTATTTCCTTTTTATTTTTCTAACATTATTTTTAGTTTTTTTTAGTATTTTTTAGGAACATGGAGGATCCGAGAATGAGCATTAGAGACTATATTAGAGCTTACGACCGATGACATTATCAGCAAAATTTTCCATGGTACGATCAAAGAACTGACATTTTTGGTTATGGTAATGGCATTGCTGCCGCAACACATATGCCATGGAAAAATAGTCTTCAACATCAGCCGAGATACTCGTACGATGATCAAATAGACTTCTATGATTATTACAACTTTGCTGATACAACGCACATGTCTTGGAAAGAGAACTTACACTTTAGGAAGATGGATGCTCAATGTCAAGAGATTCACACAAAGTTGATTTTGAACATCCTGAACAGCGTGCCAAGTGATACAGAGGATGCTTGGCAAAAAGGGAAAGAACAATGCCAAGTTGTTGCTCCCTAGAGTGGCAAACTAGCCGAGAAAGAAACACCACTATCTGATGTCGGACCGCTATATGATGCTGGACAACAGTCAGATGCCAACACCACCGCGACAAAACCAGCGGAGCCACCATTTGCCAACCCTACGTTGGTAAGACAAGAAGGTATTAATGCTGACATTTTTAACGCTCTTAAATGTATAGTTGAAATTGAATGCCATGTAGTTGGGGCAGTGGAATCCATTTTGGATGAGAACCTGACATTGAATTGCCAAGGAATGAAAGCTGATGCCATCAATCAAAAGTGCGATGGAAAAACAATTGAACGAAAGAGAATATCAATTTTGGTCGGAGCTGATGTCATGAAGCGAGGTGTACTCAAATGGCTTGTTGCTGGAAGTAAAAGTGGATGTCAAATGACTGGGAATTAAGAGCTGAAGCAGGAAAATTTTGCCGTGACAAAAATGCCAAAGATGTTGCGGCCCAAAACTAAAGATTTCATGAAGATGCTGGAACAAGATGAGGATGACTATGCCTCAACAACAAAGAGATTCTTTGGTTTTCTAAAGTGGTTGTTCAAAGTCACCATGGGAAAATGTCCTCTTTCATTGTGCCATCACGAGTTTGGCATACTCAAAGAAAACAATTCTTTGGCTTTCTACGTTGGTTATTCAAACAGAAGAATGCCAAAAAGGTTATCCTCTTGGCAGAGGTACCGTAACATCGCCAACATGTTTGAATCTTTGTAAATATTAAGTTAGTTGTTTTTTCTTTGTTTTTAGGTTTCAGGATTTTCATTAGTTTTTATTTCTTTTAATTTTAATTTTTATTCCTTTGATGTGTTGAAAGGTTTGCTTTGAGTATGTGCAGATTGAGTACGCCAGGTATAATGCCAAGGTAGGGACCGTGCATGAAATGATTACATATAAGAAGATTCAGGCGTGTGTAGATTTCTGTGCCAGACACCGTGCCAAGGCAACAAATTGGCATGAGGACTTGGAAGAATAAGAGAATCTAGTGTGCCAGGAGCAATGCCAGCGTAGAGGCTTGGCATGCAACGAATTGGAATTTTGGAAGAAGAATTTACCCTAGCTTGATTAAATTCAGCCAATTGAAGAGAGAGATTATTTTTCTTTGAATTTTAACCCTAGTTGTCCAATATTTAAGTTGAATTTAAATTCAATTTAAATATCTTAACCCTATATCAATTTAACCTTATCCTATCACTTACAACCTTATCATATAACCCTTATCACTTTAACCCTATCCTAATAACTTACACCCTTATCACTCTAACCATACCCTATCACTTACAACCTTATCACATCACTCTTATCACTTAACCCCTTATCAAATCAAATCTTTTTATTTTCCATCCTTAACACCAATTAATTCGGCTACTTTAATTAAACCCTATTAACACTTAACTCTTTACTTTTTATCTACCCTAGTCGTTCAAAGAAACAAAATCTCTTTCAATTCTCCTTTTTATCAAGCAAGAAACCAAGATCCATATTTTCCCTTCTTCTTCCTTTCTCCAAATCATCCAAAACTTCATTCTGATTTTACGGCCTCTTCAACCCCACCATTCAAGATCTTTTTCAATGAGGAGATCTGAAAAAAAGCATGAAGAAATTTTTTTCATCAAGGCCTTTTTGCCTTGAGAAGCGTTTTGACTTCAAGAGTGAGATAACTGTGGGATTTCCTCCTGGGTTCATGGCGATTGTGAACCAGCACAAAGTGTGAAGTTTTCTGCCATCAGAAGGGCCAGGTGTAAGCCAACATTAAGATGAGCACTCCGACTATGTTGCATCTATGGCCGTTGCCAAACGCAAGAAACTGTTGGAAGAATTGTGTGAGCCTCGCACAGATTGAATAGTCTCATCGATGGGCCACCAGACGGTGAAGATGTTGGTGTTGAAGCCACCAATGCGAGGCTGGAACCATTTTATCAAGGCAAATCTGTTGCCTACAACTCACAACGAGACCGTCTCGGAACACTAGCTGATTTTGCTACATTCCATTATCAAAGGACGCAAGATGAACGTTGGCAAAATCCTTACCGATGAGGCTTATAAATGTGCTGAGAAGGGTAAGGGTAGTTTGTTTTTCCCCTTTTTAATTTCTAATATTTGTTTGCGCCATTAAGTGCCTACGGCGAATGAGGATATCAACCAAACAATCAAGGGAGGAACCATCATTGCCATTATTTGGAAAAATCTCATGGCTTTTGAGCTAAAGGAAAGACAAAAACCACTACGGCAAAGCTAAAGCCAAAGAAAGACCCAAGTAGTGTGACAGAGACTATGCCAACCAGTTCAATGGCAATGTTGTATCAAGTTTACCATCGCCAGAAGATTATTCTCCAAAAGTTAGAGATGGTCAAGGAGCTTAATTCTAAATGAGGCACTACACAAAGGAAAGGGATGCTAAATATCAGGGAGGTGCTTGTCAAACTATCCCCTGAAGATATGCTATCATTTCCAGTTTTTCCTGCCGAGCCCTCTTCCAATGACGATGCCATTCCAGCCAGTCTGATCGTGCCAACTAGTCCAGCCAGTTATGAGTCCAATGCCACAGTTCCTATGTCCCCGATGTAAGTTGAATATACCAGCACTAGTTCCTCATCTAAATCAGAGGAAGTCCTAGTCAAAACATCCAAAACTAAGCCAATTACACCGCCAATCGACCTTGCCAAGAAGAAGAAGGACATTGGAGCCTCCACTGCTATTGCGTGTAAATAGTGCTTCGCAATTGTGCAAGTATACACGAAGCAAGTAATATAGGGATAATTATATGAGTATCGTCTCCACAGGGATTGGTACTCAACCTTCGGTTCTACTTCCTCACACTGCAAGATAAATAAAGTAAAAACACAAATTAATTGGGTGATTTGATATAATCTAAAAATAACTAAACTAAGAAAATCCAGTAAATAAAATAAAGAAATAATCAAGATGACAAAAATGGGCCGGATTAGAGTGTGTCGTTGTGTGGAATCCTCTTGACTTTGTTTCTGTTCTTGAATGCGGTAATGCACTACTACCATGGCAATAACCTAAATCCCTACCGCAGCTGCAATGGCCGAAGTCCTGCCGCGGCAATCCCTTGCTCGTGGGCAGATACAGTTAAGGCTTGGCAAATTGTCCTTGGGTGGTTCCGCCTTATCCCTAAGCACAGAGCGCTGGTTGATGAATGAACTCTGATGATACCTCCCGACGTGAATCAAAGGGCAAACACCAACCGTTCATACACTTCTTTTAGCCGCTGAAACACTAACCTATCCCTAGGTCGAGTTAGTTAACACCACGTGGGGCGAAAATCGTACTTATTCCTTTCGTGAGCTCGACTCTCCCGATATTGAACAAATGGATGATCTCACAAACCCTCTCCTGAGTAGAATGCGGAAATAATTAAAGCCAAAATAAGCAAACCTTAACTTTTATTGCATTAAGAACAAACTAAGTACAAAGAGTTTTCACACAACTACTAAACAAACTAATCCTAACCCTAAGAAATTTAGTACATAATGACGCCAATCCTAAGCTTAATCTCTCTCTCTCTCTCTCTCTCTCTCTCTCTCTCTCTCTCTCTAATCCGATGTCTCTTCTTTTCTCCATGGCGGCAAGCCTTTATATAGGTGAAGGTGTAGGCACAAATATTTCTTAGAGAGGAAGTTAAGTTGGACTTGGACTAGACTTTATTAAAGAAATAAATCCCTTTAATTTATTACAATATACACTTTTGTCTAAGAGTCCAACTTTATACTTCTTTCCATGTTTTCCTCCTCTTCTCGAGCTCTAGTTGCCACACAGAGTGTGTAAAAAATCCAACTTTAAAAGCTCTACAAGTCGACTACCACTTTGCTCATTTTTCCTTATGGCGAAATGCTACCACGGCCTAGCTTTTGCTGCCTTGGCATCGGTCTGCTCTGCTCATCAAGGCTTTCTCAGCTTCCCTCAGTAGAAGCTGTCATATGGCTTGGCTTGATCAGGGTCTGTTGTCTACTACTTCGGCCTCATCTTTCCTCTTGCTTTCTATGATGTGGCGGCATTTTCCTGCTCTAGTAGTGCAAATCTGCAAGAATACCAATCATGCATTAAATAGTACATTTTTCATAGAATAAGAAGACTAATAAGATCAAAGGTATAAATGATTAAATCTATGCATGAAAGGCCATAATGCAGCTCAAATGGGTGAAGGTTGAGTGATAATTGCCATGATAAGGGGTCAAAATATAGGACTTTTGGGCACTTATCACACCCCAAACATAAACTATTGCTTGTCCTCAAGCAATGCAAACCATAAATTGCCAAACCTTAGTTACCGTCTTCGTGGTCTTACTTTTCTTTCTCTCTCCAAACCATGGAAAAACTACTTCGGCTCTTAAGTTTTTGGATGCCCTAGTAATTCCCTGGAATCAAACTATAAGATTTGTGAGTGTGTGCATGTATTGTGAACAAGATGATTACAATGATTCTATGTAACTTGGGTAATTTTTAAGCAACCTAACCAACTAGAGCCAGTTTCAGGCACCTCTAGTGATTAGCCTAGAGCCGGTTTCGGGCACCTCTAGGGCTTTCTTAAGCTAGAGCTAGTGGTGGGCACCTCTAACTTTTACCCAATTTTCTTTCTAAGCTAGTCTATGTCCTAAGTGTACTAGAATTCCTTAAATCATGCAAGTCACAAAGGTTTTTAAGTTTTAATCTCATAGTGTGATCCTAAGTTATCTTCCTTTAAGCATCCTAAAAATAAAAGCTCTAAACAGTTCTAAACAATAGTAAGAAGAGAGAGTTCTATTGCCAATAAAGAAGATTTAATTAAAACTAAACTAAGGCAACTGATAGAGAGTACTGCCGCAACATAAGCAAAAGTCAGTTAAGGCAGATGCAATAATAAAAAAATTAACAAGTAAAAGCACAAAATCTGCATGGCAATTATATTATACTACCGCGGCATGGCAGTGCCTCGACCTCTAAACCTACACCCCCAAACTGGAACCAAACATTATCCTCAATGCTTACATTTCATACATAAGGTAGAAAAAATTAAATCACAAAATAAGAGGGCATAAACAGATAAGCATAAAAAAATTTGAAGAGGAATTTAAATGGATTTAGAGGTGGCAGAATCATCCTCCTCTTCACTGTTGGACTCCAACACTAGCCTCTTCATTGGCTTAGAAGCTGCTCGCTGGATTCGTTTGGATTCTCGGGGTGGCTGGACGTGTGATGGTGGGGTGGGCTTTGCTTCTGGGGCATCCACCTCTTCAAGGGAATCAAGGTCGACGTTGTCCATGTTCAGTCCCTTGCGGTTGATCAAGTCAAACACCCAGCTAACAAAGTGGTTACTATCTGAGGTGGTGTGTGGTATGGATCCGACCAGTGTGTCTAAGCCAGCCTTACACTTGCCCTTCTTTGCCGCGACAGAAAGTGTATCGGAGGCTGCGGCGGGCTGGGACTGGTGGTGCCTGGTAGTAGCGGCGACAGGGGTCTCTTGGGTTCTGTGCTGGGCTGCGACGACGATAGAGAAGACGTCGGCAGGGAAGATGGGGAATTGGACGTTGGGTCAGGGAACCTCCTTTTGATCCACTGAATTATTGCAGTGTGGAAGTCCCTGATATGTGCCATAAACAGTTGATGGCGTTTGTACATTGCCTCCAGCTTGTTCAAAATCTGCTAGAGGTCTGTGGCGAAAGAGGCTTGTGGTTGAGGTGTCACCGGAACAGATGTCGAGGCTGCTACCCCAACAATACTCTGCATCGGTGTGGCCAACGTAATGTAATGAACTCTTCTCTACCTAGGGATAATAATTACTTAGGGCTTCGTGGTTTGCTTCGTGGTTTTCTATTTGACATACTCTAATTTTTCCTAAACACTCTGCCAAGCGAGAGCTGGCATAGTACGCCTATTGCCTCCCAATATCTTAACATACTTGGGTTGGTGATGATTAATTTGTTGAATACTATGTCCTCCAAGGATTTGAAGCGATTGTCGATAGTGGAAAAAGAGAAACTCATGGTTGTATCCAAAGATGATATATTAGTGCCCAAAGAAGTAAATTGCTTATTGAGATAAGCCATTAGAGCATCCATAGAAGGTTGGGCCACTGGAGCTTGAGGAGCCATCAGATCGGGTTCAACTCCTTGAGGAGGATCTGTGAGATGAACCCATTCTCCATCAACGTAATGGAATTTAGCACGAGAGAGAGAGAGAGAGAGAGCGCTCGTCAATAGGATCCCTAAGGGGCTCGACATAGTCTTGGGAACAATTTATTTCTAACTTGGGAAATAAAAAGCTCAAAGTGGTGCCATATGTAAAGGATGAGACAAGGGTGGTGTGGTGATGTTGCACGAGGTAGAAAATTTCTGTAAACATAATTTGAGCTAGATTCGAGCGTTTACCCTCACAAAAGCATCAGATCCAAAAATCATCAACTTGTCGGATCGTTGAGAACTTCCCACCAGATGGACGAAACCACCAAGTGATCATGAGGTGAAGGATGTGATCATGTGCATCGAGGACGATTACAGAGCCACCAAGAACATGTCCTAAAGAGTTTTCATCATCTATCTCAATAATCTCAAACCCCAAAACATTTGTTAAAACAGTTTGATCAATTTGAAATTTCTTTCCCACGAGATAGGATTCAATGGCTATAACCTCAATTCTTTCGGGATTGTAGATACACCAGACTTTGACATAAAATATAAGGACAAGGTTGCGGTATAAAAATCCGAGTATACTAAAAAATTGCATGAATTTCCATTGTTGTTATAAACCAAGATATTTGAATTAAAAAAGTTAGGATGATAAAAAAGGAATATATGTAATATGCTCACGACATATTTTATAATTTTGGTATTGTTTAAAGTGAGCTGTACCGGCAGGATTTGTACAACTCTTTCGAAGGATAAGGGTGAGGTTTGGTCTCATACCATCATTTTCGGAAGATTCTCCAGCCTCACTAATTCTTCGTCTCTTTTTAGGGGCCATGAGAAAACCTAAAATCAAAATCAAAACCAAAACAATATGTATGAATAAATCATCACGTTCAATCCAAATAAGTAATCCAATGATCAAGGTATTGTAAAAAATACAATATAGTTTAAAAAACATATACAAGTATAAAAAGAATTTTTGGTAAAACGAATTTTGAAAAATAGTATAGAAAAATATACGATATAATTTTATATTCGAATAAAAAAATTTAGTTATAAAAAGTTTTTAAAAAATATTTTAAACCCATGATATATAAGTACTAAATATACAATTTTGATTCAAAAATAGTATAGAAAGAAAAACAAAATTGAGAGAAAAAGAAAAGGGTTTAATTCCTTGAGTCTTGGAATTATGGATGAATGAAGGGATGATGATGCACCAAATTTGATGATATAGCTTAGACTTGATTTGAAAAACAAAAACCCTCAAAATATTGTGTGAAAAACAAAGAGTTTTGATGGGTATTTATAGGGTAAAATCAAATCTAGGGTTTTGAGAGAAAGTTGAGTTTGAATAAAAGTAAGAAACCCTTTTTAATGACTCGTTTAAAAACCAGGGGCTACGCGTACCGATACTCCATAAGGCATATCAAAACTGTGTATCGATACACTATTTAAGCCATACTAAAACACGTGAACGTACCGGTACAGGCTTGCCTGTACTAAAACACGTCCAAGAACCCGTATCGAAACGCGAAGGGCCGTTTCGATACACTTGTGCCAGAATATGCATTTGGGGCAACAATGAGCTCAAAAATTCGATTTTAATCGAATTGAAATGCATATTTTGGACATATAAACTACATGTATGGACTAAAATAGATGCAAGCTCCCCTTAGCAACAAGCAAAGATGCATAAAGGAGAAAAATCACAAGAGTATGGAAATCAATCAGATTTAAGCAAATTTTGGCACCAAAAAGGCTCTAAGGCTCAAGAAAGGCTAGTGAAACCTAACTTTCTCCTAAGAGTCTAAAAACACTCTTTGTCTAATGGTTTGGTAAAATGTCTGCTAATTGGTTCTAGGTGTCTACATACTCTAGAACTACATCATTTTTCAAGACATGATCTCTAATGAAATGATGTCTTATCTCTATGTGTTTGGTTCTAGAATGTTAGATGGGATTCTTAGTTAGACAAATTGCACTAGTTTTGTCACATTTAAGGGGTATGGTACCTACATCAATTCCATAATCTAAAAGTTGTTGCTTCATCCAAAGAACTTGAGCACAAAAACTTCCTGCCAATATGTATTATGCTTCGGTAGTAGAGAGTGCTACATTATTTTGTTTCTTAGAGAGCCAAAATATAAGCATACTACCTAATAATTGACAAGTATTGGAGGTACTCTTTCTATCTATCTTACAACCTCCATAATTCGCATCCGAGTAAGCATGTAAATCAAAGGAGGAATTTCTAGGATACCAAAGACCTAAACAATGCGTGTCTCTAAGGTATCTAAAGATTCTCTTAACGGCTATAAGGTGTGATTCTCTAGGACTAGCTTGAAATCTTGCACACAAGCAAACACTAAACATAATGTTGGGTCTAGTTGCGGTAAGATAAAGCAAAGAACCAATCATAGATCGATAAAGTTTAAGATCAACACACTTACCTCCTTCATCTTTTTCAAGCTTTGTAGAAGAGCTTATTGGTGTGTCTTGAGGTTTCACATTATCCAAGCCAAACTTCTTGAGCATGTCCTTGATGTACTTAGCTTGATTGATGAAGATGACATCCTTCATTTGTTTGATTTGGAGTCCCAAAAAGAACGAGAGCTCCCCCATCATGTTCATCTCAAATTCACCTTGCATCAACTTAGCAAAATCTCGGTAAAACATTTCATTAGTGGAACCGAAAATTATATTATCAACATAGATTTGGACTACTAATATGTCTTTGCCATTTCTTTTAATAAGGAGTGTAGTATCCACCTTTCCTTTGTTAAAACCTTTTTCAATTAGAAAACTTGACAACCTTTCATACCAAGCTCTAGAAGCTTGTTTCAAACCATATAAAGCTTTAGAAAGTTTAAAAACAAGGCTTGGGTATTTAGGATCTTCAAAACCAGATGATTGTTCTACATACATTTCTTCATTAATAAAATCATTTAAAAATGCCCTTTTAACGTCCATTTGAAAAGGCTTGAATTCATGATAATATGCAAATGCAATAAGCATCCTAATAGCTTCCATCCTAGCTACAGGTGCATAAGTTTCATCAAAATCGATTCCCTCTTCTTGAGTGTAACCTTGAGCAACAAGCATAGCTTTGTTTCTTATTATGTTACCACTCTCATCTAGTTTGTTTCTAAAAACCCATTTAGTTTCTATTATAGATTTATTACTAGGTCTATCAACTAATGTCCAAACTTGACTTCTCTCAAATTGATTTAATTCCTCTTGCATAACCAATATCCAATAATCATATTTTAATGCTTCTTTGATATTCTTAGGCTTTATGCATGAGATAAATGCAACATTACTAGCAAGTCTAAGAGAAGATCTAGTGGTTACCCCTTTGAATGGATCATCCAAAATCTCACCACCTTTGACATAGTTGAACTCCCTTAGGTAGGTGACCTCATTTTCCTCTAGAGACATGTCCTTCAATGCTTCTAGAGGTGGATCTTGTGCTTCTTCCTCTTTTGTTGAAACCTCATCCACCTTTGATGATTGTCCATCATCATTGGCTTCGAAAATCCCTAATCATCATCATTACAAGAATCTTTCCTTGGAAGGAGGTTATCATCGAAAAATACATGTATAGACTCTTCAACAACTAACATTCTTTTATTAAATACTCGATAGGCTTTAGAGTTTAAAGAATGCCCTAAGAAAATAGCTTAATCACTTTTAGCATCAAACTTGCCCAAACTATCTTTTCCATTGTTTAAAACAAAACATTTACAACCAAATGGATGAAAATAGCTAATGTTAGGCTTTTTGGATTTTAAAATATCATAAGGAGTTTTCTTCAAAATAGGCCTAATCATTACTTTATTAATAACATAGCATGTCGTATTAGTGGCTTCCGTTGAAAAATATTTTGGCAACTTGTTTTCACAAAGCATGGTTCTAACCATTTCTTCTAACGTTCGATTTTTCCTCTCAACAACCCCATTTTGTTGAGGAGTGCGAGAAGCAAAAAATTATGGCTTATACCATTTGAGTTACAAAAATCCTCAAAACCTAAATTTTGAAATTCAGTACCATGGCCACTTCTAATATGAGAAATAGTTTGACCAACATCATTTTGAGAACTTTTTGAAAATGTGATGAACTTCTCTAAAGCCTTGTCATTGGTACTTAAAAATAGAACCCAAGTGTATCTAGAGTAATCATCTACTAATAAAAATGCATATGATTTACTACCCAAGCTCATAGTTCTAATAGGACCAAAGAAATCCATATGGATCAATTATAATACTCTACTAATATAAACATCATTAATAGGTTTAAAATAGACTCTCTTATGTTTGCCTTTTGCACATGCATCACAAATTTTATCAAGTGAAAACATAATTTTAGGCAAACCTCTAACTAGATCTTTTGAAACTAATTTTTCTAAAACATTCATACTTGCATGTCCTAGTTTTCTATGCCATAGCCATGAGTCATGTTCATCTTTAGAAACAAAGCATGCATTAGAAATGTGTATGTCATCTAAATGCACCATGTATATGTTTCCTATGCGATGAACAATGAGCATTATTTTTTTGTTTCAATGTTCAAGATTTTGCAACCATTTACATCAAAGAAAACATTGAAACCTTTATCACATAATTGACTAATGCTCAATAAATTGTGTTTTAGACCGTTGACATACAGGATATTATCAATGAGTGTGGAAGAGTGATTACGAATGGAACCAATTTCTTCAATGTGGCCTTTGGAGTTGTCACCAAATGTCACTCCTCCTGCACTTTTTAGCTTTAGCTCCAAGAACCTACTCTTGTCATTGGTCATGTGTCTTGAGCATCCACTATCAAGGTACCATTAGTTTGCACATGTAGCTTTGGCCTTGTAGCAATGCTCCCCTACAAACAAAGAATTAAGCCTTGGTTTTTGTTACTCAAATCATTTTGGGTCCATGAGTATTAGCTCCCAAAACTTGGTTCCCTTGGGAATCCAAGAAGCAATGGCATGAATATTATTAGAAGCACCTAGTTCCTTAGGAACCCACACACTTCTAATCCTTTTACCTCTAGAGGGCCTTTGGAAGCCTCTTTTTTGTGGTTGCCAAAGTTTCTTTTTACATAGCTGGATTTTGAATATTCACCTTTCTCAAAACTATATTTCCCAACTTTGTTCAAATAAGCTTTGAGATCATTCACTTCCTCATGGTGATGATCATGAAACTCGGAAAGAAAGGTTGTTTAAATCAAAATTTTATTTTTCAAAATAATTTAAATTGTCTTGTAAATCAAAAACCTTCTTTTCAAGTTCACAGTTGGTTTTGGATAAAGAATCGTTTTGGTTTTTCAAATTGGAAATCGTTTTCTTGTTTTTCAAAATCCCTTCCTTGTATTTCTCAACCAACCCATCATAAACCTCTTATAACTCATCGTAAGCTTCTTGAAGCTCATCAAAAGTGAAATAAAATGTAGATGAGTTAGAGGTTACCTTAGGATTGTAACGCCCGAGTTTTGGGCCTAGATGTTTCAGAGGTTGGATCGGGCCGGTCGTGAACAGTTTGAATCTTTAAGGTAGGTTTAGGGAACACCTAGTTCGGGATGTTTTAAAAATATGGAAAAAATATCTAAAAATCCTCATTCATTATATAAATGGTTATGATGAAAACAATTTTACAAAATGTGATTTGGAAATATTACATTTTGGTGTAGTGACTAAATTGCAGTTTTTGCAAAAGTTGACTAGTAACTGTTTTGTAAAGGATTGAAACTTTGAATCTTTAAGGAGCTAATTTTACCAAATTGTTTTTCATCAGATTTCTCTTTAATTTGGGAGTTTTAATAATGATTTAATTAAAGGAAACTAAGAGAGAAATTCCATTTTTGACTTTTCATAACTACCTTACGATACTTTTTTTTCTCCATATTTTCATTTTCTTTCAACTTCCACTCAGCCAAACACATTTCCCTCGCCAAATAATCTCTGGTTTTCATCTCTGTTGCTAAGATTTCAATCTCCTAAGGGTTTCCAATCTTTACTTCATTAAAACCTTTTGATTTTATCTTGGATTTTCAAGAAATCATGCCCAAATTGAGAAGAAATCAGCCATTAGAGGTAAGCTTCGTCCTTGTCCTCTAATGATCAGTTCTTTACTGAAATTCTCATGTTATCAATCCTTTGTTGATGGGTTTTAAGTTTTTGTATGTTATCAATGTGAAATGATTGTTAATTTCAAGATTCTTGATGAGATCTTGGTGATTTTCGTATTCCTATGTTAAGCTCTGGTTTAAGGTTGATTTCTAATGTATTTTGGATGATATGTGATGTTGAAAATGAGGTTTTAACAAATAAATCCCAAATAGGTTTGGATCCCTAAGTTTTACATGTTGGATTTGTGGTTTTTGGGGTGGTTTTGGTGATCTATTGTTGCTGGAGGTATAAGGACGTGTTTGTGATGATTTTTGGTGTTGATTGAGGTTTAGAAATAATTAGAATTGATAGATCTTGACAGGGCTTTGATTTGGGAAAGTTTGGAGGTGATTTCGGATAGCCGAAATGGTGTTTTTGAGTAGTGCAACGAGTTCGAATGAGTGGCTGGTGATTTCAATGCATGATGATGCATTAATCCTCTGATCTTATGTGTAATGAACATGGGAGATATCTTCGGACGCTTTTGGTGTTGATCCGGAGGTGCCGAAAGCCTAGGAATCGTTTCGGCAAACAAGCGAAATGTAATCAGTGAGTGCGAATGGTTTTAGAAGTCCTTGAGGGACAAGAAACAAGGTTTGGGGATTTAGGTTTGGTTTGGAACACCATCCTAAGTCCGGAAGTAAGTATGGCTAGATTTTGCTCTCGATATGTGGTTGATGCCCTAAATGCTTTTAACTTGCTCTTGACTCGTGTTAGACAAAATCCTACTGTTTTATGCATGATTTATAACATGAAAAGATGTTATGTGTTGATCCCATGTGATAGTATGTCTATGAAAAGAGTTTTAAGATTTTGTCTAGATGAAATGCATGAATTGTGGTTTTGAAATGGGATGAGAATGATTTGGGAAATGTTGGATCAAAACAATAGGTAAGATGATGTTTTTAACATAATATATTGGCATAAATGATGAGATGATTATCGGATATAATTGGTCGACCAATAGGATGAAAATGCACTATAAACTAAAAATTCGTACATGCTCTTTGGAATCGGGCATTAGGGGTAGTGCCATCTCGATCCAAAGTGAGAATCCGATGATGAGAGATACCATCAGGGTAGGTCTCGGTGAAACACCCAAGCTTTGTGGCGAAGAGAGATACCACCATGAGAGTCTGGTGATGTGAGATTCCATCGGGGTAGGACTTGGCTTTATGTCAAGCTAATCCGTATATCCGAGTAAAGATGTAATATGAAATGTCAATATATGAGATTGTATTTGATTCACATGTACCAAATGTTGAGATGTTTTATGCTACGAGAAATGCATATGAGATTTGTGGTTTATGAAATGCTTTTGTTTTCATTAAGCATGAGTATGGCTTTGCCATGAGATTTGCATTGGCTAAATACATGAGTTAGATTGAAGGTACATGTGTTTTTCAATTGGAGAATTGCTTTGAAATGGTTTTCAAGCATGAGATAGAAAGAGCATGTTGTGGAAAATGGTTTTGAGATAGAGTTTTAAAGTTGCATTGTTGCGTTGGTTTTTCTTAGAGCTTGCCTCACTAAGCAAATGTGCTTACGCTCTCTTTTACCAACAATGCAGATAATTGAGACCCTTTTGGGCAGCAAGGATGCTAAGGATATCCAAGGAAGTGAAAAGCTCAAGTATGGTGACGTTTTCGTATACTTTAGTAATGATAATTGGCAATGGGGATCTATGGTTAGTTTGGGAGATGTATTTTGGAACTCCCTGTGATTGTTGCAAGTTTATTATGGTGTATGTGGTTTGCAAATCCCCTTTACGGTTTGGTTTGTGGTTTATGGCTTTCGTATGATTTCAATGACTAGGAAGCATGTCTTTAGAACTCACGCATGGATGTTTGATGCTAAGTTTTGGTTCTTACCTCGTAATATCTGCTATTGATGCTTGAATATGTTATTGGCTTGTTGTGGTATGATTTGGAACATTTCTAGAAATGTTTGGGTGTGAAAACCAACAATATATGTATTTGCAGGGCTGGGAGTATTGCCTTTGGTTAAGTTTGCTTATAATAATAGTTATCATGCAAGTATCCAAATGGCACCTTATGAGGCTTTATATGGGAGGAAGTGTAGAACTCCCCTTTGTTGGGCTGAAATAGGACAAAACTTGGTCTCGATGCCAGCTTTGCTGAAAGGAACCACCGAGAAGGTGAAGCTCATTTGTGAGCATTTGAAGGTAGCATCGGACCGGAAAAATTCTTACGTGGATTTGAAGCGTAAGGAGATAGAGTTTGCAGTGGGCGAACGCATGTTTTTGAAAGTTTCACCTTGGAAGAAGGTGATGAGGTTTGACCGAAAGGGCAAACTGAGTCCAAGGTTCATTAGACCATATAAGGTGATAGAATGTGTGGGTCCTGTTGCTTACAAGCTGAGACTGCCTCAAGAGTTGGAAAAGATACAGAATGTGTTTCACGTATCCATGCTTCAGAGATATAGATCAGATCCGTCGCATGTTATGCTTGTTGAAGAAGTTGAGCTGAACCAAGACTTGACATATGATGAGGAGCCCGTTGAAATTCTGGATTCGGATAGTAAGGTTCTCCGGGGTAAGACTATCGAGCTGGTCAAGGTCTTGTGGAGACACCGTGGCATTGAGGAAGCCACGTGGGAAAGGAAGGATGACATGAAGAAGCAATTTCCTTACCGTTTTCCACCAGGTAAATTTCGAGGACGAAATTTCATAAGTGGGGGAGAGTTGTAACCCTTGGGATTTGGACCTAGATGTTTCAGATGTTGGATCGGGCTGGTCGTGAACGGTTCAAAACTTTAATGTAGGTTTAGGGAACACCTAGTTCGGGATGTTTTAAAAATATGGAAAAATATCTAAAAATCCTCATTTATTATATAAATGGTTATGGTGAAAACAATTTTACAAAATGTGATTTGGAAATATTACATTTTGGTGTAGTGACCAAATTGTAGTTTTTGCAAAAGTTGACTAGTGACTGTTTTGTAAAGGATTGAAACTTTGAATCTTTAAGGAGCTAATTTTACCAAATTGTTTTTCATCATATTTCTCTTTAATTTGGGAGTTTTAATAATGATTTAATTAAAGGAATTTAAGAGAGAAATTCCATTTTGACTTTTCATAACTACCTTACGATACTTTTTCCCTCTTTTCATTTTCTCTCAACTTCCACTCAGCCAAACACATTTCCCTCACCAAATAATCTCTGGTTTTCTTCTCTTTTGTTGAGATTTCAATCTCCTAAGGTTTTCCAATCTTTACTTCATTAAAACCTTTTGATTTCATCTTGGATTTTCAAGAAATCTTACCCAAATTGAGAAGAAATAAGCCATTAGAGGTAAGCTTCGTCCTTCTCCTCTAATGATCAGTTCTTTATTGAAATTCACAAGTTATCAATCCTTTGTTGATGGTTTTTAAGTTTTCTTTTATGTTATCAATGTGAAATGATTGTTAATTTCAAGATTCTTGATGAGATCTTGGTGATTTTCGTATTCCTATGTTAAGCTCTAGTTTAAGGTTGATTTCTAATGTATTTTGGATGATATGTGATGTTGAAAATGAGGTTTTAACAAATAAATCCCAAATAAGTTTGGATTCCTAAGTTTTACATGTTGGATTTGTGGTTTTTGGGGTGGTTTTGGTGATCTGTTGTTGTTGGATGTATAAGGACATGTTTGTCAGTGTTGATTGAGGTTTAGAAATGATTAGAATTGATAGATCTTGGCTGGGCTTTGATTTGGGAAAGTTTGGAGGTGATTTCGGATAGCCGAAATGGTGTTTTTGAGTAGTGCAACGAGTTTGAATGAGTGGCTGGTGATTTCAATGCATGATGATGCATTAATCCTCTGGTCTTATGTGTAATGAATAGGGGAGATATCTTCGGACGCTTTTGGTGTTGATCCGGAGGTTCCAGAAGCCTAGGAATCGTTTCGGCAAACAAGCAAAACGTAATCGGTGAGTGCGAATGGTTTTAGAAGTCCCTGAGGGACAAGAAATAAGGTTTGGGGATTTAGGTTTGGTTTGAAACACCATCCTAAGTCCGGAAGTAAGTATGGCTAGATTTTGCTCTCGATATGTGGTTGATGCTCTAAATTCTTTTAATATGCTCTTGATTTGTGTTAGACAAAATCCTACTGTTTTATGCATGATTTATAACATGAAAAGATGTTATGTGTTGATCCCATGTGATAGTATGTCTATGAAAAGAGTTTTGAGATTTTGTCTAGATGAAATGTAGGAATTGTGGTTTTGAAATGGGATGAGAATGATTTGAGAAATGTTGCATCAAAACAGTAGGTGAGATGATGTTTTTAATATAATATATTGGCATAAATGATGAGATGATTACCGGATATAATTAGTTGACCAATAGGATGAAAGTGCACTATTGTAACACCCCAAATTTGGGCCTAGATGTTTTAGAGTCCGAATCGGACCGGTCATAAACGGTTCGAATCTTAAAGGGAGATTTAGGGAACACCTAGTTCGGGATGCTTTAAAAATATGGAAAAATATCTAAAAATCTTCATTTATTATATGAATGATTATGGTGAAATCAATTTTACAAAATAAGGTTTGGAAATACTACATTTCGGTGTAGTGACCAAATTGTAGTTTTTGCAAAAGTTAAATAGTGATTGTTTCGTAAAGGATTGAAACTTTGAATCTTTGTGGAGCTAATTTTACCAAAATATTTTTAATCAGATTTCTTCTTAATTTGGGTGATTTTATTAATGTTTTAATTAAAGGAAAATAAAGATTAATTAAATGGAAACTACCTTTGACTTTTCATAACTACCTTTCATCAATTTTCTCTCATTTCATTTTTCTCTCAATTTCTTTTCAGCCAAACACATTTCCTCCAGCAATTAACTTTTGATTTTCATTCCTTTTGATGAGATTTCAATCTCTTTTCGATTCCTAATCTTTCCTCATCAAAACCTTTTGTTTTTATATTGGATTTTACAGAAAACTTGCCCAATTCTAGGAGAAATCAGCCATTAGAGGTAAGCTTCATCCTTCTCCTCTAATGATTAGTTCTTTACTGAAATTCCCAAGTTATCAATCCTTTGTTAATGATTTTTGAGTTGCTTTAATGTTAGAAACAAGAAATTGTATTAAAACTCAAGGTTTTTGAAGAGATCTTAGTGATTTTCGTGGTTGATGGTTAGGCTCTTTTGTTTTCTAATGTATTTTGGATGTTAATTGATGTTATAAATGAGGTTTTATCAAACAAATCCCGAATAGGCTTGGATTCCTAAGTTTTGTATGCTAGAATGATGGTTTTTGGGGTGGTTTTGGTGTTCTGTCATAGATGGAGGTATAAAGACGAGTTTGTGGTGATTTTTAATGTTGATTGATGTTTAGAAATGATTAGAAGTGGTAGATCTTGGCTGGGCTTTGTTTTGGAAGAGTTTGGGGATGATTTCGGTTGTGTTTGGTAGCCGAAATGTGGTTTGTGAGTAGAGCAGCGAGTTTAGGTGTGTGGCTGATGATTTCAATGCATAATGATGCATTAATCCTCTGCTCTTATGTGTTATAAAAAGGGGAGACTTCTTCGGACACTTTTGGTGTTGATCCGAGAGCCTAGATAGCGTTTCGGCGAGCAAGCGAAACGTAATCGGTGAGTGTGAATGGTTTAGAAGTCCTTGAGGGACAATAAACAAGGTTTGGAGATTTAGGAAAGGTTTGAAACACCTTCCTAAGTCCGGAAGTAAGTATTGGCTAGATTGCTCTCTTAAATGTAGTGGTTGCCCCTAAAATGCTTTTACATGCTCATGGTTTGAGATAGATAAATTCCTACTGTTTTATGCATGATTTGTAGCATGAGATGATGCTTGAAATGATTTCATGAAATAACATGTTGCATAGTTCAGATTTGAGCTTTTGTTTTAATGCATGGCAAATGTTATGGTTTTGAAATGAGATGAGAATGATTTGGGAAATGTTGCATGAAAAACAGTAGGTGAGATGATGTTTTGACATAATATATTGGCATAGATGTTGAGATACTTATCGGATATAATTGATCGACCAATTGGATGAGAGTGCACTATAAACTAAAAATTTGTACGTGCTCTTTGGTTTAATCCAAAGGGAGAGAATCGATGTTGGGAATTCCATCGGGTAGGACTTGGTGTAATACCCAAGCTTTGTGGCGATGAGAGATTCCGTCATGTGAGTACGGTGATGTGAGATTCCACCGGAAATTATGTTACTAGACAAGTGAGTACGGTGATGTGAGATTCCACCGGAAGCGTCTAGTGGTTAGAGAATGTTGTCCGCATATCCGGGTAATAATGAGATGTGAAATGCCAATATAATATATGAAAATGCTTTTGATTCACATGTACCCTTGATGAGATGATTTATGCAATGAGAAATGCATATGAGATTTGTATATGAAATGCTTTGGTTTTACAAGCATGAGTATGGCTTTGCCATGAGATTTTCATTGGTTAATTGCATGAGATAGAATTGAGGTACATGTGTTTTCAATGAGAAGTTGCTTTGAATGGTTTTCAAGCATGATATAGAATGAGCATGTTGTAGAAAAAGGCTTTTGAGAAAGTGATTTGAATAATGCATTATTGTGTTGGTTTCTTTAGAGCATGCCTCACTAAGCAATTTTTCTTACGCTCTCTTTTACCAATAATGTAACACCCCAAATTTGGGCTTAGAAGTTTAGGGTCTGAACCGGACCAATCTGAGAAACGGTTCGAATATAAAAGGAGGTTTTAGGGAAAGCCTAGTTCGGGATGTTTTAAAAATATGGAAAAATATCTAAAAATCCTCTTTTAATATTTATAAGAGAATGGTGAAATCAATTTTACAAAATGAGGTTTGGAAATACTATATTTTGGTGTAGTGACTAAAATGCGATTTTTGAAAAGTTTAGTGGTGACTGTTTTGTAAGGATTGAAACTTTGAATCTTTAAGGAGCTAATTTACCCAAAAATGACTTCTCCAGATTTTTCCTTAATTTAGGTGATTCAATTAATGTTTTAATTAATTAAAAGAAAAAGGGAAACCACTTTTTGGAATTTCATAACTACCTTTTCCTAAAATTTTCTCATTTCTTTTTCTCTCAAAATTCCATCATCCAAACACCTTTCTCCAGAAACTTTTGCATTGATCTTCACTTCAATTGATGAGATTTCTATCATCAATTAGTTCCTAATCAATCTTGTATTAAATCCTTTTGATTTTCTCATTGGATTTTCAAGAAAATTGGCTCAAATCAAGGAGAAATCACCATTTGGAGGTAAGATTGTTCTTCTCCTCTAAATACTCAGTTCTTTACTGAAATTCCCAAGTTATCAATCCTTAATTTAAGTTTTATAAATGGTTTTAATGTTAGAAACTTGATTTTGGCTTAAAACTCAAGATTTATAAGAAATCTTGAAGAATTTCGTTGTGATTGCTTGGGCTCTGTTTTGAGATGATTCTTAAATGTATTTTGGATGTCTAATGATGTGGAAATGTGGTTTTATCAATGCAATCCCGAATATGCTGTATTTCCTAAGTTTTTGCTTATGAAAATGGTGGTTTTTGGGGTGATCTTGGTGTTCTGTTATAGCAGGAGGTATAAGGACGAGTTTAGGTTTATTTTGGATGTTAATTGATGTTTAGAAATGGTTAGAAGTGATGGATCTTGGCTGGGTTAAGTTTTGGAAGAGTTTGGAGGTGATTTCGGTTGTGTTTGGTAGCCGAAATGTTGGTTTTAAGTAGAGCAGCGAAATTAAGTGTGTTGGCTGAAGATTTTAATGCATGGTGATGCATTAATCCTCTGTTGTTATGTGTTTAAAATAGGGGAGAATGATCCGGAAGCAATAGAGGTGGCGTTGGGAGTTTCGGATGCTAGGAAGGCTTGTCGGCTAGCATAGTTTTGTGTATCGGTGAGTGAGATCATGTTTTCCAGCTTTGGAATGGTTTTGAAAAGAGGTTTGGGAACTTAAATATAGGCTTGAAACGCCGATTTAAGTTCGGAAGTAAGTAAAGTGGATTTCTCTCCCTATTGTGCTATTATTGTTTTGGAAACTATCAAAGTGGGTTTAGATGTGTTTGATTTGTTAATGTGGTTTAATTTGTTGTTTGAGCATGGTTTTTAAGCATGTCTTAGCATGATTAATGCTGGTTTTGAAAGTCATGTATTGAAGGATGCTCAAGGTAAGAGATTCTTGGTTTGACATGTTATTAATATGATTATGTTGCATGGAGATGCATGACGATAAGTGGCTTTGATTAATGCTTAAAACAATGAATTGATGATGGTATTTGATGTATATTGGCAAGTGATGTAAGTGGTTTTTGGTTACTTCAATCGAATATAGTTAGCCGGCTATAGGATTGGGTGCACCGTGAATAAAGTCGCCTTGGATGTTGAGGGGTTGTAATTGTACCGTAAACTCCATCCAAGTACCCTAACGAGTGAGGTAAGATAACAACGGTGGTTAAATGTCCGTGTGTGGATCTAAGATCACAACGGTGGTTAGAAGTCCGTGTGTGGATCTTGTGTTATGTGTCCCTTGCTCTCGTTAGTGGAATTATACAACTACCGATGAGTGATGTTGAGGGGTTGTGATTGTACCGTTAAACTCCATCACGGGTGTTGAGGGGTTGTGATTGTACCGTTAAACTCCACCCTGTGTTGTTCGGTAGTGTGTATGAAGCGTGTGGGACAACGCTTGTAATCCGCATATCCGATTGTGTCTTGTGTTGAAATAGTTTGTGAACTATCACTTGAAAGCCAATATAATGTATTTGAATGTAATGAAGCGAGAGATGCTTGAAAATGATGCAAGGTTACATGAGAATATGTAAATGATGCAAGAATGCATGTGATACTTGTTAAGCATGAGCAAAAGTATATCTTCCATTGTGAATGGTGCATATGTGCATAGAATTTCATAAGTGCATTGAAGTCTTGTGAATGCTTGTTTTAAAAAGGCATGTAATGCAAAATGTTGCTTTGTAGTTCATGAGTTGCATTTGTTGAATGAATGAGATAGATAGAAGGAACTTGGTTTTTAAAAGGCATTTTTGCTTTGAAATGATCTTTAAGCATGAGAAAAGTATGGTGTGAAGTGGAAGTGATTTCCAAGGAAATTGAGCTAAACTTTGCATGAGGTGTTCATGCATGGAAAGGTTAAAATGATAGTATTTGTAAGAATATGGTTTGGGGTGAGTTGTTTAGCATTCAAACTTAAAGGTTGGTTTTCATGTTGAGCAATGCATGATTTAAAGCAATGTTGTTTCAAAGGAGGTTTTCAAACAATGCTTGGTTTATTGAATTGTGACTACATTTAAAGAAGGTTTTACGATTCGCTGCATTGATGGTGTTTTGGTTTTGAGCATTCCTCACTAAGCATTATGTGCTTACGCTCCTTTTTGTCCATCAATGCAGATATTTGAAGTTGGGGCAACAAGAAGCAAGGGATTCAAGAAGAGCTCCACTTGAGAAGTATGTCTTGGTTTATAGCTATAGATAATAAAGGCAATGGGGGGAAAGTCTTTTATGTTGTTGTGTATTGAGATTGTGTATGTTGACCATGTTCAATTTATGGTTTGAATCTTGTTGTTGATCGCTTGGCCATATTTGAATCTTCTTCTTCATAAGTTGATATGTTATGCTCTTTGATTAAAAGCAAGATCATGTGTTGGATGTGATGAATGAGTAGGTGTGCTTAATGTTTGTAATGTATCTAGTCTTTGATGAAATTTGATAGTTATAATGTTTATCTTGCTGATGATGTGCTATGAAATGGTTTCATTTATGTTTAATGGTGTTTTGAAGTGAAAAACCAGAATTTTCTGCTATTTTTGGGCAGGGTGTATCGAAACACCCTTGGCTGTTTCGAAACGGGTGCTTGAAATGGCTTGGGCGTTTCGGAACGGCTAGAGGTGTTTCGAAACACTTTGGCTACTGGAGGTGCCTGTTTCGGAACTGGTTTCGGAACATACCCGCGTACTGAAACGGTCAACACCGTTTCGATACGGGCGTTCGACATGGGTGTTTCGAAACGGTTGTCAGTGTTTCGAAACGGGTGACCGTTTGAACACAGTTTTGAATTGCTTGAAGTCTGCATGCTTTACATTTTAGTCCTAAAAGTTGTAAATGCAATTGCTTGAGCTTGAGATGTCTTTTTAAGCTGAAATTTGGCATAGAGGCTTGTAATATGTTTAATTGAGGTTTGGTAAAACTAAAATCTTGGAAGTTCATTTATTTTCCAAAATTTACATTTGGTCCCTAAAGGTGTATTTCTTGCAATTGAGACCTTAAACGTTTCCGATCGCTGTGCTTTTCTCTTCCAAGGTTCTTGGGCTTTCACATAGGTTAAATGCGCATCCAGAGAAGTTTTAAAAAGAAAAAAGGTTCGTTAATCAAGGTTGACTTTTGGGTTGGCTTTGGTTTTCCCCGTGTGATCTTCGTAGTTCGGGTCTAGCGTCTAGGCCAGGCTAATGGGGTTACAAATAATGCAGATAATTGAGGTGTTTTTGGGCCGCGAGAAGGTTAAGAACATCAAAGGAAGTGCAAAGCTCATATGTTTTTATGCACTTTAGTTTTGATATATGGCAATGGGAAACCAAGGTTGTATTTGGGAGATGTGTTTTAACTCCCTAAGTTTGTGGCATGTTTGTGATGGCATTTATGGGTTGTAAATGGTCCTAAATGTTTGGTTTGAGGTTTGGTTGTCTATTTTGGTTTTGAGACTAGGGAGCATGCCTTTAGATCGTGAGTTTTTGTGATTGATGCCATGCTCTAGCTTTAAGACCTTAAATATGTTCCTTAGTATCAAAATGAGTTGCTGGTATGATTTGATGCTCATTGAGGTATGTTTGAATGGCTTGAAATGTCAAAAACCATCAATTTCTGCTGTCACTGGGCAAAGTGTATCGAAACACCCTCACATGTTCCGAAACGGGGGCCTGTAATGGCCATGGTTGTTCGGAACGAATGAAGCTGTTTCGAAATAGTTTGGCTACTGGTGAAGCCTGTTTCGATATCGGTCTCGGAAAACACCTGAGTACCGAAACGGTCAACACGGTTTTGATACGGGTGTTTCGGTACGGAGGGTGGGCGTTCCGATACAGTTGACTGTTGGATGTTAATTTGAATTGTTTTAAGTTTCCATGCTTTACATTTTAGTCCTAAATGTTGAAAATGCAATTGCTTGAGCTTGGGATGTCTTATTAAGCTGAAACTTGACAGAGAAGCATGTAACATGATTAATTTCATATTGGTAAACCTAAAATCAGCAAAGTCCTTATAATTTCCAAAAAATACATTTTGGTCCCTAAACATGTAATTTATGCAATTGAGTCCCTAAATGTTTTCCGATCGCTGTGCCTTTCTCCTACATGATTCGCGAGTATTCACATAGGCTTAATGTGCATATAGACAAGATTAAAATAGAAAAAATGTCATTAATCAAGGTTGACTTTCGGGTTGACTTTGGTTTTCCCCGTGTAATCTTCGTAGTTCGGGTCAAGCGTCTAGGTCGGGCTAAGGGGGTTACAAATATAAACTAAAAATACGTACGTGCTATTTGGAGTCGGGCAATGGGGGTAGTGCCATCCCGATCCAAAGTGAGAATTCGATGACGAGAGATACCATCGGGGTAGGTCTTTGTGGCGAAGAGAGATACCGCCATGAGAGTCCGGTGATGTGAGATTCCACCGGGGTAGGACATGGCTTTATGTCAAGCTAATCCGTATATCTGAGTAAATATGTAATATGAAATGCCAATATTTGAGATTGTATTTGATTCACATGTACCAAATGTTGAGATGTTTTATGCTTTGAGAAATGCATATGAGAATTGTGGTTTATGAAAAGCTTTTGTTTTCATTAAGCATGAGTATGGCTTTGCCATGAGATTTGCATTTGCTAAATGCATGAGTTAGATTGAAGGTGCATGTGTTTTTCAAATAGAGAATCTCTTTGAAATGGTTTTCAAGCATGAGATAGAAAGAGCATGTTGTGGAAAATGGTTTTGAGATAGACTTTTAAAGTTGCATTTTTGCGTTGGTTTTTCTTAGAGCTTGCCTCACTAAGAAAATGTGCTTACGCTCTCTTTTACCAACAATGCAGATAATTGAGACACTTTTAGGCAATAAGGAGGCTAAGGATATCCAAGTGAAAAGCTCAAGTATGGTGACGTTTTCGTATACTTTAGTAATGATAATTGACAATGAGGATCTATGGTTAGTTTGGGAGATGTATTTTGGAACTCCCTGTGATTGTTGCAAGTTTATTATGGTGTATGTGGTTTGTAAATCCCCTTTACGGTTTGGTTTGTGGTTTATGGCTTTCGTATGATTTCCATGATTAGGAAGCATGTCTTTAGAACTCATGCATGGATGTTTGATGCTAAGTTTTTGTTCTTACCTCGTAATATCTGCTATTGATGCTTGAATATGTTATTGGCTTGTTGTGGTATGATTTGAAACATTTCCGGACGTGTTTGGGTGTGAAAAACCAGCAATATATGTAGTTGCAGGGCTGGGCGTATCAAAACGCTCTTATCGGTTTCAAAACGGTGGCCTGGAATGGTCTTAGGGTTTTAGAACGGGTAAGAACGTTCCATAACGTTTTGGCTACTAAAAAGCCATGTTTCGATATGGGTCTTGGAACGCACCCGAGTACCGAAACGGTCAACTCAGTTTCGATACGGCTGTTTCGATACAGGGCTCAGCGTTTCGAAACACCCGACCGTTGATTTGGATTTTAAATTGTTTCGGATTTTTATGTATGAAATCGAATGAGTTTGAAATGTCCGATTGAGTTGATATTTAACAGAGTGGCATGAAAAAGGACTAATTGAATATTGGTAACCTTAAAATCTGCGAGGTCCTTGTAATTTTTGAAATTTACATTTTGATCCCCAAATGTCTAATTTGTGCAACTAAACCCCTAATTGTTCTTCGATCGTTGTGCCTTTTCTTCCTATGATCTTGGGTGATCACATAGGATTAATATTGCATTTAGAAAAGATAAAAGAAAAAGGGTCGTCAATCAGAGTTAATTTTAATGAGTTGGCTTCGGTTTTCCAAAGTGTAATCACCTCGGTTGGGGTCAATCGTCTAAACCGGGCTAAGGGGGTTACAAGGATCTTCTTCAAGAGCCATGAGGAAAAGGCTGGCCACTTCTTGCTCGTCTTCATCGGATGATTCCTCATCACTCCAAGTAGCAATGTTTTCTTTGAGCTTCTTCTTTCTGAAGCTTTTCCTTTTGAGTTGGGGACATTCAGTTCTTATGTGACCCGACTTCTTGCACTCATAGCATATGAGATGATCCTTCTCCTCCTCCTTGTTCTTGTTCTTGAAGTCTCATTTTCGGTTAAACTTTCTTTCTCTATTAGACTTCATGAACCAAGTGAATCTTTTGGCTAGCATAGCCATCTCCTCACCTTCCTACTCACTCGAATCACTCTCTTCAAAAGAAGCTTTGAGAGCAATTATAAGTTTCTTCTTCTCTACTTCTTTCTTCTCTACCTTCTTTTCTCTTCTCTTCTTCTCTTTCTTGCTACATGATCTCATGAGTAAGAAGAGAACCCATGAGAGCATCGAGCTTCAAAGTCTTCAAATCCTTTGCCTCGATGATTGAAGTTCTTTTCCCATCCCATGACTCAGGAAGAGAATAGATGAGTTTTCGGGGATGACCTCTTCGAAGCCTTTGAGACCATTAACGATGATGGAGAAGCGATTGAACATTTTTGTGACATTCTCATCAGGCTCCATCTTGAATTTCTTATAGATTAAGTTGAAGAGTCCAATATTGGTCTCCTTTACATCATTGGTGCACAAAAGAGCATGTGCAATGCCTTGTAATTTACTTGTAGCTTTCTTCTTTCTTCTTCCGTCATTTGTTTCTTTGACTTAGGAATTTGTCTATCTCATTCTTACTTCATAGGAATGGATAGTCCATCCTCGATTTCATCCCAAAGGACATAATCATTTGATTTGATGAAAAGCCTTATCCAACTCTTCCAATATGGATAGTTGACCTTATTGAAGAAGGGTAGTTTGGTGATTGATTGTGACTCGTACAAGCAATTGCTAGAGGTAGATGCCATCTCTTGAATGTAAATTGATGTATCTCTCCTAAAATCGACTCAAGAGGATGTTAACCCTTCCAATGAGTGTAGCTATGATACCATGTTGAGATAATCGATCGAACAATATGACCAAGAGGGGGTGAATTGGTGATTAAAAATTTGGAGGGAAGCAGTGTAAATATAAAAAATTGATGGACATGAGATTTAGAGTGCTTCAAGCTTCTTACAAGCTCCATATTCACTACCTTAGCTCCCCACTAAGGATTTCAAACAATTCATTAAGGAATTCTTCCCCTTTTATAGGCTTAAGAGGAAACCGTTACAAAATGATTAAGTTGTCTACCCAAAGCTTAATCAAACTCACTCTTTTACAATAAGTGTTTGGAAAATGAAAAATAACCTCTCAATAGGTGAATAATTTGCCCAATTACAAGTGCACTCTCCCCAAACTTGAAATAAAGGATTACAATAAAGATTACACAAGTTTGGTATTAGGGCTTAACTCTAAAGGCTCAAAGAGATTGGATTTTTTCACTTGAATGCTTTTCACTTGATAATTAGTTGTTGTTGTAGCTTTCGAGGCTCGCTTAAATACCTTATTGATTTCTAACAGTTTGGGTTGTTGGGATATTGAATATAGCCGTTGGGATGCAAATCTACCACCATAAACGCACTTATACAACCTATCGTATCGGTACACCAGGACCTGTTTCGATACTTGTCTCAAAATAGAAAGTACTGTTGCAGAGTAAATATAGGGTCGTATCGAAACAGCTAAGCCGTATCGGTAAAATATTTGCTCACTGAAATCTGAGTGCAAAATTGCATCAGTACGCCTCTAGGGCGTATCTGTACGGGTAAACTGAATTTTAAAGATCAATGGTTCCAATAAATGACAAGGCAATGGTAACATTTATAAATGAAAATATTTGAAAATCTTAACCCCCGTAACGAAATAGTTAGATCTGTATCGATACGCGTAACTAAAACCTTAAACCCAGATGAAGGTCGTATCGAAACAGACAAGGCCGTATTGGAACACCATATCGAAATGAGCTAAGCCATATCGAAATGATATGTCCATTTGAAATTCCAGTAGCCAAATTTCGTATCAAAGCGCTATAGGCATATCGATACGCCTGGGCAATTTGGTTAAGTTTAACTTTGAAACACTTAGAAAATTCTTTGGAGTTTAAGTTTTGAATTTGAAAAAAAAATAGGTTTAAAATCCTTGTCATGTGTGACTTTTGAGTACTTAAAAATTTATTTACTTTTGCAAATTAGTCCTTGAATAATTTGTTATATCAAAATCAAACATAGGTTTTATAGAGTGTTTCATAATGGACCTCATACTCTTCTTTCAATTGTTTGGCTACCAACTAGGAGTCAGTAAAAAATTGTAATGCACTCACTTTAAGTCTGGCTGTTAGCTCTAGTCATGCTACCAAAGCTTCATATTCTGATGCATTATTGGATAGAGGGAATGCGAAGCTAAGCACATACTTCCATTCTTCCTTTGCACTGGGTGCGCTTGAAAGCACACTTGCTTCTGCTCTGCTGATGGCCACTGACCCATCAACATGCAATGTCCAAGGTTTAGTGCATGTAGTTTGCTCCTCCTCAGCCCGAGAGGAATGTTGTTGTGCTTCCCGAGTCTCTTTATTGACATCAACATTTTCGATAGGCAGAGTTGTTGTTTGACCTGCGAACGTGCATTCCACCACTAGATTTCTTCACCAGAAATATGTTTTCCAACCACTGTGGCCACCTGACTTCCTCAACGAAATCGGCCATGGTCAATTTTTCTGTTTCTTGTTTGATATCCTGCACCTTTTCTTCCTAGAATTTTCTTCTCTTTTGTCGAATAGGTTTTACTGTTGGATCAACACGCAAAGAGTGCCTAATAAAAGTCGGGTCTATCCCCGATATGTCTGTAGCTGACCACGCAAAGACATCGACATTGTCCTGTAGCAATCTTATCAACCTTCTTCTACTCTACTTTGTCCAACCCTACTACAATTCTGGTAAGCTTTTCGGGCTCATCCGGGTAAATTTCCACCATCTCCATCGCCTCTACCGACTTCGGTTTTTCATACTTTTCACTCTTCCTAAGGTCTAGGCTTTAGAGAGTAATCATGGCTTTATTCAAAATATTGACTTCGGGTCCTCTCTGTTGCGACGAGACCTTTCCACTAGAGTGGTCGTAACCCATCTATTTTTGGGCTAACCGGAGTGAAAGGATATAGCACTACCTTGCTATCTTTTGATCATCCTGCATGAAGCCCTCCCCCGAAGACGTGGGGAACTTGACCTGTAAACAGATAATGGCGACCATCATTTTAGCCTTTCTCATCAGATGTCTTTCGAAGACAGCGTTGAACGCAGAGAAGTCGTCGATGGCGAGAAAAACAACCACTTGTGTGACCTTATTTCCATCATCTCCCAAAGTTACGAGAAGATGAATTGAACCTTTTACCTCGATGGGTTGGTAGCTAAACCCATATATTGGGCATGCGGGCTCCATTTTCAAAGTTGAAATTCCCATTTGCATGAACGCACTCCAGCTCAACACTTCTATAGCACTATCTATATCAACTAAAATTCTTTTCATAGTAAATACTGCTATTGCAGCTGTAAAGATAATCAGATCATTGCCTTGTTCATCCAGAATACTACCTTTCTCCTTTTCTAAAAACAAGACTCACCATGAGTCCCTATGTTTCAGATTTTTCATTATTCTCGAAAAAACTGACATTATTTCTTGTGCGCGTACCCTACATTTGGAGCTTGATTGGTTCCACCTTTCATGTGTTCATATTATCATATGTATAGCCCTATTATTCTGATTATTTCTTTTTTTCGTTCCGCGATCTCGGCTATTGAGCCTTACTAAGACCGCGATCATCTTGCCTTGGGCTCACATGCTGCAGACCGTGTACCATAGCCCCCATGTTATCTGCTTCCTCATTTTTGTGTATGGATGAACTTTCTCATACAATTCTGATAACGTCGCTGGCAGTCGGTCTAATAAATTATACTTAAGGTGTTGATGCGAAGTTCCATTGATGAAAGAAGAGATAAAAAACTCATTAGAAGCTTCTTTGGTCAGCATGGTTGCAGTATGAAACCGCTGGATGAACTCTCGCAAAGGTGCACCTGGATTCTGAATGACGGACATGAGATACGCTGGCGACTTTTTTAATACCTTGTTCTCTAAAAAGTGACCCTTCGCATGTGATGCTAGTTGAGGAAATTGAGTTGAATCCGGATTTGTCCTACGATGAAGAACCGGTGAGAATTTTGGATTCGAGTAGCAAAGTTCTCCGTGGCAAGACGATCGAGCTTGTGAAGGTGTTGTGGCGACACCGAGGAGTTGAGGAGGCCACGTGGGAAAGCAAGGCGGACATGCTGAAGCAATTCCCGCATCTTTTTCCTTCAGGTAAAAATCGAGGATGAAATTTCCTAAGTGGGGGAGAGTTGTAATGCCCCGGGTTTTGGGCTTATATGTTATGGCGAGTCGGGTCAAGCCGATGGAACCAGTGTCGGTTATTCAAACCGTTAAAAGGTGGTTTAGGGAGATTGATGTTCGGGATAGGATACAAATATGATAGAAATTCCTAAAATCCTCTAAAATGATGTTTAAGAGGTTCGCCGAATCAATTTTACAAAACAGGTTTTCTAAAGTGTACATTTTGGGTAGTGACCAAAATGTAAAGATTTAAAAGTTGGAAAAATGTGTTTTTCAAGAAGAGTCAAAATCTTAGAATCTTTAGGGAACTTCTTGGAAATTATGCCTTTTCCCAAATTTGGCATGTGTTTTAAATTTTTATAGAATAATTAAAAACGTTTTACTTAATTAATTAAGGAAGGTAGTTAATCGGTTAATGAAACTTTTGACGAGCTTTTCATTTCTCAATTTCACATTATCCAAACACTTCTAATTTTCTCTCATTTTTCCAAAAAATATTTTCTTTCAAACCCTCTCTTGATTTATATCCTTTCTCTATTGATTTCTCTCATTTTCCTTCAAGTTTCTTCAAGCAAATCTTGTCAAATTAGAGAAGAAGCAATGATTGGAGGTAATTTTCGTGCTATCCCTCTAATCTAAGTTCTTTAATGAAACTCCAAAGATATTTGACTCTTTAATACTTATTTTGATTGAGGTTTTGTTGTTATAATATTAAACTCTTGAAATCTTAATGAAAAAGTAGTTTAAAATGTGATTTTCGGACATTGATTGATTTGGCTGGTTTGAGATTGCTTCTAAATGAGTTTTGAAAGGTTTTTGGTGTAGAAGTGAAGTCTTAATCATATAGATCCCGAAATCCTTGAGATTCTTAGTTTTTGAAGTGTTTTGAGGTGTTTTTGAGGAATTCGAGTTGCTGGAGGTATAAGGTTGGTTTTAGGTTGTTTTTTGGTTGTTGATTGATGCTTAGAATGTGTTGGATGAGTTGGATAATGGCTGGCTGAGGTTTGAGGTCAATCGATTGAGATTTCGGTTGTTTCAGATGGGTGTTTTGATACTTTAGAGCAGGGCTGCGGGATTTCTTGTGTGTGCTGGAGTTTTGGATGCATTTTTATGCATTGAACCTCTGTTTTGATGTGTTGAAAACAGAGGATAATAATCCAGAAACAAACGAGGTGGTTTTGGAGGCTCATGACGATCGGTAGTCGCGTCGGCAAGCGTGGTTTTGCGATTCGGTGAGTGGAATTTGGTTTTCCAGCGTGAAAACGTTTTAGAAAAGGTTTTGGGAACTTAATAAGAGCATGGAATGCTTTATTAAGTTCAGAAGTAAGTGAATCGAAATTTCTCCCTCGGTTGTGCTAGTTATGAGCCTTTGGTTGCACTTGATTTTAAATGCATTTACCTACTGTTTTAAAGCACGTTTTGAGAATATAAATTGTGTATGATGATGCCATGTTGTTTAAGGATGCACTAGGTAAGTGCTCCTTGTATGCATGTGTTGATGCATGAGGTTTTAAGCATGGTTTAATGCTTGTTGATGGCTTATCATGAATGCTTTGTAAAACAGTGAGTTATGCATGAGTTATGGATTATATTGGCAAGTGATGTTGAATAAAATGATTTATAAGTGAAATCGGATATAATTAGCCAGCTATAGGATTGAGTGCACTATAAACAAGTCACCTTGGATGTTGAGGGGTTGTGATTGTACCGAATACTCCATTCAAGTACCCTAACGATTGAGGATTGTTTAAGGTTGCAACGGTTGAGGGTAGCTCCCGAGTGTGAATCTTGTGTTTTGTCTCGTCTCTCGTTAGTGGATTATACATATACCAATGAGTGGTGTTGAGGGGTTGTGATTGTACCGAATACTTCACCACGGGTGTCACAACGATGGAGGGTCGCTCTCGTGTGTGAATCTTGAGATGCCGGTAGAGGGTATGAAGGGTGTGGGACAACCCTTGGTAATCTGTGTATTCGATACTTTGTTTTTGAGATTGTTGTTGTCACTTGTGAGCCAATATAATGGATTTGTATAATGTGGGAAATGTTGCTAATGCATGGTTTGAAAGATGCATCTTTTGGTTTAAGCTTAGCATAATGGTATTTATGCTTGAAAGGCTTGGTAAGTGCGTAGCAATGGTATAATTTCTGATTTTGATTGGATCATGTTGCATGATGTTTAAAACAATGGAATTGCCGTTAAAGTGCATGGTTTATTAAGAAAGGCATGAATGTTTTGAAAAGTGTGGAAAATGGTTTTGTGCATTGATGATGTTTTTGGTTATGAGCAATCATCGTTATGCTTGTATGCTTATGCTCTCTTCGTTTCATCAATGCAGATAATTAGACTTCGGAGGCAGCAATCAATGGTTTTGAGACATTTGTTAAAAGTATGTTGTGTTCTCAAACTAGTGTAAAAAGGGCAATGGGGGTGTCCAATGCTTGAATGTTGTTAGATTGTGGTTTCTGGTTTTGAGCAAGTTTATAATGCGTATTTGGTCTTGTAAATGGCCTTTGGGATTGGTTTTATGCTTTCCTTTGGTTTTTAGCCTTTTTGGTGCTTTTGACATCTAGGAAGCATGCCTTTAGTTCCATAGCTTGAGTGAATGATGCTATGACGATGCTTGTGCTTCGTATAAGTGGTCATTGATGTGTATTTAAGTTGTATGCATGTTAGGACATGTGTCGGGATGGTTTTAGAGGGAGAAAAGTGTGTTAAACCAGTTTTTTGGAAAGTTGCAGGCCCAGACATTTCGGAACGCCCTTACCTGTTTCAGAACAGTGGCCTGTAATGGCCTTGGAGTTTTGGAATAGTGAGGCTCATTTTGGAACATTTTGCCTCTGTGAACCATCGTACCGAAACATGTCTTGTGGGGTTTCAAAACACTCCCGCGTATGGAAACAGTCAACTATGTTTCGAAACGGCCGTTCCGATACTGGGCTTTCTGTTCCGAAAAACTCGATCGTTGGATTTGTATTTGAATTGTCCTGAGTTTTGTTTCTTGCATTTTTGTCTCTGTTTTCCTTGCATGCAATTGAATGAGTTGAAGATGTCTTTTTGAGCTGAAATTTCACCGAGAAGTATATAATGAGTCTAATTAAAGATTGGTAACTTGAATTTGGTGAAAGCTCTTGTAATTTATCAGTTTTACAAAATGGTCCTTAATCTTTAATCGGTTTTAAATAAATCGGAAAACGTGTCGATGTGTTATCCGTTGCTTGTGTACGTACATATATGAACCTAAGTTGCATCTAGACAAGATAAGAAGAAAAAAATGGTCGTTTATTGAGGTAAATTTTCCTAGTTTACTTCAATAATCCCCGTGTGATCTGTTCGGTTCGGTCTATTGGCCAGGTCGAGTCGAGGGAGTTACATCCAAATTGGATCCAAATACAAACCTTCTACAACAGACTGAATGCACAAACAAGGACTATTGTCGATGCTTCAGCAGTTGGCTCGTTGCTAGACAATAGGTACACAGACGCTGTTGATATCCTTGAGAGGATAACGATCAATGACTTTGAATATCCTGTTGCTAGACTTGGAACCGGAACCAAAGCTAGTGAGAAATTGAAAGTTGATGAACTTACGTCCATTCATGCTGAAATTTCCAACCTCACTAGCATAGTGAAAATGTTGAAAAAGAATAATGAGGCCCGAGAACTCAAAGCACTAGATCCGTTTTGCACCATTTGTGGAGAAAACCACTATGTGGATGAATGCTCAGTCAACCCTGAGTCGGTAAATTTTGTTGGCAATGTTGGTCGTTTATATAATGCTAATTCCAATGCTTACACCACAGGTTGGAGACACCATCCTAACTTGTCTTGGGGAAATCAAGGAGGCAATCGGTACAATGCCCCACGCAAAAACGCTCAAAGGCAAAATAAAAATGCCATGCTAGCATTCTATCAATATACCATGCAACAGAAAGACCAAAACAGTTTTCAGCAAGGACAGAGGCTTAACCAGGGAGGCACTTGTTGAGTGTGTAAAAGTTCTATTATTTACACCCTTTTTAACCCATATTTCTGCTGCATTCAAGCATCATTGCATTGCATTTAGGTTAGTTTTTAGTAAAACATCACAAATGGATTAAAAGCACGGATTCTACTAAAAGATGGCTATTTTTGCAGGTATCTGCCATAGTTGACAAAGAAGGCAGGCGCAGGGCAGAGAAGTAGAAGAGCTGAACTGGACAAGCAGACGAAGAAGACGAAGCTGCCATGGACCTGTCGTGACAGCAAGGTGACATCAGCCTTATGAAGAGGAAAAGTAAAGTGGACCTCGATAGATAGAGAAAAATCTGCTCGTCTGTCGTGTGAAAGCCACATATTTTTCCAAGCCCGGACCAAAAGATATGTCAAGCCAAAGCTCAAGGAGAGGAATTCCCATAAAACAAGGAGGCGGCTGAAAAATAGGAATCCCTAGAGATTAAGCATTTATTAGAATCTTACTTTTCATTAAAGTTGTAATCCTTGTTAACTTAGAATACTTGAGCCCAAAGCTTATATAAGGGCATAGATTTAACATAGGAGGCATCGAATACCCCATAACCGAACCCAAAAACCCCTGCCGTTTACCCGTCACCGACATGTTCTAAATTCCCCCTAGGGCTACGGGTTGTTTTGTAAAGTAGTTGCAAGGGTTGCTTTGTTTTAGGATTTTTCAGTTTAATAAAATAAACTTCAAGTTCTCTTATTTTGGTTTTAACATCTTGCAAGAGCATCGGGAGAGCATTGTGAGGTTATCCATTTACTTAGCATCGGGAGAGTTAAGTATACAAAAGAAATAAGAGCGAGTTCTCTAGTTTATAGTTGAACTATCTTGTGCCTAGGGATAGGGCAAGGTTAAGTGTCTAAAGAAGAATTCATACACATCGGTGTTCATCCTTCGATTCACGCCGGGAGGTATCATCAAAGACGTGATCATCGACAGACTTGGACCTAAGGATAGGCCAAGGCAGATCTGGGATTCTTGCCAAGCTTGAAGTACGGAGTTGGTGTGTCTGTTGCTGCGACAGCTAACGGACAGCCGCTGCGACAGGTGCTGTCGACGACGGGAGCGACGACAGAACTGGAGATCCTAAGCAATTCAATACCTGCACTACCGAGCAATTCAATACCAGCCCATTCTCTCTATCTTGATATCTCAATATTCTTATTTACGTTTTTCTTATTATTCTCGTGACAAATCTCTCAATTATTTCCTTTACTTTTGTGCAGTAAACAAGGTGAAGCTATTAGCTTAATCCCTGTGGAGACGATATCCGATACTTCGTATCACTTTACTACTTGCGTCGTGTACACTTGCACTACAATTGCGATAGACTCTTTTACACGCAACAACACTCTCATAGAGTATATGGAAAGGAATGATGCCACTGTCCAGAGTTTAGAAACATCGATAAGGAACTTGGAAGTTCAGCTCGGGCAAATTGCTAAAGCACTTAGCCATAGACCCCAAGGCGCCTTGCCAAGTGGCACTAAAGATGCTCGACGCAAAGAAAATAAGCAATGCAAAGTAATAACTCTTCAGAGTGGTAAGAAGTGTGAAGCTGAGATGGCTGCCAAGCAGCCAATTAATAGCCAAGATGCTAAGCTTGTGTCAGTAGACAAGCCCAGGGAAACAGAGAATGAGAAAGCTAAAGTAGATGATGCAAGTGGTTATGCCCACAATGATGCCAACTCTCATACCAATACCAGTGCTCAACATGATGCCAGTTCCACTATCAACAACAATGTAAACAATGATGACAAGAAGACTGAGGCTAAAAAGCATACTGATGCCAAAGTGGATGCCAACAAAGCCGAAAGATCCAAGGAGTTTTACTATCCCTTGTACAATTGGCAATAAATACATGGGTAAGGCATTATGTGATTTAGGAGCTAGTATCAATTTGATGCCACTATCCATTTTTAAGAAGCTTGGCATAGAAGCAAGACCTACCACAGTGACACTTCAGTTGCCAGACTGATCTTATGCACATCCCAAGGGTAATATTGAGGATGTGTTGGTGAAGGTAGACAAATTTATATTTCCAGCTGATTTTATCATTTTGGATTATGAAGCTGACACTAATGTGCATATTATTTTGGGTAGGGCATTCATTGCCACGGGTAGTGCTCTTATTGATGTTCATAAAGGGGAACTAACCATGCTAATGAATGACCAACATGTTACTTTTAACGTGTTCCAAGCTTTGAAATGTGTAGATGAACCAAATGAATGTCAAGCCGAGGAGATGATGGAGGCCATTTATACTTTGGACGTGGCACAGTTGTGCCAGGATGTAGAGTTTGATGATGGCATGCTTGACGACATAGCCGAAGTGTTTGAGGAACCTGAGGAAACAACCTTGGAGGCTGAAGATGTGAGTTATTTTGAGCCACTCCAGTTGGCCGGCAGAGAGATAATGAAACCGAAACCATCAATTGAGGAAACACCAAAGTTGTAGCTTAAGCCACTTCCAGAACACTTGAAGTATGCTTATCTAGGTGAGCACTCAACTTTGCCAATGATTATTGCCACTGATCTCAGTAATGATCAAGAGGCAAGATTGTTGGAAAATATTAAGGGATTATAAGCAAGCGTTGGGTTGGACATTGGCAGACATCCAAGGTATTAGCCCAACAATTTGCATGAACAAAATCATTCTATAGGAATACAATGGGAGGACTATTGAAGGTCAAAGAAGACTAAACCCAAGCATGAAGGAGGTTGTTAAGAAAGAGATAATAAAATTGCTTAATGTCGATATTATTTATCCCATTTTCGATCTTGGGTTATCCCGGTGCAGTGCGTGCCGAAGAAAGGTGGCATGATTGTGGTGCAAAATAGTGAAGCTGAATTGATTCCCTCTGGAACCATCACCGGATGGAGAGTGTGCATGGATTATAGAAGGTTAAACAAGGCTACAAGGAAGGACCACTTCCCATTGCTTTTCATTGATCAGATGTTAGACAGGCTTCCAGGTAAAGCTTTTTACTATTTTTGGATGGTTATTTGTGTTTTAATCAAATTTCCATCGCCCCTGATGATTAATAGAAGACCATGTTCACGTGTCTATATGAGACATTTGCCTTCAGAAGAATGCCATTTAGTTTGTGTAATGCGCCATCAACATTCCAACATTGCATGATGGCCATTTTTTCTGATATGATCAAACATAACATGGAAATATTCATGGATGATTTCTCAGTATTTGTTACAACATTTGAGGATGCATCCATAGCTTGGAGCAAGTCTTGAAGAGATGCACTGAGACAAACCTAGTGTTGAATTGGGAGAAATGCCACTTCATGGTGAAGGAGGGCATTGTTCTCAGTCACAAGGTAACCAAAAGAGGACTAGAAGTTGATCAAGCCAAAATGGAGGTAATCAAGCAATTGCCACCTCTGATGAGTGTTAAAGGTTTAAGGAGTTTTCTAGGTCATACCGGTTTTTATCGGCGGTTTATTAAAGATTTTTCAAAATTACTAAACCTTTATGCTCATTGTTGGAACATAATGCTACCTTTGCTTTTGACGATTCTTGTTTGAGAGAATTTCAGGAACTTAAAGAGAGATTGATCAACGTCCTTATAGTCATAGCACCAGATTGGAATAAGCCCTTCGAGCTCATGTGTGATGCCAAAGACTATGCCGTTGGAGCAGTTTTGGGACAACGATATGGAAAGGTTTTCCATGCCATCTACTATGCCAGTAGAACTTGAATGACGCGCAACTAAATTACTCTACAATCGAGAAAGAGTTTCTTGTTGTTGTTTTTGCTTTTGATAAATTTCGATCTTATCTAATTGGTAACAAGATTGTGGTTTATACAGATCACTCGGAATTGAAGTATCTCTTGGAAAAGAAAGATGCCAAGCTCAGACTGATCCGGTGGACGCTCTTACTTCAAGAATTTGACTTAGAGATCAGAGACAAGAAAGGCAGCGAAAACTTAGTGGCTGACCACCTCTCTTGATTGGAGCATCAAATTGAGGATGGTAAGACCACTACCATTAGAGATGAGTTTCCTGACGAGTGTTTGCTTGCAGTTAATACAATGCCATGGTATGTTGACATAGTCAATTACCTGGTAAGTAATATTCTACCACCAGACTTGGCATACAATGCCAAGAAAAGATTTCTACGAGAGGGAAGGCAATACTATTGGGATGAGCCGATATGGTTCAAGTAGTGTGCCGATCAAGTGATTCACATGTGCGTTCCAGAGGACAAACAACAAAATATATTTCATTCATGTCATGTCGCACCATATGAAGGTCACTTTTCTAGGATGAAGACTACTGCCAAGGTGTTGCAGTTAGGATTCTTTTGGCCCACGTTGTACAAGGATGCCCACGAGTATGTCAAGGCATGTTATCAATGCCAACAGACAGGGAACATCTCTGGCAGACACCAACTACCTCTCTAGAACATTATCCCTGTGGATTTATTTGATGTGTGGGGGATAGACTGTTGGGAAACGCCAGTACACCCCGTGGCACATCAAAAAATTATGCGGTGATTACCTCCAGAGATCCATGTACGAGGAACAAATTCGGGGTGAAAAGGATGAAATGTTACCTTAATAAATATGGAAATCCGCAGGGAGTATAGGAGAATCCAAATCGAATCTGAGTCATCACAATCGCGTTCCAGCCTCTACACAGTCCACCCGAACGAAACAAATAATATTTTCTATTCTCTAACCGTTAGAGAGGTTTTCCGAAAAGCATATGTTGGCATCTAGACCTTATGCCATTATATAGAATTCAAAAACCTAATTCTAATTAAATTTGGATTAATTAATTATACAATATTTTTTAACCGAATATAATTAAATATGTAAAATCTGATTCTACTTTAGTTAGGTTTCTTTAGATATATATATATATTAATAGTATTTGATAATTACAATAATTATCTAGTATTAATATATATATATATATATATATATATATAGACAAGATTATCTATAATTACAATAATAATAATAATTTCATTTTAATAATTATTACGTGTACAACAAGTTTGTACACATGCTATTAGTTGATATTTGTTCGTTTCAAACATAGGGTGTGACCTTTGTAGGTTCATGTAACATTAGTAGTTGTTGAGTGTGTAAAAGTTCTATTATTTACACCCTATTTAACCCATATTTCTGCTGCATTCAAGCATTATTTATTGCATTTAGGCCAGTTTACAGCAAAACATCACAAATATATTAAAAGGCACAGTTTCTACTAAAAATGGTTGTTTTTGCAGGTTGCTGCTGTAACAGACAGAATGGGCAGGAGCTGGGCAGTGAAGCAGAAGAGCTGGAACTAGACAAGCAGTCAAGGAGGACTACGCTGCCATGAAAGCGGAGGACAACAACAGTTTTGAGGAGAAGAAGCAAAGTGGACCTCGACAGATAGAGAAAATTCAGCATGTCTGTCGTGTGAAATCACCATATTTTTCCAAGCCCCCGATCAAAAGGAATGTCAAGCCCAAAGTTCAAGGAGAGAAAATCCCAAGCAAGAAAGATGACGGCTGGAAAGTAGATTCCTTGAAGATTTAGTCTTTATTAGAATTATACTTTCATTTAAAGTTGTATTCTTGCTATTTTAGAAACCTTGGACCCAAAGCTTATATAAGGGCATATATTTTGACCTAGGAGGACAGAACCGATTACCTAGATTCCTTCCCAAAACTCTAGCCGTTTTCCTTCCCACAACATGTTCTAAATTCCCCCTAGGGCCACGAGTTGATTTGTAAAGTAGTTGCAAGGGTTGTTTTGTTTTAGGAATTTTCAGTTCAATAAAATAAACATCAAGTTCTCTTATTTTGGTTATTAATATCTTGCAAGAGCATCGGGAGAGCATTGTGAGGTTATCAATTTACTTAGCATCGGGAGAGTTAAGTATACGAAAGAAATAAGAGCAAGTTCTCTAGTTTATAGTTGAACTATCTCGGACCTAGGGATAGGACGAGGTTAAGTGGCTAAAGAAGAATTCATCGACATCGGTGTTCATCCTTCGATTCACGCCGGGAGGTATCATCAAAGACGTGATCATCGACAGACTTGGACCTAGGGATAGGCCAAGGCACATATGGGATTCTTGCCAAACTTGAAGTACTGAGTTGAGTGTTCGCTGCCGCGACAAGCAACGGACTGCTGCCGCGACAGGTGCTGCCGCGACGGGGACGACAACAGAACTGGAGTTTCGAAACTTAGCAATACCTGCACTACTGAGCAATTCAATACCAGCCCATTCTCTCTATCTTGATTCTTCTACTCTTTTATTTACGTTTACTTTATTATTTTCGCGTCAACATCTCAAATATTTTCTTTACTTTCGTGCAGTGAATTAAGGTGAAGCTATTAGCCCAATCCCTATGGAGACGATATCCGATACTTCGTATCACTTTACTACTTGCGTCGTGTACACTTGCACTCCAATTGCGATAGACTCTTTTACACGCAACAAGTTTTTGGCGCCGTTGCCGGGGATTGGCAACATAACTCTACCTTTTCTTTTACTGCACTTTTCGTTTTTGTTTTTATTTTTATTTTTCTGTTTTTCTTTGGTGTATTCAACTCTTGCTTTTCACAAAGTTCCTTATTTATGCGCAGATCGAAATGAGGTGAAGTTCCTGAGTATCCATTAGATCCGGAAATCAAACGTTCATTTAATCAACAAGGAAACAACCCGCCTGTTGGAGAGGTTATACCTCATGTCGGCAACCCTGCTGCCGGATGACGGTCCTGTCGTGACTACATGTTGAACGATCATGTAGAATTGGAAACCACATTGCCGAACATAGATGTTGACAACTTCGAGCTAAAACATGTTATGTTTATCATGATCAACAATGCCAGTCAATTCAGTGGTGCTGTTACAGAGGATGCTAGGGAGCATGTCAAAACATTCCAGGAGATCTGTGGTTTGTTTAGACTGCCAGGAGTTAATCCAGAGATACTGAGGCTTCGGTTATTTCCCCATTCATTGAGGGACAGAGCAAAGACTTGGTGGAATAAACTTACGCCGGGTTCAATTAGAACTTGGGCAGATTTGTCTCGTGAATTTTTATCTCGTTTTAATCCTTCGCATTTATCTGAGCGATTACGTAATGAAATTGCTACTTTTCAACAGGAAGATGACGAGCCGATGCACGAGGCCTGGGACAGATGTACCACTCTTCTACGGAACTGCCCAATGCATGGATTCCCCGTCTGGAATCAGGTAACTAAGTTTTATAATGCTGCCAACTTACAAACTCATATTCGAATTGATTCAGCAGCAAATAGATTACTATTGGACAAAGACCCGGACGAGGCAATGCAAGTATTGAAAAATCTGGCTAAGAATGAGGAGCAGTTTCCGACAGCAAGAAGAGGGGGTAAACGGGTTCTAGCTGTTAAGGATTATGAGGCCGACAACACAATGAAATCACAGGTGGCATACCTTACTAAGGCAATGAAAAAGCTCTTGAATGATGATACACAACATGGATTTGCTGTTGAGGAGGTATGCGAAATTTGTGAGGGAAATCATAGTTCGGATGAGTGTCCTATTCAGTTAGAAGAGGGAAAATATGTTGGAAACTACAAGCCGAATTACAACTCCAACAACTATAATCCCAACTAGAGGAAGGATCCCAAGTTTTCTTGGAGTAATCCTAATAATGCCCTGAATCCTCAAGCACACAATAATCAGAATCAGGGAGGACCTAGATTGCTGACTCGACAGCAACTGCAGCTGCATCAGCAGCAACAACAACCACCAGCTGCCACGAACAGTATATTGGAACAGACTCTGGCTACTTTTATGTCTCAGACAAGTACTTATATTGAGAATATGAATCAGTTTGTCAAGAAAACAGAAACATTCATGGATAAAACAGAGATGCGGATGACAAATCATGAAGCTACTCTGAAATCTTTGGAGACACAAATGGGTCAGGTTTCCCAGCATATCAAACCAAGACAGACTGGAGGATTTCCTAGTAATACTGAAAATGCTAGGCAGCCCACACATGAGCAGTGTAAGGCTATTACTACTAGGAGAGGGAAGAAATTACCAGGGCCAGAGAAAGAAGTTGAAACAGTAAGGAAACCAGCCTTGGACAGACATGCCGAGGAAGCTGCCCCGATAGGTAACAAACAGATTGCTGCTGATAAACCTGTTACGACAGCAGAAGCGACAGAGGAGAAAAATGATGAACCCAAACCTCCTCAGATTCGTAAGCAGTGGGAAGGACGTATTGCTGACTATCGTCCCCCACCTTCTTTTCCTCAACGATTACAGCAAGTGAAGCAAGAATCTCAGCTCAAAAAGATTTATGATATTTTTAAGCAGGTTCATATTAACATTCCGCCGTTGGATGCCGTTAGGGAGATGCCCGGTTATGCCAAATTTCTCAAGGATGTCATGTCAAAGAAATCTAAACTTGGGGAATTTGAAACGGTCAAGATGACAGAAGGATGCATGAGTATTCTTCATAGGCAGCCACCCCAGAAAAAGAAGGATCCGGGGAGCTTCATCATACCTTGTGTAATCGGAGATAAATATGTGGGTAAGGCACTCTGTGATCTTGGTGCTAGTATTAATTTAATGCCAAAATATGTTTTTCAGAAATTAGGTATTGGAAAAGCTCGGCCCACGATAGTAATTTTGCAGCTGGCAGACCGCTCTTATGTTCATCCGGAAGGAAAAATCGAAGATATTCTGGTAAGAGTGGATAAATTTATTTTTCCTGCTAACTTTCTTGTTTTAGATTGTGAAGCAGATGAAAATGCACCAATCATCATGGGGCGACCCTTCTTAGCCACGGGAAGATCACTGATTGATGTGGAAAAAGGAGAACTCACCATGAGAGTGAATGACCAAGAGATAAAATTGAATGTTCTCCAAGCTATGAAGCATGCTGATGCAGACGAAAAATGCAAGGTTATCACTGAAGTTACCCTTGATCAACCCTGCATCAGGTCAGGCTGTCACGACATCAAAATTGGTCACTGCCTCGACAGCCACTTACAGGACTGTCACGACAGCACTGACGACAGCAACTCCTCAGAATCCGATACATCTGATACTGAAGATCAAGAGGAGGTAAACTGGATAGGCGATCGTCCATGTAAGTTATTCGAACCTTTAAATTATACTTCGGATAACCATGCAATCCAAAAGCTATCTACTGTTGAGCCCCCTGTTTTAGAACTGAAACCCCTGCCAGGGCAACTAAAGTATGCTTTTCTTGGTTCAAATGACACGTTGCTCGTAACATCTCTTCCAAGTTGATGCAGGAACATGAACAACAATTAATAGGGATGCTGCAGCAGCACAAAAAGGCAATTGGATGGACGATAGCCGATATTCAAGGCATTAGTCCGGCATTATGTATGCATAAAATCCTTTTAGAGGATGATCATAAGCCGACTATAGATGCTCAAAGGCGGTTAAACCATGCGATGAAAGAGGTGGTGCGTAAAGAGATAATCAAATGGTTAGATGCTGGTATAATTTACGCCATCTCCGACAGCAAATGGGTGAGCCCGGTGCAATGCGTTCCCAAGAAAGGAGGAATGACCGTGGTGACCAATGAAAACAATGAGTTAATCCCAACCAGGAATGTGACCGGTTGAAGGGTTTGTATGGACTATCGGAAGCTTAACAAAGCTACCCGAAAGGACCACTTTCCTTTACCCTTTATTGATCAAATGCTTGATAGATTAGCTAGTAAACCTTACTATTGTTTTCTTGACGGTTATTTAGGTTATAATCAAATAGCTATCACACCGGAGTATCAAGAAAAAACGACCTTCACATGCCCCTACGGAACGTATGCTTTTAGGAGAATGCCGTTTGGATTATGCAATGCACCTGCCACCTTCCAAAGGTGCATGATGGCCATATTCTTCGATATGGTGGAGGACTTCCTTGAAATTTTTATGGATGATTTTTCAGTCTTTGGAGACGATTTTGAGAGCTGCTTAGGCAATCTACAAAAGGTACTTGAAAGATGTGAAAAAGCAAACCTAGTCTTAAATTGGGAAAAATGCCATTTTATGGTGGACGAAGGGATAGTCCTTGGCCATAAGATTAGCTGTCGTGGTATAGAAGTCGACAGGGCAAAGATAGAAGTGATCGAAAAGCTGCCGCCGCCAACCACAGTCAAGGGTATTAGAAGTTTCTTGGGACATGCTGGTTTTTATCGGAGATTCATTGCGAATTTTTCAAAAATCACCAAGCCCCTATACAATCTTCTCGAGCAGAACCAACCCTTTGACTTTAATGATGAATGTACTGAAGCATTCAAGGTTCTGAAGGAAAAACTAGTAACAGCCCCAATAGTACATCCACCAGACTGGACACAGCCATTTGAGATTATGTGTGATGCCAGTGACTATGCTGTCGGGGCAGCACTTGGGCAGCGAAGAGACAAATTATTTCATGTCATATACTATGCCAACAAGACATTGAACGACGCCCAAGTGAACTACACCACCACAGAAAAGGAGTTATTAGCGTTGGTGTTCTCCATCGACAAGTTTCGTTCTTACATACTTGGAACGAAGGTAATAGTGCACACAGATCATTCTGCCCTGAAGTATCTGTTCGCGAAAAAGGATGCAAAGCCTCGATTGATACGGTGAATCCTGCTATTGCAAGAATTCGACCTTGAAATCAAGAACAAAAAGGGGACAGAAAATCAAGTGGCAGATCACTTGTCAAGGTTGGAGAAGGGATAGAGTCTGCCAACAGATGAGACAAACATACTGGAGACCTTCCCAGACAAGCAGCTCTTTGCTGCCGCAATCACTGCCGCGACAACCATGGCGGTAGGTAAGTCTTCTGAACTCCCCTGGTATGCTGATTTCGTTAATTTCTTAGTTAGCAGAATAATTCCTTCTGATCTTAATTATCAAGCCAGGAAGAGGTTCCAAAATGATGTTAAGCATTATTATTGGGACAAACCTCTTCTTTTCAAAATTTGTGCAGATCAGGTTATAAGAAGGTGTGTACCACAAGAAGAGCAAGAAGACATACTTAATCACTGCCATGCTTCACAGTATGGAGGTCACTTAGGAGGCAACAAAGCTGCTGCCAAGGTGCTGCAGTCAGGGTTTTATTGGCCGTCACTGTATAAAGATGCGCAAATCTTCTACAAGAGCTGTGACAGGTGACAAAGGACATGAAACATCTCAAGGAGAAACGAGATGTCGCTGCAGAACATTCTAGAAGTCGAGATCTTTGACGTTTGGGGGATTGATTTTATGGGACCTTTTCCATCTTTATGTGGGAATCTATACATCCTCCTGGCAATAGATTATGTCTCTAAGTGGGTCGAAGCTATCGCAACTCAAAAGAATGATGCCAAGACAGTCCAAAGGTTTTTACACAAAAATATCTTTTCCAGGTTTGGCATCCCTAAGGCGATTATCAGTGATGAAGGGAGACATTTCGACAACAGGGTTATTGCTGCTGCCTTGAAGAAATACGGTGTCAAGCATCGGATCGCGACAGCATATCACCCACAAACCAATGGACAAGCTGAAATATCTAATAGGGAAGTTAAGAACATTCTTGAGAAGATGGTTAAGCCAACTAGGAAAGACTGGTCTTTACTCCTCCATGATGCGTTATGGGCATGTAGGATAGCTTTTAAAACCCCATTGGGAATGTCTCTGTACCAATTGATTTATGGGAAAACATGTCATCTACCTGTCGAGATAGAGCACAGAGCATACTGGGCGATCAAGGCAGTGAATATGGACTTGGATAGGGCAGGGCAGAAAAGGCTGTTAGATCTGAACGAAATTGAAGAAATCCGGACAATGGCCAATGACAATGCAAGAATCTACAAGGATAAAACTAAGAAGTGGCATGACAGGAAGTTGCTGCCACGACAGTTCTGTCCAGGGCAGCTTGTATTGTTGTTCAATTCTAGACTGAAACTCTTCCCAGGGAAGCTAAAATCTAGATGGTCTGGCCCGTTCCAAGTTGTACAGGTTTTTCCCCATGGTGTCATAACAATCCGATCATTAAAAGACGGGCACCAATTCAAAGTCAACGGACAGCGCTTGAAGCATTATCAAGGGACTGAAGCCCCAAGAATGCAGGAAGTGGTTACTTTAGGAGATGCCCCACCTGGCATCCCTAATTTAACCTAAATTTTATTTATTTATTTTATTATTATTTATTATTTATTAGGAAATAAGGTTTATTTTATTTTGAATAATGTTTTTATGTTTATTGTTTTTAGGAAATAAAGGAGTCAAGTAGAACAGGAGAAGTGAACTCAGCCCACCATCCATTCATCAGCCCATCAAAGCCCAATTTTTGAAGCCTTTCGTTACAGCTACCGCGACAGACGTGGAAAATACAGGTTGTCATCACGCTGTCACGACAGATGCGGAAACACGTCACAGACGTGTAACAGACGCGGAAACGTGTGTCAGGCGCGTCAGACACGCTAACGTACAATAGCTGGCCCCGTTATTCGCGCCTATCGTTACAGCTTCAACGGGCAGCAAATCCTTCTCTATATAACCCTGTTTCATTTTCATTTTCACTCACTTCTGCCTTTCTTACTTGCTCTCTCTCTTCAGTTTTCATTTGCTTTCATTTTATTTTCACAACCCTTGCTCAAATATGTCTTCTAGGAAAACCCGACGCAATGCTACCTCTAGTTCCACACCGACAACAACTCCCCCACGTTCCTTTGCTAGCAGAGACATGTGGGAAGAGAGAGGCTTTATCTACACACCGACGGAGGAAAATCTGGGCCTTAAACCATTCATAGCCCAGAAGGTTAAAGCTTTACAGTGGCAAACCTTTGCGGAGCAGCCGGAGGAAATAAATGTCACGCTGGTTTAAGAATTTTATGCTGCCATCAGCAGCAGGACAGCGACAGCGGTGTTCGTTCGAGGGAAAGAGGTGCCATTTGAAGCAGAATACATTAATACCTTATATGGCTTCTACATCGGTATCAATGACGACGCCCACCAGCAATTCCTCAATACATTAGACACTGCTGCCTACGACGCTGTCATGGCAGAGTTGACCAATGCTGGGACTCAATGGAACACCAGCAGGAAAAATCCAAGGACTGTGAAGAGGACCCAGTTGCTGCCGGAGGCAAAGTTGTGGAATGCCTTCATAAAGAAGAGGATCATGCCGTCCTCCCACAACACCACCGTCGACCAACCAAGGTTAGCGTTGATACACTCTATCCTACATGAACGGCCCATTAATGTGGGCAGCTATATTCGAGAAAGTATTTTGGAGTGTGCGCATAGACCGACGGGTCCCCTCTACCTTCTGTACCTCATCACCTCGCTCTGCCGCGGCCATAATGTCCCAGAAGTGCACACTGATTTGATAGTCGAAGGAAGAGGGTGGACTGAAAAGAACATCCTCAACCTTATGGAGCTGACTGCTGCCACCCCTCTGTCGTCATTCGACCCCGCTGCCGCCACAGCCGATACGACAGAGCAGCAACACACTGAACCAGCTGCCGCAGCAGCTGCCCCGACAGACTCCTCCGCCCATATATTAGCTGCCATTCAGAAGCTGGAAAAACGACAGCTGGGCTTAATGACCTTCATCAGGGACTTTGCTACCTCTACGGTAACTTTTATTCAAAATTCTTTAAATTTCCCTGATGCTGCCTTCCCGACTTTTCCTGCCCATTACTTTACTGTCACTACCCCTGCCCACACTCCTACACCTGCTGCTACCCCACGGACACCCTCTACCGCCTCAACGCCATCGCCTGCCCCGACAGCAGCAGGCAGCACCCATGCTGAATCATCTGCCTGAGGCACAAAACGTCGCATGGCATTGGAGGATCTTGATGCCTTTGTTGCTGGGTTCTCCTCCTCTTCTGTTTGGGCTGCCAGCGATACTGAACCCTCTATCAAGAGGAATCTGTCAAAGGAATTCTCCCCAGTGAAGAGGCAGAAGCGGGTGGCAGATAAGAACAACATGCCAAAAGCCAGCAGCAGCAGCAGTGACATCAGCAGCGGGGAAAGCAGCAGCAGCAGCTCGGAAGTTCAGGTTGTGGAGCAACCCCCTCACATCTCCCCAACCAGAATCCAGCTACCACGGGAGGCCACGGCCAAGAACACGTCTGCCTCCCCCGTGCCCCAGCCAGCTCCGAAAGCTAGAGCCCGCCGCCAGATTTTCCCCAGCTGCTGCAGCGAAGACAACGATTAAATTTAAGTTTCTTATCTTATATTTTGCTGCCTGCTATATATTTTTTGATGTAATGCCTTATATTTTGTTTTTTATTGTCATTTGCATTGAGGGCAATGCAACCTTCAAGCTTGGGGGTGGCAACCCTCCATTAATGGAGTACATCTTAGTTTAAAATCTGTGTCTTTACTTAGTTTATTTTTGTCTAAAAAAATGATGAAAATATTGAAAACTTTGGCTGAAAACTGTGAACTAAACTTACCTGTCGTGACAGCCCTGTCGTGGCAGTAACTTTAGGATAGTTTTTAGGAGAAATTTAGAGCCTTTCTATAGTTCTGAAAAGTTAAACACAATTGTGATTGTTGTACTACTTAGAACTCTTTTAGCCAACTAGAATAGGAAGCTTAGCACTTGAATAACCCCTAGAGGTGCCTAACACTGGCTCTAGGAAAGAAGTTTAGCAAAAGAGACTCAACAGCCCTAGAGGTGCCCGAAACTGGCTCTAGGAAGTTAGCTAGAGGTGCCCAAAACTGGCTCTAGTGAAACTTTAGCAAAAAAAATAGAGAAATCGAGTCAAAACAAAAAAAAAAATCAAAGGAGCATGAAAAAGTGCCTACAAAAGATAAACTTTGGCATAAAAATTCGAGTTAAGAGATGGAATATTCTAGTGAAACTAAGAGAGTCTTGGCATATAACTGTTCACAAGCATGCACACACTGCACGAGGACTATAGTGAGACTCCGAACAGATCCTAGATTATCCGACAGGTTGCTGCCGTCACAGGGAACGAACGACGGGTAAGGGAAAGTTCACTGTTGAAAGCCAAAACAAAAGTATTTCATTTTTCTTTTAGGTCTTAGTTGCTTGAGGGAAAGCAAAAACTTGAGTTTGGGGGTGTTTTGAGTGTGTAAAAGTTCTATTATTTACACCCTATTTAACCCATATTTCTGTTGCATTCAAGCATTATTTATTGCATTTAGGTCAGTTTACAGCAAAACATCACAAATATATTAAAAGGCACAGTTTCTACTAAAAATGGTTGTTTTTGCAGGTTGCTGATGTAGCAGACGAAATGGGCAGGCGCTGGGCAGTGAAGCAGAAGAGCTGGAACTGGACAAGCAGTCAAGGAGGACTATGCTACCATGGTTGCCGCCGTGACAGCAGAGGACGACAACAATTTTGAGGAGAAGAAGCAAAGTGGACCTCGACAGATAGAGAAAATTCAGCCCGTCTGTCGTGTGAAATCATCATATTTTTCCAAGCCCCCGATCAAAAAGAATGTCAAGCCCAAAGTTCAAGGAGAGAAAATCCCAAGCAAGAAAGATGACGGCTGGAAAGTAGATTCTTTGAAGATTTAGTCTTTATTAGAATTATACTTTCATTTAAAGTTGTATTCTTGCTATTTTAGAAAACTTGGACCCAAAGCTTATATAAGGGCATATATTTTGACCTAGGAGGACAAAACCGATTACCTAGCTTCCTTCCCAAAACTCTAGCCGTTTTCCTTCCCACAACATGTTCTAAATTCCCCTTAGGGCCACGAGTTGATTTGTAAAGTAGTTGCAAGGGTTGTTTTGTTTTAGGAATTTTCTGTTCAATAAAATAAACTTCAAGTTCTCTTATTTTGGTTATTAATATCTTGCAAGAGCATCGGGAGAGCATTGTGAGGTTATCAATTTACTTAGCATCGGGAGAGTTAAGTATACGAAAGAAATAAGAGCAAGTTCTCTAGTTTATAGTTGAACTATCTCGGACCTAGGGATAGGACGAGGTTAAGTGGCTAAAGAAGAATTCATCGACATCGGTGTTCATCCTTCGATTCACGCCGGGAGGTATCATCAAAGACGTGATCATCGAAAGACTTGGACCTAGGGATAGGCCAAGGCACATCTGGGATTCTTGCCAAACTTGATGTACTGAGTTGAGTGTTCGCTGTCGCGACAAGCAACAGACTGCTGCCGCGACAGGTGCTGCCACGACGGGGACGACGACAAAACTGGAGTTCCGAAACTTAGCAATACCTGCACTACTGAGCAATTCAATACCAGCCCATTCTCTCTATCTTGATTCTTCTACTCTTTTATTTACGTTTACTTTATTATTTTCGTGACAACATCTCAAATATTTTCTTTACTTTCGTGCAGTGAATTAAGGTGAAGCTATTAGCCCAATCCCTGTGGAGACGATATCCGATACTTTGTATCACTTTACTACTTGCGTCGTGTACACTTGCACTCCAATTGCGATAGACTCTTTTACACGCAACAGTAGTAATATCTAGAACAATTCTAACATTACAAGCAATGAGTGACATCTAGCAATACATCATTGCTACCTAAGTTACATTAAGTTGTGGTTCGACTTTACCTTTTTCCGTGATTAACTTCTTTTATGTAATACATCCTTTTGTCCTCATATCTAGATCTGACATAAGTCATGGATTAGTTACACATGTATAATTCATCTAATATTTCTTGATATCTTGAGTGGACTATTATAAACGAAAAACTATGATATCTCATATCAATTTATTCAAGCATGGTCATGCATTTTCTAGTCTCACTCAATCAAGTGACCTATGATATTACTCTTATTATTTAGGAGGGAGAAATCCTATCTTGATCAACCATATTTCGCTACATAGATTATGCCATATCCAATGCCAAGCTTTATAGTGTAGTCAGTTACGACACACATTTCACTGTATCAAAATATGTCACTCACGATGTTGAAATAATGATGATCTCAAGTCTGAGGATCATACATGTAGTTATCACCATGAGAAATGACGTGACTGTCACATAATAATCCAAGAAACATGCTCATAACAGGTCAGTCCAGTATGTCATTCTCTAACACATACTTATGTATTGATTTTGACATCTCCATGTAAATGAGAACGCTTTGCCATCAATCAACTACATATTAGTCTTAATATATTATTGTTGTTCATGCCCACAATAATAGCCGAGTAAGGACATTAAAGAGTAACTATATTATTCTAAGGACTTTCTTAAAATTCAGTTTATTTATAAATGCATAGAATAAGACTAAAATAATAATGTTGTCTTTAAATTAATAAACAAGATAAAATAAGTATGTCTTTTACAATCATCTTATGATTGGTCTTTGGGTATACTCCAACAATCTCTTACTAGCACTAAGACCAATCACTCATATATCTAATACCAAGAGACTTAGTGTGACGTTCATGCTTCTGCTGTGTTAGAGGCTTTGTTAGTGGATCGGCGATATTGTCATTCGTTGGTACTCTGCATATTTCTACATCTCCTCGATCAATGATTTCACGAATGAGATGGTAACGCCTAAGTATGTGTTTAGATCGCTGGTGAGATCTGGGTTCTTTTTCTTGTGCGATGGATCTGTTATTTTCAAAACGTAGATCTATAGCATTTGATATGCTAGGTATGACCCCTAGTTCATATATGAACTTTTTGATCCAAACAATCTCTTTTGCAACATCGCTTGCTACAATATACTCGGCTTCTGTTGTAAAATCTGCTATTGTATCTTGCTTTGAACGTTTTCAGCTTACAACACCTCTATTAAGGCAAAACACAAAACCCGATTGTGATTGAGAATAATCCTTATTTGTTTGGAATCTTGCGTCAGTTTAACCTTTTATAATTAGCTCTTCCTCACCTTCATACATAAGGAATGTATCCTTAGTTCTTAAGTATTTAAGGATGTTTTTTTACTGCAACCCAATGACCTTCTCCGGGATCTACTTGGTACCAACTTGTCATACTTAGTTCATATGATACATTCAGACTTGTATATAGTATGGTATACATGATAAATCCAATGGCCGAAGCATATGGAATCTTACTCATGCGTACCCTCTCTTGAGGCGTTGAAGGACACATTTCCTTCGAGAGCGAAATACCACTTCTCATAGGTAAGAATCCTCTTTTAGATTCTTCCATACTGAATCTTTTTAGTACTTTATCTATGTATGTATTTTGACTTAGTCCTAAGAGTCGTCTTTATCTATCTCTATAGATTTTGACTCCTAATATGTAGGTTGCTTCACCCAAGTCTTTCATAGAAAAATATTTTTCTAACCTAGTCTTTACATACTGTAAGGTAAGTATGTTATTTCCTATTATTAGTATGTCATCCACATACAATACTAAGAATGTAATAATACTCCGACTAGTTTTCTTAAAAACACATGGCTCATCTTCATTTTTAATGAAACCAAACTCTTTGATTGCCTCATTAAAATGAAGATTCCAACTTTAAGAATCTTGCTTCAACCCATAAATGGATCTTTGAAGCTTGCATACTTTTAGGGCATCTTTTGGATTGACAAAACCATCAGGTTGTGTCATGTACACATCCCCATCTAATTTTCCATTAAGGAAAGCAATTTTGACATCCATTTGCCAGATTTCATAATCATAAAATGCAGCTATTGCAAGCAATATCCGAATAGATTTAAAACTAACAATAGGGGAAAAGTTTCATCTAATATTTCTTGATATCTTAAGTAGACTATTATAAACGAGTAACTATGATATCTCCTATCAATTTATTCAAGCATGGTCATGAATTTTCTAGTCTCACTCAATCAAGTGACCTATGATGTTACTCCTATTATGTATGAGGGACAAATCCTATCTTGATCAACCATATTTCGCTACATAGATTGTGACATATCCAATGTCAGTCTTTATAGCGTAGTCAGTTATGACACACGTTTGACCGTATCAAAATATGTCACTCACAATGTTTTAATAATGATGATCTCAAGTTTGAGGATCATACATGTAGTTATCACCATGAGCAATGTCATGACTGTCACATAATAATCCAAGAAACATGCTCATAGCAGGTCAGTCCAATATGTCATTCTCTAACACATACTTATGTATTGATTTTGACATCTCCATTTGAATGACAACGCTTTATCATCAATCAACTATATATTAATCTTAATATATTATTGTTGTCCATGCCCACAATAATACTCAACTAAGGACATTCAAGAATAATTATATTGTTCTAAGGACTTTATTAAAATTCAGTTTATTTATAAATGCACAGAATAAGACTGAAATAATAATAATGTCTTTATACTAATAAAAAAGATAAAATAAGTATGTCTTTTACAATCATCTTATGATTGGTCTTTAGGTATACTCCAACATAGACTTTATGGGTCCTTTTCCCCCATCGTTTGGTAATATGTATATTCTTGTGGCAGTTGACTATGTATCAAAATGGGTAGAGGTTGTTGCCAAGTTTTTGCACAAGCATATTTTTACTCGATTTGGTGCCCTTAGAGTGATCATTAATGATGAGGGTAAACATTTTAAATGTAATTTAATCTCTAAAGCTTTGTGCATGTATGTAATTCAACAACGAATTGTTACAGCTTATCATCCACAGACGAACGGGAAAGCTAAGATATCAAACAGGGAGACTAAGAACATTCTAGAGAAGACTGAAAATCCAACGAGAAAATACTGGTCTTTGAGGCTAGATGAGTACTTGTGGGCTTATAGAATTGCACTTAAAACTCCTTTGGGTACTTCCCCATTTCGACTTGTCTTTGGCAAACTATGCCATCTTCCAGTGGAACTTGAACATAAAGCCTATCATGACATCCAAAAAATTGACATGGCATGGAGATTTGCTAGAGAAAAGAGGTTGCTCGACCTCAATAAGTTGGAGTGATTCATGACGTAGGCTTATGAGAATGCTAGGATATACAATGAGAAGGAAAAATGTTGGCATGATAGAAGGATCATGCCAAGACAGTTCGAAATAGGTCAGCTTGTTCCATTGTTTAACTCACGACTTAAACTTTTTCCAGGTAAGCTCAAATCAAGGTGGACGGGTCCTTATGAAGTTGTGAAGTCATATGTTCATGGGGCTGTGGACATTATGAACCTACAAATAGGGGAAATCTGTGAAGTGAACGGCCAACGTCTAAAGTATTACGTGGAAGGTAAGCAAAACAATGCCAATGAGGCTATCCTCTTGGTAGAGTTAGAATGAAACACCCGCATGTTTGAAACTATTTGTACATATTAGGAGTAGTTGTTTTTGTATTCTTTTAGGAATCAGATTTTTGTTTTTCAATTTTTATTCCCTTGTTGTGTTACACAATTTTTCATTGAGTGTGTGCAAGAATTGATGCCAGGAATATTTCCAGACGGACTGAGAGCCAGCATGCTTGCCAAAGACTATGCCATGTCCCATGCCAAGGACATGCGCAGGTTTTAATGTCAAAGAAGAAAGAGAAACCCTAGCTTGATTAGATGAGAATTTTTTTTGGGAGAATTAACTTTTGACGCCCCTATTAATGATAATTAATTTTATCATGATCACCCTATCAATTCAAATATTTTCCATATCTTTATCATTTATCACTACTCATTCAAATTTAAACCCTTCCCAATTAAAACTCTCTAAATCTCATCATTACCTACCCCTCTTTTTCAGCTACCCTCATTAAAACCTTATTAAACACTTCATCTTTTTCTCTCCCTTACCTTAAGGCCAATTTCATCAATTTTCCTCATTTTCCATCTTTCTTCAAGCAAGATTCAAGAACCTTTCATCTTTTCTTTTTCTTCTCTTCCAAATCAACTATCACCTTTTCATCTTCATGGCTTCATCATCTCCTCCTTTCAAACGGTTCTTTAATGAGGAAATCCACAAGAAATTCGAGATGAACTTCTCTTCAAGATCGTTCCTCTATGAAAAGCACTTTGACTTTCAACCAAACACCACTATTAGATTCCCGCCAGAGTTAATGGTCGTCGTTGATATGCACAAGTGGATTGTTTTCTACCAGCTAAAGGGAGAGGTTTATGTCACCATTGTTCAAGAGTTTTACGCGCACCTTGTGACCAAAGACTCTCCATTTTTTATGATTCAGGGTAAGTGTGTCTGATTTGATGAGGGTTAGATTAACTCACTCTTTTCTTTACCAGTGAAGGGGATGAATATTTCGAGAATATTGAGACCATGAATGTTGTCAAGTGTAAGAAGTTGTTGTTAGACTTGTGCGAGCCTAACACAACCTGGACTGTCTCGTCCACCGACCACCGAACTGTCAAGAGGTTGGCATTGAAGCCTCAAATGCAGGGTTGGAACCATTTTATCAAACATAATTTCATGCCCACATCTCACAATGAAACAGTCTCAGAGGACCAGTTGATCCTTTTGCACTCCATTTTCAATGGGCACAAAATAAATGTTGGCAGGATCATTATCAAAGAAACCTACATGTAATACCCCAAAATCCGGTCTAGTCGGAATTGGGTTTCGGTGATCGGAAATTTTACATTGATAAAGTCTAAATATTGTATTGACTCCGATCATGTAGTCAATTATATCGACACTAGACTTTAATTGAGTCAACTTATTGAACATGGACTTTGTTGAATCGTATCGAAACCTGTTTAGTGGCTAAATCATAAAAATTAGAAGTTTGGGGATAAAATCATAGAGCATTGAACATTGGGGGACTAACCTTACGATTAGCCCCTTCCCAATTATATTTACCCATACGTGGGTTAATTTGATGAGTTTCCTTCATATGAAGGAAAGCCATCAGTGGGCAACATTAAAATAGTGAAGAATAGAATTATAGAGCTACTCGATTCCTTATTAAGCAAGTACCTCCCTTTATCATCTCCTACCTCCAAGCTAGCACCTCCATTGGAGAGCAAGCTTTAACTTAGCTTTTCTTCAATTTATTGCTATAGAATTATTGTCTCAAATTCAAGTCTTTTTGAGTCATGATGTATTTGAGACTTTTTTGATCGGTAAAAAAATTTCACCTTTCACCATACAAGTATTATTCCACTAATAACCCATTTTCTTATGCTATATGTCATATTATAGGTTATCCTACTAATAACCCACTTTCTTAGTCCTTTAACTTTCTCAAAGTCGTTTCACATAATAGGTTACAACCTCTTTTTGTATCATATTTCAGGTTACACTCTACTTGCACTATATTTTAGGTTACAACCTATTTTTGCACCATATTCATGTTACACTATACTTGCACCACATTTTAGGTTACAACCTATTTTTGCACCATATTTCAGGTTACACTATACTTGCACCACATTTTAGGTTACAACCCGTTTTTGCACCATATTTCAGGTTACACTATACTTGCACCACATTTTAGGTTACAACTCATTTTTGCACCACATTTCAGGTTACAACCTATTTTTACCTTCTTTATTAACTAACTTAGGGATTTTCAACTAGGGTATTTTTAGGGTGTCACAAACATCGCATGTAAAGATATTGTGTCGGATTATTAATCAGAAGCGTTAGGTAAGTATTAGTAAGCAAAGTATTGTGCATTGATCATTGATATTGTCATGGATATTGTGTATTGAAACTATTGTAGTTATTTTTATTGAAATATAGAAAATAAATTCATTGATCATAGTCATTGATGGTATGAATATTGAGCATCTATTGTTGTTGTTATAGTCATTGAACATTGCTATTAGACCTTATTATTGACATTAAAACATTGTAAGTATTGGACATCGTAATGATCATTGGACATTGATTTGATGTTAATATCGAACCTTGGATTTGAACGGACTTTGGATACAATTGGCATGCCATAGAATTCATGAGCTCAATGTATGGGTGGACTACCATCCTAACGCTACGGCCTATATTGATTTGGCGAGGCGGAGGGATGTGTTTTGGTATTGGTCATATTGGCAAGGCGGAGGGACCAGACCACTCATTGATTTGGTGAGGTGTAAGAATTCGCGTATCCACTATCTTGATTCAATCCAGTGGTTAATAATGAATTTGATATGTTAAACCTTGTATATTGGAGCATGATATTGATATTGATAAGCATGAGAATATGTACATGCATCACTCATTGATATTTACATTATATATGACTACCTCACTAGGAAAAGTATGCCTAATGTGTCTCATCTCATGCATTTCAGGTTAAGGAATCGGATATTGCGAAAGATCGGATAAGTCGCAACAAGACAAGTCACTACAAGCCAAAATTAATGTTTATTGAACTTATGAACTCCTAGGAATGTGGCAAAGTACTTGATCTAGTCTTTTGTGCCCATTTTCGTATGCTTGTAATGTGTATAAGTTGTAATGTTATTAAAGACCCTTAAATGACTTTTGGTATGGCTAAAAGTTGGTAAAAATTACATATATGGCTCACATAGGTGAAAACCTAGTAAATGTATTCAAATGATCATGAAATTTGGCATGTCAATATTTTATAGCATTGAAATATTGTGTGTAAAGTTTCATTGCATTTGAACATCATTTGGTAGGTCAATTCGAATAAAAACCATCAAAAAATTTGTCATTATAGGTCAGGCCATATTGATACGGGGTAATGGCGTATCGATACGGTTAAGCATAATTGAACCCAAGGAACATGGCGTATCGATACATTTTGGAATTGTATCGAAACGTTTTGCCACTGGAATTTCTTGTTTCGATATGGGCCTAGCTTGTATCGGAACGAGTCAAAGTCAATGAAAGTCAACCCATACAGAAACATGGCTTACATGTACCGATACGGGTAATGAGACAAGTCAACCAAGGTTGACCATCGTCCACCCGTATCGAAACAACATCAAGGCGTTTCGATACAGGGTTAGTTAAGTTGGTTAAAAGACATGGATTGAAGGTTTACATTGTTCACAAATTGGTCACTGAAATTAGGATTATTAAATTGGATGAGTAAATAAATTCTTAATAGGATGAAAATTTACAAACATTTTAATATTGTTCCGAATTTCATTAAAATACAATCAATTGCATCGAAGGACCTCTAATTTATTATATTTACAATTTAGTCCCTAAAACTTGTAATAATTAAGAATTGGTCCTAAATGATTAATTATCGCTTCATAATGGATGCATTGGACTGAGTTGTATATTCGGTAATGTTTTATAGTATAACGTCGTGCATGTATTGTAACTCCCTTAGCCCGGCCTAGACGTTTGACCCGAACAACGAAGATTACACGGGGAAAACCAAAGTCAACCCGAAAGTCAACCTTGATTAGCGACCTTTTTTTCTTTTTATCTTCTCTAGATGCACATTAAGCCTATGTGATGACACAAGAATCATAGAAGAGAAGAACACAGCGATCGGAAAACATTTGGGGACTCAACTAGATGATTTACACATTTTAGGGACCAAAATGTAATTTTTAAAAATATAAGAACGTGGCTGAATTTAAGATTACCAATATGTAATTAATCATATTTCATGCATCTCTGCCAAATTTAAGCTTAAGAGCACACTCCAAGCTCAAGCAATTGCATCCAAAACATTTAGGACTAAAATGTAAATCATGGAAACTTAGAACAATTCAAAATCATCATCCAACGGTCATCCGTTTCGGAACACCAAACCCTCGTACCGGAACACCTGTATCGAAACAGTGTTGACCGTTTCGGTACTCGGGTGTGTTCCGAGACCAGTATCGAAACATGTCTCTTTAGTGGCCAAACTGTTCCGAAACGCTATGGCCATTATAGGCCTTCGTTTCGAAACAGTTAAGGGTGTTTCGATACACCCTGCACCGTGACAGCAGAAAATGATGGTTTTCTATGCTTTTTCACACTCGAATCAACCCCGAGACATGCCACAACATGCATATATCAAGGACACATATCAACAATCATCATAACGAGGCTATAGCTTAAACTTAGCAACCAACACATAAGCAAAGGCACTAAAGGCATGCTTCCTAGTTTTCCAAAACCATAACAAGTCAAAACTCCAAATAAACTGAAATCCAATCACCAAATGCCATTTACAACTCATGTATAGGCAAACCAACATGCTCAAGGTAAAGGAAACATTCTCAAACATTCATAAGTACAAATCCCACCCATTGCCTCTTATTACACTTGAGAAAAACCTAATACATTGTTTAACCAAAACACTTGGAATTCACTTGCTCTCGAGCTGCCTTGATTGTTCAATTCTCTGTATTGATGAAACAAATGAGCGTAAGCAATACGCTTAGTGAGGTCCGCTATAAAACCAAACATTCATCAATGCATTTTAAAACCAAAACATCGTCCTTTATAAACACATGCCTTCCTTCAAAACATACACTTTAGAGAAGCAAAATCACTTTCAAATCCACATGTTCATAACATCATTAATTACAATAACAAGAACCTTTACTCATGCTTAAACCAAGCATCATATGCATTCTAGCATAATTCTCAAGCATCACATGCTTTCACAAAACAAGTGTTCTTCATTAAAACATTGAGTCACCATCATCATATTGGCTCATAAGTGATTCAAACGTATATCATAATAAAACACAACACACTTGACACAATCGGATACGCGAATCACAAGCGTTGTCCCACACGCTTCATACACACTACCGGACTACATAAGGTGGAGATAAATGGCACAATCACAACCCCTCAACACCCGTGATAGAGATAAATGGCACAATCACAATCCCTCAACATCTGTGGTGCAGTTAATGGCACAATCACAACCCCTCTACACCCATGGTGGAGTTAATGGCACAATCTCAACCCCTCAACATCACTCATCGGTAGTTGTATAACCCACTAGCGAGAGTCGGGACACAAACAAGGCTTACACATGGAAGTTACCTCAACCATTGTAATCACCTTAACCAAGCTCACACACGAGAGCATTCCTCCACCGTAGTGACGCTTAACTAAGTCTACCCACGAGAGCCTACCTCCATCAAGGTGACTCTAACTCCTCAATCGCTAGGGTACTCAGATGGAGATTACGACACAATCACAACCCCTCGACATCCAAGGCGACTTTAATTACGGTGCATCCAATCCTATAGCCGGCTAACTATATCCGATTAAAGTAACCAAAATTCATTTACATCACTTGCCAATATAATCATTTAACTACATTAATCAACTGTTTTACAAGCATGAACACAATGCCATTTCCACAAGCATAACATGCTTACATCATATGCATTCAACACATAAAAACCAAGGATCACTTACTTAGTGCATCCTTAACATAATGGCATTAAAGTCCAGCAACATTCATGCTTAAAGCATGCCTTAAAACATTAATCAAACACATTTAAACCAAGTGCATTTTTAAGCCAAAACGTAGCACAATCCGAGAGAGAGACTTTCGATTTACTTACTCTTGAGCTTAGCTAAGTGTTTCAAACTTACACTAAGCCCCCAACACCTCTTTCAAATCGTTTCAAAGCTGGAAAACTCTTTTCCACTCACCGATACGCGAAGCCTCGTTCGCCAACACGGAAATTACATCTCTAGAGCCTCCAAAATCACCTTGCTAGCTTTCGGATCAAGATCCCCTGTTTTCACATTATCAAAACAGAGATCTAAATGCATTAAAATGCATTCTAACACCAACAACAAATCATAAACTCGTTGCCCACTCAAACTACACCAAAATACCCTTCCAAAACAATCGAAAACTCAACCGATTGCTTTCTAAACCAAGCCCAACCATCACACATCACTTCCAAACAATTATCAACATCAAAACACATCTAATAAACATCCTAACACATCCTTATACCTCCAGCAATCAAAACTCCACCATCACACCTCAAAATCTCACTTAAAACAACCAAGAAACTCAAGGATCTCGGGATCTATGTTATTAACACATCATTTTAACATATAAATCAATTAGAATCAACACAAAATAGTGCCCAACTCATCAAGTCCGAAAATCAAGATTTCATCCACATTTTCATAAGATTTTGATCTCAAATCAAAACTATATTGAAAACTCAATCAAAAATAATTATTAGAAGCCAAATATCTTGGGAATTTTAATAAAGAACTTAGGTTAGAGGTTGAGAATGAGATTTACCTCTAATCCTTGCTTTCTTCAATAGATGACAAGTTTTCCTTGTAAAAATCTTAAAGAATTAAAGAAGGTCCCTTGAAAAAGATTTGGAAAATGTTGAGAGGATTTTTGGGAGAAAGAATTCTGAAAAAGATGAGAGAAAATGGTGTTTGGCTGAAAAATGAGAGAGGGAAAAGTAGTTACGTAAGTTAAATCTCATTAACCACCTTTTAATTAATTAATTAATTATAAGAATCCAATCAAAATCATTTAATTAAAACCCTTTTAAATCACATGTCATATTGAAGAAAGGTCAAATTGACTTTAAGCCCCCTAAAGATTCTAAGACTTTGGCTTCCACTTTAAAAATCACATTTTCCCAATTTTGAAACTTTACAATTTGATCACTACTCAAAATGTCTCCCTTACAAAACTCTTTTTGTAAAATTAACTTGACCAACCTCTTAATTATATTTTTAGAGGATTTTAGCAATTTTTATCACAATTTTATCCTATCCCGATCCCTGATTTTCAAAAATCACTACCTCTTGTATGCTTTATGAACATGTTGGTATTTGTAGCATGCATAAAAATGATGATGATTACTGTCAATTCTGCACAAGTCAAACCGAATATGGAAATGAGTACGATAATCTAGATAAGATTGCAATGCTCGAATGAGAAGATTAATAAATTAGAAGAATCTAGAGTTCAACGAGTAATTAATGAGTCAGCTAATCTCCAAATCCGATTATTAGTGTCAATTGATAAAATGTGAAAAATATTTGGATATGAAATTATGAAAATGCCCTCAAGGTATGAGAATGACTAAAATACCCTTGGAATTGGAAGCGGTCTAGAAATCTATGCTAGATATAGTAAAACAACCTGATTCATCTGAAAACCTCGAACTACTTGGAAAGCTATGGTAACAAGACGTAAACCTTCGAGATTGTAAGGTGTTAGGTCTCCTTGGATTTTGAATGAATCTCTGACTATAGATTTAGGGGAATCTATCCATTCCCCTGAATTAAGCAAGTGACTCAAAATTCTGAATTGATTGAAATGACTAAAAGTACTGGAAATACTGATATGGTTAAACTAATCGGAATGATCATATTGACCAAAAAGGGCTGAGGTATCCTCGGACACCGAGATTTGCAAAGTAACCATAACAATGGATAAACCTTTGAGTTCTTAAATGAATGAAGTGGTTGGAGATGCCGAAATTTCTTGAATGGCTGAAACACCCACGAGTACTTAAATGATTGAAATACTATAAATGGTTCAATTGACATGAATGATGGATATCCTGAGCTTCAAAATGACTGAAAATACCCCCTCTTGACTGGAAGTAAATTGCCTTTGATAAAATTCTGGAAATGCCAATAAAGCTAAAAATGACTAAAATGCCCCTAAGGGTTTAAGCATGACTCATGTATGTCGATCACTCCTGATATTAATGTAAGGATGGAAGTTTTTCCGTACAGAATATAAGTTTGACTACTTTGTGACGAGTCATGTGGTGAAATATGAAAGCAATTGTTCAGATATACGATACAGCTGGATACATTAGTAGGGTTGGTTAGAACTGCAAGGTCGCGATACGTTAGTTTGAATGGTTTTGGAGCCTCGATAAACTTCTGGAAATCTTAAATAATGTAAATCGTCACTTTATCATTATTGGGATAAAATTTCAAAATTGCCTCTGATAGTTAAATGACCAAAATGCCCTTGTTAGCCAAAGCAATCAAAATAGCCACAAATGTATTTTGATATCGTGAAAGATCTTGACACAGAAATCTCTTAATGCCAGGTTGGAAACCTGATGAGCAAATAGAATTCTTGGGCCACTATTTATGCCTTGTTGGTCTAAATTACCAAAATGAACATATGTGATAAAATGACCATAATGCCCTTGTAGGCTTAAATGACTAAATAACTCATGATGCGTCTAAACTCTCAAAGATCTTGATGTATCACCTCCTGAATATATGGGTTAAACCCTTAGTACGAACCCCTTTTAATAGGGGCCTCGTTTCAGAAATCCGTTCAAATTGTCAAAAGTTCAATGTGTCCCCTTCCGTAAATGCCAAGTATCTCCAAGAAATGATCTATCCCACCTAGTGTGTTCCATGTGTGTTACACTTAGTTGAATGTGTTATATGACTATTACATGTTAGTAAATAATCTAATGACTTAATTATGAACGATGATATGCTTGATGAAATGATTAACTGGACATATGATAACATTTTCTACCTACTCGTTGTAAGTCCGCTTGATCTATATACTTAGTATATGACTGTGCTATGTGGTTACTTGATCTGCGATAATATTGTTTGTTTGCCTGATGTAAGTAATAATATAAATTGTTAGCTTGACCTATGACGGTACACTTTGTTTGCATGATGAATGATGATATCGTCTGCTCAATGGTATGCCCATATATGTGTCTAAAGAGCAAGAACTTCTATTTCTAATACTCTGAACAGAATATGTCTGTCACATGTATTCTGTTACTCATGTCTGTAATCTGAACATCGATTACTATTTGGGGTATACTGTTGGGTTATGTTATGAAGTTTCAGCAGGTGCAGCCCTGATCCAACTGGTAAATCCTTGTGGACTCAAGGTCTCCCCTTGGGTAGGTGCCGATGATTTAGCATGGGTAAATCCTTATGGACCTAAAGCAGCCCCTTAGGTGGCACCTATGCCCATCGGGCCTAGGGTAAGTCCTTATGGGTGCAGTTCTGGGGGACTGGATATTGGTGTAAGGTTGGAGGATAGTTACTAGTAAACCCTTGTATGTACTTGAGCATTTGCTTTGAATTGTTATGTGTTCTCATGATATGTTTGGTAAGCATTTATGCTTGTTTGATATGCACCTATTGGAACACACTAGACATTAAACTCGTTGTTTCCATCTTCGTAATCTATCAGCTTGTATAATTTTCGTTTGCTACTCGATGATTGAATAAAGAACAAGTATTGTTATTCTCAAGTATAACGTTACTTTGAAATAACGGAAAGGAAAAGAGGATTGTTACTGCTTGGAACATCATGAAAATGTTATGCCTACCATATATCTACATGAGCTTATAGCATCTTTTGGTAGTTCTGTATTACTGAGCTTTTCCAAGCTCACGTTGTTTATACCATCGCAGGTTAAAAGATTATATCATAGTGTAATATTTCACATCAGTGTTCAGAGTTCCCTCGGCGTTGCCTCTAGAGTACGGTATTGTATAGTTAGTGGGCATGTATGTTATGTATTGTTTTATGATGGTGTCTATAAAACATTTTCTGAATTTTTTGTTATGTGTTTGAATGACTTTCTGAAATGGTATTTTAAACAGAAGTTGATTTTACAGTTTTAATAAGTGTTTGAAAATAAAATGTTTTTATGTGTATTTTTACTGTGGGTCGCTCATGTGATCCTAATGTAACTTTCTAGAATCCGTCATAATGCATAGGCGGGTCTAGGGTGCTATAGAATGAGCTCAGTTAGAGCTTACTTCTCCTTTTGACAGTTGTAACTAGAAATGGTTAAACTGTATCGGAAGCGGTGCCAAAATCATAAGAACAAATAATTGTTAGAAAGTTCGATCTTATTTGCCTTAGATTTTGAATCAATATTAAGAATTTTCATAATCTACTCCCTCATATTTCATTGACCCTTATACTTCATAGACATCAAAGAAGGCATAAGTGATGTCACTTTAACCTTAATGTTTAAGGTAAAATATTTCTTAATTTCGTCAAGAAAACCTTTAGTATAAATAATCTCTTTAGATGTGTGCTCCTAAAGACATCTAGAATGTTGTGCTTTATGTTCATTAGACTCATGCAATTTGAATGATCTCACCTCTCAAAATACATTTTATGGGTTCTTACAACAGTTAGAGGTGCAAGTTGTTCTTTCCTTAGTGCAAAGTATATGTTCATACAACCACCAAATATAATATGTAAGTGTCTTTTTTTATTCCTTGAAATTCGTTTCACTAAACATGAGTGTAAAATGTATATTAACAGATATTGTAACAGAAAAATATCAATTACCTAAATATAGAACAAAATAAATAAATAAAATAAAAACAAACTCACATTAATATTCATGCATAAACAAATAAATTCAAAATAATAGCTAGTTCCTCTCAAGATACCAAGCACAACATTAATATCAAGTCTTTGGACAGTAATATTAACTGTAAGCGATACTCTTGTTGTAGCAATCAAACATTGACAATAAACTATGTCAAACAATATATTAATCTTTGGACTAACGTATTGCTCACATAAAATACCTTATAATTGTCACACATTTATTGCAACAGTTGTTGTAATTATGCGAAATATTAACTTTCCTTTGGACCAATTAATAAACGCATGAATTACAAAAACCCCTAATCATCTTGATATTTTAAATAAATTAATCTACACAAAAGCGGTCACTTTGGTGACATTATGTTTCAACTAATCCATTAAAATATTAGACACCCGAAGCCAAAATATGAATTTTATTGTTTCAAAATATTTATCTTAATTTTATCTTTCAATCAAATTAAAAGATAACCAAAATAATTTTAAAAAATTGAATGAAGGTAAACCTTATATCAAGATACCAGGCACTCCATTAATATTCTATCGTTGGACAAAACATTAACTTGTAAGTGATACTTTGATACAATAATTAAACATTGATAATAAGAACATGTCAAACAGAAATCTTCCTTTGGGCCGATTTATTGCTCAAATATAAAATTGAATAATTATCACATGTTTATTACCACAATTGCACATGTAATAATGTTAATTATTAACCTTCCTTTGGGTCGATTAATACTAACATAATCCGACTTACATACACAAAATAAGGTTGTCTAAATGGGGCTATCAGAAATAAAAAAACGACGTTGTTTGTCGTTTCTCAAAAATTCCTTAAACTTGCATTTACTAACATAAAAACCCGAATTCAAAATCATTAATCTTTAACTAAAAGTCAAAATCAGAAGTATCATATAAATAAATTATTAATATAACGATCACATAAAACTTTAATATATCCATAATAACCTAAAAAAATGATCAAACTAATTCAAATATAAATTTTATAAGATTAATGACATTGCGATAAATAACAATATACCCAAATAAATCCAAAGTCAAAACCAAAGTTAAATATGCACACCATTAAAGAATGTGCGTACTAAACAAAATAACAATAAGTACTTATTCATGTCTCATGAATAAGAACGGATTACTTACTAGGGATATTATATGACCATAAAATATTAAATATAAAGTTGATCCGTAATTACTTAAGAACTTCTAAAACTTTATCCATAATATAAATTTATCCGTAGGGAAAAGAATTTAACTGCACAAATCGGTAATTACTTAAAAACTTGGTCTGTAATTAGGTCAAAACCAGAAACTTTAACATCAAATTAAAATAATAAATTCATAAAACATGAACGAATCAATACAGGCGCATGAAATTACTCCAATAGCAAGACAATCAATTGCAATTGATAAACCTCTAAAGCTTGCTAAATATAATTGCCGCCAATTGCACATAAACATAAAAAAAAATTGTCTTGAATTGCAATTGTCATTCACAATAACTTCTTTCTTTTTAATGTGGCGGTGAAAGAAGAAAAAATTGTTAATCAATTGAATTCAAGACCTAAATTATTATAGAACGATCGAAACTAAAGAACATTAAAAAGCAAGCAACATATTTATAAACTCAATCGAACATAAAAGTATATCGATGGAATAAGTTTAAACCCTAAACTGTAATAAAAACTTAAACCAAATCGCATACCATCGATTATACACAAAATTATTTTCATAAAAATGCGATTTTTAATAATAAAAATTAATATATTTTCAATGATTCAACATGACGAGGCTCTGATACCACTTGTTAGAACCAAAACATAATAGATATGAAATCTAAACTCAATATCTATCATGTCAAATCATCAAAAACAATAAACTGAATGCGGAAGCGTACCTGAATTAATCGATAGATTAAAACCTTGAAGGCTTTGATGAAGATCACCTAAAGGTGGTTGTGATCTTTCAAGAAGATATGTTAGTCATTGCCATAAAAATTCTCTGACGGGGACAAGAGTAATACAAGTTAATCTATTTCATTGGGACCACTACCTCTTTATATAGTTGATTATTAAATCAACTATTAAATTTTTATAACTTCGCCCCTTATTAAATTATAAATATGTCTTATGGTATCTAGACTTTTATTTTCATGACACTTTAATACCTACGACATACCTAACATAATTGGTCACTTGATTTTGTATCAAACTTTATAATAGCATCATACATTTTACATATGTGCCCACAATTGAGGATTTTAATTTAACACATTTGACTGAATCCACTGTTGTTGAAGTATTCATTACTTTGTTTTTGTGTTTATTTTGCATGCTTTGAAGTTGACCCTTATTGTTGGGCTGAATTCACTTATTTTGTTTTGCATGTTGTGTATGCATGATTCGAATTGTTTTTGTTTTTATTAATTAAAATATTGTTTATGTGGTCCACTGAAATAAAACTAAAACTGAATATGTGGTCCAATGTGTTGAACTCTTGTATGTTATATTGAGTACAAACATGACGTGGAATATATACTTTTGTATGTGAGCATATAAAGACACTAACTTAAAGTAAACTTTTAGTAAACATTAAACATTTAGTAAACTAAAAAGCATAAAAATGTACATTAAACATTTACTGACACTATATAGAAAATATTAAATTTTTATCAAGGAAGATTAAAACATTAAATAGTACAAGATAAAAACACTATCAGAAATAAAATGTGCATTAAAGAAAACTTAAAGTAAACTACCGGTAAACATTAAAGTAAAGCATTAAACATTTAATAGAACTACAAGTAAACTACAAGTAAACTTTATAGTAAAACATTAAACATTTAATAAAACTTAAAGTAAACTACCAGTAAACATTAAATTTTTAGTAAAACTAAACTTTATCTAGATTGAACTTTTAGTAAACATTAAACTTTTAGAAAAACTTAAAGTAAACTTAAAGTAAACTTAAATCATACTCTAAAATATATAAAGGATTATGAATAAAAATTGATGACTTTTATTTATATATTTTATAGCTCCCGATTCAAAAAATTTCAGTTGTGTAATTCATTATGGTTGAGAGTTTATCTTTTCAACCATAATAAAATACACCTCATCAGCTGTAGCATATTTTGACCATGTTAGTTGTGATACATGTTAGTTGTGATACTTTCTCTTTGTTAAATGTATGTGACATAGTTGATAGGTTAGGTTTAATGGGTTCTTTTGACTTGTACTAGAGATTTCTAGGTGCTGCTTTATCTAGAGCATCTATTATGCCATTGCGAAGTGACTCAAATTGTATGGCATTAATCAACAGCCTACCTAGGAATAGATACATTCATGTATATCTTCAGGAAAAACAGAATATTGTTGATGATGAAGTAGAAGTTGATGATGAAGTGGAAGTTGAGGATGAAGTTGAAGTTGAAGTTAATGATGAATGAGAAGTTGACGAGGAAGAGGAGAAAAATGTAGAAGAATTTGAGGTTAATGATACTGAATATGAGTTTGATGATGGACTACAGCCAGAAATTATAGGAATAAGGATTAGAGTTCAAAGGCAAATGGGTGGTTTTGGACCTGATGGTGTTAGAGTGAATCATGATTCAAAATCTGACAGCGATAAATCTGATGAACTTCACAGTGATCATGATTCAGATTCAGATGGCCCTAGGTATAGTGAGTTTAATACTGAAACTGACACGATTAATCTTAAGTTTGTTAAGGGTTTAATCTTCTTTTATAGAAAAGTTCTGAAAGAAGCAATAAAGCATTATAGGAGGGTAAATAGGGTACAAGTTAAGTGTTGCGTGTAAAAGAGTCTATCGCAATTGTAGTGCAAGTGTACACGACGCAAGTAGTAAGTGATACGAAGTATCGGATATCGTCTCCACAGGGATTGGGCTATAGCTTCACCTTAGTTCACTGCACGAAAGTAAAGAAAATATTTGAGAGAATTGTCACGAAAATAATAAGGAAAAACGTAAATAAAAGAGTTGGAATATCAAGATAGAGAGAATGGGCTGGTATTGAATTGCTCAGTAGTGCAGGTATTGCGATGCTTAGGAACTCCAGTTCTGTCGTCGCGCCTGTCGCGGCAGCACCTGTCGCGGAAGCTGTCCGTTGGTCGTCGCGGCAGCAAACACACCAACTCCGTACTTCAAGTTTGGCAAGAATCCCAGATCTGCCTTGGCCTATCCCTAGGTCCAAGTCTGTCGATGATCACGTCTTGATGATACCTCCCGGCATGAATCGAAGGATGAACACCGATGTGTATGAATTCTTCTTTAGCCACTTAACCTTGCCCTATCCCTAGGCACAAGATAGTTCAACTATAAACTAGAGAACTTGCTCTTATTTCTTTCGTATACTTAACTCTCCCGATGCTAAGTAAATGGATAACCTCACAATGCTCTCCCGATGCTCTTGCAAGATATTAATAACCAAAATAAGAGAACTTGAAGTTTATTTTATTGAACTTGAAAAAATCCTAAAACAAAGCAACCCTTGCAACTACTTTACAAAACAACCCGTGGCCCTAGGGGGAATTTAGAACATGTCGACGGCGGGTAAACGGCGGAGGAGTTTTAGTTGTCGGTTATGGGGAGGATGATGTCTCCTAGGTTAAAATCTATGCCCTTATATAAGCTTTGGGCTCAAGTATTCTAAGTTAACAAGGATTACAACTTTAATTAAAAGTAGAATTCTAATAAAGACTTAATCTCTAAGTATCCTACTTTTCAGCCGCCTCCTTGTTTCTTGGGATTTCATTTCCTTGAGCTTTGGCTTGACATATCTTTTGATCCGGGGCTTGGAAAAATGTATGGTTTTCACACGACAGACGAGCATAATTTTCTCTATCTATCGAGGTCCACTTTGCTTTTCCTCTGCTAACTTGCTGTCGTCCTCTGCTGTCACGGCAGATCCATGGCAGCATCGTCCTCTTCGTCTGCTTGTCCAGTTCAGCTCTCCTGCTTCTCTGCCCTGCGCCCGCCTTCTCCGTCTACGATGGCAGCAACCTGCAAAATAAGCCATCTTTTAGTAGAATCCGTGCCTTTAATATATTTGTGATGTTTTATTGTAAACTGACCTAAATGCAATGTAATGATGCTTGAATGCGGCAGAAAAATGGATTAAAAATGGTGTAAATAATAGAACTTTTACACACTCAACACACCCCCAAACTCAAGTTTTTGCTTGCCCTCAAGCAATTAAGACCTAAAAGAAAAATGAATATTTTTGTGTTGGCCTTCAAACAGTGAACTGTCCCTTACCCGTCGCTCATTCTCTGTGGCGGCAGCAACCTGTCGGAGAGATTAGGATCTGTCCGGAATCTCACTATAGTCCTCGTGCAGTGTGTGCATGCTTGTGAACAGTTATATGCTAAGACTCTCTTAGTTTCACTAGAATATTCAACTTTTTAACTCGAATTTTTATGCCAAAGTTTATTTTCTTGAAGACACATTTTCATGCTTCTTTTTCTTCTATTTTCAAGCTAAATTTTTCTAGAGCCAGTTTTGGGCACCTCTAGTTAGCTTCCTAGAGCCGGTTTCGGGCACCTCTAGGTTCTTGAGTTTCTTTTGCTAAACTTCTTTCCTAGAGCCAGTGTTAGGCACCTCTAGGGGCTATTCAAGTACTAAGCTTCCTATTCTAGTTTGGCTAAGAGAAATCTAAGCAATATAACAGTCACAAAGGTGTTTAAGTTTTCAGAACTATAGAAAGGCTCTAAACTTCTCCTTAATCTGTCCTAAAGATGCTGCCACGACAGAGCTGTCATGACAGGTAAGTTAACTTCACAGTTTTAAGCCAACATTTTTTAGTCTTTTTTTAAGAGAACTTAATTAAATAAAAGACATGTTGAGTGTGTAAAAGTTCTATTATTTACACCCTTTTTAACCCATATTTCTGCTGCATTCAAGCATCATTGCATTGCATTTAGGATAGTTTTCAATTAAACATCACAATTATATAAAAGGCACGGATTCTACTAAAAGTTGGTGCATTTTGCAGGTAGCTACCTTGGTTGACGATGAAGGCAGGCGCAGGGCAGATAAGCAAGAAAGCTGAACTGGACAAGCAGCTGAAGAAGACGAACCTGTCATGGACCCGTCACGACAGTATGTGACAGCAGATTTATGAAGAGGAAAAGTGAAGTGGACCTCGATAGATAGAGAAAAATCTGCTCGTCTGTCGTGGGGAAGCCAAATAATTTTCCAAGCCCCGGATCAAAAGATATGTCAAGCCAAAGCTCAAAGGAGAGGAAATCCCTAAAAGCAAGGATGCGGCTAGAAAGTAGGATACTTTAGAGATTTAGTCTTTATTAGAATCTTACTTTTAATTAAAGTTGTAATCCTTGTTACCTTAGATAACTTGAACCCAAAGCTTATATAAAGGGCATAGATTAAACCTATGGCATAACGGATGACCCCATAACCCAAACCGAAACCCTGCCGTCCACCCGTCACCGACATGTTCTAAATTCCCCCTAGGGCCACGGGTTGTTTTGTAAAGTAGTTGCAAGGGTTGCTTTGTTTTAGGATTTTTCAAGTTCAATAAAATAAACTTCAAGTTCTTTTATCTTGGTTTTAATATCTTGCAAGAGCATCGGGAGAGCATTGTAAGGTTATCTATTTACTTAGCATCGGGAGAGTTAAGTATACGAAAGAGATAGAAGCGAGTTCTCTAGTTTATAGTTGAACCATCTCGTGCTTAGGGATAAGGCGAGGTTAAGTGGCTAAGGAAGAATTCATACACATCGGTGTTCATCCTTCGATTCACGCCGGGAGGTATCATCAAAGACGTGTTCATCGACAGACTTGTGCCTAGGGATAGGGCAAGGCAGATCTGGGATTCTTGCCAAGCTTGAAGTACTGAGTTAGTGTCTGCTGCCGCGACAACTAACGGACAGACGTCGCGACAGGTGCTGTCGGCGACGGGAGCGACGACAGAACTGGAGATCCTAAGCAATTCAATACCTGCACTACCGAGCAATTCAATACCAGCCCATTCTCTCTATCTTGATTTCTCAATCCTTTACTTACGTTTTCACTTTATTATTCGTAACAATCTTCTAAACTATTTCCTTTACTTCGTGCAGTAAATCAAGGTGAAGTCATTAGCCCAATCCCTGTGGAGACGATATCCGATACTTCGTATCACTTTACTACTTGCGTCGTGTACACTTGCACTACAATTGTGATAGTCTATTTTACACGCAACAAGTTTTTGGCGCCGTTGCCGGGGATTGGCAACATAACTACATCTTTCTTTTATTGCACTTTTTGTTTTTATTTTTGTTTCCGTTTTTTATTTTTAATTTTTCTTTAATTTTTATTTTGTGTTTTCAACTCTTGCTTTTCACAAGGTTCTCTTGTTTATGCGCAGATCGAAAAGAGGCGAAGATCCTGAGTATAAGTTAGATCCGGAAATCGAACGATCATTCAATCTCAAGAAACAGATTCGCCACCTTTTAGACAGGAACGAATACCTTGAAGAACAGCTAGAGAAGATGGCCCGTAACCAGCCTGCTGGAGGAGACATACCGCCTGTCGGCGATCCGCCTGGGGCAGGTGGACGACGGTCATGTCGTGACTACATGCTGAATGACCATGTAGAGCTGGAGACCACACTGCCGGATATTGATGTTGATAACTTTGAACTTAAACCTGTCATGTTTAGTATGATCAACAACGCCGGACAGTTTAGTGGTTCTGCAACAGAAGATGCGAGGGAGCATCTCAAAACGTTCCAGGAGATCTGTGGTTCGTTTAGGCTACCAGGAGTTAGTCCGGATATACTGAGGCTTCGATTATTCCCCCATTCATTAAGGGATAGAGCTAAAACTTGGTGGAATAAACTTACACCGGGTTCTATTATGACTTGGGCAGATCTAACTCGTGAATTCTTATCTCGTTTTAATCCTTCACATTTATCTGAGCGATTACGTAACGAAATTGCTACTTTTCAACAGGAAGATGACGAGCCGATGCACGAGGCCTGGGACAGATTTACTACTCTTCTACGGAACTGCCCAATGCATGGATTCCCCGTCTGGAATCAGGTAACTAAGTTTTATAATGCTGCTAACTTACAAACTCGCATTCGCATTGATTCTGCAGCAAATGGACTGTTATTGGATAAAGATCCGGACGAGGCATTGCAAGTTCTAAAAAATCTAGCCAAGAATGAGGAGCAATTTCCGACAGTTAGAAGAGGGGGTAAACGGGTACTTGCTGTCAAGGACTATGAGGCTGACAGCACTATGAAATCACAGGTAGCATTCCTCACTAAAGCCATGAAACACTTATTGAGTGAAGAGGAAGTACGAGGGTTTGCTGTCGAGGAAATTTGTGCCACTTGTGAAGGAAATCATAGTAGTGAAGAGTGCCCCATAAATATAGAAGAGGGGAAATATGTTGGAAATTACAAGCCAAATTATAATTCCAACAATTACAACCCTAATTGGAGAAAGGATCCCAAATTTTCCTGGAGTAATCCTAACAATGCCCTGAATCCGCAAGCATATAATCAAAATCAGGGGGGTCCTAGATTGTTGACGCGACAGCAATTGCAGCCGCAGAACCTGCCGCCTTAGCAACAACAGCAGCCACCACCTGCCACGAGTAGTGTATTGGAGCAGACTCTGGCCACCTTTATGTCTCAGACTGGCACATATATGGATAATATTAATCAGTTTGTCAAGAAGACGGAAAATTTTATGGACGAGACTAAAATGAGAATGACAAACCATGAGGCCACCTTGAAATCTCTAGAGACACAAATGGGTCAGGTATCACAGCATATTAAACCGAGGCAGAATGGAGGTTTCCCTAGCAATACCGAAAATGCTAGACCACCCCCACATGAGCAATGTAAGGCAATTACTACTAGGAGTGGGAAAAAGCTACCGGGGCCGGAAAAAGAAGTTGATACAGAAAAGGACCATGCTTTGAACAAACCTGCCGAGGAAGCTGCCCAGACAGGTGACAAACAGACTGCTGCCGATGAGCCTGTCACGACAGCAGAAACGACAGAGGAGAAAAAGGAAGATTATCGTCCTCAGATTCGTATGCAGTGGGAAGGACGCATTGCTGATTATCGTCCCCCACCACCCTTCCCTCAACGGATACAACAAGCTAAGAATGAATCTCAACTCAAAAAAATTTATGATATTTTTAAACAGGTTCATATTAACATACCGTTGTTAGATGCTGTTAGGGAGATGCCAGGTTATGCTAAATTTCTCAAGGATGTAATGTCTAAAAAATCTAAACTTGGGGAATTTGAAACGGTAAGGATGCAAGAGGGTTGCATGAGTATTCTTCATCGACAACCACCCCAGAAAAAGAAGGATCCGGGGAGCTTCCTCATACCTTGCGTAATCGGCGATAAATTTGTGGGTAAGGCACTTTGTGATCTTGGTGCTAGTGTTAATCTAATGCCCAAATCTGTTTTTCAGAAACTAGGTATTGGCAAGGCGCGGCCCACGACAGTTACCCTACAGCTAGCCGACCGCTCTTACGTTCACCCCGAGGGAAAAATTGAAGATATTTTGGTAAGAGTGGATAAACTTATTTTTCCTGCTGACTTTCTTATTTTAGATTGTGAGGCAGATGAGAACGCACCAGTCATCCTAGGGCGACCCTTCTTAGCCACGGGAAGATCATTGATTGATATGGAAAAAGGAGAACTCACCATGCGCGTGAACGATCAAGAAATTAAGTTGAATGTTCTCCAAGCAATGAAACATGCCGATGTGGACGAGGAATGCAAAGCCATCATTGAGGTGACCTTTGATTACCCCTGCATCAGATCGGGCTGCCGTGATATAAAATTTGGTCACTACTGCGACAGCCACTTAAACGCCTGTCACGACAGTAACGACGACAGCTCCGATGACAGTGACTCCTCTGAATCCGATACACCTGACACTGAAGGTCATGAGGAGGTAAACTGGTTAGACCATCGTCCAGGTAAGTTATTCGAACCTTTGAATTACACTTCGGATAACCATTTAATCCAAAAGCCCTCGACTGTTGAACCACCTGTCTTAGAACTTAAGCCCCTGCCAGGGCAGCTTAAATATGCTTATCTTGGTTGTGATGACACACTGCCTGTAATCATCTCTGCTAAGCTGCCGCAGGAACAGGAACGACAGCTGATCGACATGTTGAGGCAGCATAAAAGGGCGATAGGATGGACGATAGCAGACATCCAAGGCATTAGTCCGGCAATCTGTATGCACAAAATCCTCCTAGAGGAAGATCATAAGCCGACTATTGATGCCCAAAGGCGGCTAAACCTTGCGATGAAGGAGGTAGTGCGTAAAGAGATAATCAAGTGGTTAGATGCTGGTATTATTTACGCCATCTCCGACAGCAAATGGGTAAGCCCGGTGCAATGTGTTCCCAAGAAAGGAGGCATGACCGTGATAACCAACGAAAACAACGAATTAATCCCAACCAGGACTGTGACCGGTTGGAGGGTTTGTATGGACTATCGAAAGCTTAACAAAGCTACCCGAAAGGACCATTTTCCTTTACCCTTTATTGATCAAATGCTTGATAGATTAGCGGGTAAACCTTACTATTGTTTTCTTGATGGTTACTCAGGTTATAACCAAATTGCTATTGCACCGGAGGACCAAGAGAAAACGACTTTCACATGCCCCTACGGTACGTACGCATTTCGGAGGATGCCATTTGGACTCTGTAACGCACCTGCCACCTTCCAAAGGTGCATGATGGCTATATTCTCGGACATGGTTGAGGACTTCCTAGAAATTTTTATGGATGATTTTTCTGTCTTTGGAGATGATTTTGAGAGTTGTCTAGGCAATTTACAAAAGGTGCTCGAAAGATGCGAAAAAGCTAACTTGGTTTTAAATTGGGAAAAATGCCACTTTATGGTGGATGAAGGGATAGTCTTAGGCCATAAGATTAGCTGCCGTGGGATAGAAGTCGACAGGGCAAAAATAGAGGTCATAGAGAAGTTGCCGCCGCCAACAACAGTCAAGGGCATTAGGAGTTTTTTAGGGCATGCTGGTTTTTATAGGAGATTTATTGCCAATTTCTCAAAAATCACGAAACCCCTATGTCATCTCTTAGAGCAGAACCGACCCTTTGACTTTAATGAAGAATGTACTGAAGCATTCAAGGTTCTGAAGGAAAAGTTAGTGACAGCCCCCATAGTACAGCCACCAGACTGGACACAACCGTTTGAAATTATGTGTGATGCTAGTGACTATGCTGTCGGGGCAGCACTTGGGCAGCGCAAGGACAGGCTATTTCATGTCATATATTACGCCAGCAAAACATTGAATGATGCCCAAGTGAATTATACCACCACGGAAAAGGAGCTGTTAGCTGTGGTGTTTTCCATCGACAAGTTTCGTTCTTACATACTTGGAACGAAGGTTATAATACACACCGACCACTCTGCCCTCAAGTATCTATTTGCAAAAAAGGATGCAAAACCTAGGTTGATACGATGGATATTACTATTACAAGAGTTCGACCTTGAGATAAAAGATAAAAAGGGGACAAAAAATCAGGTGGCAGATCACTTGTCGAGGTTGGAGACGGGACAGAGTCTACCGCCAGATGAGACACACATACTGGAGACCTTCCCAGATGAGCAGCTCTTTGCTGCCGCAATAGCTGTCGCGACAGCCATGGCGGCAGGTAAGTCTTCTAACCTTCCTTGGTATGCTGATTTCGTTAATTTCATAGTTAGCGGAATATTACCTTCTGATATTACTTATCAAGCCAGGAAGAGGTTTCAAAATGATGTTAAACATTATTATTGGGACGAACCTCTTCTTTTCAAAATGTGCTCAGATCAGGTTATAAGGAGATGCATACCACAAGAAGAACAAGAAGACATTCTCCATCACTGTCATGCTTCACAATATGGGCATACAGACGCACAGGAATTTTACAAAAATTGTGACAGGTGCCAGCGGACAGGTAACATCTCGAGGAGAAACGAGATGCCACTGCAGAATATTTTAGAAGTTGAAATCTTCGACGTTTGGGGGATTGATTTTATGGGACCTTTTCCATCTTCATGTGGAAATATTTACATCCTCCTAGCAGTGGATTATGTCTCCAAGTGGGTAGAAGCAATCTCAACTCAAAAGAATGATGCCAAAACAGTCCAGAAGTTTTTGCACAAAAACATCTTTTCTAGATTTGGCATCCCTAGGGCGATTATCAGTGATGAAGGGAGACATTTTGACAACAGGGTAATTGCTGGCGCCTTGAGAAAATATGGTGTCAAGCACAGGATCGCGACAGCATACCACCCACAGACCAATGGACAGGCTGAGATATCCAATAGGGAAGTAAAGAACATTCTTGAAAAAATGGTTAAACCAACTAGGAAAGATTGGTCTTTGCTTCTGAATGATGCATTATGGGCATACAGAACAGCTTTCAAGACTCCATTGGGCATGTCTCCATACCGTTTGATTTATGGGAAAACCTGTCATCTGCCTGTCGAGATAGAACACAAGGCATATTGGGCGATCAAGGCAGTAAACATGGACTTGGACAAGGCAGGCCAGAAAAGGTTGTTGGATTTGAATGAGATAGATGAAATACGGACAATGGCCTACGACAATGCAAGGATTTACAAGGAAAAAACTAAGAAGTGGCATGACAAGAAGTTGCTGCCACGACAGTTCTGCCCAGGGCAGCTTGTGTTGTTGTTTAATTCTAGGTTGAAGCTCTTTCCAGGGAAACTCAAATCTAGATGGTCTGGCCCGTTCCAAGTAATTCAAGTTTTTCCCCATGGTGCCATTACAATTCAATCACTAAAGGACGGGCACCAATTCAAAGTCAATGGACAACGCCTCAAGCACTATCAAGGGACTGAAGCCCCAGGAATACAGGAAGTGGTTACTTTAGGTGATGCCCCACAAGGCATCCCTAATTTAACCTAATTCTTTTATTTTTATTTTTATTATTAATATTATTTATTTGGAATTAGATTTATTTTATTCGAATAATGTTTTGTTTTTAATTTCAGTTTTTAGGAAATAAAGCAAGTGAGAAAGGAGAAGTGGCCCAAGCCCACCGCCCATCCACCAGCCCAATAAAGCCCATTTATGATAACCTGTCGTTTCGGCTGTCGGCGCAGACGGAGTTGACAGGCTGTCAACAGACGCACAGCAGACGAAGAATCGTGCGGCAGACGCACAACAGAGGCATTAATGCCCGTCAGACACTCTACATTCAATTTGCCGCTCCATTATTCCCGCCTGCCGTTGCGGCATTAAATGGGCAGCTCCCCAACAGCTATATAAACCCCTTCTCCTTTTCATTTTTCATCACTTCAGATTTTCTCTCTTGCTATTCTCTTCTAGTTTTATCTATTTTCTTTCGTTTTCAGCCCTTGCAACCAAAAATGTCTTCACGACAAACCCGTCAGAACGCTGCTGCCGCTTCCTCTTCAGCAGCAGCATCCCCGTTCGCTAACAAGGAACTTTGGGAGGAGCGAAGCTTCATCTACAACAGAGATGCCCCTCTGTTTAGACTCCGGCCGTTCATCATGCAGGCTATAACAGCTCAACTGTGGGAAGACTTCGCCGAGCAGCCGGCAGAACTTAATGACACTCTGGTCAGGGAGTTTTATGCGGCGATCGAGAGCAAGACGGCGACATCTGTCACCGTCCGAGGAGTGACAGTCCCTTTCACCGCCAACAGCATCAACCATGTCTTCGGCCTCTTCTTTGGCCCCAATGATGATGCACATCAACAGTTTTGGGACAGCCTCGATGCTGCCGGCCACGATGCTGTCATGAGGGAGTTGACAGAGGCGGGAAAGACATGGAGCACAAGTAAGAAGAACCCCCATTCTGTCAATAGGGGGCAGCTACTACCTGAGGCAAAGCTATGGAACGCTTTTATCAAAAAGCGTATCCTGCCCTCGTCCCACCATACGACAGTCAACAGGCAGAGGCTGGCCCTCATCCACTCTATCATGCACAACAGGCCCATCAATGTGGGCAGGTACATGCGGGACAGCATTCTCGACTGTGCTTTCCGATCAGACTCACGGCTCTGCCTGCCCTGCACCATCACTGCCCTCTGCCGCTGCGCTGCCGTACCGGAGGACCCCTCAGACAAAATCAAGAAGGGCAGCGGCTGGACAGACAGCAATATCTCCAGCCTCATGGAGCTGGTAGTCGTATCGCCCCTCAACGCCTTCGATCCAAACGCCCCTACTGCTGAGTCTGATGATGAGCCTGCCACCGAACCTGCCCCAGAAGCTGCCACCAACACTGCTCCGGCAGATCAGAACGCCCACATCCTTGCTGCCGTCCTGCGGATCGAGGAACACCAGATGGGCTTAATGACATTCATCCGAGACTTCTCCAATGCCACGGTAACCTTCATTACCAATACTTTGAATTTTTCGGATGTCTTTTTCCCCACCTTCCCCGCCCATTATTTCAATATCCCATCCCCTACTCCCACACCACCTGTCTCTCCCCATGGAGAATCTGCCTCCTCCACACCTTCCCCGACGGCAGCCGGCAGTCCACCGGCAGACACCTCCCCTCGAGGAACAAAGCGAGCTGCCACTGCCGACAGCCCCCTTGTCCGGAGGAATTTGGACAGCGCCTTCACACGGGTAAAGCGTATTAAGCATGTGGCCGACAAGAGAAAGCTGTCCAAGGCCATCATGACCACCAGCTGGGACAACAGCAGCAGTTCCGATGTCAGGCTAGTGGAGCCACCTGCCCTTCAACCTGCTGACGACCCTGTCCCCCAACCGGAGGAAGACCCTACCCCTCAACAGGCTGATGACCCTGTTGATCAACCTGCTCCGGAACCTGCCCAGCCACCACCTCAACGCAGACGCCGACATCAGATCCGCGTCAGCAGCAGCAGCGAGGACAGCGACTGAAATTTAAGTTATTTATTTCTTTTTTCTCCTCTTATTGCTGCTTGCCCTTATATCTTTGTGATGTACTTTTTTTTATCTTGTTTTTCTTTATTTGTTTTTAAGTTTGGTTTGCATTGAGGGCAATGCAACCCTCGAGTTTGGGGGTGGCAACCCTCCATATTTAATGGAGTCTTTAGCACATCTTTTAATTATTTGTTGTGTCTTAGTATTTACTTATTTTTCAAAAAAAAAAATCAGAAAATTAAACTGTTGGCTTAAAACTGTGAAGTTAACTTACCTGTCATGACGGCTCTGTCGTGGCAGCATCTTTAGGACAGGTTAAGGAAAAGTTTAGAGCCTTTCTATAGTTCTGAAAAACTTAAACACTTTTGTGACTGTTATATTGCTTAGATTTCTTTTAGCCAAACTAGAATAGGAATCTTAGAACTTAAATAGCCCCTAGAGGTGCCTAACACTGGCTCTAGGAAAAGAAGTTTAGCAAAAGAAAAGCAAAAACCTAGAGGTGCCCGAAACCGGCTCTAGGAAGCTAACTAGAGGTGCCCAAAACTGGCTCTAGAAAATTCTAGCTTAAAAATAGAAGAAAAAGAAGCATGAAAATGTGCCTTCTAAAAAAATAAACTTTGGCATAAAGATTTGAGTTAAGGAGTTGAATATTCTAGCGAAACTAAGAGAGTCTTAGCATATAACTGTTCACAAGCATGCACACACTGCACGAGAACTATAGGGAGATTCCGGACAGATCCTAATCTTTCCAACAGGTTGCTGCCGCCATAGAGAGTGAGCGACGGGTAAGGGACAGTTCACTGTTTGAAGGCCAACACAAAAATTTTCATTTTTCTTTAGGTTTAAATTGCTTGAGGGCAAGCAAAAACTTGAGTTTGGGGGTGTGTTGAGTGTGTAAAAGTTCTATTATTTACACCCTTTTTAACCCATATTTCTGCTGCATTCAAGCATCATTGCATTGCATTTAGGATAGTTTTCAATTAAACATCACAATTATATAAAAGGCACGGATTCTACTAAAAGTTGGTGCATTTTGCAGGTAGCTACCTTGGTTGACGATGAAGGCAGGCGCAGGGCAGATAAGCAGGAAAGCTGAACTGGACAAGCAGCTGAAGAAGACGAACCTGTCATGGACCCGTCACGACAGTATGTGACAGCAGATTTATGAAGAGGAAAAGTGAAGTGGACCTCGATAGATAGAGAAAAATCTGCTCGTCTGTCGTGGGGAAGCCAAATAATTTTCCAAGCCCCGGATCAAAAGATATGTCAAGCCAAAGCTCAAAGGAGAGGAAATCCCTATAAGCAAGGATGCGGCTAGAAAGTAGGATACTTTAGAGATTTAGTCTTTATTAGAATCTTACTTTTAATTAAAGTTGTCATCCTTGTTACCTTAGATAACTTGAACCCAAAGCTTATATAAAGGGCATAGATTAAACCTAGGGCATAACGGATGACCCCATAACCCAAACCGAAACCCTGTCGTCCACCCGTCACCGACATGTTCTAAATTCCCCCTAGGGCCACGGGTTGTTTTGTAAAGTAGTTGCAAGGGTTGCTTTGTTTTAGGATTTTTCAAGTTCAATAAAATAAACTTCAAGTTCTTTTATCTTGGTTTTAATATCTTGCAAGAGCATCGGGAGAGCATTGTAAGGTTATCTATTTACTTAGCATCGGGAGAGTTAAGTATACGAAAGAGATAGAAGCGAGTTCTCTAGTTTATAGTTGAACCATCTCGTGCTTAGGGATAAGGTGAGGTTAAGTGGCTAAGGAAGAATTCATACACATCGGTGTTCATCCTTCGATTCACGCCGGGAGGTATCATCAAAGACGTGTTCATCGACAGACTTGTGCCTAAGGATAGGGCAAGGCAGATCTGGGATTCTTGCCAAGCTTGAAGTACTGAGTTAGTGTCTGCTGCCGCGACAACTAACGGACAGACGTCGCGACAGGTGCTGTCGGCGACGGGAGCGACGACAGAACTGGAGATCCTAAGCAATTCAATACCTGCACTACCGAGCAATTCAATACCAGCCCATTCTCTCTATCTTGATTTCTCAATCCTTTACTTACGTTTTCACTTTATTATTCGTAACAATCTTCTAAACTATTTCCTTTACTTCGTGCAGTAAATCAAGGTGAAGTCATTAGCCCAATCCCTGTGGAGACGATATCCGATACTTCGTATCACTTTACTACTTGCGTCGTGTACACTTGCACTACAATTGCGATAGTCTATTTTACACGCAACAAGACACAACAATAATTTAGAGATGTACTAAGACTCCATTAAAATGGAGGGTTGCCACCCCCAAACTCGAGGGTTGCATTGCCCTCAATGCAAATGACAGATAAAATGAAGGCAGGTACATCACAAAATATAGATAAGCAGGCAGCAATGAAAAGAAAATAAAAGACTTAAATTTTTAATCGCTGTCTTCACTGTTGCTGATGACACGGATCTAGTGGCGGCGTCTGGGCTGTGGGGCAGGTTGCGCAGGTTGCTCCACGACCTAGATGTCGGAGTTGCTGCCACTATCCCAAGTGTTGCTGGTGGTGATGCTGGCCTTGGGCATTAGTTTTCTGTCTGCCACGTGTTTCTGCCTCTTCACAGGCGTGAACTCCTTCTCCAAATTCCTCCTAATAGGAGGGTCTGCGTCGCTGTCATTTGAAGCCGGTCGCTTCGTTCCTCGGGCGGAGGTTTCGACCGTTGGACTGCCAGCTGCCGTTGGGGCAGGTGATGGGGTGGAAGCGGCAGAGTGTGCATGGGGGGAGGCAGGTGGTGTAGGTGTGTGGACAGGGGAGGGGATGTGGAAATAGTGGGCAGGGAAAATGGGGAAAATGACATCGAGATAATTTAAAGTGTTGGTAATGAAATTTACCGTTGAGTTGGCGAAATCCCGGATGAATGTCATCAGCCCCATTTGTCTGTTTTCCACCCGTTGTATTGCAACAAGGATATGGGCAGATTGGTCTGTCTGGGCGGTGGCAGCGACAGGTTCAGGGGCAGGCTCCTCGGATGATTCTGCTGGGGAGGCAGCCGGGTTGAAGGAGGAGAGGGGGGTAGCGACTATCAGCTCCATGAGGCTGGTAATGTTGTTGTCGGTCCAGCCTCTGCCTTGGATCAGTTTGTCGGTGGTGGCCTCTGGGACGGCAGCGCAGCGGCAAAGAGAAGTGATCATGAATGGTAGGCAAAGGCGGGAGGTTGTCCGAAATGTGCAGTCCAAGACACTTTTCCTCATATAGCGACCCACGTTGATAGGTCGGTCGTTCATGATCGAATGAATGAGGGCGAGCCGCTGCTGATCCACTGTTGTGTGATGGGAGGACGGCAGGATGCGCTTCTTGATGAAAGCGTTCCATAGCTTGGCTTCTGGGAGCAGCTGCCCCCTTTTTACAGAGTTAGGGTTCTTCTTACTCGTATTCCATTCTGTCCCTTCCTCTGTCACCTCTGCCATGACAGCTCCATAGGCGGCAGAGTCCAGGGTGTCTAAAAATTGCTGACGGGCATCATCGTTGGGACCAAAATATAGGCCATACATGTGGTTGATGCTGTCAGCTGTAAATGGTACCTCTACCTCTCGGACGGTGACTGATGTTGCTGTCTTGCTGTCGATGGCAGCATAAAACTCCCTCACCAACATATCATTTAGTTCTGCAGGTTGTGCTGCGAACTGCTCCCATAGCTGAGTCCTTATCGCCTTCGCGATGAATGGTCGGAGCCCCAAGTTTGCTGCCTTGCGGACGTAGATGAATCCTCTTTCCTCCCATAATTCTTTGGTTGCGAACGACTGCGGTGTAGGTGCTGCTGCTGAGGAGGTTGAAGCAGCACTGCGACGGGTACGTCTGGAAGACATTTTAGTTACAAGGGTTGTGAAAGTAAAGAAAACAAATAAAACGAGAGGAGAAAGCAAGTAAGAATAAGCAGAAGTGAGGAAAATGAAAATGAAAACGGGGTTTTATAGCGGTCGAGTTGCTGCCCGTTTAATGCTGTAACGGCAGGCGTGAATAACGGGGCCATTGATGAGATTTGGCGTGTCTGACGCGTCTGACACGCATTTATGCGTCTGTTACGCGTCTGCCACACGCTTCTGCGTCTGCCGTGTCAGTCTGTTGACAACCTGTCTTATCCGTGTCTGCGGCGGCAGCTAGAACGACATGCTTTAATAAATGGGCTCTGTTGGGCTGATGGATGGATGGTGGGCTTGGGTCACTTCTCCTTTTCTTCTTGACTCCTTTATTTCCTAAAAACAGAAAATATAAAAATATTATTCGAATAAAATAAACCTAATTTCCTAATAAATAATAAATAATAAGAATAAATAAATAAAAATAAAACTTAGGTTAAATTAGGGATGCCTTGTGGGGCATCTCCTAAAGTAACCACTTCTTGTATTCCTGGGGCTTCAGTCTTCTGATAATGCTTGAGGCGCTGTCCATTTACTTTGAATTGGTGCCCGTCTTTTAATGATCGGATCGTGATGGCACCATGGGGAAAAACTTGTACCACTTGAAACGGGTCAGACCATCTAGACTTTAGCTTTCCTGGGAAGAGTTTCAGTCTAGAATTGAACAACAACACAAGCTGCCCTGGGCAGAACTGTCGTGGCAGCAACTTCCTGTCATGCCACTTCTTAGTCTTCTCCTTGTAAATTCTCGCATTGTCGTAGGCCATTGTCCGTAATTCTTCAATTTCGTTCAGATCTAATAGCCTTTTCTGGCCTGCCTTGTTCAAGTCCATATTCACTGCCTTGATTGCCCAATATGCTTTGTGCTCTATCTCGACAGGCAGATGACAGGTTTTTCTATAAATTAATCGGTATGGAGACATGCCCAATGGAGTCTTAAAAGCTGTCCTATATGCCCATAATGCATCATTAAGGATTAAAGACCAATCTTTCCTAGTTGGTTTAACCATTTTTTCAAGAATGTTCTTAACTTCCCTATTGGATATCTCAGCTTGTCCATTGGTCAGTGGGTGGTATGCTGTCGCAATCCTGTGCTTGACACCATATTTCTTCAAGGCGGCAGCAATTACCCTATTATCAAAATGTCTCCCTTCATCACTGATAATCGCCTTAGGGATGCCAAATCTAGAAAAAATGTTTTTGTGCAAAAACTTTTGGACTGTCTTGGCATCATTCCTTTGAGTGGCGATAGCTTCAACCCACTTAAAGACATAATCCACTGCTAGAAGGATGTATAGATTTCCACATGAAGATGGAAAAGGTCCCATAAAATCAATCCCCCAAAAGTCGAAGATCTCGACTTCTAAAATGTTCTGCAGTGGCATCTCGTTTCTCCTCGAGATGTTACCTGTCCGCTGGCACCTGTCACAGTTCTTGTAGAAGTCCTGTGCATCTTTATACAGTGTCGGCCAGTAGAACCCTGACTGCAGCACCTTGGCAGCAGTTTTGTTGCCTCCTAAGTGACCTCCATATTGTGAAGCATGGCAGTGATGGAGAATGTCTTCTTGCTCTTCTTGTGGTACACATCTCCTTATAATCTGATCTGCACACATTTTGAAAAGAAGAGGTTCATCCCAATAATAATTCTTAACATCATTTTGGAACCTCTTCCTGGCTTGATAATTAAGATCAGAAGGAAGTATTCCGCTAACTATAAAATTAACGAAATCAGCATACCAGAGGAGTTCAGAAGACTTACCTGCCGCCATGGCTATCGCGGCAGCGAAGAGCTGCTCATCTGGGAAGGTCTCCAGTATGTTTGTCTCGTCGATTTGTAGACTTTGTCCCTTCTCCAACCTTGACAAGTGGTCTGCCACCTGATTTTCTGTCCTCTTTTTGTCCTTTATCTCAAGGTCGAACTCTTGCAATAGCAGGATCCACCGTATCAATCTAGGCTTTGCGTCCTTCTTCGCGAACAAATACTTAAGAGCAGAATGGTCTGTGTGCACTATTACTTTCGTCCCGAGTATGTAAGAACGAAACTTGTCGATGGAGAACACCACAGCTAACAGCTCCTTTTCTGTGGTAGTGTAGTTCACTTGGGCGTCATTTAATGTCTTGCTGGCATAGTATATGACATGAAACAGCTTATCTTTGCGCTGCCCAAGTGCTGCCCCGACAACATAGTCACTAGCATCACACATAATCTCAAATGGTTGTGTCCAGTCTGGTGGCTGTACTATGGGGGCTGTCACTAGTTTTTCCTTCAGAACCTTGAATGCTTCAGTACATTCTTCATTAAAGTCAAAGGGTCGGTTCTGCTCTAAGAGATGACATAGGGGCTTCGTGATTTTTGAGAAATTCGCGATAAATCTCCGATAAAAACCAGCATGCCCTAAAAAACTTCTAATGCCCTTGACTGTGGTCGGCGGCGGCAGCTTCTCAATTACTTCAATCTTAGCCCTGTCGACTTCTATCCCACGGCAGCTAATCTTATGGCCTAGGACTATCCCTTCATCCACCATAAAGTGGCATTTTTCCCAATTCAAAACGAGATTAGCTTTTTCACATCTTTCAAGTACCTTTTGAAGATTGCCGAGGCAGCTTTCAAAATCGTCTCCAAAGACGGAAAAATCATCCATGAAAATCTCAAGGAAGTCCTCTACCATGTCGGAGAATATGGCCATCATGCACCTTTGGAAGGTGGCAGGTGCATTACAGAGTCCAAACGGCATCCTCCTAAACGCATATGTTCCGTAAGGGCATGTAAAAGTCGTCTTCTCTTGATCCTCCGGTGCAATAGCAATTTGATTGTAACCTGAATAACCATCAAGAAAACAATAGTAAGGTTTACCCGCTAATCTATCAGGCATTTGATCAATAAAGGGTAAAGGAAAGTGGTCCTTTCGGGTAGCTTTGTTAAGCTTCCGATAGTCCATACAAACCCTCCAACCGGTCACAGTCCTGGTTGGGATTAACTCATTGTTCTCGTTGGTTACCACGGTCATTTCTCCTTTCTTGGGAACACATTGCACCGGGCTCACCCATTTGCTGTCGGAGATGGCGTAAATAATACCAGCATCTAACCATTTAATTATCTCTTTACGCACCACCTCTTTCATCGCATGGTTTAGCCGCCTTTGGGCATCAATAGTCGGCTTATGATCTTCCTCTAGAAGGATTTTGTGCATACATAACGCCGGACTAATGCCTTGTATATCAGCAATCGTCCATCCAATCGCCTTTTTGTGCTGCCTTAGCATGCCGATTAGCTGTCGTTCCTGTTCCTGCGGCAGCTTAGAAGAGATGATTACGGGCAGTGTGTCATTTGAACCAAGAAAAGCATATTTTAACTGCCCGGGTAGGGGCTTAAGTTCTAAGGCAGGTGGTTCAATAGTAGATGGCTTTTGGATTAAATGGTTATCCGAAGTATAATTCAAAGGTTCAAATAACTTACCTGGACGGTTGCCTATCCAGTTTACCTCCTCATGACCTTCAGTGTCAGGTGTATCGGAATCAGAGGAATCGCTGTCGTCGGTACTGTCGTCTGTGCTGTCGTGACAGTCTTGTAGGTGGCTGCCACGGCAGTGCCCAAATTTAATATCGTGACAGCCCGACCTGATGCAGGGTTGATCAAGGGTAACATCAATGATAACCTTGCATTCTTCGTCCACATCAGCATGTTTCATTGCTTGGAGAACATTCAACTTAATCTCTTGATCGTTCACTCGCATGGTGAGTTCTCCTTTTTCCACATCAATCAGTGATCTTCCCGTGGCTAAGAAGGGTCGCCCAAGGATGACTGGTGCGTTTTCGTCTGCCTCACAATCTAAAACAAGAAAGTCAGCAGGAAAAATAAACTTATCTACTCTTACCAGAATATCTTCAATCTTTCCCTCTGGATGAACGTAAGAGCGGTCTGCCAGCTGCAGAGTTACTGTCGTGGGCCGCGCTTTTCCAATACCTAATTTCTGAAAAACAGACTTTGGCATTAAATTAACACTAGCACCAAGATCACAAAGTGCCTTACCCACAAATTTATTGCCGATTACACAAGGTATGATGAAGCTCCCCGGATCCTTCTTTTTCTGGGGTGGCTGCTGATGAAGAATACTCATGCAACCTTCTGTCATCTTTACCGTTTCAAATTCCCCAAGTTTAGATTTCTTCGACATAACATCCTTGAGAAATTTAGCATAACCGGGCATCTCCTTAACGTCATCTAACAGCGGAATATTAATATGAACTTGTTTAAAAATATCATAAATCTTTTTAAGTTGAGATTCATGCTTAGCTTGCTATATCCGTTGAGGAAAAGGTGGCGGAGGACGATAATCAGCAATACGTCCTTCCCACTGCATGCGAATCTGAGGACGGTGTTCATTTTTTTTCTCCTCTGTCGCTTCTGCTGTCGTGACAGGCTCATCGGCAGCAGTCTATTTATCACCTGTTGGGGCAGCTTCCTCGGCAGGTTTATCCAAGGCAAGTTCCTTTTCTGTTTCAGCTTCTTTTTCCGGCCCTGGTAGTTTCTTCCCACTCCTAGTAGTAATCGCCTTACATTGCTCATGTGTGGGCGGTCTAGCATTTTCAGTATTGCTAGGGAATCCTCCATTCTGCCTTGGCTTAATATGTTGAGAAACCTGACCCATTTGTGTCTCCAGAGATTTCAAGGTAGCTTCAAGATTTGTCATCCTCATCTCTGTTTTATCCATGAAGGTTTCTGTCTTCTTGACAAACTGATTCATATTTTCCATATACGTATCGGTTTGAGACATAAAAGTGGCCAGAGTCTGTTCCAATATACTGCTCGTGGCAGGTGGTGGCTGCTGTTGCTGCTGTGGCGGCAGTTGCGGCGGCAGTTGCTGTCGCGTCAGCAATCTAGGTCCTCCCTGATTCTGATTGTGTGCTTGAGGATTCAGGGCATTATTAGGATTACTCCAGGAAAATTTGGGATCCTTCCTCCAATTGGGATTATAATTGTTGGAATTGTAATTCGGCTTGTAGTTTCCAACATATTTTCCCTCTTCTATTTGTATTGGGCACTCATCCCGACTATGATTTCCCTCACAGATGGTACAAACTTCCTCGACAGCAAATCCTTGTAAACCATCATCATTCAATAACCTTTTCATTGTTTTAGTAAGGAATGCTACCTGTAATTTCATAGTGCTGTCGGCTTCATAATCCTTGACAGCAAGTACCCGTTTACCCCCTCTTCTTGCAGTCGGAAACTGCTCCTCATTCTTGGCCAGATTTTTCAAAACTTGTAGGGCTTCGTCTGGATCTTTATCCAATAATAGTCCATTTGCTGCAGAATCAATTCGAATGCGAGTTTGTAAGTTAGCAGCATTATAAAACTTAGTTACCTGATTCCAGACGGGAAATCCATGCATTGGGCAGTTCTGAAGAAGAGTAGTAAATCTATCCCAGGCCTCGTGCATCGGCTCGTCATCTTCCTGTTGAAAAGTAGCAATTTCATTATGTAATCGCTCAGATAAATGCGAAGGATTAAAACGAGATAAGAATTCACGAGATAAATCTGCCCAAGTTACGATTGAACCCGGCGTAAGTTTATTCCACCAAGTTTTAGCTCTGTCCCTCAATGAATGGGGGAATAACCGAAGCCTCAGTATCTCCGGACTAACTCCTGGTAGTCTAAACGAACCACAGATCTCCTGGAACGTTTTGAGATGCTCCCTAGCATCCTCTGTCACAGCACCACTAAACTGCCCAGCATTGTTGATCATACTGAACATGACAGGTTTAAGCTCGAAGTTATCAACTTCAATATCCGGCAGCGTGGTTTCCAGTTCTACATGATCGTTCAACATGTAGTCACGACAGGATCGTCGTCCATCTGCCGCAGGCGGGTCGCCGACAGGCGGTACACCTCCACCAGCGGGCTGGTTACGGGCCATCTTCTCTAGCTGTTCCTCAAGTTATTCGTTCCTGTCTAAAAGGTGGCGAAATTGTTTCTTGAGATTGAAGGAACGTTCGATTTCCGGATCTAACTTATACTCAGGATCTTCACCTCTTTTAGATCTGTGCATAAACAAGAAAACCTCGTGAAAAGCAAGAGTTGAAAGTACTAACGAAAAATAGAAAAAGAAAAATTAAAAGAAAAAAAATAAAAAAAAATAAAAACGAAAAGTGCAATAAAATAAAGGTGTAGTTATGTTGCCAATCCCCGGCAACGGCGCCAAAAACTTGTTGCGTGTAAAAGAGTCTATCGCAATTGTAGTGCAAGTGTACACGACGCAAGTAGTAAGTGATACGAAGTATCGGATATCGTCTCCACAGGGATTGGGATATAGCTTCACCTTAGTTCACTGCACGGAAGTAAAGAAAATATTTAAGAGAATTGTCACGAAAATAATAAGGAAAAACGTAAATAAAAGAGTTGGAATATCAAGATAGAGAGAATGGGCTGGTATTGAATTGCTCAGTAGTGCAGGTATTGCGATGCTTAGGAACTCCAGTTCTGTCGTCGCGCCTGTCGCGGCAGCAAACACACCAACTCAGTACTTCAAGTTTGGCAAGAATCCCATATCTGCCTTGGCCTATCCCTAGGTCCAAGTCTGTCGATGATCACGTCTTTGATGATACCTCCCGGCGTGAATCGAAGGATGAACACCGATGTGTATGAATTCTTCCTTAGCCACTTAACCTTGCCCTATCCCTAGGCACAAGATAGTTCAACTATAAACTAGAGAACTTGCTCGTATTTCTTTCGTATACTTAACTCCCCCGATGCTAAGTAAATGGATAACCTCACAATGCTCTCCCTTTTGCTCTTGCAAGATATTAATAACCAAAATAAGAGAACTTGAAGTTTATTTTATTGAACTTGGAAAATCCTAAAACAAAACAACCCTTGCAACTACTTTACAAAACAACCTGTGGCCCTAGGGGGAATTTAGAACATGTCGACGGCAGGTAAACGGCGGAGGAGTTTTAGTTGTCGGTTATGGGGAGGATGATGTCTCCTAGGTTAAAATCTATGCCCTTATATAAGCTTTGGGCTCAAGTATTCTAAGTTAACAAGGATTACAACTTTAATTAAAAGTAGAATTCTAATAAAGACTTAATCTCTAAGTATCCTACTTTTCAGCCGCCTCCTTGTTTCTTGGGATTTCCTTTCCTTGAGCTTTGGCTTGACATATCTTTTGATCCGGGGCTTGGAAAAATGTATGGTTTTCACACGACAGACGAGCATAATTTTCTCTATCTATCGAGGTCCACTTTTCTTTTCCTCCGCTAACTTGCTGTCGTCCTCTGCTGTCACGGCAGATCCATGGCAGCATCGTCCTCTTCGTCTGCTTGTCCAGTTCAGCTCTCCTGCTTCTCTGCCCTGCGCCCGCCTTCTCCGTCGACGATGGCAGCAACCTGCAAAATAAGCCATCTTTTAGTAGAATCCGTGCCTTTAATATATTTGTGATGTTTTATTGTAAACTGACCTAAATGCAATGTAATGATGCTTGAATGCGGCAGAAAAATGGGTTAAAAAGGGTGTAAATAATAGAACTTTTACACACTCAACACACCCCCAAACTCAAGTTTTTGCTTGCCCTCAAGCAATTAAGACCTAAAAGAAAAATGAATATTTTTGTGTTGGCCTTCAAACAGTGAACTGTCCCTTACCCGTCGCTCATTCTCTGTGGCGGCAGCAACCTGTCGGAGAGATTAGGATCTGTCCGGAATCTCACTGTAGTCCTCGTGTAGTGTGTGCATGCTTGTGAACAGTTATATGCTAAGACTCTCTTAGTTTCACTAGAATATTCAACTTTTTAACTCGAATTTTTATGCCAAAGTTTATTTTCTTGAAGACACATTTTCATGCTTCTTTTTCTTCTATTTTCAAGCTAAATTTTTCTAGAGCCAGTTTCGGGCACCTCTAGTTAGCTTCCTAGAGCCGGATTCGGGCACCTCTAGGTTCTTGAGTTTCATTTGCTAAACTTCTTTCCTAGAGCCAGTGTTAGGCACCTCTAGGGGCTATTCAAGTACTAAGCTTCCTATTCTAGTTTGGCTAAGAGAAATCTAAGCAATATAACAGTCACAAAAGTGTTTAAGTTTTCAGAACTATAGAAAGGCTCTAAACTTCTCCTTAATCTGTCCTAAAGATGCTGCCACGACAGAGCTGTAATGACAGGTAAGTTAACTTCACAGTTTTAAGCCAACAGTTTTTAGTCTTTTTCTTAAGAGAACTTAATTAAATAAAAGACACAACAATAATTTAAAGATGTACTAAGACTCCATTAAAATGGAGGGTTGCCACCCCCAAACTCGAGGGTTGCATTGCCCTCAATGCAAATGACAGATAAAATGAAGGCAGGTACATCACAAAATATAGATAAGCAGACAACAATGAAAAGAAAATAAAAGACTTAAATGTTTAATCGTTGTCTTCACTGCTGCTATTGACACAGATCTGGTGGCGGCATCTGGGATGTGGGGCAGGTTGGGCAGGTTGCTCCACGACCTGGATGTCGGAGCTGCTGCCACTATCCCAAGTGCTGCTGGTGGTGGTGCTGGCCTTGGGCATTAGTTTTCTGTCTGCCACGTGTTTCTGCCTCTTGACAGGCGTGCAACTCCTTCTCCAAATTCCTCCTAATAAGAGGGTCTGCGTCGCTGTCATCTGAAGCCGGTCGCTTCGTTCCTCGGGCGGAGGTTTCGGCCGTTGGACTGCCAGCTGCCGTTGGGGCAGGTGATGGGGTGGAAGCGGCAGTGTGTGCATGGGGGGAGGCAGGTGGTGTAGGTGTGTGGACAGGGGAGGGGATGTGGAAATAGTGGGCAGGGAAAATGGGGAAAATGACATCGGGATAATTTAAAGTGTTGGTAATGAAATTTACCGTTGAGTTGGCGAAATCCCGGATGAATGTCATCAGCCCCATTTGTCTGTTTTCCACCCGTTGTATTGCAGCAAGGATTTGGGCAGATTGGTCTGTCTGGGCGGTGGCGGCGGCAGGTTCAGGGGCAGGCTCCTCGGATGATTCTGCTGGGGAGGCAGCCGGGTTGAAGGAGGAGAGGGGGGTAGTGACTATCAGCTCCATGAGGCTGGTAATGTTGTTGTCGGTCCAGCCTCTGCCTTGGATCAGTTTGTCGGTGGTGGCCTCTGGGACGGCAGCGCAGCGGCAAAGAGAAGTGATCATGAATGGTAGGCAAAGGCGGGAGGTTGTCCGAAATGTGCAGTCCAATACACTTTCCCTCATATAGCGGCCCACGTTGATAGGCCGGACGTTCATGATCGAATGAATGAGGGCGAGCCGCTGCTGATCCACTGTTGTGTGATGGGAGGACGGCAGGATGCACTTCTTGATGAAAGCGTTCCATAGCTTGGCTTCTGGGAGCAGCTGCCCCCTTTTTACAGAGTTGGGGTTCTTCTTACTCGTATTCCATTCCGTCCCTTCCTCTGTCACCTCTGCCATGACAGCTCCATAGGCGGCAGAGTCCAGGGTGTCGAAAAATTGCTGATGGGCATCGTTGTTGGGACCAAAATATAGGCCATACATGTGGTTGATGCTGTCAGCTCTAAATGGTACTCTACCCCTCGGACGGTGACTGATGTTGCTGTCTTGTTGTCGATGGCAGCATAAAACTCCCTCACTAACGTATCATTTAGTTCTGCAGGTTGTGCTGCGAACTGCTCCCATAGCTGAGTCCTTATCGCCTTCGCGATGAATGGTTGGAGCCCCAAGTTTGCTGCCTTGCGGACGTAGATGAATCCTCTTTCCTCCCATAATTCTTTGGTTGCGAACGACTGCGGTTAGGTGCTGCTGCTGAGGAGGTTGAAGCAGCACTGCGACGGGTACGTCTGGAAGACATTTTAGTTGCAAGGGTTGTGGAAGTAAAGAAAACAAATAAAACGAGAGGAGAAAGCAAGTAAGAATAAGCGGAAGTGAGGAAAATGAAAATGAAAACGGGGTTTTATAGCGGTCGAGTTGCTGCCCGTTTAATGCTGTAACGGCAGGCGTGAATAACGGGGCCAAAGATGAGATTTGGCGTGTCTGACGCGTCTGACACGCATTTATGCGTCTGTTACGCGTCTACCACACGCTTCTGCGTCTGCCGTGTCAGTCTTTTGACAGCCTGTCTTATCCGTGTCTGCGGCGGCAGCTGGAACGACAGGCTTCAATAAATGGGCTCTGTTGGGCTGATGGATGGATGGTGGGCTTGGGTCACTTCTCCTTTTCTTTTTGACTCCTTTATTTCCTAAAAACAGAAAATATAAAAATATTATTCGAATAAAATAAACCTAATTTCCTAATAAATAAAAAATAATAAGAATAAATAAATAAAAATAAAATTTAGGTTAAATTAGGGATGCCTTGTGGGGCATCTCCTAAAGTAACCACTTCCTGTATTCCTGGGGCTTCAGTCCCCGGATAATGCTTGAGGCGCTGTCCATTTCCATTGAATTGGTGCCCGTCTTTTAATGATCGGATCGTGATGGCACCATGGAGAAAAACTTGTACCACTTGAAACGGGCCAGACCATCTAGACTTTAGCTTTCCTAGGAAGAGTTTCAGTCTAGAATTGAACAACAACACAAGCTGCCCTGGGCAGAACTGTCGTGGCAGCAACTTCCTGTCATGCCACTTCTTAGTCTATCGCCTGGTTCAGGGGCAGATTGGTCTGTCTGGGCGGTGGCGGCGGCAGGTTCAGGGGCAGGCTCCTCAGATGATTCTGCTGGGGAGGCAGCCGGGTTGAAGGAGGAGAGGGGGGTAGCGACTATCAGCTCCATGAGGCTGGTAATGTTGTTGTCGGTCCAGCCTCTGCCTTGGATCAGTTTGTCGGTGGTGGCCCCTGCCGTCCTCCCATCACACAACAGTGGATCAGCAGCGACTCGCCCTCATTCATTCTATCATGAACAACCGGCCTATCAACGTGGGCCGCTATATGAGGGAAAGTGTCTTGGACTGCACATTTCGGACAACCTCCCGCCTTTGCCTACCATTCATGATCACTTCTCTTTGCCGTTGCGCTGCCGTCCCAGAGGCCACCACCGACAAACTGATCCAAGGCAGAGGCTGGACCGACAACAACATTACCAGCCTCATGGAGCTGATAGTCGCTACCCCCTCTCCTCCTTCAACCCGGCTGCCTCCCCAGCAGAATCATCCGAGGAGCCTGGCCCTGAACCTACCGCCGCCACCGCCCAGACAGACCAATCTGCCCAAATCCTTACTGCAATACAACGGGTGGAAAACAGACAAATGGGGCTGATGACATTCATCCGGGATTTCGCCAACTCAACGGTAAATTTCATTACCAACACTTTAAATTATCCCGATGTAATTTTCCCCATTTTCCCTGCCCACTATTTCCACATCCACTCCCCTGTCCACACACCTACACCACCTGCCTCCCCCCATGCACACTCTGCCGCTTCCACCCCATCACCTGCCCCAACGGCAGCTGGCAGTCCAATGGCCGAAACCTCCGCCCGAGGAACGAAGCGACCGACTTCAGATGACAGCGACGCAGACCCTCATATTAGGAGGAATTTGGAGAAGGAGTTCACGCCTGTCAAGAGGCAGAAACACGTGGCAGACAGAAAACTAATGCCCAAGGCCAGCACCACCACCAGCAGCACTTGGGATAGTGGCAGCAGCTCCGACATCCAGGTCGTGGAGCAACCTGCCCAGCCTGCCCCACAGCCCAGACGCCGCCACCAGATCCGTGTCAGCAGCAGCAGTGAAGATAGCGATTAAAAATTTAAGTCTTTTATTTTCTTTTCATTGCTGCCTGCTTATCTATATTTTGTGATGTACATGCCTTCATTTTATCTGTCATTTGCATTGAGGGCAATGCAACCCTCGAGTTTGGGGGTGGCAACCCCCATTTTAATGGAGTCTTAGTACATCTTTAAATTATTGTTGTGTCTTTTATTTAATTAAGTTCTCTTAAAAAAATATTCATTTTTCTTTTAGGTCTTAATTGCTTGAGGGCAAGCAAAAACTTGAGTTTGGGGGTGTGTTGAGTGTGTAAAAGTTCTATATTTACACCCCTTTTAACCCATTTTTCTGCCGCATTCAAGCATCATTACATTGCATTTAGGTCAGTTTACAATAAAACATCACAAATATATTAAAGGCACGGATTCTACTAAAAGATGGCTTATTTTGCAGGTTGCTGCCATCGTAGACGGAGAAGGCGGGCGCAGGGCAGAGAAGCAGGAGAGCTGAACTGGACAAGCAGACGAAGAGGACGATGCTGCCATGGATCTGCCGTGACAGCAGAGGACGACAGCAAGTTAGCGGAGGAAAAGCAAAGTGGACCTCGATAGATAGAGAAAATTATGCTCGTCTGTCGTGTGAAAACCATACATTTTTCCAAGCCCCGGATCAAAAGATATGTCAAGCCAAAGCTCAAGGAAAGGAAATCCCAAGAAACAAGGAGGCGGCTGAAAAGTAGGATACTTAGAGATTAAGTCTTTATTAGAATTCTACTTTTAATTAAAGTTGTAATCCTTGTTAAGTTAGAATACTTGAGCCCAAAGCTTATATAAGGGCATAGATTTTAACCTAGGAGACATCATCCTCCCCATAACCGCCAACTAAAACTCCTCCGTCCTTTACCCGCCGTCGACATGTTCTAAATTCCCCCTAGGGCCACGGGTTGTTTTGTAAAGTAGTTGCAAGGGTTGTTTTGTTTTAGGATTTTCCAAGTTCAATAAAATAAACTTCAAGTTCTCTTATTTTGGTTATTAATATCTTGCAAGAGCATCGGGAGAGCATTGTGAGGTTATCCATTTACTTAGCATCGGGGGAGTTAAGTATACGAAAGAAATAAGAGCAAGTTCTCTAGTTTATAGTTGAACTATCTTGTGCCTAGGGATAGGGCAAGGTTAAGTGGCTAAGGAAGAATTCATACACATCGGTGTTCATCCTTCGATTCACGCCGGGAGGTATCATCAAAGACGTGATCATCGACAGACTTGGACCTAGGGATAGGCCAAGGCAGATCTGGGATTTTTGCCAAACTTGAAGTATTGAGTTGGTGTGTTTGCTGCCGCGAAGACCAACGGACAGCTGCCGCGACAGGTGCTGCCGCGACAGGCGCGACGACAGAACTGGAGTTCCTAAACATCGCAATACCTGCACTACTGAGCAATTCAATACCAGCCCATTCTCTCTATCTTGATATTTCTACTCTTTTATTTACATTTTCTTCAATATTTTCGTGACAACTTTCTAAACTATTTTCTTTACTTCGTGCAGTGAATTAAGGTTAAGCTATTAGCCCAATCCTTGTGGAGACGATATCCGATACTTCGTATCACTTTACTACTTGCGTCGTGTACACTTGCACTACCATTGCGATAAACTATTTTTGGCTGCTAAGTAAAAAGGATTCAAGTTGTGTGTCAGGACAACTGCGCATGGAAATTGTGGGCAGCCCCAATAAATCCCAAAGATAGGACACAACAGACTTGGTAGATAAAAACGCTAGTTGACTCTCATAACTACTTTAAGGTAACCAAAAATAGGAATATCATATCACCTTAGATGGCACGATATTACATAGAAAAATGCATGGTTGATATTAATTATCCAGTAAAATAACTTCGAAGTGATGTATATGAAAATTTTGTTATTTGGGTGTCACGTGTTACATGTACTAGGGCAAGAGATTTTTTTGGGTTATTCGGTGCTCGATTCCTTCAACCGTTCTTGCTCGTCAAGTGGTGGAGAAGAGGAATTTTTGGTGTTAGAGGTATGGAAGCTAAAAAGATTAAGGACGCAATGATTTATAGTGGTTCAACCTTCTAACCAAGGTCTACATCCACTACCTTAGCTTCCCACTAAGGATTTCCAATCAATCCACTATTGATTCGTCCCCTTTTCTAGGCTTAGGAGAAAACCCTTACAAATCGATCAAGCTTTCTACCCAAAGCCTTGATCAAACCCTCTTTACAAGAAAAAAAAAATAAGAAAACTCAAATCCCTCTAATAGGTATTTGTTTGCACAATTTAACTCTCACCCAAAACCTGAAACACTTGAGCAAATCTAACAATTTTGGCTCACTAGTGTTTGTCTATACAAAGAAATTACAATTAAGCACTAAGACAATTTCTTGATCATTTGTTGAATTACAATTGAAGCATTAACCATTACTTGATGCTTGGAGGTCCCTTTTAAACTCCTTAATGAGTTTGTAGCCGTTACTAGCTGTTGGTGTTGAATTGGAGCCGTTGAAGACTTAATTTCCCACCATAAATGCAGTTCTGCAGCTCCCCGTTTCGAAACGCTCGAACTCATTTCGAAACAATTTGCAAGTAGAAAGAGTCGTTGCAGTCTGATGCAGCACCCGTATCGAAACGCCCTTGGCCGTATCGAAACACTTATCACCGTATCGAAACGATCTGCATTTAAATGTTAGTTGGGAAATAGCCGTTGGGGTTTATGACCGTTGAGGTCGATGCCACGTAGGCGTATCGAAACGACATAGTCCGTATCGAAACGCTTGGCAAAATTCTCATCCAGAAAAGACCGTTTCAAAACTAGTTTCGAAACACTTTGACACTGTAAAGACCCGTATTGAAACACCTAGGGTGTTTCGAAACACTTGGATGGTTTTGTTGAATTTGACTTTTGAAAACATGTAAAAACCTTTTAAAACATCCCCTAAACATAGTTTCAAGTTGTTTGGACTTTAGAAATAGTTTTGAATTCTTTTTAACTTTGTCCAAAACATTAGTTCTACAATCTCCCCCTTTTTGATATAATAAAACCAACTTGAAAAATTGTTTGGGATTCTCCCCCTTTAAGTTTAAAAAAAAAGTGAATAAGAGATGAAAAATTTAAAATAAAGTAAAGCTCCCCCTTATTCATTTGAAAATGCAAATTTTCAAACCATTTCTCCCCCTTTTTGTTATATCAAAAAGAATTTAAAACACTTTTAAGCTCAAAATAACAATAGAGGTTTAAATTTTAAAAATATTAAGACATTTGGTTTTAAAATGGATCCCCTTACTCAAAGCATCATAAAAATGTTAGTTCAACATATATGATCATCTAGTTGAAATTTAAAAAATAAATCAAATAAAAGCAAAAACAACTAGATTTTACCACACTTGAACCCAAGGGAGGATATGAAGTCTTCCTTCTTCAAGTGTTCTTCCTTTGTGTGCATGGAACTCCCCCTCAATTTTTGACTTATTGATCACTCTCCATCACACCTAGCAAAAGGCAATCAAGTAATTTTTGGTATCCAAATTGCTTTGAATCCATAGACGTTAGTAGCACAAAATTTAGTCCCCTTAGTTATCCATTTTTTAATTTCATCCTTTTTAGTTGAAGTGATTAGTCCTTTTGGGATCTAAACACTTCTAAAACATTTACCATTTACAAATATAGGGGCACTAGATTGTCTTACATAAAAGTTTGATTTTCCAAAATTAATTTTCTTTTCAAGCTATTTGGAAATCAAATATTTTTCTTCTTGAACTTTTTGAAGCAAATTTTGTAAATCAAAACATTTTTGTTCAAACTCTTCGAGTTTTGCTTCAAGTTCAAGTTTGGTTTTAGAAATCAAATCATTTTGAATTTTAAACTTTGAAATCATTTTATTGTTTTTCAAAATGTGATTTTTAAATTCTAAAACCAAATCATCATAGGCATCTTGTAATTCATCAAAAGAATATGAACATGAAGTAGATGAATTAGAAGTTACCATTGAATATTCTTCGATGGCCATAAGGCAAAGGTTGGCTTGTTCATCATCGGTGAAGTCCTCATCACTCCAAGTAGCCACATATGCCTTCTTCTTATGGCTTGAAGTGATTGCCCTCTTCTTTTTCATGGAATCTCGTTCAAGTTCTCTCAAGGCTTTCTTCATGAACTGGGCACACTTCTTGAAGAGATGAACTATATCTTCTTCTTCATCCTCCTCTTCACTTGAATCAACATGATGACATGTGGAGGATTTAAGAGCAATGACATTAGTGTTGATGCCAAGCCCTTTGAGATTCTTCTCCTCCATAGCTCTAATTTCGTCCCTCTTCTTCTCATCTTCTTTGTTTTTCTTCATTATTTGATGAGTGAGAAGTGACCCCATGAGTTCATCAAGCTTCAAGGTCTTCAAATTCTTAGCTTCGATGATGGCGGTCCTCTTTGAGTCCCATGACTCGGGAAGTGAGTAGATGAGCTTTCAGACAAGCTTCTCTTCCTGGATGGATTCTCCATAGCCTTTGAGACCATTGGTGATAGTGGAGAACCTATCAAACATCTTCTCGATGTTCTCTTCCGGATCCATATTGAAGTTTTCATACGCAAGGTTGAGGAGGCCGATCTTGGTCTCCTTGACTTCATAAGTTCTTTCGTATGTGACTTCAAGCTTGTCCCATACCTCCTTGGCACTCTCACAAGAAGTCATCTTCTCATAGATGGTTGGGCCAAAAGCACAAAAGATGATGTGCAAGGCTTTGCAAATTAAGCTCCATCTACTTGCAATCTTCGACACTCCATTCCGATTTACTTCGTTAAGGCACGAACATACCATCTTCTACTATGTTACAAAGCTTGTAGTCCCTTGACTTTATGAAGAACTTCATCTTTGTCTTCCAATAGGCATAGTGAGTTCCGTCGAAGAAGGGCAGTATGTCGATGGATTGCGCCATTGAGCCGGTTGATTGAAATGATGATCGAGCTTACCGGATCTTCTCAATAGAATGTTAATCTTCTTCAATTGAGCCAAGTGCTGATACCAATTGTTGGGTTATTCTGTACTTGATTCCTTCAACCGTTCTTGCTCACCAAGTGGTGGAGAAGAGAAATTTTGGGTGTAAGAGGTGTGGAAGCTAAAAAGATTAAAGACACAATAATTTATAGTGGTTCAACCTTCTAACCAAAGTCTACATCCACTACCTTAGCTTCCCACTAAAGATTTCCAATCAATCCACTATTGATTCGTCCTCTTTTCTAGACTTAGGAGGAAACCCTTACAAACCGATCAAGCTTTCTACCCAAAGCCTTAATCAAACCCTCTCTACAAGAGAAAAGAAATAAGCAAACTCAAATCCCTCTAATAGGTATTTGTTTGCACAATTTAGCTCTCACCCAAAACCTGAAACACTTGAGCAAATCTAACAATTTTGACTCACTAGTGTTTGTCTATACAAAGAAATGACAATTAAGCACTAAGACAATTTCTTGATCATTTGTTGAATTATAATTGAAGCATTAATCATTACTTGATGCTTGGAGGTCCCTTTTATACTCCTTAATGAGTTTGTAGACGTTACTAGCCGTTGGAGACTTAACTTCCCACCATAAATGCAGTCATGTAGCTCCCCGTTTCGAAACGCTCGAACCTGTTTCGAAACACTCTTCAAGTAGAAAGAGTCGTTGCAGTCTGATGCAGCACCCGTATGGAAACGTCCTTGGCCGTATCGAAACGCTTATCACCGTATCGAAACAACCAACATTTAAATGTTAGTTGGGAAATAGCAGTTGGGGTTTATGACCGTTGAGGTCGATGCCACGTAGGCGTATCGAAACGACATAGTCCGTATCGAAATGCTTGGCAAAATTCTCATCCAGAAAAGACCGTTTCGAAACACTTTGACATTGTAAAGACCTGTATCGAAACATGTAAAAACCTTTTAAAACATCCCCTAAACATAGTTTCAAGTTGTTTGGACTTTAGAAATTGTTTTGAATTCTTTTTAACTTTGTCCAAAACATTTTTCAATTATTATATCAAAACATTAGTTCTACAGATTTGACAATTGAAATGATTGAAGGGAATTACAAAGGGCAGTATTGAAGGATTTATGAATACTTGCTAGAGTTAAGGACTACAAATCTTGAAACAACTACTATTTGTCATCTAGATTGTAGATTATTCCAAAGGATGTATGTTTGTCTGTAAGCTTGCAAAAATGGTTTCGTGGTAGGATGTAAGAGGATTATTTGTGTGGATGGTTGTTACTTAAAAGGCTATTTTCAAGGGTACTTATTGGCAGCAGTAGGTATAGATGCAAATGATCATATCTACCCTATAGCATATGTAGCAGTGGATAGTGAAAACTATTCATCTTGGGAATGGTTTTTGGACATACTCAAAACTGATTTGGGGATTAATGACTCTTGTAATATTTGTTTCATGAATGATAAACAGAAAGTACCCCCTTTAACTTCTATCTATTTCCATATCCTTCATTTAAGACTTTTATTAATTTTATCTGTTTTTCTAATGTGGGGACTTGTGGATGTTGTGGATGATATTTTCCCTAATGCAAATGTCAGGAATTGCGTGAGGCATACGTATAACAATTTCAAAGAGCTTAAAAAAGGGAAAGCTCTTCAAGATGTTGTTTGGAAGGCTACTCGAGCTACTTACTTGCGAGAGTTTGAAGATACAATGGAGCAATTGAAGGCTCTTTTGGTCGTGCTTATAATTGGATGCAGAAGTTGAACCCTGCTCAATGGTTCAGATCACACTTCGGTACCAGGACCAAGTGTGATATGCTCCTCAATAACCTATGTGAGTCTTTCAACAAGGTAAAATTTAAAGTTTTAAGTTAGTTAAATACTTAAGATAAGTTTATTCTGACAATGATTAGCTACTAATATCTTTATATTTATCTTATGTAGTTAATTTTAATGGCACGAGATAAGCCTATTCTGACAATGATGGAGGTTATTCAAACCAAAATCATGAAAACAAATTATCAGCAAAAGGAAGGAAGCTGAAAAGTGGTCAGGTCCACTATGTGCTAAAATTCAAAAAATATGGACATCATTATCTAACAAGCACACAAGTTGTCTCCTAATTGTCTATTGACTTTTTTTTGTCTTTAGTTTTTACTAATTTTTTATTGACTCAATTTTAGGTGCTGGACCACACGTACTGGTAGAGAAAGGTATCAAGTTCATGCTGGTCTTGGGCACCAACATGCAGTGGATCTTGTGCAGCATACATGTTCATACTGAAAATGGGACCTCACTGGCATCCTTTGTGTCCATGCAGTCTCAACCATTCAAGAAACCAATAGAAGCATTGAAAACTATGTAAATGAGTGCTACCATAAGAGCACTCAAATTTCCATTTACTTCAACATCATTGCACCTCTGAAAGGTATTGTTTGTCCCTAACTCATTAATTTCTTCAACTATTTATTTTTTTAGCTTGTGTAATTTATTGTTTTTTATTTTTAAATAAGTCTTGAACATTGGGATCCAGTATCTGACATGGAACTGATTTTGCCACCAACTATTAGGAGGCCACCAGGAAGTCCAAGTAAAAAGAGAAAAAATGAAGCTTGGTCACAACAAACGGACCTAAAGAGGTGAGGTTGGTGCAAACAAGCCTATAAGAAGACCCACTCCATCTAACCAGCCACAACCTCCATGGCATCTTGTTAAGTTGATCACACAATTGCAAATGACCAAGAGGGGGTGAATTGGCAATTAAAAATTTAAAGGGAGTAAAGAAACAAATGAAAAATTGAGACAAGGGAATTTAGAGTTGTTCAAGCTTCTAACAAGCTCTACATCCACTACCTTAGCTCCCACTAAGGATTTTCAACCAATCCACTATTGATTCTTCCTCTTTTCTCAGATTAGGAGTGTAACGCCCGAGTTTAGGGCTCAGGAGATAATCGGGTTTGGTTAAACCGGTTCGGGTTAAACTAATTTTGGGGAATCATTTTTAATAAACAACTTTAAGGATTTTAAGGAAAAAGGGTAAAAAGAGAATTTTGAAATTAGAAAGGAGTTTTTTAAAAATAGCCATCATCTTCCTAAAACCCATTTTCACGTTATCTTCCCCAAAACACCATTTTTCACTATCCCATTGATTCAAGCACTTCATCTAAGCAAGCTTTCAAGGTAATCTTTTTCTTGTTTTGATTTTCTCTTCCTTAAACTAGTTGTTGATGAAATCTTTCCTAAACTCATTGTCTAAGTTTGTTTCCAAAATGCTTTATGTTGGGAAAAGAGGAAATGAGGGAATTTTCTTCTGGGTTGTTTGATACTAGGTTTAAAAGTGTTTTTAACTTTGCTTTGATGTTCAAATAATGTTGGGATAATAGCTTAATAATGGGAAACCTGAAACTAGAAAAAAGGAGAGGTTTTTGGAGTTGAAAATTTGGGTTTTTGGTTTGTTCTTGTGAATGGGTTGATGGTTCCTAGAATTTGGGTAAGTGTTTTAGATGTTGAAAGGTGTGGTTTTGATGGTAATTTCATTGGGTTTTAGCTGCTAGTTGTTTTGAGTCGTTTTGACGACGTTTCCAAGTGTTTTCAGTTGTGAATCGATTGGTTTTGATGATAGATGTTGGGTTTCTTTGTTGCTTCAAGTTTGGGGGCTTGAATTGGGTCTAATGCTCCATTTTTGAATTGATTAGAAACATGGGAAACAGATTTGAGCTCTTCGGACGCGAGACCGAGTAGTTCGGAGGCTTGAATCGGTGTTTCGGCTAGCGTTGGTGTGTTGGCTAGTGAGTGGAAATGTTTTCTAAGCCTTAACTTGGTTAAGGATATGTTTTGGGGGTTTAGATTGAGCTTGAAAAGCCGATCTAAGCTCAAGATTAAGTTTTAAGCATTTTAGTCTTTATTTTCGATAAAATCTACTATGTGTTATGAATGATTTCCATAGTGAATGTTTGCCATGAATATCCTTATGTTATGCATATGATTGCTTTAATTGATCCCATGTTGGTTATGGTTTTGACCATGAGAACACGTGGTAAGTGTTGGTTTGGTGGGTTATTGACAATGTGAAATCTTATTACTGAATATAGTTGGTTGACCAATAGGATGAAAGTGCACTCGGGGTAAAAGTCACGCGTGGCCTTAGTGATGCTAGATTCCACTAAGGAGGAGTACAGTGATGTGAGATTCCATCATAAGCTATGTTTTACTAGACGAGTGAGTACGATGATGTGAGATTCCACCGGAAGTGTCTAGTGGTTTTGAAAACTATCCGCATATCCGAGTAAAAGTGTTAAATGTCAATATACCCATGGTGCTCTAAATTCTCATGTTGAACATGTTTTATCGTTCATTTCCATTTATGCTTATACATGTAGTTGGTTACGTTGTATGTATGATAAGAATGAGCATGAGGTAAGCTTGTGGCTTGTATATGCATTCGGTAAATGCACGAGAGGTTAAATGCATGTTGTTATGTGTTCAAGCATGAGGGAAATGATTTGGAAATAGTTTTTGGTTTCAAGCACACTATGGTTTTAAAACTGCATTGTTGTAGCTATTGTTTGAGCACCGCTCACTAAGCTTAAATGCTTACGCTCCTTTTTCCAACAATGCAGGTCCTTAGACATTCAAAACATCTCGCAAAACAAGGGAAAATCCAAGGGGTTGGTTTGCTCAAGTATGGTTCTTAGACTTCAACAAATAGTACTAAGCAATGGGATAGGACCTTTTGGTTTAAGGGGTTGTTTTTATGTCTCCTTGCTATTTGGGATAAGTTGATATACCTATATAGACTTGTAGAGGCTCTTATTATGTTGAAGTATGACTGGTTGTGAGTTTTGGTTGTTTGTTGAATTTTATGCAAAGTATGGCTTTCCTTTTGAATCTTGTTATGTTAAGTTTTGCCATGATGTGTTTCTTGCATGTCTTGATGAGTGTTATTGGTTGCCTTGAGTTTGTTGAGTGTTGTATGTTGTTGGGATGCCTTTCGATGGATTCATTTTTGGCTTAAACCAGCAAATTCAGTCTTTTCAGGCCTACTGTTTCGATACGGTTGAGGTTGTATCGAAACGGGGGACCTGAAAGGGGTTTGGCGTATCGATACGGGTTGGGCGCATATCGGTACGTTTTGTGACTGGAATTTGTGGTTCTGAAACGTTTCGAGGGTGTTTCGATACGGTCTGGTGTTCCAAAACCCTCGAGACAGTTTCAATACGTCATATCGGTACGGTTTCTGAGCGTATCGGAACGACCTCTTGAGGTTGACTTAGGATTTTTACCATTGAAGGTGTATCGATACGGGCCCATGCATATCGATATGGCCTATTTTAAAACTGTGCAAAGTAGCCTCAAAAGCTCATTTCGAGTGGTTCTTGCTCGTGTTTTGCTTTTCCGCTGCTAGTCTTCTCACATAGGTTTTAAAATGGCCTTTAGATAAGATTAAATTATAAAAAAAAATTTAGGGTTGCTAATTGGAGTGAAGCCTTAACGGATTTCTCTTCAGTTTTCCCTGTGTAACTCGTTCGGTGCGGTCTGGTGGCTAGGCCGGGTCGAGGGGGTTACATTTGTTGGTATCAGATCCTAGGTTTGCTGAGTTTTCACAAAGCTGAAAGGTAAGTGAGTAAGTTTTATTATGTATGGTTGTTGGTTGTGATGCACGGAAATTGTAAGCATGCTTATGGTTTTCTTTTGTGTGTGTTGGGAGATAGTTAAAGGCACTCATTGCTAGTATACTCTTATTGTAAGTTGTTTTAAGTTTAGAGACTTGAGCATCTTGGACCCTGTTCCTTGTTGACCCCAAATCATTTCGCTTGTTGTGTTTATTGTTTAGTTTTGCACCTGTTAGCATGGTAAGACCGAGGGAAAGGTCTAGAATGGATAATCCAAGGGTTGAGCGGATTGAGAACGTTGAGGATGTGCAAGGGGAGAACTTGCCTCCTCCTCCTCCTCCTTCGGGTGGTGCTGGAGCAAATGTCGGAGGTGTTGGACCCCAGGTTGGTCAAGGACAAGCTGTCATTGATGTGAATCCGTTGATTCAAGCTATAGTAAAGGTTATTCAGAAAGCTTTAGCGGGTGTTTAGATTGCAGCACCGCATCAGGGTGCAGGTTCTGGTCTGTTGTTAGAACGACTTCGTAGCTTGGGCGGAGTTGAGTTTCGGGGATTGTCACCCGAGGGTTCAGAGGCATGGTTTGAGAGCACAGTTCGTATTTTGGGATAGATGGAGTGCTCTGATGCACGTAAGCTAGGTTGCACCGTCTTCTTGCTTCAGAGAGATGCATATACTTGGTGGACTACCATCACAACATGTATGCTAGAGGCCGAGGTTACATGAGAATTCTTTAGAATTATTTTCGTAAGAAGTATCTAGGTCCTCGATACCTAGACGAGAAGAAGAGAGAGTTCATGGCTTTAGTTCAGGGTAGCATGACCGTGTGCGAGTATGAGGTACAGTTTGTACGTCTTAGTCAGTACGCTTCTGAGTTGGTTCCTATTGAGAGGGAACGATGTGAGCGTTTTCGATATGGTTTGATCCAGGAGGTGAAGACTTACATGTTGGCTTCTGACTATATGTATTTTGATGTATAGTTCGCTAGGTTCAAGGACATTGAACAGTCTTTGGGACTTGCTAATCGTAGAGGTGGATCTAGTATAGGGAAAAGGACCGCCGAGTGGGATAGAGACCGTGCCAAGAGGCACAAGGATAGGAGACCCCATCATGATCATAGCAGTGGAGGTGGTAATCTGGGGCGAGGCAATCACAACCAAGGGGCTGAAAATCGTACTCCTGAGTGTTCCAAGTGTGGTAGACGCCATTTCAGCGAGTGTCGGGGCACTTATGGCTCATGTTGGAACTGTAGGTCTCAAGCGCACTTGAAACGTGATTGTCCAACTCCGGCTAGGGATGGACAAGCTCGTGCACGAGCTATCGAGCATCAGAGAGGTCGTGGGCGCGGTCGAGGTAACTTTCATCCTAGGAATGATGGTCAAAGGAATGTAGCTCATGTTGTGGCAGTTCAGCCCGAAGGAGGTGGACCGGCTAGAGTGTATGCACATCGTGAGGACAAGAATGACACAAATGCGATTGCAGGTAATTTATCGTTACAGTCTTTGACTTTGCTTTCTTTGATTGATTCCGGCTTTACACATTCATGTATTTTGAGTGAGCATGCGAAGTTGTTAGATATTCTAGTTGAGATATTAGATGTGCGTATGAGTGTCGCGAGTTCTTTTGGTGAGACAATTGTAGTTAGAAAGATGTACAGAAGATGTCTTTTGATGGTTTTGGGTCATGTTTTCCCGTGGATATGATGGAATTGTCGTTTTATGGTTTTGATGTAATTTTGGGCATGGATTGGCTCGTGGGACATAGGGTAGTGTGGATTTCGAGACAAAACGTGTTTCCTTGAGGCTTTCATATGATTATGAGGTAGTAGTAGTGGGTGAGAACGTTAAGTTCTTGTCCAATGTTATTTCAGCTTTAGAGGCTCAGAAGTTAATGGATGTTGGTTGTCAGGAATACTTGGCCTATGTTATGAATCCATATATGAGTGAGGCACGACCGCAAGATATCAGAACTGTTTGTGAATTTCCCGAGGTATTTTCGGAAGAATTGCCTGGTTTGCCACCTGATAGAGAGGTGAAGTTTGCTATAGAGACTTATGTTGATTCTGCTCCAGTATCGATTGCTCTATATCGAATGGCTCCTAAATAACTGAAAGAGTTGAAGACACAGCTTCAGGAACTGATACACCGAGGGTTCATTCGTCTGAGTATTTCACCTTGAGGTGCACCAGTGTTGTTTGTGAAAAAGAAGAATGGTAGTTTAAGGATGTGTATAGATTACCAATAGTTGAATAAGTTGACAGTGAAGAACAAATATCCTTTACCGAGGATTGATAGCTTGTTTGATTAGTTGAGCGGTGCTTCAGTGTTTTTGAAGATAGATTTGAGATCTGGTTATTATCAGCTGAAGGTAAGAGATCAAGATGTACCGAAGACAACTTTCCGGACTCGTTATGGACATTATGAATTCTTAATGATGCCCTTTGGTTTGACGAATGCACCAACAGCTTTTATGGTTATGATGAACAAGGTATTTCATGAATATTTGGATCAGTTTGTAGTGGTGTTCATAGATGATATTTTGGTGTATTCATATACCGAGGAAGACCATGATAAGCATTTGCGGTTAGTGCTACAAACCTTGCTTAATAATCAACTATATGCCAAGTTGAGCAAATGTGAGTTTTGGATCAGGGAAGTAGTCTTCCTAGGTCATATTGTATCAGCCGAGGGAATTCGAGTTGATCCTAAGAAAATAGAGGCAGTTGTGAGTTGGAAGCAACCGAAACCAGTGTCAGAAATCCGTAGCTTCCTAGGTTTAGCCGGTTACTAACGAAGGTTTGTAGATAGATTCTCTAAAGTGGCTGCTCCCTTGACTAAATTGTTACAGAAAGGTGTCAGATTTGAGTGGTCAGATGCAAGACAATAAGCCTTTGAGAAATTGAAAGAAGCCTTGACAAAAGCTCCTATTTTGATTCAGCCCGTGCCAGGGAAAGAGTTCGTAATCTATAGTAATGCATCGTATGTTGGCTTAGGTTGTGTGCTTATGCAAGAGGGAAGAATAGTGGCTTATACGTTTAGACAGTTGAAGACTCATGAGCGTAATTACCCTACACACAACATAGAATTGGTTGTAGTGGTTTTTTCTTTGAAAGTTTGGAGACATTACCTTTACGGCGAGAAATGCACAGTGTACACCGGTCATAAGAGCTTGAAGTATTTGATGACGCATAAGGAATTGAACCTCAGACTGTGTAGATGGCTAGAATTACTTAAGGACTATGATCTCACGATTGAGTACCATCCAAGTAAAGCCAATGTAGTGGTTGATGCTTTGAGTAGGAAAGTGGCAGTCGAGTTACGAGCTATGTTTTCTAGGCTGAGTTTGTATAAAAATGGTGGGTTGGTGGTCGAATTGCAAGTTAAACCTTCATTGATTCAGTTGATTAGAGAGAAACAGTTACAAGATGGGACTTTGGCACCTTATGTGCAAGATGTAGTAGAAGGTAGACCATCGAATTATAGTTATAGTAATGATGGGATTCTATGTTTCAAAGGTAAGCTAGTTGTGCCGAATGATGCTAATTTTGAGACGCACCATTCAAACTGAAGCACACAGTAGTCCGTTTGCTATGCATCCGGGAGAGTTTGCATAGTGCCTTGGGAACTCGAGTGAATATCAGCACTTCGTATCATCCTCAGACCGATGGTCAATTAGAGAGAGTCATACAAGTGTTGAAAGACATGTTGAGATGTTGTATTATTGAAATTAAGGGTTTGTGGGAGAAACATCTATTGTTAGTAGAGTTTGCGTACAATAACAGTTATCAAGCGAGTATTTAGATGGCATCTTATGAAGCTCTGTATGGTAGAAAATGTAGAACGCGTGTTTATTGGGCCGAAGCAGGACAAAAGTTGATATCCGTGCCTGATATGCTTAAAGGTACTACCGAGAAAGTGTAGTTGATATGCGATCGTTTGAAGGCAGCTTCGGATCGACAAAAGTCTTATGCCGATTTGAAAAGAAGAGAGATAGATTATGCCATGGGCGACAAAGTGTTCTTGAAAGTCTCACCTTGGAAGAAGGTGATGAGATTTGGTAGGAAGTGTAAGTTGAGCCTGAGATTCATTGGTCTGTATGAGATAGTTGAGCGAGTTGGTCCTGTTGCTTATAGGTTGAGATTGCCGACCAAGTTAGAAAATATTCATGATGTGTTTCATGTTTCGATGCTTCATAGGTATAGATCAGATCTGTCACATGTTATACTAGTCGAAGAGATAGAATTGAATCCGGATTGGACCTACGATGAAGAACCAGTTGAGGTTTTGGCTTCAGACTGTAAAGTGTTGCGGGGAAGGACCATTGAGTTGGTCAAAGTGAAGTGGTGACACTGAGGAGTGGAAGAAGCCACTTTGGAGAGGAAAAATGACATGAAGAAGCAGTTTCTGTATCTCTTTCTGTCAGGTAAATTTTGAGGACGAAATTCCTTAAGTGGGGGAGAGTTGTAACGCTCGAGTTTAGGGCCCGAGAGATAATCAGGTTTAGTTAAACCGGTTCGGGTTAAACTAATTTTGGGGAACCATTTTTAATAAACAACTTTAAGGATTTTAAAGAAAATGTGGAATATTAAAATTAGAAAGGGGTTTTCGAAAATAGCCATCATCTTTCTAAAACCCATTTTCACGTTATCTTCCCCAAAACACAATTTTTCACTATTCCATTGATTCAAGCACTTCATCTAAGCAAGATTTCAAGGTAATTTTTTTCTTGTTTTGATTTTCTCTTCCTTAAACTAGTTGTTGATGAAATCTTACGATAATGCATTGTCTAAGTTTGTTTCCAAAATGCTTTATGTTGGGAAAAGAGGAAAATGAGGGAATTTTTGTTTAGGTTGTTCGATGCTAGGTTTAAAAGTGTTTTTAACTTTGCTTTGATGTTCAAATAATGTTGGGATAGTGGCTTAATAATGGGAAGCCCGAAACTAGAAAAAAGGAGAGGTTTTTGGAGTTGAAAATTTGGGTTTTTGGTTTATTCTTGTGAAGAACTTTGGGCTGATGGTTCCTTGTAGAGTGTCCATATGTTCTATATTTTGTACACATTCCTGCCCTTATTATTGTTGTTCATAAGTTCATTTAGGCATATTTAGGTGCATTGCATGCATTATAACATTATCTTCTCTTATACCATGTTGTTATTGAATATTTTACGTTTAGTTGAGAAAAGTTATTGTTTTAGTTTAGTTTATCTTTTCAGGTGCTATAGATGGGAGATGAGAGGAAAGGACAGGACCAGACAAGAAAGCAAGAATTAAAGGAGTTGTACTGAAGCAACTCAAGATGCCACCGAGGACTCTGCCGAAGCAGCAATGCCGTCATGAGCTGCTCGGGTAGGATTTACTCCGACTTAGCCAAGATGGGTTGCGATTTCAAGAGGACAATTTCCTAAGCCCAGTCTTGCAACTTCCTGAAGCCTGTAGCGGCCGGTAGAGTTAATTTAAGATCGATAAGTGGGAGCACTTATCTTTACTTTCGGAAGAAGGCAAAGTCCAAAGAGTTTGTATTTAAAGCATAAACGAGTCTGTATTTAATGTAATTTACTTTTAGAAATCCTACTTCAAGTAGGACTCAACTTAGGTCAAGAGCCCTATATATACCCAATGTATGTAAGGGTATAGAGGCATATCTCATAGAGGGATTCGGGCTTGTCGTGAGAGACCAACGACAACTACCGATGAGAGTGAAGATGGGGGGTTAGCTAGATAAGTTAGAGTGTTGGGGGTCGCGGCCCAACTCTCCTAGGGTTTAGGCGCGTGTATGTAAAGTAGTTTGAGGGAAACAATTGTATAGTTTTGAGTTGTTTTCAATAAAGTTCTGAGTTTTCTTAATCCATGCTTCTAGTTCGTTCAATTAGTCTACACCAGTCAATTGAAGAGAAAATCCATTTGTCGAGCATGAAAGTGCAAGGCTAATGAAAGGATTAAGCACAATCACAACTCACAAAGGCGTGACTAACTTGGTTCCACACTAGTCCACAAGTTTCGGCGGCTAAAAGGGATTACCAACTGAGTTGTCTAATTTGGTTCCACAGTAGTCCTCAAGTTATGCAATCTCGAGCATTCTAACCTAGAAATAGAAGGGATCACTGTCGACTATCCTGTCGAACTCAGAATGTCTGCCAGACTTGCCGTCAGGACTTCTTTCCATTCCACATGTCGAGGTAGTACACACCCCTGCAATGGCAGTGACCTGCTGCGATCAGGTGACAAGGTCGTAGTTTGCCGCCCATCATATCCGCCGAGGCAGCAATTCATTGCAGCACAAAACATACTCAACGCTTCACAATGCAGCCCACAAGCTACTAAGCTACTCATGTCTTACCCAACTTATCGCGCAATATCTCCCCATCACTCTTCTCATTACTATCTTTATCTTTACTTGTGTTTTTATATTTCCACATCATGAGGTTTAATGTTGCATTTGCTAAATCTTTGTGCAGGAAACCATTCATAAGAGCAGCTCCAATCCTTGTGGGAGGCGATATCTTTTATACTATAACTTGACAAGAGTGTGCACTTGTGCTCATAAAAGGAGAACACATAAACGCTCTACATTTCTAGACATTGGGTAAGTGTTTTGGATGTTGAAAGGTGTGGTTTTGATGGTAATTTCGTTAGGTTTTGGCCGCTAGATGGTTTTAGTCATTTTGACAACGTTTCCAAGTGTTTTCGGTTATGAATCGATTGGTTTTAATAATAGATGTTAGGATTTTGTTGCTGCAAGTTTGGGGGCTTGAATTGGGTCTAATGCTCCATTTTGAATTGGTAAAAAATAGGGGAAACATATTTGGGCTCTTCGGACGCGAGATCGGGTAGTTTGAAGGCTTGAATCAGTGTTTCGGCTAGCGTTGGTGTGTTGCTTGGTGAATGGAAATGTTTTCTAAGCCTTAACTTGGTTAAGGATATGTCTTGGGGGTTTAGATTGAGCTTGATAAGCCGATCTAAGCTTAATAGTAAGTTTTAAGCATTTTAGTCTTTATTTTCGATAAATTCTACTATGTGTTATGAATGATTTCCATAATGCATGTTTGCCATGAATATCCTTATGTTATACATATGATTGCTTTAATTGGTCCCATGTTGGTTATGGTTGTGACCATGAGAACACAAGGTAAGTGTTGGTTTGGTGGGTTATTGACAATCTGAAATCTTATTACTGGATATAGTTGGTCGACCAATAGGATGAAAGTGCACTTGGGGTAAAAGTAGCGCATGGCCTTAGTGATTCTAGATTCCACTAAGGAGGAGTACGGTGATGTGAGATTCCACCGGAAGCTATGTTTTACTAGACGAGTGAGTACGGTGATGTGAGATTCCACTGGAAGTGTCTATTGGTTTTGAGAACTATCCGCATATCCGAGTAAAAGTGTTAAATGTCAATATACCCATGGTGCTCTAAATTCTCATGTTGAGCATGTTTTATCATTCATTTCCATTTATGCTTATGCATGTAGTTGGTTACGTTGTATGTATGATGAGAATGAGCATGAGGTAAGCTTGTGGCTTGTGGATGCATTCGGTAAATGCACGAGAGGTTAAATGCATGTTGTTATGTGTTCAAGCATGAGGGAAATGATTTGGAAATGGTTTTTGATTTCTAGAAAACTATGGTTTTAAAACTGCATTGTTGTAGCTACTGTTTGAGCACTGCTCACTAAGCTTAAATGCTTACGCTCCTTTTTCGAACAATGTAGGTCCTTAGACTTTTGGAACAGCTCGGGGAACAAGGGAAAATCCAAGGGGTTTGTTTGCTCAAGTATGGTTCTTAGACTTCAATAAATAGTACTAAGCAATGGGATAGGACCTTTTGGTTTAAGGGGATGTTTTAATGTCTCCTTGTTATTTGGGATACGTTGATATGCCTATATAGACTTGTAGAGGCTCTTATTATGTTGAAGTATGACTTGTTGTGAGTTTTGGTTTTTTGTTGAATTTTATGCAAAGTATGGCTTTTCTTTTGAATCTTGTTATGTTAAGTTTTGCCATGATGTGTTTCTGGCATGTCTTGATGAGTGTTATCGGTTGCCTTGAGTTTGTTGAGTGTTGTATGTTGTTGGGATGCCTTTCGATGGATTCATTTTTGGCTTAAACCAGCAAATTCAGCCAATTCAGGCCTATCGTTTTGATATAGTCGAGGTTTTATTGAAACGGGGGACCTGAAAGGGGCTTGGTGTATCGATACAAGTTGGGCGCATATCGATACTTTTAGGACTGAAATTTGTTGTTCCAAACGTTTCGAGGGTGTTTCGATACGGGTTGGCTTTCCGAAACCCTCGAGATAGTTTCGATACGCCATATCGGTACAGTCTTTGAGCGTATCGGAACGTCCTCTTGAGGTTGATTTGGGATTTTTGACCGTTGAAGGCGTATCGATACGGGCCCAAGCGTATCGATACGGCCTTTTTTTAAAACTATAAAAAGTATTCTCAAAAGCTCGTTTCGAATGGTTCTTGCTCGTGTTTTGCTTTTCCACTGCTAGTCTCCTCACATAGGTTTTAAAATGGCCTTTAGACAAGATTAAATTATAAAAAAAAAATTAGGGTTGTTAATCAGAGTGAACCCTTAATGGATTTCTTTTCGGTTTTCTCTGTGTGACCTGTTCGATGCGATCTGGTGGCTAGGCCGGGTCGAGGGGGTTACAAGGAGGCAACCTTACAAACCGATTAAGCTTTCTACCCAAAGCTTAATCAAATTCACTCACAATTACAAAGAAGGATAAACAATCATAAATTTATCTCTCACAAGACTAATGAATTGCCCAATTACAAACAAACACTCCCCAAACTTGAAAGAAAAAAAACAATGAAGAATTTTACAAGTTGGGTACACAAATTTGACTCTATAAGCTCAAAGGTTTGGAATAATTGCTTGGATGTTGCTCGAAGGTTCAATAGTTGTTGTTGTAGCTTTGGAGACTTGTTTTTATACCTTTGCATTGAATTCTAGTCGTTTGGGTGGTTGAGGTCATTAATCTAGCCGTTGGGCTACATTTTTCCCGCAATAAATGCTCCTCAACTGCACAACTTATCGGTACCCTAGGGACGGTATCGATACCTGTCTCAAAGAAGAAAGAGCAGTTGTGACTGAAAAATAAGGGTGTATCGATACGCGGGAAAGGCGTATCGGTACAGTTATAATGGGCGTATCGATGCGAAATGTCGTATGGATACGGTTTTTGCTCACTAGAATCCTAAATTGTATTTTGACAAAAAGTGTATCGGTACGCTATCTAGGAGTATCAATACGGTTAATGATCGTTTCAAAATTTAGGATTCTAATAACTTACAGCCAATGTTCGAATCATTTAATACACAGATTTGCTAACATCATCGGGATCGTATCGATACGGAGTGAGTCCGTATCAGTATGCTATGCTTTAATAGCTTGCCCATATGAAGAACGTATCGATACGGGCAAAACCATATCGGTACGCTATGGTATTTTGAAATTCTAGTAGCATAAATTCGTATCGATACGCCATAAGGGTATTGATACGCTTAGGTGTAAAGTTGAATTTTTTCTTGAAAAACACTTAGATAAATTTGAACCCTTGAAATAATTTGTATTGAAAGATTATTTGGTTCAAAAAGGCTTGTAAATTTGTGAGTCATTGAAATACTTAAAAATTTATTGTATTTGCAAATAAGCTCTTATACAATTTGTTATATCAAAATCAATTTAGGTTTTACAATTCTCCCTTTTTGATATAACAAAACCAAGTATAAATTTTTAAGTGTGAAATCTTTTGAAAAGCTTACTCCCCTTAATTTAAGATAGGTTTTCAAAAAGGTTCTAAATTTTCAAAAAAAGTACTCTTTTTACACTTATCCCCCTTTTTGTTAGATCAAAAAGATTCAATGCATAAAATAGGGATTTAATAAACATTAAGCATAATTTAAATCATAAAGAAGCAGCATAATATCATTAAGCAAGAAATATCCAAAGCAAACAAAAGTTCAAACATAATTCCAAACTCATATCCTAAAAACATAAAAACAAAGCATAAGTTCTTAACATAAAAGATAGGTGCATAAACTAGAAATCTAAATGATATGGCATGATATGCAAAGCTCTATTCGTTCCCACCATCATCTTCCTCATCATCATCATCATCATCATCATCGCGTGTGGCTTAAGAACGATTAGCATTGATCCAAGAGCCATGAAGAGCGATGAGAGAAATATCCATGGAGGTTTGTCGTTGATCCATCTCCCTCAAATGATCTTCGATTGAGATGATACGAGTGTCGATGGCCACAAATCCCGAGTTCATGTCCGTTCACATGGAGGTGAATTGCTCGGTGAGAAAAGTCATGAGACCATCCATGGAGGTTTGAGCAATTTGAGGACTTTGTGGAGCTTGTGGAGCCTCTGTTTGATCATCTTGGCGAGGAGGTCTAGGAACACGAACCCATTCATTGTTGATGTATGCAAAGTGTGCACGGGTAAGAGAACGCTCATCAATGGTTTGGCCAAAGGGTTCAGGATAGTCATGGGAACAATCTATCTTTAGGGAGTGAAACAAATGACTCAAAGCCATCGAATAATAAAATGATTTGACTTGGTCAGTGTGAAGTTTTGGACAAGATTGGCAAACATAATTTGGCAAAGATTTGGGCACTTACCCTCACGAAAACAAAGAAGCCAAAAATCATCTACTTGGCGAATAGTTGAAAACTTTCCACCGGAGGGACGAATAAACCAAGAGATAATGAAATGAAGGATACAGTCTTGGGCATTTAAAACAGTTACGAAACCAAGAGGACCATGACCCAAAGAGTTTTCATCATCAATCCCGATATTTTAAAAACCAAAGGCTTGACAAAGAACGTTTTGGTCAATTCGAAAGGTTGTTCCCATACGATGAGATTCAATAGCAATAACATGTTCTTTTTGGGCATCATGAATGCACTTGGAATTTGAAAAGAAAATTATGACAAGATTTCGATATAAAAACGGGGATAGGCTCAAAAGTTCATAAATTTCTATCTACAAAGCAAAACAAGATATTTGAATTTAAAACGTTCAGAATTTAAAAAATGGATTGAGACAACACGTTCTTCCCTAAGAGTAAAACCTTGAAAAATTTGTAACGGGTCATATCCATAGAGGTAGGAAAACTATGTTGGATAATGTAAGGGAGGTTTGGTTTAGGATTACCCCCAACATCTCTGATAAGATTGGAAGAGCTAGAGGCTAAATCTTTTCTTTGTCTCTTTTTAGGTGTCATTATCATGAAAACAACATCAAAAACAATTCGAAACACATGTATGCAATTATCATCACATTCAATCCAAAGAAAAATTCCAATTATTCAAGGTATTGATAAAAACTATATTGTATAGGTTAAAATATATACAAGTATAAAAGAAAATTTTGCTAAAAAGAATTTTTGAAAAATAGATTTGAAAAATATACGGTATAATTATCATCACATTCAATCCAATTTTTTTTTTGCAAAAACTTGAAAACTCATACAATATGTATATGTTTTATACAAAAATTAATTAAAAGCAACCAATGATAATAATCGAAAATTAAAAAGAAAAGAAAAGGTTTATATCTTGATTTATGGAGAATGGATGAATGAGGAGACGAGAATGCACCAAATTCCTAGCAAAGCTTGGCTTTGATGAGTTGATGAAAATCCCTCAAAGAATTTTAAGTTTTCTATGAAAAATTGAAGAGATTTGAGGGGATTTTATAGTGTTTTCGGCTAGGGTTTTTAGGTAAAAAGGGGTGTTTGAGTTTTAATGAAAAGTTGATTCCTTTTAAAAGCCCGAATTAAAGTTTCAGCCGATATCGTACCGGTACGCTTACATAGCATACCGATACCCTTTGCCATAATTTTAAATTATTTTTAAATATTATATTGATATGCGTGACCGTATTGATACAATTAGCACTGTATCAATTCCCATTGAAGAACTTGTATCGATACGCATTCAGCTGTATCGATACGCCATTGCCAGAAAATGTATTTTGGACACAAATAAGTCTAAAAATCTAACTTTGAACGACCCTAAATGCATGTGGATGATATATGAGCAAGATATTAAGACTAAAATTGATGCATACTCCCCCTAGCAACAAGAATAGAAGCATTAAAAAGCAAAATCATACTCTGGAACTAACTCTCTCCTAAGAATCCAAAAATACTCTTTGTCTAGAGGTTTGGTAAAGATGTCCTCTAATTGGTTTAAGGTGTCAACATACTCTAGAACTACATCTTTCTTTAAGACATGATCCCTAATGAAATGATGTCTTATTTCTATGTGTTTGGTTCTAGAATGTTGGATGGGATTCTTAGTGAGACATATTCTACTAGTGTTGTCACACTTAAGGGGTATGGTACCTACATCAACTCCATAATCTAAGAGTTGTTGCTTCATCCAAAGAACTTGAGCACAACAACTCATGGTCGATACGTATTCCGCTTTGGTGGTAGATAAGGCTACACTATTTTTTTCTTAGAGAACCAAGATATGAGCATACTACCTAGGAATTGACATGCCCCTGAGGTACTTTTTCTATCTACCTTACATCCCCCATAATCTGCATCAGAGAAGGCATAGAGGTTAAAGGAAGAGTCTCTAAGATACCAAAGACCTAAACAAGGTGTATCTCTAAGGTATCTAAAGATTCTCTTAATGGCTATAAGGTGAGATTCTCTAGGACTGGCTTGAAACCTAGCACACAAGAAAACATTAAACATGATATCGGGTCTACTTGCAGTAAGGTAAAGCAAAGATCCAATCATGGAACGATAAAACTTAGAATCAACACACTTGCCTCCTTCATCCTTGTAAAGCTTAATTGATGAGCTCATAGGAGTGGCTTGAGGCTTGAATTCATTAAATCATTTAAAAGGGCACTCTTGACATCCATTGGAAAAAGCTTGAATTCATTAAAGGATGCAAATGCAAGAAGCATCATAATTGCTTCTGTTCTAGCTACGAGTGCATAGGTCTCATCAAAATCAATTCCCTCTTCTTGAGTATAACCTTGAGCAACAACCCTATAGTAGATTATTACTAGGCTTGTCAACTAATGTCCAAACATTACTCCTCTCAAATTGATTCAATTCCTCTTGCATAGCCAATATCCAAAATTCATCATTTAATGCTTCTTTGACAATTTTAGACTCTATGCATGAGATGAGTGCAATATTATTCATAAGTTTAAGAGAGGATCTAGTGGTTACCCCTTGGATGGATCACCCAAGATTTCACCATCTTTGACATAGTTGAGTTCCCTTAGGTACCTCACTTCCTTTTCGCCAAGATTCATGTCCTTCAAGGCTTCTATGAGAGGATCTTGTGCTTTATCCTCTTTGGTTGGAACCTCATCTACTTTTGATGATTTCCCACCATCATTAGCTCCAATGATTCCTATACCATCATCATCACAAGAATCCTTCCTCGGAATGAGGTTATCATCGAAAACCATATGAATTGACTCTTCTACAACTAAGGTTATTTTGTTAAAGACTCGATAAGCTTTAAAGTTTGAAGAATATTGTTGAGTGCATAAATGTTCTATATTTTAACCCTCATTTATCCATATTATTGTTGCACCCGGACATGTTTTGTTGCATTTTAGGATAGAATGTGCATAGACATCACAAATAGATAATTTTGCACATATATTGCTGATTTCGGTCAATTCTTACAGGTACCTGCCGTGGCAGCATCCAGGGTAGCAGGGGAACAAAAGATAACCGCAGAGCTAGAGTGAAGGGTTGAAGAAAACTGCCCCATACATCACTGTCGTGACAGTTTCTGTGACAGAAGTGGCGATAATGTTGAAAACTGCCTCATACAACACTGTCGTGACAGAAGTGGCGACAGTGAAGACAACGGAGATGGAAAATGCGAAGTAGAGTTCGACTGATAGAGGATTTCAAGCCTAATATTTTTAGACCACTCGCATAATTTTTGGAGCCCAGAAGCACAAGGAAGGCTTTGCCCAAAGTTTGAGGAGAAAGTCAAAGCAAGAAGATAGGGCGAACTAAGGGATGTTTATTCAGAGATTTAGTCTTTAATAAATTATACTTTAATTCAAACTAGTATTCTTGGCCATTAAGAAAGCTTACACCCAAGGCCTATATATATGCTTGCATTTCGACAAGGGTAGGCAATCTAGCTCCTAGCCGTCTTCCATCATAAACCCTAGCTATTCTCTTCTTCATCATGTTCTAAATCTTCCCCATGGCTAAGGGTTGATCTTGTAAAGTAGTTGTAAGGATTATAATGTTTCTTAGGTGTTTCTGTTGTTGAGTGTGTAAAAGTTCTATTATTTACACATTTTTTAACCCATATTTCTGCTGCATTCAAGCATCATTTCATTGCATTTAGGTTAGTTTACGGAAAAACATCACAAATATATAAAAGGCACGGATTCTACTAAAAGATGGCTTATTTTGCAGGTTGCTGCCATTGTTGATGGAGAAGGCAGGCGCAGGGCAGAGAAGCAGAAGAGCTGAACTGGACAAGCAGACAAAGAGGACGATGCTGCCATGGATCTGCCGTGACAGGAGGACGACAACAAATTAGTGGAGGAAAAGCAAAGTGGACCTCGATAGATAGAGAAAATTATGCTCGTCTGTCGTGTGAAAACCCTATATTTTTCCAAGCCCCGGATCAAAAGATATGTCAAGCCAAAGCTCAAGGAGAGGAAATCCCATGAAACAAGGAGGCGGCTGAAAAGTAGGATACTTAGAGATTAAGTCTTTATTAGAATCTTACTTTTAATTAAAGTTGTAATCCTTGTTAACTTAGAATACTTGAGCCCAAAGCTTATATAAGGGCATAGATTTTAACCTAGGAGACATCTACCCCATAACCGACAACTAAACCCTTCCGTCGTTTACCCGTCGTCGACATGTTCTAAATTCCCCCTAGGGCCACGGGTTGTTTTGTAAAGTAGTTGCAAGGGTTGTTTTGTTTTAGGATTTTCCAAGTTCAATAAAATAAACTTCAAGTTCTCTTATTTTGGTTATTAATATCTTGCAAGAGCATCGGGAGAGCATTGTGAGGTTATCCATTTACTTAGCATCGGGAGAGTTAAGTATACGAAAGAAATAAGAGCGAGTTCTCTAGTTTATAGTTGAACTATCTTGTGCCTAGGGATAGGGCAAGGTTAAGTGGATAAGGAAGAATTCATACACATCGGTGTTCATCCTTCGATTCACGCCGGGAGGTATCATCAAAGACGTGATCATCGACAGACTTGGACCTAGGGATAGGCCAAGGCAGATCTGGGATTCTTGCCAAACTTGAAGTACGGAGTTGGTGTGTTTGCTGCCGCGACAGCCAACGGACAGCCGCCGCGACAGGTGCTGCCGCGACGGGCACGACGACAGAACTGGAGTTCCTAAGCATTGCAATACCTGCACTACTGAGCAATTCAATACCAGCCCATTCTCTCTATCTTGATATTCCTACTCTTTTATTTACGTTTTCTTCAATATTTTCGTGAAAACTTTCTAAACTACTTTCTTTACTTCGTGCAGTGAAATAAGGTGAAGCTATTAGCCCAATCCCTGTGGAGACGATATCCGATACTTCGTATCACTTACTACTTGCGTCGTGTACACTTGCACTACAATTGCGATAGACTCTTTTACACGCAACAAGTTTTTGGCGCCATTGCCGGGGGATTGGAAACATAACTCTACCTTTCTTTTATTCGACTTTTCGTTTTAATTTTTGTTTTTCTTTTAATTTTTCTTTTTCTATTTTTTCGTTAGTACTTTCAACTCTTGCTTTTCACGAGGTTTTCTTGTTTATGCACAGATCTAAAAGAGGTGAAGATCTTGAGTACAAATTAGATCTGGAAATCGAACGTTCCTTTAATCTCAAGAAACAACTTCGCCACCTTTTAGACAGGAACGAATACCTTGAGGAACAGCTAGAGAAGATGGCCCGTAATCCGCCCGCTGGTGGAGGTGTACCGCCTGTCGGCGACCCGCCTGCGGCAGATGGACGACGGTCATGCCGTGACTACATGCTGAACGATCATGTAGAACTGGAGACCACGTTGCCGGATATTGAAGTTGATAACTTTGAGCTTAAACCTGTCATGTTTAGTATGATCAACAATGTCGGGCAGTTTAGTGGTGCTGTGACAGAAGATGCTAGGGAGCATCTCAAAACGTTCCAGGAGATCTGTGGTTCGTTTAGACTGCCAGGAGTTAGTCCGGAGATACTGAGGCTTCGGTTATTCCCCCATTCATTGAGGGACAGAGCTAAAACTTGGTGGAATAAACTTACGCCGGGTTCAATCGTAACTTGGGCAGATTTATCTCGTGAATTCTTATCTCGTTTTAATCCTTCGCATTTATCTGAGCGATTACGTAATGAAATTGCTACTTTTCAACAGGAAGATGACGAGCCGATGCACGAGGCCTGGGACAGATTTACTACTCTTCTACGGAACTGCCCAATGCATGGATTTCCCGTCTGGAATCAGGTAACTAAGTTCTATAATGTTGCTAACTTACAAACTCGCATTCGAATTGATTCTGCAGCAAACAGACTATTATTGGATAAAGATCGGACGAGGCATTGCAAGTTTTGAAAAATCTGGCCAAGAATGAGGAGCAGTTTCCGGCTGCAAGAAGAGGGGGTAAATGGGTACTTGCTATCAAGGACTATGAGGCCGACAGCACTATGAAATCACAGGTAGCATTCCTTACTAAAGCAATAAAAAGGTTATTGAATGATGATGAATTACAAGGATTTGCTGTCGAGGAAGTTTGTACCATCTGTGAGGGAAATCATAGTCGGGATGAGTGCCCAATACAAATAGAAGAGGGAAAATATGTTGGAAATTACAAGCCGAATTATAATTCCAACAATTATAATCCCAATTGGAGGAAGGATCCCAAATTTTCCTGGAGTAATCCTAACAATGCCCTGAATCCGCAAGCACACAATCAGAATTAGGGAGGACCTAGATTGCTGACGCGACAGCAACTGCCGCCGCAACTGCCACCGCAGCAGCAACAACAACCACCACCTGCCACGAGCAGTATATTGGAACAGACGCTGGCCACTTTTATGTCTCAGACCGGTACATATATGGAGAATATGAATCAGTTTGTCAAGAAGACAGAGAATTTTATGGATAAAATAGAGATGAGAATGACAAATCATGAAGCTACCTTGAAATCTCTGGAGACACAAATGGGTCAGGTTTCTCAACATATTAAGCCGAGGCAGAATGGAGGATTCCCTAGCAATACTGAAAATGCTAGACCGCCCACACATGAGCAATGTAAGGCAATTACTACTAGGAGTGGGAAGAAACTACCAGGGTCAGAAAAAGAAGCTGAAACAGAAAAGGAACCTGCCTTAGATAAACCTGTCGAGGAAGCTGCCCCGACAGGTGATAAACAGACTGCTGCCGATGAACCTGTCACGACAGCAGAAGCGACAGAGGAGAAAAACGATGATTACCGTCCTCAGATTCACATGCAGTGGGAAGGACGTATTGCTGATTATCGTCCTCCACCACCTTTTCCCCAACGGATACAGCAAGCTAAGCATGAATCTCAACTTAAAAAGATTTATGATATTTTTAAGCAAGTTCATATTAATATTCCGTTGTTAGATGTCGTTAGGGAGATGCCCAGTTATGCTAAATTTCTCAAGGATGTTATGTCGAAAAAATCTAAACTTGGGGAATTTGAAACGGTAAAGATGACAGAAGGTTGCATGAGTATTCTTCATCGGCAGCCACCCCAGAAAAAGAAGGATCCGGGGAGCTTCATCATACCTTGCGTAATCAGAAATAAATTCGTGGGTAAGGCACTTTGTGATCTTGGTGCTAGTGTTAATTTAATGCCAAAGTCTGTTTTTCAGAAATTAGGCATTGGCATGGCGCGGCCCAAGACAGTAACTCTGCAGCTGGCAGACCGCTCTTACGTTCATCCAGAGGGAAAAATTGAAGATATTCTGGTAAGAGTGGATAAGTTTATTTTTCCTGCTGACTTTCTTGTTTTAGATTGTGAGGCAGACGAAAACGCACCAGTCATCCTTGGGCGACCCTTCTTAGCCACGGGAAGATCACTGATTGATGTGGAGAAAGGAGAACTCACCATGCGAGTGAACGATCAAGAGATTAAGTTGAATGTTCTCCAAGCGATGAAACATGCTAATGTGGACGAGGAATGCAAGGCTATCACTAACGTTACCCTTGATCAACCCTGCATCAGGTCGGGCTTTCACGATATTAAATTTGGTCACTGCCGCGGCAGCCACCTAAAGGACTGTCACAACAGCAACGACGATAGCATCGACGACAACGACTCCTCTGAATCTGATACATCTGATACTGAAGGTCAGGAGGAGGTAAACTGGTTAGGCCATCGTCCAGGTAAGTTATTCGAACCTTTGAATTACACTTCAGATAACCATTTAATCCAAAAGCCATCTACTGTTGAACCACCTGCCTTAGAACTTAAGCCCCTGTCAGGGCAGTTAAAATATGCTTATCTTGGTTCCAATGACACACTGCCCGTAATCATCTCTGCTAAGCTGCCGCAGGAACAGGAACGACAGCTAATCGGCATGCTAAGGTAGCATAAGAAGGCAATTGGATGGACGATAGCAGATATTCAGGGCATTAGTCCGGCGTTATGCATGCACAAAATCCTCCTAGAGGAAGATCATAAGCCGACTATTGATGCCCAAAGGCGGCTAAACCATGTGATGAAGGAGATAGTGCATAAAGAGATAATCAAGTGGTTAGATGCTGGTATTATTTACGCCATCTCCGACAGCAAATGGGTGAGCCCGGTGCAATGTGTTCCCAAGAAAGGAGGAATGAACGTAGTAACCAACGAGAACAATGAGTTAATCCCAACCAGGACTGTGACCGGTTGGAGGGTTTGTATGGACTATCGGAAGCTTAACAAAGCTACCCGAAAGGACCATTTTCCTTTACCCTTTATTGATCAAATGCTTGATAGATTAGCGGGTAAACCTTACTATTGCTTTCTTGATGGTTATTCAGGTTACAACCAAATTGCTATCGCACCGGAGGATCAAGAAAAGACGACTTTCACATGCCCCTACGGAACATACGCGTTCAGGAGGATGCCGTTTGGACTCTGTAATGCACCTGCCACCTTCCAAAGGTGCATGATGGCCATATTCTCCGATATGGTAGAGGACTTCCTAGAGATTTTTATGGATGATTTTTCCGTCTTTGGAGACGATTTTGAGAGCTGCCTCGGCAATCTTCAAAAAGTACTTAAAAGATGTGAAAAAGCTAATCTTGTTCTAAATTGGGAAAAATGCCATTTTATGGTGGACGAAGGGATAGTCCTTGGCCATAAGATTAGCTACCGTGGGATAGAAGTCGACATGGCTAAGATAGAAGTCATAGAGAAGCTACCGCCGCCGACCACAGTCAAGGGCATTAGAAGTTTTTTAGGGCATGCTGGTTTTTATCGGAGATTCATTGCAAATTTCTCAAAAATTACCAAGCCCCTATGCCATCTCTTAGAGTAGAACCGACCCTTTGACTTTAATGATGAATGTACTGAAGCATTCAAGGTTCTGAAGGAAAAACTAGTGACAGCCCCCATAGTACAGCCACCAGACTGGACACAACCATTTGAGATCATGTGTGATGCTAGTGACTATGCTGTCGGGGCAGCACTTGGGCAGCGCAGAGATAAGCTGTTTCATGTCATATATTATGCCAACAAGACATTGAATGACGCCCAAGTAAACTACACCACCACAGAAAAGGAGCTATTAGTTGTGGTGTTCTCCATTGACAAGTTTCGTTCTTACATACTTGGGACGAAGGTAATAGTGCACACAGACCATTCTGCCCTGAAATATCTGTTCGCAAAGAAGGATGCAAAGCCTAGATTGATACGGTGGATCTTGCTATTGCAAGAATTCGACCTTGAGATCAAAGACAAAAAAGGGACAGAAAATCAGGTGGCAAACCACTTGTCAAGGTTGGAGAAGGGACAGAGTCTACCAATCGACGAGACAAACATATTGGAGACCTTCCCAGATGAGCAGCTCTTTGCTGCCACAATCGCTGCCGCAACAGCCATGGCGGTAGGTAAGTCTTCTGAACTCCCCTGGTATGCTGATTTTGTTAATTTTATAGTTAGCGGAATACTTCCTTCTGATCTTAATTATCAAGCCAGGAAGAGGTTCCAAAATGATGTTAAGCATTATTATTGGGACGAACCTCTTCTTTTCAAAATGTGTGCAGATCAGGTTATAAGGAGGTGTGTACCACAAGAAGAGCAAGAAGACATTCTCCATCACTATCATGCTTCACAATATGGAGGTCACTTAGGAGGCAACAAAACTGCTGCCAAGGTGCTGCAGTCAGGGTTCTACTGGCCGGCACTATATAAGGATGCACAGGACTTTTACAAGCACTGTGACAGGTGGCAACGGACAGGTAACATCTCGAGGAGAAACGAGATGCCACTGCAGAACATTCTAGAAGTCGAGATCTTCGACGTTTGGGGGATTGATTTTATGGGAGCCTTTCCATCTTCATGTGGAAATTTATACATCCTCCTAGAAGTGGATTATGTCTCTAAGTGGGTTGAAGCCATCGCCACTCAAAAGAATGATGCCAAGACAGTCCAAAAGTTTCTACACAAAAACATTTTTTCTAGATTTGGCATCCCTAAGGCGATTATCAGTGATGAAGGGAGACATTTTGATAATAGGGTAATTGCTGCCGCCTTGAAGAAATATGGTGTCAAGCACAGGATCGCGACAGCGTACCACCCACAGACCAATGGACAAGCTGAGATATCCAATAGGGAAGTTAAGAACATTCTTGAGAAGATGGTTAAGCCAACTAGGAAAGATTGGTCTTTACTCCTTAACGATGCATTATGGGCATATAGGACAGCTTTTAAAACTCCATTAGGCATGTCTCCATACCGACTGATTTATGGAAAAACCTGTCATTTGCCTGTCGAGATCGAGCACAAAGCATATTGGGCAATCAAGGCAGTGAATATAGACTTGGACAAGGCAGGCCAGAAAAGGTTATTAGATCTGAACGAGATTGAGGAATTACAGACAATGGCCTACGACAATGCAAGAATTTACAAGGAAAAGACTAAGAAGTGGCATGACAAGAAGTTGCTGCCGCGACAGTTCTGCCCAGGGCAGCTTGTGTTGCTATTTAATTCTAGACTTAAACTCTTCCCAGGAAAGCTAAAGTCTAAATGGTCTGGCCCGTTTCAAGTGGTACAAGTTTTTCCCCATGGTGCCATCACTATCCGATCATTAAAAGACGGGCACCAATTCAAAGTCAATGGACAGCACCTCAAGCATTATCAGGGGACTGAAGCCCCAGGAATACAGGAAGTGGTTACTTTAGGAGATGCCCCACAAGGCACCCCTAATTTAACCTAAATTTTATTTTTATTTTTATCACTTATTTTTATTATTTATTAGGAAATTAGGTTTATTTTATTCGAATAATGTTTTTATATTTTCTGTTTTTAGGAAATAAAGGAGTCAAGAAGAAAAGGAGAAGTGACCCAAGCCCATCATCCATCCATCAGCCCAACAGAGCCCATTTATTGAAGCCTGTCGTTCCAGCTGCCGCGCAGACACGGATAAGACAGGTTGTCAACAGACTGACACGGCAGACGCAGAAGCGTGTGGCAGACGCGTAACAGACGCATAAATGCGTGTCAGACGCGTCAGACACGCCAAATCTCATCAATGGCCCCGTTATTCACGCCTGCCGTTACAGCATTAAACGGGCAGCAACTCGACCGCTATAAAACCCCGTTTTCATTTTCATTTTCCTCACTTCTGCTTATTCTTACTTGTTTTCTCCTCTAGTTTTTATTTGTTTTCTTTACTTTCAAAACCCTTGCAACTAAAATGTCTTCCAGACGTACCCGTCGCAGTGCTGCTTCCACCTCTTCAGCAGCAGCACCCACACCACAGTCGTTTGCCACCAAGGAATTATGGGAGGAAAGAGGGTTCATCTACGTCCGCAAGGCAGCAAATCGGGAGCTCCGACCATTCATCGCTAAGGCGATACAGACTCAGCTGTGGGAGCAGTTCACAGCTCAACCTGCAGAACTCAATGACACATTGGTGAGGGAGTTTTATGCTGCCATCGACAGCAGAACGACAACCTCAGTCATCGTCCGAGGGGTAGAGGTACCATTTACAACTGATAGCATCAACCATATGTATGGCCTATACTTTGGTCCCAACGATGATGCCCATCAGCAATTTTTAGACACCCTCGATTCTGCCGCCTACGGTGCTTTCATGGCGGAGGTGACAGAGGAAGGAACAACATGGAACAAGAGCAAAAAGAACCCCAACTCGGTAAAAAGGGGGCAGCTACTCCCAGAAGCAAAACTCTGGAACGCTTTCATCAAAAAGCGTATCCTGCCGTCTTCCCATCACACGACGGTGGACCAGCAGCGGCTCGCCCTCATTCACTCAATCATGAACGACCGGCCTATCAACGTGGGCCGCTATATGAGGGAAAGTGTTTTGGACTGCACATTTCGGACAACCTCGCGCCTCTGCCTACCATTTATGATCACTTCCCTTTGCCGCTGCGCTGCCGTCCTAGAGGCCACCACCGACAAACTGATCCAGGGTAGAGGCTGGACAGACAACAACATCAACAGCCTCATGGAGCTGATAGTCGCTACCCCCTCTCCTTCTTCAACCCGGCTGCCTCCCCAGCAGAATCATCCGAGGAGCCTGCCTCTGAACCTGCCGCCGCCACCGCCCAGACAGACCACTCTGCCCAGATCCTTGCTGCGATACAAAGGGTGGAAGACAGACAAATGGGGCTGATGACGTTCATCCAGGATTTCGCGAACTCAACGGTAAATTTTATTACCAACACTTTAAATTATCCCGATGTTATTTTCCCCACTTTTCCTGCCCACTATTTCCACATCCCCTCGCCTGTCCACACACCTACACCACCTGCCTCCCCCCATGCACACTCTGCTGCTTCCACCCCTTCACCTGCCCCGACGGCAGCTGGTAGTCCAACGGCCGAAACCTCTGCCCGAGGAAGGAAGCGACCTGCCTCCAAGGACAGGGAATCTGACCCTCCTATTAGGAGGAATTTGGCAAAGGAGTTCACGCCTGTCAAGCGGCAGAAACATGTGGCAGACAGAAAAAGAATGCCCAAGGCCAGTACCACCACCACCAGCACATGGGATAGTGGCAGCAGCTCCGACATCCAGGTCGTAGAGCAACCTGCCCAGCCTGCCCCACCACCCAGACGCCACCACCAGATCCGTGTCAGCAGCAGCAGTGACGACAGTGATTAAAATTTAAGTCTTTTATTTTCTTTTCATTGTTTCCTGCTTATATATATTTTGTGATGTACCTGCCTTCATTTTTATCTATCATTTGCATTGAGGGAAATGCAACCCTCGAGTTTGGGGGTGGCAACCCTCCATTTTAATGGAGTCTTAGTACATCTTTGAATTATTGTTGTGTCTTTTATTTAATTAAGTTCTTAAAAAAATCAGAAAAGATTAAACTGTTGGCTTAAAACTGTGAAGTTAACTTACTTGTCATGACAGCTCTGTCGTGGCAGCATCTTTAGGACAGTTTAAGGAGAAGTTTAGAGCCTTTCTATAGTTCTGAAAAACTTAAACACCTTTGTGACTGTTATATTGCTTAGATTTCTTTTAGCCAAGCTAGAATAGGATGCTTAGTGCTTGAATAGCCCCTAGAGGTGCCTAACACTGGCTCTAGGAAAGAAGTTTAGCAAAAGAAAATTCAAAAACCTAGAGGTGCCCGAAACCGGCTCTAGGAAGCTAACTAGAGGTGCCCAAAACTGGCTCTAGAAAAATTTAGCTTGAAAATAGAAGAAAAAGAAGCATGAAAATGTGTCTTCAAGAAAATAAACTTTGGCATAAAATTCGAGTTAAAGAGTTGAATATTCTAGTGAAACTAAGAGAGTCTTAGCATATAACTGTTCACAAGCATGCACACACTGCACGAGGACTATAGTGAGATTCCGGACAGATCCTAATCTTTCCGACAGGTCGCTGCCGCCACAGAGAATGAGCGATGGGTAAGGGACAGTTCACTGTTTGAAAGCCAACACAAAAATATTCATTTTTCTTTTAGGTCTTAATTGCTTGAGGGCAAGCAAAAACTTAAGTTTGGGGGTGTTTTGAATGTGTAAAAGTTCTATTATTTACACCTTTTTTAACCCATATTTCTGCTGCATTCAAGCATCATTTCATTGCATTTAGGTTAGTTTACGGAAAAACATCATAAATATATAAAAGGCACGGATTCTACTAAAAGATGGCTTATTTTGCAGGTTGCTGCCTTTGTTGATGGAGCACGCAGGCGCAGGGCAGAGAAGCAGAAGAGCTGAACTGGACAAGCAGACAAAGAGGACGATGCTGCCATGGATCTGCCGTGACAGGAGGACGACAGCAAATTAGTGGAGGAAAAGCAAAGTGGACCTCGATAGATAGAGAAAATTATGCTCGTCTGTCGTGTGAAAACCCTATATTTTTCCAAGCCCCGGATCAAAAGATATGTCAAGCCAAAGCTCAAGGAGAGGAAATCCCATGAAACAAGGAGGCAGCTGAAAAGTAGGATACTTAGAGATTAAGTCTTTATTAGAATCTTACTTTTAATTAAAGTTGTAATCCTTGTTAACTTAGAATACTTGAGTCCAAAGCTTATATAAGGGCATAGATTTTAACCTAGGAGACATCTACCCCATAACCGACAACTAAACCCCTCCGCCGTTTACCCGTCGTCGACATGTTCTAAATTCCCCCTAGGGCCACGGGTTGTTATGTAAAGTAGTTGCAAGGGTTGTTTTGTTTTAGGATTTTCCAAGTTCAATAAAATAAACTTCAAGTTCTCTTATTTTGGTTATTAATATCTTGCAAGAGCATCGGGAGAGCATTGTGAGGTTATCCATTTACTTAGCATCGGGAGAGTTAAGTATACGAAAGAAATAAGAGCGAGTTCTCTAGTTTATAGTTGAACTATCTTGTGCCTAGGGATAGGGCAAGGTTAAGTGGCTAAGGAAGAATTCATACACATCGGTGTTCATCCTTCGATTCACGCTGGGAGGTATCATCAAAGATGTGATCATCGACAGACTTGGACCTAGGGATAGGCCAAGGCAGATCTGGGATTCTTGCCAAACTTGAAGTATGGAGTTGGTGTGTTTGCTGCCGCGACAGCCAACGGACAGCCGCCGCGACAGGTGCTGCCGCGACGGGCACGACGACAGAACTGGAGTTCCTAAGCATTGCAATACCTGCACTACTGAGCAATTCAATACCAGCCCATTCTCTCTATCTTGATATTCCTACTCTTTTATTTACGTTTTCTTCAATATTTTTGTGACAACTTTCTAAACTACTTTCTTTACTTCGTGCAGTGAAATAAGGTGAAGCTATTAGCCCAATCCCTGTGGAGACGATATCCGATACTTCGTATCACTTACTACTTGCGTCGTGTACACTTGCACTACAATTGCGATAGACTCTTTTACACGCAACATCTGTTCAAACAATAAAACTTCAAGATTATTTACTCTGTTTCAACATCTCATAAGAATATCGGGAGAGCATTGTGAGGTTATCTATTTACTTAATATCGGGAGAGTTAAGTATAAGAAAAGAGTAAATACAGTTTTCCAGCTTATGGTTAAACTATCTTGGCCTAGAGATAGGTACAAGGTTAAGCGGCTAAAGAAGAATTCACAAACATCGGTGTTCATCCTTCGATTCACGTCGGGAGATATCATCCAAGACGTGTTCGCCGGTAGAACTTGGACCTAGGGATAGGACAAGTCACAATAGGGTTTCTTGCTGAACTTGAAGTAACTGGGTTGTTGATCGCTGCCGCAACAACAGCAAACCTCTACCGCGACAGGTGTTGCCGCGACAGGTGTAACCCCCTTGACCCGGCCTAGACGGTTGACCCGAATTAAGAAGATCACACGGGGAAAACCAAAGTCAACCCGAAAGTCAACCTTGATTAACGACCCTTTTTTTTCTTTTTAATCTTATCTAGATGCACTTAAACCCTAGACATGTCCACAAGAACATCATACTCAAAGATCATAACAATCAAAGATCATGCAGGGACTCAATTGCACAAATTACAACTTTAGGGACCAAATTGTAATTTCTGGAAATTATAAGGACTTAACCCAAATTAAAGTTACCAACCTGAAATTAATCATCTTTCATGCTTCTCTGTCAAATTTTAGCTCAAACGGACATCTCAAACTCTTACAATTGCATAAACAAGTTTCAGGACCAAAACGCAAACATTTCAAAACATCTAACCAACAATTTCAGTGCCCAACGGTCGAGTGTTTCGGAACAGGGAGGACCTGTTCCGAAACGCGGGACCGTTCCGCAACTGGTTCCGAAACAGTGCCTGGCAGTGGCATATCCGTTCCGGAACAGCTCCTTCCGTTTCGGAACGCCCAGGCCATTTCAGGCCCCCGTTCCAATACGGTAGCACCTGTTCCGAAACAGGCTGCCCAGATTGCAGAAAAATTGATGGTTTATCACACAATTGACCAACCAACATGCTCCAAAAGCCACCAAATTATACCAACAAGTCATTCAACATACAAGGAACATAATTGCACCAACCAAACATCAACATGGCATCAATTATGAAAATCCCCAATTCTATAGGCATGCATCCTACTTAGCAAACCATTCAAGCATCAATATACCAAAAACCACCTCATAAAGGCCAATTACAAATACCAACATTATTAACTACATAAAACCAACTTAGGGAGTCCAAAACATCTCCCAAAACATCAACATAGGTCCCCCATTGCCAAATGCCAAAAGCTAATAGTGTTTAAGAAACCTTCACCATACATGAGCTTTGTTCACCACTTGGATTCTTGTTTCCCCTTGCTGCCCTCAATGCACTTTAATGCTCTGCATTATTGGTTTAAGAAAAGAGAGAGCGTAAGCAAAAGCTTAGTGAGGAATGCTCGTTAAAACCACACAATAATGCATTTACAAAACACATTTATAAACCTTGATTCAAATCATCATTTGCACATGCTCATAAGCATTTAAAACAAGCAATTCATGCTTCAAGTTCATAACAAGTCATATTGGCAACAAGTGATACATTCAACATAAGATCCACACATGAACTTTTAAACACCATTGTGATCTTACAATTCCAAGGACCACACAAGGACTTTTAACCACCTTTGTGTCCTTAACAAGAATCATCCATGGACTTTTAAACACCATGACAAGGACCACACAAGGACTTTTAACCACCTTTGTGTCCCTAACAAGAATCACCCAAGGACTTTTAACCACCTTGGTGTTCTTAAATAACAAGGCTTACACAAGGAATTTTAAGCACCTTTGTAACCTTAACCAAGAACCAACCATGGACTTTTAAACACCATGTTGTTCTTAAATAAACAAGATCCACACAAGGACTTTTAACCACCTTTGTGATCTTAACCAAGAACCAACCATGGACTTTTAACCACCATGTTGTTCTTAAATAACCAAGGCTCACACAAGGAGTTTTAACCACCTTTGTGACCTTAACCATCACTTGCCAATATGCATCATTAACAACAATATTCCACTGTTTTAAAGCATTTAACAAAGCCATAATCATCATGCATCTTTAAGCATCAAACCACATTAAAACAATGTTCAAAAACAAGGATCTCTTACCTTGAGCATCCTTCAACACATGGCTTATAATCTCAGCAAATAAACATGCTAAATATGCTTTCAAAACAGGATTTAAAACATGCAAACAAACCACATTGCACACAACCAATCCATGGTCCATCATCAAGAGAGTTTTTCCGAAAACTTACTCTTGAGCTTAGCTAAGTTGCTTAGACTTAAACTAAGCTCCCAAACCTTCAAAACATTGGTTTCAAAGCTGAAAACCAAAATCCACTCACCGATTCCGTTTCGCCTCTTGCCGAAACACCAATCAAGCTTCCGGATCACCACCACTACGATCCAAAGATGACTCCCCTGTTTTAAACACATCAAAGCAGAGGATTAATGCATCATCATGCATTAATATCTTCAATGAAAGCACCTAAACTCGCTGCTCTCATCCACACTCCATTTTCGGCTACCAAACACAACTGAAAATGCATCCAAACAACTCCATAACACTACCCAGCCATAATCAATCAAATCTAAACATCCTTAATCATCAATTAACATCCAAAAAGGATCAAACCACGTCCTTATACCTCCAGCTATAACAGATCATTAAGATCACTCCAAAAACAACCAAGAACTTAAGCAAAACTTAGGAAAATCAACCTATTCGGGATTGCATTGATTAAACCTCAATTACTCATCAATTTAACATTCATTTAACATCAAAAAGACACCTCAAATCATTGCTTAAACAGGTCATACGAATTTTATCAAAAATCAACCAAATCTTGCATTTAAAAGCCAAGATCAAGAACACAACCTTAAAACCTTTTATAAAACACAAATTAAGGATTGAGAACTTAGGAATTTCAGTAAAGAACTGTGAGTTTAGAGGAGAAGGACGTTCTTACCTCCAAACTTGAGATTTCTCCCTTTTTGGAACCAAATTCTTGAAAATCCACTTAGCAATTGCAAAGGTTTTGTTGAAGAGATGATTGAAGATCAAAAGAGAATCGAAATGAGTTATTTAGGTGACAAAATCAGAGGGAAAAGCTCTAGAGAAAGATGTTTGGTTTGAGAGAAAAGATGAGAGAAAATGAAAATGGAAAATGGAAAAGTTAGTTGGAAATTTAGGAAAATATCTTCCCTCCTTTAGTTTTATTTAAAAACCACTAATTAATCATTTAATATTTTAGAAAAATCTGGAGAAACTCCCTTTAGGGTAAATAGCTCCTTAAAGATTCAAAGTTTCAATCCCTTTTAAAACAGTCTCACAATTTTCGAAAATTATATTTTGGTCACTAACCAAAATGTCACCCTTCCAAACCTCATTTTGTAAAATTGATTTCACCACACTCTTATATATAATAAAAGAGGATTTTAAGACATTTTTCCAAATTTTTAATGCAACCCGAACTAGACTTTCCTAATTTCACCTTTATATATATTCGAACCGCACTCCGACCGAACCGGTCCAAAACCCAAAACTCCTAAGCCCAAAATTGGGGCGTTACAACTCTCCCCCCTTAAGAAATTTCGTCCTCGAAATTTACCTGAAGGAAAGAGATACGGAAACTGCTTCAGCATGTCATCCTTCCGCTCCCACGTGGCTTCTTCAACACCACGATGCTTCCACAACACCTTTACCAACTCAATGGTCTTGCCACGAAGAACCTTGCTATCCAAATACAGAACCTTCACCGGTTCCTCATCATAGGTCAAATCCGGATTCAATACCACTTCTTCCACAGGCATCACATGCGAAGGATCCGATCTATACTTCCGAAGCATAGAAACATGAAACACATCATGAATCTTCTCCAACTCTTGAGGTAACCTCAACTTGTACGCAACAGGACCCACACGCTCAACCACCTCGTATGGTCCAATGTACCTAGGGCTCAACTTACCCTTACGGCCAAACCTCATCACCTTTTTCCAAGGCGAAACCTTCAAAAACACACGGTCACCCACCGCACTCCGACCGAACCGGTCCGAAACCCAAAACTCTTAAGCCCAAAATTGGGGCGTTACAACAGGTGCCACGACATAAGCAACAGAAGTCCTCTGAACAGTGCAATATCTGCACTACGGAACAAATCAATACCAGCCTACTTTATCAATCTGATTTCCTCCTCTATTTCCCTTGTCTACTTTAGTTTTGCTTAAATCCAACCAATTCTCAATTATCTGTGTTTTTATTTTTCTTGTGTAGGAAAATTAATTCTGAAGTTGCCACAATCCCTGTGGAGACGATATCTTTTATACTATAACTTGACACGGGTGTACACTTGTGATCCAATTTAATAGGACTCTTTTACACGCATCAAGTTTTTGGCGCCGTTTCCGGGGATTGGCGCACAACTTCGTGTTTTTTATGCATTTATATTTATTTTCTTGCCTTATTTTATTTGTTTAAAAACTTAGGTGCAATACAGGTTCAAGGGCATCAACATGTCAGGAAAAACCATTCAAGAACTAATGTGGGAAAGTTCTTGCAATTACCAGGAAGGTAATCATGCACTCGAAAGATGACCCCATCTTTTTCGGTGAATATATGGACAACCAATGATGGAACCAACAAGAATAAGATATGCTGCCACAACAGCAACATGGACAATAGATGTTGCTGCCGCAGTAGCAAAATTTTTTATGGTATGATCAAAACCCGCAAAAAAAATTACCATAATAGTTTTACTACAGAACCCGGCATGCCCTGGTAATGTCATCATCCTCAAGAGTAGTCAAAATCCTTGGAAGACACACTGCAAGCCTTCATGAAACTTACTCAAGAATTGTCGGCTTCTATGGACAAAAGAATCACTAAGATGGATGCAATCTTTAGCACACCGGTCCTCATTCATGCCACAGATGAACCTAAAATCCCGAGGCAAGATAACATGGTTGCCAATGAAAGAGACTGCCCAACACCTGATGATCCTGAGCAGCAACTTGCCTTGGTGATGATTGAGGAGCCTAAATAGAATAACGCCGCAACAACACCTAGTGAAGTTGAGAAGAATATCACGGCGGCAACCACTTCCGAGGCAGAAACCCTGGTTGAAGCGGCAACCGCCACCTCGGCAGCGACTAATGTTGAAGCGGCAACCACTGCCGAGGCAAAACCTCAACCCACTGCCTCGACTATGCCCGACAAAGATTCCATACATCAACCTTCGCCATGGCACTCACACAACCACATGAAAGAGAACATCGATGAAAATGCCTCGTCAATGGAATATGAGCAGGTAATAAACGAACCTTTTGAATTCTTTGAAAACTCACCAATTCCATTACATGTATTTGAGGAACCAACACTGGTGGATTTAGAATCTTCGAGATCTCTACTGATGGAGACATATGACTGGCCAACAGAAATTGATATGAGGAGTCATGGCACTTTCCAATGTCCCCTTGACCTGCAAAGCAACCTCACAAAGGAATGTCAAAATAACTGGCTGCCGCAGCAGCAGACACGACAGCAAAGGCTACTTTCCACCATAACGAACTTCGACGAGAATGAGGTAAGTACATGCTTGGATATAGACATAATTTTTCCTAAACATATGTTCATGTGTTCAAGAACAATGCCAAGATGGGAGGACTTTATGGACTACAAAGAAACCAAAAAGAAAGTCACCTTCACCATGATAAAACAAAAAGTAGTAGCCACGAGCACATTGGCCCAACCTTTTTGGGCAAAATTATAACTCGATGGAGGGTGCAGATGGACCATAAGAAATATCATAAACGACGCTCCTTAAATTTTATTTAGTTTCAATTTTTAATTTCGTTAGTTTAGGATAAGAGTTTCAAGGATTAATTCCCTCTTGAACTCGCACCAACTTAAAAACCCAAGGCCATCAAGACATGGTGTTCTCTACCTCGGCAGTATCTAGTTTCGCTGCCTTGGCAGCAGAGGAGACATCCTTTGAAAGATCGACAACCCAGGCACCTGCCACTCAACAGTACTGATGTTGCCTATAACCCCCTCGTCCCGGTCTGGACGACTGTGTAACCCCCTTAGCCCGGCCTAGACGGTTGACCCGAACTACGAAGATAACACGGGGAAAACCTAAGTCAACCCGAAAGTCAACCTTGATTAACGACCCTTTTTTCTTTTTAATCTTGTCTAGATACACGTTAACCCTAAGTGAGTACTCATGAAACATATATGAGAAAGGCACAGCGATCGAACAACAAAGAGGGACTCAATTGCACTTATTAAAAGTTTAGGGACCAAAATGTAATTTCTGTAAATTAGAAGGTCGTAACTGATTTTAAAGTTACCAATATGAAATTAGTCACATTTCATGCTTCTCTGCCAAAATTCAACTTAATTGGACACCTCAAATGTTGAGTGTGTAAAAGTTCTATTATTTACCCCCTATTTAACCCATATTTCTGCTGCATTCAAGCATAATTCATTGCATTTAGGTTAGTTTACAGTTAGACATCACAAATATAGCAAATGGCACAGTTTCTACTGAAATTGGTTGCTTTTGCAGGTTGTTGTTGTAGCAGATGGAGAGGCAGGCGCTGGGCAGTGAAGCAGAAGAGCTAGAACTAGACGAGCAGTCAAGGAGGACGATACTGCCATGGTTGCCGCCGTGACAACATAGGACGACAGCAGTTTTGAGGAGAAGAAGCAAAGTGGACCTCGACAGATAGAGAAAATTAAGCTCGTCTGTCGTGGAAAATCACTATATTTTTCCGAGTCCTAGATCAGAATGAATGCCAAGCCCAAAGTTCAAGGAGAGAAAATCCAAGCAAGAAGGAGGACGAATTAAAGCTATATTCTCTGAAGATTTAGTCTTTATTAGAGTTGTACTTTAATTTAAACTTGTATTCTTGCTATATTAGAAAACTTGGACCCAAAGCCTATATAAAGGCATGTATTTCGACCTAGGAGGGGACATCAACTATCTCTAGCCTTCTTCCCAAAACCCTAGCCGTTTTCTTCCTCTTATCATGTTCTAAATCCCCCTTAGGGCCACGGGTTGTTTTGTAAAGTAGTTGCAAGGGTTGCTTTTGTTTTAGGTATTTTCAGTTCAATAAAATAAACTTCAAGTTCTCTTATTCTGGTTATTAACATCTTGCAAGAATATCGGGAGAGCATTGCGAGGTTATCTATTTACTTAATATCGGAAGAGTTAAGTATACGAAAGGAGTAAGTGCGAGTTCTCTAGTTTAAAGTTGAACTATCTCGGACCTAGGGATAGGACGAGGTTAAGTGGCTAAAGAAGAATTCAACAACATCGGTGTTCATCCTTCGATTCACGCCGGGAGGTATCATCAAAGACGTGTTCATCGGCAGACTTGGACCTAGGGATAGGCCAAGGCATAGTAGGAATTCTTGCCAAACTTGAAGTACGGAGTTATGTTTTGCTGCCGCGACAAGCAACAGACTGCCGCCGCGACAGGTGCTGCCGCGACGGGGACGACGACAAAGCTGAATTTCATAGACTTAGCATTACCTACACTACTGAGCAATTCAATACCAGCCCATTCTCTCTATCTTGATTTCTCTACTCTTATTTTCCAGTATTCTTTATTATTTTCGTGACAAAATCTTAAATCATTCTTTTACTCTCGTGCAGTAATTCTAGGTGAAGCTATTAGCCTAGTCCCTATGGAGACGATATCCGATACTTCCGTATCACTTTACTACTTGTGTCGTGTACACTTGCACTACAATTGCGATAGACACTTTTACATGCAACAAGTTTTTGAAACGTCTAATTCCCTTGACTGTCGACTTTAAAGTTACCTGTTGCGTGTAAAAGAGTCTATCGCAATTGTAGTGCAAGTGTACACGATGCAAGTAGTAAAGTGATACGAAGTATCGGATATCGTCTCCACAGGGATTGGGCTAATGACTTCACCTTAGATTACTGCACGAAGTAAAGGAAATAGTTTGAGAGAATTGTCACGAAAATAATAAAGAAAAACGTAAATAAACGAAGTAGCAATTTCATTACGTAATCGCTCAGATAAATGCGAAGGATTAAAACGAGATAAGAATTCACGAGATAAATCTGCCCAAGTTACGATTGAACCCGACGTAAGTTTATTCCACCAAGTTTTAGCTCTGTCCCTCAATGAATGGGGGAATAATCGAAGCCTCAGTATCTCCGGACTAACTTCTGGCAGTCTAAACGAACCACAGATTTCCTGGAACGTCTTGAGATGCTCCCTAGCATCTTCTGTCACAGCACCACTAAACTGCCCGGCATTGTTGATCATACTAAACATGACAGGTTTAAGCTCAAAGTTATCAACATCAATATCCGGCAGCGTGGTCTCCAGCTCTACATGATCGTTCAGCATGTAGTCACGACATGTCCGTCGTCCATCTGCTACGGGCGGGTCACCGACAGGCGGGTTGTTATCGCCAAGGGGTGGTATGCGACCGCTGGCAGGTTGGTTATGGCCCATCTTTTCTAGCTGTTCCTTGAGGTATTCGTTTCTGTCTAAAAGTCGGCGAAGTTGTTTCTTGAGATTGAAGGAACGTTCGATTTCCGGATCTAATTTATACTCAGGATCTTCACCTCTTTTGGATCTGCGCATAAACAAGAAAACCTCATGAAGAGCAAGAGTTGAAAGCACAAAAGGAAAATTAAAGAAAAATAAAAATAAAAACGAAAACGAAAATAAAAATAAAAATAAAAACAAAAAGTGCAATAAAAGAAAGATGTAGTTATGTTGCCAATCCCCGGCAACGGCGCCAAAAACTTGTTGCGTGTAAAAGAGTCTATCGCAATTGTAGTGCAAGTGTACACGACGCAAGTAGTAAAGTGATACGAAGTATCGGATATCGTCTCCACAGGGATTGGGCTAATGACTTCACCTTAGATTACTGCACGAAGTAAAGGAAATAGTTTGAGAGAATTATCACGAAAATAATAAAGAAAAACGTAAATAAACGAATTGGAATATCAAGATAGAGAGAATGGGCTGGTATTGAATTGCTCAGTAGTGCAGGTATTGAATTGTTTAGGAACTCCAGTTCTGTCGTCGTGCCCGTCGCGGCAGCACCTGTCGTGGCGGCTGTCTGTTGGCTGTCGCGGCAGCAGACACACCAACTCCGTACTTCAAGCTTGGCAAGAATCCCAGATCTGCCTTGGCCTATCCCTAGGTCCAAGTCTGTCAATGATCACGTCTTTGATGATACCTCCCGGCGTGAATCGAAGGATGAACACCGATGTGTATGAATTCTTCCTTAGCCACTTAACCTTGCCCTATCCCTAGGCACAAGATAGTTCAACTATAAACTAGAGAACTTGCTCTTATTTCTTTCGTATACTTAACTCTCCCGATGCTAAGTAAATGGATGACCTCACAATGCTCTCCCGATGCTCTTGCAAGATATTAATAACCAAAATAAGAGAACTTGAAGTTTATTTTATTGAACTTGGAAAATCCTAAAACAAAACAACCCTTGCAACTACTTTACAAAACAACCCGTGGCCCTAGGGGGAATTTAGAACATGTCGACGATGGGTAGACGGCGGAGGGGTTTAGGTTATCGGTTATAGGGTATTGGATGATTTCTAGGTTAAATCTATGCCCTTATATAAGCTTTGGGCTCAAGTATTCTAAGTTAACAAGGATTACAACTTTAATTAAAAGTAAGATTCTAATAAAGACTTAATCTTCAAGTATCCTACTTTGCAGCCGCCATCCTTGTTTCTAGGGAATTCCTCTCCTTGAGCTTTGGCTTGACATATCTTTTGATCCGGGGCTTGGAAAAATATTTGGCTTTCACACGACAGACGAGCAGATTTTTCTCCATCTATCGAGGTCCACTTTACTTTTCCTCTTCATTAGGTTGCTGTCACCTTGCTGTCACGACAGATCCATGGCAGCTTCGTCCTCTTCGTCTGCTTGTCCAGCTCAGCTCTTTTGCTTCTCTGCCCTGCGCCTGCCTTCTTTGTCAACTATGGCAGCTACCTGCAAAATCAGCCATCTTTTAGTAGAATCCGTGCCTTTAATGTATTTGTGATGTTTTACTGTAAACTGACCTAAATGCAATGCAATGATGCTTGAATGCAGCAGAAATATGGGTTAAAAAGGGTGTAAATAGTAGAACTTTTACACACTCAACACACCCCCAAACTCAAGTTTTTGCTTGCCCTCAAGCAATTAAACCTAAAAGAAAAATGAAAATTTTTGTGTTGGCCTTCAAACAGTGAACTGTCCCTTACCCGTCGCTCATTCTCAGTGGCGGCAGCAACCTGTCGGAAAGGTTAGGATCTGTCCGGAATCTCCCTATAGTTCTCGTGCAGTGTGTGCATGCTTGTGAACAGTTATATGCTAAGACTCTCTTAGTTTCACTAGAATATTCAACTTTTTAACTCGAATTTTTATGCCAAAGTTTATTTTCTTGAAGACACATTTTCATGCTTCTTTTTCTTCTAATTTCAAGCTAAGTTTTTCTACAGCCAGTTTTGGGCACCTCTAGTTAGCTTCCTAGAGCCAGTTTCGGGCACCTCTAGGTTTTTGAATTTTCTTTTGCTAAACTTCTTTCCTAGAGCCAGTGTTAGGCACCTCTAGGGGCTATTCAAGTGCTAAGAATCCTATTCTAGTTTGGCTAAAAGAAATCTAAGAAATATAACAGTCACAAAGGTGTTTAAGTTTTTCAGAACTATAGAAAGGCTCTAAACTTCTCCTTAAACTGTCCTAAAGATGCTACCACGACAGAGCTGTCATGACAGGTAAGTTAACTTCACAGTTTTAAGCCAACAGTTTTATCTTTTCTGAATTTTTTTTAAGAGAGCTTATTTAAAAAGAAGACACAACAATTAATAAAAAGATGTACTTAAGACTCCATTAATGATGGAGGGTTGCCACCCCCAAACTCGAGGGTTGCATTGCCCTCAATGCAAAATGACAGAAAAAACAAAAACATGAAGGCAAGTACATCACAAAATAAGGATAAGGCAAGCAGCAAGAAAAGAAAAATAAAGACTTAAATTTTCAGTCGTTGTCCTCGCTGCTGCTGCTAACACGGATCTGACGGCGGTGTCTGGGCTGTGGAGGAGGCTGGGCAGGTTCAGGGGCAGGTTGCTCCACGAGCTGGACGTCGGAACTGCTGCCACTGTCCCAAGTGCTGCTGGTGGTGGTGCTAGCTTTGGGCATCAGCTTCCTGTCTGCCACGTGCTTCTGCCTCTTGACAGGCGTAAACTCCCTCTCCAAATTCCTCCTGATCAGAGGGCTGTCATCAGAGGCAGGTCTCTTTGTTCCTCTGGAAGAGGTGTCGGCCGTTGGACTGCCTGCTGCCGTCGGGGCAGGTGATGGGGTGGAAGCAGTAGAGTGGGAATATGGGGAAGCAGATGGTGTGGGTGTGTGGACAGGGGTGGGGATGCGAAAATAGTGAGCAGGAAAAGTAGGAAAAACAACATCGGGATAATTCAAAGTGTTGGTAATGAAGTTTACCGTCGAGTTGGTGAAATCCCGGATGAAGGTCATCAGTCCCATTTGTCTCTCTTCCACTCGGTGTATCGCAGCAAGGATGTGGGCAGACTGGTCTGTCGAGGTGGTGGCAGGGGCAGGTTCAGGGGCAGGCTCCTTGGATGATTCTGCTGGGGAGCCGGCTGGGTTGAAGGAGGAGATAGGGGTTGCCACTATCAGCTCCATGAGGCTGGTGATGTTGTTGTCGGTCCAGCCTCGACCTTGGACTAGTTTGTCGGTGGATGCCTCGGGGACAGCAGCACAGCGGCATAGGGAGGTTATTGTGAACGGCAGGCAGAGGCGGGAGGTTGTTCGATAGGTGCAATCCAAAATGCTCTCCCTCATATAACGACCCACGTTGATAGGCCGGTCGTGCATGATTGAATGGATGAGGGCGAGACGCTGCTGGTTCACCGTCGTGTGATGGGAAGACGGCAGGATACGCTTCTTGATGAAAGCGTTCCATAGCTTTGCTTCTGGGAGCAGCTGCCCCCTTTTTACGGAGTTTGGGTTTTTCTTGCTTGTTGTCCACTCCGTTCCTTCTTCCGTCACCTCCGCCATGACAGCACCATAGACGGCAGAATCGAGGGTATCTAGAAATTTCTGGTGGGCATCATCATCGGGGCCAAAGAATAGGCCAAACATGTGGTTGATGCTGTCAGCTGTGAAAGGCACCTTTACTCCTCGAACGGTGACAGATGTTTCCGTTCTGCTGTCGATAGCAGCATAGAACTCCCGGACTAATGTATCATTCAGTTCTGCGGGTTGTTCGGCGAATTGCTCCCATAGTTGAGCCGTGATTGCCTTTGTGATGAATTGTCGGAGTCCCATGTTGGGTGCTTTTCGGATGTAAACGAAACCCCTTTCCTCCCATAATTCCTTTGTGGCAAAGGGCGTCGCTGCTGCTGAAGAAGAGGCTGAGGCAGCACTACGGCGGGTCTGTTTAGACGACATATTAGATGCAAGGGTTGTGAAAATAGAGAAAGCAAATAAAAACTAGAGGAGAAAGCAAGGAAGAATAAGCATAAGTGAGAAAAATGAAAATGAAAACGGGGTTTTATAGCGGTCGAGGGTCTGCCCGTTTAATGCTGTAACGGCAGGCGTGAATAACGGGGCGACGGATGGGATTTAGCGTGTCTGACGCGTCTGACACGCATTTATGCGTCTGTTACGCGTCTGCCACATGCTTCTTGTCTGCCGTGTCAGTCTGTTGACAGCCTGTCTCATCCGTCTGCGGCGGCAGCCGAAACGACAGGCTTCAATAAATGGGCTCTGTTGGGCTGATGGATGGATGGTGGGCTTGGGTCACTTCTCCTTTTCTTCTTGACTCCTTTATTTCCTAAAGACAGAAAAATAAAACATTATTCGAATAAAATAAGCCTAATTTCCTAATAAATAATAAATAATAAAAATAAATAAAAATAAAATTTAGGTTAAATTAGGGATGCCTTGTGGGGCATCTCCTAAAGTAACCACTTCCTGTATTCCTGGGGCTTCAGTCCCCTGATAGTGCTTAAGGCGTTGTCCATTGACTTTGAATTGGTACCCGTCTTTTAATGATCGGATTGTGATGGCACCATGGGGAAAAACTTGTACCACTTGGAACGAGCCAGACCATATAGACTTTAGCTTTCCTGGGAAGAGTTTCAGTCTAGAATTGAACAACAACACAAGCTGCCCTGGGCAGAACTGTCGTGGCAGCAACTTTCTATCATGCCACTTCTTAGTCTTTTCCTTGTAAATTCTCGCATTGTCGTAGGCCATTGTCCATAATTCTTCAATCTCGTTCAGATCTAATAACCTTTTCTGGCCTGCCTTGTCCAAGTCCAAATTCACTGCCTTGATTGCCCAATATGCTTTGTGCTCAATCTCGACAGGCATATGACATGTTTTCCCATAATTCAAACGGTATGGAGACATTCCCAATGGAGTTTTAAAAGATGTCCTATATGCCCATAATGCATCATTCAGTAGTAAAGACCAATCTTTCCTAGTTGGCTTAACCATCTTTTCAAGAATGTTCTTCACTTCCCTATTGGATATCTCAGCCTGTCCATTGGTCTGTGGGTGGTATGCTGTCGCGATCTTGTGCTTGACACCATATTTCTTCAAGGTGGCAGCAATGACCCTATTTTCAAAATGTCTCCCTTCATCACTGATGATCGCCTTAGGGATGCCAAATCTAGAAAAAATGTTTTTGTGCAAAAATTTCTTGACTGTCTTGGCATCATTCTTTTGAGTGGCGATGACTTCAACCCACTTAGAGACATAATCCACTGCTAAGAGGATGTATAAATTTCCACATGAAGATGGAAAAGGTCCCATAAAATAAATCCCCCAAACGTCGAAGATCTCAACTTCTAGAATTTTCTGTAGTGGCATCTCGTTTCTCCTCGAGATGTTACCTGTCCGCTGGCACCTGTCACAGTTCTTGTAAAAGTCCTGTGCATCTTTGTAAAGTGTCGGCCAGTAGAACATGACTGCAGCACCTTGGCAGCAGTTTTGTTGCCTCCTAAGTGACCTCCATATTGTGAAGCATGACAGTGATGGAGAATGTCTTCTCGTTCTTCTTGTGGTACACACCTCCTTATAACCTGATCTGCGCACATTTTGAAAAGAAGAGGTTCGTCCCAATAATAATGTTTAACATCATTTTGAAACCTCTTCCTGGCTTGATAATTAAGATCAGAAGGAAGTATTCCGCTAACTATAAAATTCACGAAATAGCATACCAGGGGAGTTTAGAAGACTTACCCGCCGCCATGGCTTTCGCGACAGCGATTGCGGCAGCAAAGAGCTGCTCATCTGGGAAGGTCTCCAGTATGTTTGTCTCGTCGATTGGTAGACTCAGTCCCTTCTCTAACCTTGACAAGTGGTTTGCCACCTGATTTTCTGTCCCCTTTTTGTCCTTGATCTCAAGGTCGAACTCTTGTAATACCAAGATCCACCGTATCAATCTAGGCTTTGCACCCTTCTTTGCGAACAAATACTTTAGGGTAGAATGGTCGGTGTGTATTATTACTTTTGTTCCAAGTATGTAAGAGCGAAACTTGTCAATGGAGAACACCACAGCTAATAGCTCCTTTTCTGTGGTGGTGTAGTTCACTTGGGCGTCATTCAATGTCTTGCTGGCATAATATATGACATGCAACAGCTTATCTCTGCGCTGCCCAAGTGCTGCCCCGACAACATAGTCACTAGCATCACACATGATCTCAAACGGCTGCGTCCAGTCTGGTGGCTGTACTATGGGGGCTGTCACTAGTTTTTCCTTCAGAACCTTGAATGCTTCAGTACATTCCTCATTAAAGTCAAAGGGTCGGTTCTGCTCTAAGAGATGGCATAGGGGCTTGGTGATTTTTGAGAAATTTGCGATGAATCTCCGATAAAAACCAGCATGCCCTAAAAAACTCCTAATGCCCTTGACTGTGGTTGGCGGCGGTAGCTTCTCAATTACTTCAATCTTAGCCCTGTCGACTTCTATCCCACGGCAGCTAATCTTATGGCCAAGGACTATCCCTTCGTCCACCATAAAATGGCATTTTTCCCAATTTAGAACAAGATTAGCTTTTTCACATCTTTCAAGTACCTTTTGAAGGTTGTCGAGGCAGCTCTCAAAATCGTCTCCAAAGACAAAAAAATCATCCATAAAAATTTCTAGGAAGTCCTCTACCATGTCGGAGAATATAGCCATCATGCACCTTTGGAAGGTGGCAGGTGCATTACAGAGTCCAAACGGCATCCTCCTAAACGCGTACATTCCGTAGGGGCATGTAAAAGTCGTCTTTTCTTGATCCTCTGGTGCGATAGCAATTTGATTGTAACCTGAGTAACCATCAAGAAAACAATAGTAAGGTTTACCCGCTAATCTATCAAGCATTTGATCAACAAAGGGTAAAGGAAAGTGGTCCTTTCGGGTAGCTTTGTTAAGCTTCCGATAGTCCATACAAACCCTCCAACTGGTCATAGTCCTGGTTGGGATTAACTCGTTGTTCTCGTTGGTTACTACGGTCATTCCTCCTCTCTTTGGGACGCATTGCACCGGGCTTACCCATTTGCTATCGGTGATGGCGTAAATAATACCAGCATCTAACCATTTAATTATCTCTTTACACACTACCTCCTTCATCGCATGGTTTAGCCACCTTTGGGCATCAATAGTCGGCTTATGATCTTCCTCTAGGAGGATTTTGTGCATGCATAACGCCGGACTAATGCCTTGAATGTCTGCTATCGTCCATCCAATTGCCTTTCTGTGCTGCCTTAGCATGCCGATTAGCTGTCGTTCCTGTCCCTGCGACAGCTTAGCAGAGATGATTACGAGCAGTGTGTCATTGGAACCAAGATAAGCATATTTTAACTGCCCTGGCAGGGGCTTAAGTTCTAAGACAGGTGGTTCAACAGTAGATGGCTTTTGGATTAAATGGTTATCCGAAGTATAATTCAAAGGTTCGAATAACTTACCTGGACGATTGCCTAACCAGTTTACCTCCTCCTGACCTTCAGTATCAGATGTATCGGATTCAGAGGAGTCGCTGTCGTCAGTGCTGTCGTCGTTGCTGTCGTGACAGGCCTGTAAGTGGCTGTCGCGGCAGTGACTAAATTTTATATCATGACAGCTCGACCTGATGCAGGGTTGATCAAGGGTCACTTCAATGATAGCCTTGCATTCCTCGTCCACATCAGCATGTTTCATCGCTTGGAGAACATTCAACTTAATCTCTTGATCGTTTACTCGCATGGTGAGTTCTCCTTTCTCCACATCAATCAATGATCTTCCCGTGGCTAAGAAGGGTCGCCCAAGGATGACTGGTGCGTTTTCGTCTGCCTCACAATCTATGATAAGAAAGTCAGCAGGAAAAATAAGCTTATCCACTCTTACCAGAATATCTTCAATTTTTCCTTCGGAATGAACGTAAGAGCGGTCTGCCAGCTGCAGAGTTACTGTCGTGGGTCGCGCCTTTCCAATACCTAATTTCTGAATAAACAGACTTTGGCATTAAATTAACACTAGCACCAAGATCACAAAGTGCCTTACCCACAAATTTATTTCCGATTATGCAAGGTATGATGAAACTCCCCGGATCCTTCTTTTTCTAGGGCGGCTGTCGATGAAGAATACTCATGCAACCTTCTGTCATCTTTACCGTTTCAAACTCCCCAAGTTTAGATTTTTTTGACATAACATCCTTGAGAAATTTAGCATAATCGGGCATCTCCCTAACGACATTTAACAGCGAAATATTAATATGAACTTGCTTAAAAATATCATAAATCTTTTTAAGTTGAGATTCATGCTTAGCTTGCTGTATCCGTTGAGGGAAAGGTGGCGGCGGACGGTAATCAGCAATACGTCCTTCCCACTGCATGCGAATATGAGGACAGTAATCATCTTTTTTCTCCTCTGTCGCTTCTGCTGTCGTGACAGGCTCATCGGCAGCAGTCTGTTTATCACCTGTCGGGGCAGCTTCCTCGGCAGGTTTATCCAAGGCAGGTTCCTTTTCTGTTTCAGCTTCTTTTTCCGGCCCTGGTAGTTTCTTCCCACTCCTAGTAGTAATTGCCTTACATTGCTCATGTGGGGGCGGTCTAGCATTTTCAGTATTGCTAGGGAATCATCCATTCTGCCTCGGCTTAATATGTTGAGAAACCTGACCCATTTGTGTCTCTAGAGATTTCAATGTAGCTTCATGATTTGTCATCCTCATCTCGGTTTTATCCATAATGGTTTACGTCTTCTTGACAAACTGATTCATATTCTCCATATACGTACCGGTCTGAGTCATAAAGGTGGCCAGAGTCTGTTCCAATATACTGCTCGTGGCAGGTGGTGGCTGCTGTTGCTGCTGCGGCGGCAGGTGCTGCGGCAGTTGCTGTCGCATTAGCAATCTAGGTCCTCCCTGATTCTGATTGTGTGCTTGCGGATTCAGGGCATTGTTAGGATTACTCCAGGAAAATTTGGGATCCCTCCTCCAATTGGGATTATAATTGTTGGAATTATAGTTCGGCTTGTAATTTCCAACATATTTTCCCTCTTCTATTTGTATTGGGCACTCATCCCAACTATGATTTCCCTCACAGATGGTACAAACTTCCTCGACAGCAAATCCTTGTAATTCATCTTCATTCAATAATCGTTTCATTTCTTTAGTAAGGAATGCTACCTGTGATTTCATAGTGATGTCGGCCTCATAATCCTTGACAGCAAGTACCCGTTTACCCCCTCTTCTAGCTGTCGGAAACTGCTCCTCATTCTTGGCCAGATTTTTCAAAACTTGCAATGCCTCGTCTGGATCTTTATCCAATAATAGTCTGTTTGCTGCAGAATCAATTCAAATGCGAGTTTGTAAGTTGGCAGCATTATAGAACTTAGTTACCTGATTCCAGACGGGAAATCCATGCATTGGGCAGTTTCGAAGAAGAGTAGTAAATTTGTCCCAGGCCTCGTGCATCGGCTCGTCGTCTTCCTGTTGAAAAGTAACAATTTCATTACGTAATCGCTCAGATAAATGCGAAGGATTAAAACGAGATAAGAATTCACGAGATAAATCTGCCCAAGTTACGATTGAACCCGGTGTAAGTTTATTCCACCAAGTTTTAGCTCTGTCCCTCAATGAATGGGGGAATAACCGAAGCCTCAGTATCTCCGAACGAACTCCTGGCAGTCTAAACGAACCATAGATTTCCTGGAACGTCTTGAGATGCTCCCTAGCATCTTCTCTCACAACACCACTAAACTGCCCGGCATTGTTGATCATACTAAACATGACAGGTTTAAGCTCAAAGTTATCAACATCAATATCCGGCAGCGTGGTCTCCAGCTCTACATGATCGTTCAGCATGTAGTCACGACATGTCCGTCGTCCATCTGCTGCGGGCGGGTCACCGACAGGCGGGTTGTTATCGCCAAGGGGTGGTATGCGACCGCCGGCAGGTTGGTTATGGCCCATCTTTTCTAGCTGTTCCTCGAGGTATTCGTTTCTGTCTAAAAGTCGGCGAAGTTGTTTCTTGAGATTGAAGGAACGTTCGATTTTCGGATCTAATTTATACTCAGGATCTTCACCTCTTTTGGATCTGCGCATAAACAAGAAAACCTCATGAAGAGCAAGAGTTGAAAGCGCAAAAGGAAAATTAAAGAAAAATAAAAATAAAAACGAAAACGAAAATAAAAATAAAAACAAAAAGTGCAATAAAAGAAAGATGTAGTTATGTTGCCAATCCCCGGCAACGGCGCCAAAAACTTGTTGCGTGTAAAAGAGTCTATCGCAATTGTAGTGAAAGTGTACACGACGCAAGTAGTAAAGTGATACGAAGTATCGGATATCGTCTCCACAGGGATTGGGCTAATGACTTCACCTTAGATTACTGCACGAAGTAAAGGAAATAGTTTGAGAGAATTGTCACGAAAATAATAAAGAAAAACGTAAATAAACGAATTGGAATATCAAGATAGAGAGAATGGGCTGGTATTGAATTGCTCAGTAGTGCAGGTATTGAATTGTTTAGGAACTCCAGTTCTGTCGTCGTGCCCGTCGCGGCAGCACCTGTCGCGGCGACTGTCCATTGGTTGTCGCGGCAGCAGACACACCAACTCCGTACTTCAAGCTTGGCAAGAATCCCAGATCTGCCTTGGCCTATCCCTAGGTCCAAGTCTGTCGATGATCACGTCTTTGATGATACCTCCCGGCGTGAATCGAAGGATGAACACCGATGTGTATGAATTCTTCCTTAGCCACTTAACCTTGCCCTATCCCTAGGCACAAGATAGTGCAACTATAAACTAGAGAACTTGCTCTTATTTCTTCCGTATACTTAACTCTCCTGATGCTAAGTAAATGGATGACCTCACAATGCTCTCCCGATGCTCTTTCAATATATTAATAACCAAAATAAGAGAACTTGAAGTTTATTTTATTGAACTTGGAAAATCCTAAAACAAAACAACCCTTGCAACTACTTTACAAAACAACTCGTGGCCCTAGGGGGAATTTAGAACATGTCGACGACGGGTAGACGGCGGAGGGGTTTAGGTTATCGGTTATGGGGTATTGGATGATTCCTAGGTTAAATCTATGCTCTTATATAAGCTTTGGGCTCAAGTATTCTAAGTTAACAAGGATTACAACTTTAATTAAAAGTAAGATTCTAATAAAGACTTAATCTTCAAGTATCCTACTTTGCAGCCGCCATCCTTGTTTCTAGGGAATTCCTCTCCTTGAGCTTTGGCTTGACATATCTTTTGATCCGGGGCTTGGAAAAATATTTGGCTTTCACACGACAGACGAGCAGATTTTTCTCCATCTATCGAGGTCCACTTTACTTTTCCTCTTCATTAGGTTGCTGTCACCTTGCTGTCACGACAGATCCATGGCAGCTTCGTCCTCTTCATCTGCTTGTCCAGCTCAACTCTTCTGCTTCTCTGCCCTGCGCCTGCCTTCTTTGTCAACTATGGCAGCTACCTGCAAAATCAGCCATCTTTTAGTAGAATCTGTGCCTTTAATGTATTTGTGATGTTTTACTGTAAACTGACCTAAATGCAATGCAATGATGCTTGAATGCAGCAGAAATATGGGTTAAAAAGGGTGTAAATAGTAGAACTTTTACACACTCAACATTACCAATATGAAATTAGTCACATTGCATGCTTCTCTACCAAAGTTCAACTTAATTGGACACCTGAAACTAAAGCAATTGCAACTTAAACATTTGGGACTAAAATGTAAAGCTTGCAAACTTCAGCACCATTCAAATCAGTGCCCAACGATCACCTGTTTCGAAACGTTCACTTGTTGTATCAGAACGAGGACCGAAACGGCGTTGACCATTCCGAAACGCGGGTTGGTTCTGAGACTGGTTCCAAAACAAGGCCTTCCAGTAGCCAAAACGTTTCGGAACGCCCCTTAGTGTTTCGAAACACGAAGGAGATTTCAGGCCCCCGTTTCGAAACACTAGAGGGTGTTTCGATATGGTTTGCCCAGATTCAGCAGCAAAGTCTGGTTTTTCAAGCATAAACCCAATCAAACACTTCATAATGACTCCCCAATCATGTCAACAAACCATCATACATAAAGGGTACATGTTTATAACTCATAAACACATTCATAGCAACAAACATGGTAAACTCATATTTCTAGAGGCATGCTTCCTAGTCAAGCAACCCAATAAGCAATCCAAACCTCAATCAAGCATTAAAGGCCATTTACAATTCAAATCAATCAAGGCACACATGCCACAACCTTAGGGAGTTTCATACATCTCCCAAAACAAAGTTTAGATTCCCATTGCCAAGTTACCAAAACTAATAGTGTATGAAAACATCACCATACATGAGCTTGGAATCCCTTGGACACACTTAGCTTCCTTGATGACCTTAAACACCTCAATTATCTGCATTATTGGTAAAAGAGAGAGAGCGTAAGCACAAATGCTTAGTGAGGTATGCTCTAAGTAAAACCAACACAATAATGCATTTTTAGAAAACACTTTCAACAAAGCTTTTAAACCACATACTCATCTCTTTCTCATGCTACCATGCATCATTTACAAGCATCTCATGCTTCGTTACATTTAAATACAATATATTGGCCTTCAAGTGATAGTTCATAACCATTTCAACACAAAACACAATCAGATACGCGGATTACAAGCGTTGTCCCACACGCTTCATACACACTATCGGACTACACAAGATTCACATTCAAGAGCAATCCCTCCATTGATGTGACACCCGTGTTGGAGTATAACGGTACAATCTCAATCCCTCAACACCACTCATCGGTAGTTGTATGATTCCACTAACGAGAGTAAGGGACACATAACACAAGATCCACACACGGACTTTCAACCACCGTTGTGATCTTACCTCAACCGTTAGGGTACTTGGATGGAGTTTACGGTACAATCACAACCCCTCAACATCCAAGGCGACTTTACTTACGGTGCACCCAATCCTATAGCCGGCTAACTATATCCGATTCAAGTACTTTAAAACCATTTCATCACTTGCCAATATACATCAAATACCATCATCAATTCATTGTTTTAAAGCATTAATCAAAGCCATTAAACATCATGCATCTCTATGCATCATTACCAAACTAATAACATGTCAAACCAAGGATCTCTTACCTTGAGTATCCTTCAATACATGGCTTTCAAAACCAGCATTAATCATGCTAAAACATGCTTTCAAAACAGAAATTAAACATGCAATTTATAACCAATGCATCAAACCACTTCTTAGCACATCCGAGGGAGTTTTTCCGAAAACTTACTCTTGAGCTTAGCTAAGTTGTTTAGACTTAAACTAAGCTCCCAAAACCTCCAAATAATTGTTTCAAAGCTGGAAAACCATCTCCACTCACCAATTACGTTTCGCTTGCTTGTCGAAACGCCAATTAAGCCTCCAAATCAACTTCAAAGGTGTCTGAAGATGTCTCCCCTGTTTTAGACACATCAAAGCTGAGGATTAATGCATTATCATGCATTGAAATCTTCAGCCAACACACCTAAACTCGTTGCTCTACCTAAAACCAACATTTCAGCTACCAAACACAACCGAAATCACCTCCAAACTCTTCCAAAACTTTACCCAGCCAAGATCCATCACTTCTAAATATTTCTAAACATCAATCACCATTAAAAACAAATCTAAACTCGACCTTATACCTCCAGCTATAACAGAACACCAAGAACACCTCAAAAAGCACCATTTTCTTGACCAAAAACTTAGGAAACACAACCTAATCGGGATTGGATTGATAAAACCTCATTTCTAACATCATTTAATATCAAAAATACATTAAAGAACTACCTCGAAACAGAGCCCAAACAATCACAACGAAATTCTTCAGGATCTCTTCCAAAATCTTGAGTTTTAAGCCAAAATCATGTTTCTAACATTAAAACCATTTATAAAACTTAAATTAAGGATTGACAACTTGGGAATTTCAGTAAAGAACTGAGTATTTAGAGGAGAAGAACAATCTTACCTCTAAATGATGATTTCTCCTTGATTTGGGCCAAATTCCTTGAAAATTCAATGTGGAAATCAAAAGGATTTGGTGCAAGATTGATTAGAAACCAATAGATGATAGAAATCTCATCAATTGAAGTGAAAATCTATGTGAAAGTTGTTGGAGAAAAAGTGTTTGGATGATGGGATTTTGAGAGAAAAAGAAATGAGAGAAAATTAGGAAAATGTAGTTATGAGAATCTAAAAGTAGTTTCCATCTTTATTTTATTTAATTAAAACATTAATTAAATCACCCAGATTAAGGAAAAATCTGGAGAAAAACATTTTGGGTAATTAGCTCCTTAAAGATTCAAAGTTTCAATCCTTTACAAAACAGTCACTACTAAACTTTTCAAAAATCGCATTTTGGTCACTACACCGAAATGTAGTATTTCCAAACCTTATTTTGTAAAATTGATTTCACCACTCTCTTATATATATTAAATGAGGAATTTTAAATATTTTTCTATATTTTTAAAACATCTGAACTAGGCTTTCCCTAAAACCTCCTTTTATTTTCGAACCATTTCTCAGACCGGTCCGACCAAACCCTAAACTTCTAAGCCCAAAATTGGGGTGTTACAGACTGACCAGTCCGAGTAGGTTACACAGAGAAAACCGAAGTGAAACCCGTTAAGGCTCCGCTTCGATTAGCAACCCTAGAAAATTTTTCTTCATTTATCTTGTCTAGATGAATCATTTAATCCTATGTGTGAAACGACATCGGAGAAACAAGGACAAGACCATGCAGACAGAACATAAGTTAATTTAGATTTACCAAGTGTCAAGTTAGTCTGGTTTCTTGCATACGCGTCCAAACCAAACATAAACGATACGAACAAGACTCATAGGGAAGCATACAGCAAAAAGAACCCAAGCCCAACACTTGAGAACCTGTAAAGATGCCAAAAGCCCAATTTACAGATCTGTGTTTCGAAACAGGCTTGCCCGTTTCGATACAAGGGCCCTAGTTTTAAAAGCCAGACCAGCCGTACCGATACGGTCCACCTCGTTTCAGTACAGGGGTCCATTTCCTCTAAGTGTTTCGAAACACGTTCCAGAATAGGCCTTCACAATAGCAAAAGAGTTTCGGTACGCGTATCGGAATAGGGGCTCACAGTGTCAAACCGTATCGAAATACGTTCTGATATGGGTATCCCTAGAACCACACCCATTCCGAAACCACCTCATGCGTTTTGAAACGCCTACAGTCTGTAAGACTCCAAAAACAGTTTTAAGCATCTCCAAATGTTCCCAAACATGCCTCAAACCACAAGAAACAAGATACAATATGCATATACATACTCTAGAGGCATTTCTCCCTACTTCAAGCATTTTCAAACACTTATCATACATCAAAAACCAAACCATTCGAAAGAACATACATCCATGGTTAAACATTTAAAGAAACAAGCATTCACCAAGTACATTGAATAGCAAGGTTTACATGCCTTTAACAAAGCACATAAGCATTCATGGAACATGGTTATAAGCCTTCAAAACAAAAGATATATAGGCAACAACAAAAGCATGGTTTACAAATCCACATCAAGGCATTAACATCAAAAACCAACACATATGAGTCTATCAACGCTCATACAAAACATGTAGCATCCCCATTGCTAAACTACCACATTATTTACTAAACCATACTTGAGCAACTACTATAAGCTTTGATGCTTTTTCCTTGCTCCTTGTTAACTCCACGTTAATGATCTGCATTGTCGAAAACGATAGCGTAAGCTAAAAGCTTAGTGAGGGAGATCTAAAACAAAACAACGACAATGCAGGGTTCAAGCATATCATCCTTAAGACAATTTACAAGCATACGAATGCACCAATATGGCAACATAGCTAACATCACGAGAATGCATGAACATGGCATCTTACCTCATGTTATGCTCAACAAGATATAAGTATTATCTTAACAACAACCATACATGAACAAGTATATTGGCAACTATTAGCTTACTAGGATATGCGGATAACTTCCGTTGGGATTCTCACCCGCAATATACTCAACAATAACATTACCTTCGGTGGGATTACACTCATCACCGGTCCTTACATGGATGAGATTACACTCATCATCACAAGCCCTTACGGATGGGATTCCACTCATCATCACGTAATAAATAATTTCCGGTGGAATGTTACTTCACCGTACTCCTCCTTGATGACTATACGTCACCAAGGCCACGCGCGAATTTGACGCAACCGTGTGCACACTCATCCTAATGATCGATCATTTATACCTGGTAATTAACTAGTGCCAATCATATTATACAAGTCTCACCATGATAATCCATCATGCATTTCAACATATCAACCACCACATACATCAATGTATATAACAACATGCATAAACAACACATACTTCCCAAGTCCACATTTAGCAAAATTCATAAAGAACGCAAGATATTAAGCTAACAACTTAACCTCTACCTTGGATTGAACTACCAAGTACAATCCAACACCACAACCATACACTTGAACCAATTTAAAACCATTTTAAATGATTCCACTCACCACACTTCCTTAAGCAAACCGAGAAAAGCCGAATCAAGCCTCCGCACCTTCTGGAATCGAACCTGAAGCTTCTCCAACGGTTTCCCTTGATTCTAACCAATCAAAAACAATACATTACTCAACTAAAACATCACAAAACACTGTCACAACCCCAAACTACAACCACAAGCCAAAATTATACAAATCCAAGCCAAGACTAACACAAAAATCCCATTTTCGGACTCCCACCAAACCCAACAGAAAACCACCAATTCCAACACTCAAATCATCAATAAACACCTTCAAAACAACCTTCTAGTATTACCATAACATCAGCCCTCCTCTCCTTCACAAAGCTACCCCAAAAACTCAAGTTTTGACCATTTTAAAATACCGACAAAAACCTATTTCGGGATTTTTAATAAAACCCCACCATTTTGAATTATAAGGTACTTAAAGGCAAGATTAAAACATATCTTAACTCTACAAATAAAAAAACAAACCGAAAAGCCATTCAAGCTCCAACCTTTTTCTCAAACTTTGAAAACTTGAAAATCTCAACAATGGTGTTTACCAAAAACTAAAACCATAAATGTGTTAGGAATGAAGAGGAAAAGTCGAAAATGGTCTTACCTTGATGAAAACACTTGAATTTGATGGAGAAATGAATGGAATAGTGATTGGGGTTTTAGGGAGAGGTTTTGTCCTGAAAGCCAAAGGAAGAAGAAGATGGTGATATTTTGTAAAGGCTTTTTTACTCATCATTTTCTTTTCCCTTTATTTTAAAATTTACCAAAATGCCATTAATGAAATTCAAACCCTCTTAAAATAAAACCAAAGTCTATTTTAATTGAAATGAGTCCAACGACTCGAACCCGATTCACGCCCTCAACTCACGACCCCTAAACCCGGGTGTTACAACTCTCCCCCACTTAAGGAATTTCGTCCTCAAAATTACTTGACTGAAAGAGATAAGGAAACTGCCTTTCCATATCCTCCATTCTCTCCCAATTGGCCTCGTGCACACCTCGACGTTGCCACCTCACTTTGACCAACTCAATCGATCTACCACACAACACTTTGTTGTCTGAGGCTAAGATCTCCATCGGTTCCTCATCATACGTCAAGTCCGGATTCAATTCAATCTCTTCCACAGGCATAACATGTGACGGATCTGATCTATACTTACGAACCATCGAAACATGGAACACGTCGTGAATCTTCTCTAACTCGTATGGCAAACGTAACTGATAAACAACCGGGCCAACTCGCCTCACAATCTCATACGGCCCAATGTACCTCAGACTCAATTTCCCTTTTCTGTCAAATCTCATAACCTTATTCCACGGAGAGACTTTCAAGAACACTCTATCTCCCACGGAATACTCAACTTCTTTCCTCTTCAAATCGGCATAGGACTTTTGCCTATCCGAAGCTGCCTTCAAACGATCACAAATCAATTTCACCTTTTTGGTAGCAAATCTGGCATCGGTAACAACTTTTGACCTCCTTCAGCACAACAAATCGGAGTTCTACATTTTCTACCATACAAAGCCTCGTACGGAGCCATCTGAATGCTTGACTAAAAACTGTTATTATATGCGAACTCAACTAAAAGCAAGTGTTTCTCCCACGTACCCTGAAAATCAATAATGCAACAATGCAACATGTCCTCTAAAATCTGTAAAACCCTCTCTGACTGACCATCTGACTGAGGATGACACGACGTGCTGAAATTCAAACGGGTACACAAAGCTGCATGCAAACACTCCCAAAATCGGGCTGTGAATCTCAGATCTCTATCTGACACAATCGACTTTGGCACACTATGCAGTCTCACAATCTCACTGATGTACAAATCGGCCAATCTATCTAAGGAGTAAGTTGCGTTAACAGCTAAAAAGTGAGCACACTTCGTGAAATGGTCAACTATAACCCAAACTGAGTTCTTCTTCGTAGGAGTCAAAGGCAAACCCGAAACAAAATCCATGGTGATATTTTCCCACTTCCATTCCAGAATTATCAACGGTTGTAACAAACCTGAAGGAACCTGATGTTCCGCCTTCACTCTCTGACATATCATACACTTACTCACGAAGTCGACTACGTCCCTCTTCAAACCAACCCAAAAGTACTCATTCTTCAAATCACGATACATCTTCGTACTACCTGGATGCATAGCAAACGGGCTACTGTGTGCTTCGGTCAAGATCGTACGTCTCAAATCACTGTCATCTGGCACAACTATTCTATCTCTGAAACACAATACCCCATCAACACTGAAACTATAGTCTGATGGTATACCCTCGGCTATGTCTTGCACGTGAGGTGTTAAAGATCTATCTAAGAGTTGTTTTTCTCTAATCAACTAGCCTAAAGTAGGTCTAACCTAAAGCTCGGCCACCAAACCACCATCATCGGACAAACTCAAACTAGCAAACATGGCTCTCAACTCAATGGCTACCTTCCTACTCAAAGTATTTGCCACTACATTGGCTTTACCCGGATGGTACTCAATCGTAAGATCATAGTCCTTCAACAACTCTAGCCACCTACATTGTCTAAGGTTCAACTCTCTTTGTGTCATGATATACTTCAGACTCTTGTGATCCGTGTACACTATGCATTTCTCACCATACAAATAATGTCTCCAAATCTTCAAGGCAAACACAACTGCGGCTAATTCTATGTCGTGTGTCGGATAGTTACGCTCGTGAGTCTTCAACTGTCTTGAGACATAAGCCATCACTCTTCTGTTTTGCATGAGAACACAACCTAACCCTACATAAGAAGCATCACTGTAGATCACATAATCCTTCCCCGACTCTAGCTAAATCAAAATCGGTGCATTGGTCAAAGCTTCTTTCAATTTCTAAGGCTTGTTGTCTCGCATCTGACCACTCAAACTGAACATTCTTCTGAAGCAACTTAGTCAAAGGAGCAGCTATCTTTCAGAATCCTTCCACAAACCTCCTATAGTAACCGGCTAAGCCTAGGAAACTACAAATCTCTATTACAGACTTCAGTTCTTTCCACTCAACAATAGCTTCTATCTTCTTCGGATCAACTCTAATCCCTTCGACTGACACTACATGTCCTAGGAAGACTACTTCTCGGATCCAGAACTCGCACTTACTCAATTTTGCATACAACTGGTTGTCTAACAAAGTCTGCAGAACAAACCTCAAATGTCGATCATGATCTTCCTCGGTACGCAAATACACCAAAATGTCATCTATGAAAACAACCACAAACTGGTCTAAGTACTGATGGAAGATTATATTCATCATGTCCATGAAAGCAGTCGGTGCATTAGTCAACCCAAACGGCATAACTAAGAACTCATAGTGACCATATCTAGTCCTAAAATTTGTCTCATGTACATCAACCTCTTTTACCTTCAACTGGTAGTAACCGGATCTCAAGTTAATCTTCGAAAAGATTGATGCCCCTCTCAACTGATCGAACAAATCATCTATACGCGGCAAGGGATACTTGTTCTTCACTGTCATCTAATTCAACTGTCTATAATCGATACACATTCTCATACTACCGTCTTTCTTCTTCACAAACAAAACCGAAGCGCCCCAAGGTGAAGAACTCGGACGGATAAATCCTCTGTCTGACAACTCTTGCAACTGAGTCTTCAACTCTTTCAGTTCTTTCGGTGCCATACGATACAGAGCAATCGAAACAGGTGTTGAATCTGAATAAGTCTCTATAGAAAACTCTACCTCTCGATCAGGCGGTAAACCCGACAATTCTTCCGAAAACACACTCAGAAAATCACACACTGTTTTGATATCCTGAGGTCTAACTTCACTCATGTTCAGATTCATCACGTAGGCCAAGTACGCCTCACAACCCAACTCAACCAACCTCTGAGCCTCTAAAGCTGAAACAACATTCGATAAGAACTTCACGTTCTCACCTACTACCACAATCTCATAATCATCCGCAAGCTTCAAGAAAACCCTCTTAGTCTTAAAATCTATCCTAGCTCTATGTTCTGTAAGCCAGTCCATACCCAGAATTACATCGAAACCATAAAACGATAACTTCATCATATCCACTGGAAATACATGCCACTGAACCATTAACAGACACTTTATGTACATATTCCTAACCACTATTGTATCCCCGAAGGAACTAGTAACACTAACACCTACCTCTAGTACCTCACAAGGTAAATTCAACATCTTTGCATGCTCACTCAAAATATAAGAATGCGTAGACCCGGAGTCAATCAAAGAAAGCAAATTCAGAGACTGTATCGAGAAGTTACCTGTAATCACATTCGTTTCGTTTTGTCCCTCACGCTGAGCATAAACTCTAGTCTGACCTCTGCCCTCTGGCTGAACCGCAACTACATACGCTATGCTTCTCTGACCATCATTTCTCGGCTAGAAGTTGCCTCGACCGCGCCCACGGCCTCTCTGATAATCAACAGCTCTAGCAGGAGCATGAACCTGCACTGGTGCATACCCAGCCTGATGTGGACAATCATGCCTAATGTGATCTCTAGCTCCACAGTTCCAACACGAGTGAAAGTTCCCCCAACACTCACCAGTGTGATTCCTCCCGCATTGAGCACACTCGGGCAAACGCCCACCAGCTCTCTAGCCCTGATGGCCCCCACCGTGGTTACCACCACCACGTTTATGTTCAAAGTGATGCATATTGTCCCGATGCCTCTTTGCATCGCCTCTATCAAAGTCACTAGACCTCTTTCCGAAACTAGAACCACCAGAACGTTTGGTCAAACCCAAATTGTGCTCTATGTCCTTGGCCCTAGCGACCAAGACATCAAAATCTGTGTAGTTAGTAGACAAGGTGTACCTCTTTATTTCTTCACTCAACCCATAACGGAAACAGTCACAACGTTCCCTCTCAGTAGGAACAAGCTCAGATGTATACTGACTCAATCTGACAAACAATATCTCATACTCGTCACGGTCAAGTTACCCTAAAGTAAAGCCATGAACTCTCTCTTCTTCTCATCAAGATAACGGGGACCCAAATACTTCTTGCGAAAAGCTTACTCAAAGAACTCCCAAGTGATCTCGGCCTCTAGCATGCCCGTAGTAATGGTGACCTACCAAGTGTAGGCATCACTCTGAAGCCACGAAACAACGCACCCAAGTCTACGTGCTCCCGTACAACCCATTTGTGACAAAATGCGAACAGTCTTGTCAAACCAAGTCTCGGATCTCTCGGGTGCCAACCCTCGGAACTCTTCACCTCCCAAACTACGAAGTCTCTCAAGTGGCAAACCGATGCCCTCACCCTGAGGTTGTGCCATTTCCTGGCCCCCAGCCACTGCTGCCTGAAAAGCCCCGGCTATCGCCTGAACTAGTGGAGCCAAATCTATACCGGCCAGTCCTTGGCCAACCTAGGGTCCTACACCCTCGGCTCTCGCCTCACCTCCCTCTTGACGAGGAAGAGAAGGTGGAGGTGGAGGAGCCTGCGCCTCAACAACTGGCTCAACTCCCAGAGCTACTGCCTGTGGTTCCGAATGAACCATCGTAGGCCTCCCTCTAGGTCTCATCTCACAGCTACCAAGATAACAACTACAAACAAGCAAACACATAAGGATTAAGTTAGCAAAGGCAAGGGTCCAACATGCTCAAGTATATTCCTTTATAAAATATTTTCTAATAAGTAATAGTAGCAATGGGAACTCGACACTACGCCTCAACACCACATTCATGCTAACACATGCTGACAAACACCGTACTAGCAAGCAAACATCAAGCATACATGGCAAAACATTCACCGAGACATAGCAACAACATAACACTTCAAAATTACCTCACTTACCTACTCGAGGTCTCAGAAACCTTAGGCTTTGATACCAACAAATGTAACCCCCTCGTCCCGGTCTGGACGACTGACCAGTCCGAGTAGGTTACATGGGGAAAACCGAAGTGAAACCCATTAAGGCTCCGCTTCGATTAGCAACCCTAGAAAATTTTTCTTCATTTATCTTGTCTAGATGAATCATTTAATCCTATGTGTGAAACGACAGTGGAGAAACAAGGACAAGACCATGCAGACGGAACATAAGTTAATTTAGATTTACCAAGTGTCAAGTTAGTCCGGTTTCTTGCATACGCGTCCAAACCAAACATAAACGATACGAACAAGACTCATAGGGAAGCATACAACAAACAAAACTCAAGCCCAACACTTGAGAACCTTTAAAGATGCCAAAAGCCTAATTTACAGGTTTGTGTTTCAAAACAGGCTTGCCCGTTTCGATACACGGGCCCCAGTTTTTAAAGCCAGACCAGCCGTACCGATACGACCCATCTCGTTTCGATACAGGGGTCCATTTCGTCTAAGCGTTCTGAAACACGTTCTAGAACAGGCCTTCATAGTAGCAAAACTGTTTCGGTACGCGTATCAGAACAGGGGCTCACAATGTCAAATCGTATCGAAACGCGTTCCGATACGGGTATCCCTGGAACCACACCCATTCGGAAACCACCTCACGCGTTTCGAAACGCCTACAGTCTATAAGACTCCAAAAATAGTTTTAAGCATCTCCAAATGTTCCCAAATATGCCTCAAACTACAAGATACAATATGCATACACATACTCTAGAGGCATATCTCTCTACTTCAAGCATGGTCAAACACTTATAATACATTCAAGAAACAAGCATGGTCAAACACTTATAATACATTCAAGACCAAACCATTCGAAAGAACATACATCCATGGTTAAACATTTAAAGAAACAAGCATTCACCAAGTACATTGCATAGCAAGGTTTACATGCCTTTAACAAAGCACATAAGCAATCATGGAACATGGTTATAAGCCTTCAAAACACAAAACATTTAGGCAACAACAAAAAAATAGTTTACAAATCCACATCAAGGCATTAACATCAAAAACCAACACATATGAGTCTATCAACGCTCATACAAAACACGTAGCATCCCCATTGCTAAACTACCACATTATTTACTAAATCATACTTGAGCAACTACTATAAGCTTGGATGCCCTTTCCTTGCTCCTTGCTAACTCCATGCTAATGATCTGCATTGTCGAAAACGAGAGCGTAAGCTAGAAGCTTAGTGAGGGAGCTCTAAAACAAAACAACGATAATGCAGGGTTCAAGCATATCATCCTTAAGACAATTTACAAGCATACGAATGCACCAATATGACAACATAGCTAACATCACGAGAATGCATGAACATGGCATCTTACCTCATGTTATGCTCAACAAGATATAAGTATTATCTTAACAACAACCACACATGAACAAGTATATTGGAAACTATTAGCTTACTCGGATATGCGGATAACTTCCGTAGGGATTCTCACCCCCAACGTACTCAACAATAACATTACCTTCGGTGGGATTACACTCATCATCGGTCCATGCATGGATGGGATTACACTAATCATCACATGCCATTACGGATGAGATTCCACTCATCATCACATAATAAATAATTTCCGGTGGAATATTACTTCACCGTACTCCTCCTTGATGACTATACGTCACCAAGGCCATGCACGAATTTGACTCAACCGTGTGCACACTCATCCTATTGATCGGTCATTTATACTCGGTAATTAACTAGTGTCAATCATATTATACAAGTCTCACCATGATAATCCATCATGCATTTCAACATATCAACCACCACATACATCAATGTATATAACAACATGCATAAACAACACATACTTCCTAAGTCCACATTATGCACATTTAGCAAAATTCATAAAGCACGTAAGAGATTAAGATACAAACTTAACCTCTACCTTGGATTGGCATACCAAGCACAATCCAACACCACAACCATACACTTGAACCAATTTAAAACCATTTTAAATGATTCCACTTGCCACACTTCCTTAAACAAACTGAGAAAAGTCGAATCAAGCCTCTGCACCTTCCGGAATCAAACTCGAAGCTTCTCCAACAGTTTCCCTTGTTTCTAACCAATCAAAAACAATACATTACTCAACCAAAACATCACAAAACACTGTCACAACCCCAAACTACAACCACAAGCGAAATTCCTACAATTCCAAGCCAAGACTAACACAAAAATCCCATTTTCGGACTCCCACCAAACCCTGCAGAAAACCACCAATTCCAACACTCAAATCATCAATAAACACCTTCAAAACAACCCTCTAGTATTACCATAACATCAGCCTTCCTCTCCTTCACAAAGCTACCCCAAAAACTCAAGTTTTGACCCTTTTAAAATACCTACAAAAACCCATTTCGGGATTTTTGATAAAACCCCACCATTTTGAGTTATAAGGTACTTAAGGGCAAGATTAAAACATATCTTAACTCTACAAATCAAAAACAAATCGAAAAGTCATTAAAGCTCGACCTTTTTCTCAAACTTTGAAAACTTGAAAATCTCAACTATGGTGTTTACCAAAAGACTAAAACCATGAATGTGTTAGGAATGAAGAGGAGAAGTCAAAAATGGTCTTACCTTGATGAAAACACTTGAATTTGATGGAGAAATGAATAGAATAGTGATTGGGGTTTTAGGGAGAGGTTTTGTCGTGAAAGCCAAAGGAAGAAGAAGATGGTGATATTTTGTAAAGGTACTTTTTACTCGTCATTTTCTTTTCCCTTTATTTTAAAATTTACCAAAATGTAATTAATGAAATTCAAACCCTCTTAAAATAAAACCAAAGTCTATTTTAATTAAAACGAGTCCAACGACTCGAACCCGATTCACACACTCAACTCTTGACCCCTAAACCCGAGTGTTACACTGCCGCCCTGCGCCTGCCGCCCAGCATCACCTGCCCATCCTATCGCCTCAGCATCACCAGCTGCATCTACCGCTGCAACACCCTCGGCCGCCCAAACCTCCTCAGCATCTGCCAAGGGAAGCAAAGATACTTGCCAGAGCAGGATATGGCATCAGCAGCTGAAAGGAAGAAAGCAGAGCAAACAGAAAAAGCTCGAGGTTCTGGACAAAGCTCTAAAAATTTCAACTATCAGAATCCAACCGTCTTTAGAGGCAAAGAAAAAGGCAGTCCCATCCTCTCCAACCACGAAGGCAGCATCCAAACTTCCCCAAAAGAAATCCAAAGTAATTGCCCGCCGACAGCTTCGTCAGCAGTGATGACAGTAATGTTGGCACTTCATAACTATTTTTCTCTATTTTCTATTTGTGATATTTTTTATCTTTCTGTTTTTGTTTGTCATGCATTGAGGACAATGCAACCCTCGAGTTTGGGGGTAGGCAGTCTTCTTATTATGAATAGACTAATTATATTTTGTGTTCATAACTATTTATTTTTGTGTCCATGCATAAAAAATGGCTTAAGTTTTTGAGCTTCTCTTACCAGTCGCAGCCTTCACTGTCGTGACAGTAGCTTTAGAAGGTTTTAGGAAGTATTTAGAGCCTCACTATAGTTTTGAACTCTTAAAACACTTTTGTGACTTATATATTGTTAAGACTTTTGTTAGTAAACTTATAATAGGAAACTTAGCCACTTGAGTTAGAAAAAAAAACTTAGACTCAGTTAACTCCTAGAGGTGCCTAACACTGCTCTAGGAAGATAACTAGAGGTACTTCTAGAGGTTTCTAACACTGGCTCTAGGAAGATAACTAGAGGTGCTCGAAACCGGCTCTAGTAGAAATAGAGAAACTTCAATCTAAGTTAGGAAGAAAATTAGAGGATCCCGAAATTGGCTCTAGTTAAGAATTATTTATTTTGAAGTAAAACTCAAGTGAGTTGAGTAACTATTCTGGTTGCTAAAAAGTCTAGGCTCATATTTGTTCACAAAACCTGCACACACTCACACGAGAGTTATAGTATTGCTCTGGATAAGTCCGTGAACATCCAAAAAGGTATTGATCTTAATGGTGAAGGTGTTGTAGGTAATGGTTGTTCATTGAGTTAAGCCAAAACCAAAAAGTTTCATTCTTAGTTAGATTGCATTTGCTTGAGGACAAGCAATAATTTGATTTTGAAGGTGTGTTGAGTGCATAAATGTTCTGTATTTTAACCCTCATTTATCCATATTATTGATGCACTCGGGCATGTTTAGTTTCATTTTAGGATAGAATTTGCATAAACATCACATATAGATAATTTTGCACATATACTGCTGATTTCGGTCAATTCTTGCAGGTACCTATCATGGCAGCATCCAGGGCAGCAGAGGAACAGAAGATAACTGCAGAGCTGGAGTGAAGGGTTGAAGAAAACTGCCTTATACATCACTGTCGTGACAGTTGCCGTGACAGAAGTGGCGATAGTGTTGAAGAAAACTGTCTCATACATCACTGTCGTGACAGTTGTCGTGATAGAAGTGGTGACAGTGAAGACAACAGAGATGGAAAACGCGAAGTGGAGTTCAACTGATAGAGGATTTCAAGCCTTGTTTTTATAAACCACTCGCATAATTTTTGGAGCCCAGAAGCAGAAGGAAGGCCTTGCCCAAAGTTTGAGGAAAAGGTCAAAGCAAGAAGATAGAGCGAACTAAGGGACGTTTATTTAGAGATTTAGTCTTTAAATAAATTGTACTTTAATTCAAACTAGTATTCTTGGCCATTAAGAAAGCTTACACCCAAGGCCTATATATATGCTTGTATTTCGACAAGGGTAGACAATCTAGCTTCTAGCCGTCTTTCATCATAAACCCTAGCTATTCTCTTCTTCATCATGTTCTAAATCTTCCCCAAGGCTAAGGGTTGATCTTGTAAAGTAGTTATAAGGGTTATACGGTTTCTTAGGTTTTTCTGTTCAAGCAATAAAACTTCTAGTTTATTTACTCTGGTTTCAACATCTCATAAGAGTATCGGGAGAGCATTGTAAGGTTATCTATTTACTTAATATCATGAAAGTTAAGTATAAGAAAATAGTAAATACAGTTTTCCAGCTTATGGTTAAACTATTTTGGCCTAGGGATAGGTACAAGGTTTAGCGGCTAAAGAAGAATTCACAAACATCTATGTTCATCCTTCGATTCACGCCGGGAGGTATCATCCAAGACGTGTTCGCCAACAGAACTTGGACCTAGGGATAGGACAAGTCACAGCAGGGGTTCTTGACGAACTTGAAGTAACGGAGTTGTTGATTTTTGCTGCGACACGTTCCATGACATAAGCAACAGAAGTCCTCTGAACATTGCAATACCTGCACTACGGAACAAATCAATACCAACCTACTTTATCAATCTGATTTCCTCCACTATTTCCCTTGTCTGCTTTAGTTTTACTTAAATCCAACCAATTCTCAATTATCTGTTTTTTTTCTTGTGCAGGAAAATTAATTCTGAAGTTGTCCCAATCCATGTAGAGACGAAATCTTTTATACTATAACTTGACACGGGTGTACACTTGCGCTCCAATTTAATAGGACTCTTTTACACGCATCAAATATCCTAAGAAAATAGCTTCATCACTTTTTGCATCAAATTTACCCAAATTATCTTTTCCATTGTTTAAAACAAAACACTTACATCCAAAAGGATGAAAATAACTAATGTTAGGCTTTTTAGATTTTAAAATCTCATAGGGGTTTTCTCTAAAAGTGGCATAATCATTAGTCTATTAATAATATAGCAAGAAGTGTTTGTGGCTTCCGCCCAAAAGTACTTAGGTAAATTGTTTTCACAAAGCATGGTTCCAGCCATTTCTTCTAAAGTTCGATTTTTCCTCTCAACTACCACATTTTGTTGAGGAGTGCGAGGTGCGGAAAAATTATGGCTTATATCATTTTCATTACAAAAATCATCAAAACCTAGATTTTGAAATTCGGTTCCGTGGTCACTTCTAATATGGGAAATATTTTGACCAAGGTCATTTTGAGTGATTTTTTAAAATGTGATAAATTTTTATAAATACACATCTTTAGTACTTAAAAAAGAACCCAAGTGTATCTAGAGAAATCATCAACAAGCACAAAAGCATATGATTTTCCACCCAAGCTAATTGTCTTAATTGGCTCAAAGAGATCCATATGGATCAATTGTAATACCCTACTAGTTGAAACATCATTAATAGGTTTAAACGAGGTTCTTTTATGTTTACCCTTGGCGCATGCATCACAAATTTTATCTAATGAAAAATTTTATCTTGGGTAAACCTCTAACTAGATCTTGGGAAACCAATTTCTCTAAGACACTCATGTTAGCATGTCCTAGTTTCCTATGCCATAACCATGCATCATGTTCATCTTTAGCTACAAAACATGCATTTGAAATGTTTATGTCATCTAAATGCACTATATATATATATTACCTATGCGATGAACTATGAGCATTGTCTTATTAGTTTCAATGTTCATTATCTTGCAACCATTAACATCAAAAAGAACATTACAACATTTATCACAAAATTGACTAATGCTCAACAAATTATGTTTTAAACCGTTGACATAAAGAACATTTTCAATTAATATTGAAGAGTGATTACCAATGGAGCATATTCCTTCAATATGGCCTTTGGAGTTGTCACCGAAAGTCACCACTCCACCACTTTTAGGCTTTAGATCCAAGAATCTACTCTTATCACACTGGTCATGTGTCTTGAGCATCCACTATTAAGGTACCATGTGTTTTGACTTGGAGTTTTGGCCTTGTAGCAATGCCCCCTACAAACAAAGAGTTAAGTCTTGATTTTTGGTACCCAAATCATTTTGGGTCCATGTGAGAGTTAGCTCTCAAATACTTGGTTACCTTAGGAATCCAAGAAGAAATAGCATCAATATTGTTAGAAATTACAAGTTCCTTAGGAACCCACACACTCCTAACTCTTTTACCTCTAGGATGCCTATGAGAGCTTCTTTGTTTGTAGTTATTAAAATTTCTCTTTACATATTGGGTTTTTGAAGAATTCCCTTTTGCAAAACTATTTTTCCCAATAGTGTTAAGAGAAGCTTTTAGTTTGTCCATCTCCTCATGGTGATAAACATGGTATTTTTCAAGAAGGTTATTCAAATCAATGGATTTCTTTTCAAATTCATTTGAGGGATTTTGTAAAAGCAAAACCTTCTTTTCAAGTTCTGAGTTGGTCTTGGAAAGTGAATCATTTTGAGCTCTTAAAACCGAAATCATTTGTTTATTTTTCAAAACTGATTTTTTTTATTTCTCAACCAACTCATCATACACCTCTTGTAACTCATCATATACATCATGAAGTTCATCAAAAGTGAAATCTAAAGTAGATGAGTTAGAGGTTACCTTTGGATCCTCCTCAAAAGCCGTGAGACAAAGGTTAGAAACTTCTTGCTCCTCTTCGGATGACTCCTCATCACTCCAAGTAACAATGTTGGCCTTAAGCTTCTTCTTCTTCCCGAAGCTCTTCTTTTTAAGTTGGGGGCACTCCAATCTTATGTGGCCCGGTTTGTTACACTCATTGCAAATGAGTTGATCCTTCACTTCTACTTTGTTCTTGTTCTTGAAGTCTCCTCTTCTATGGAACTTTCTTCCCTGATTGGACTTCATGAACTAAGCGAATTTCTTGGCTATCATAGCCAATTTTTCTTCCTCCTCATCTAAGCTACAATCACTCTCTTCATGTGAAGCTTTGAGAGCAATTCCTTGCTTCTTATCCTCTACTTTCTTCTTCTCTACTCTTCTCTCTTCTTTTCTTCTTCTCTTCTTTTCTTCATGATCTCATGAGTAAGGAGAGATCCCACCAACTCATTGAGCTTTAATGTCTTCAAATTCTTCGTCTCGATGATTGCGGTTCTCTTTCCTTCCCATGAATCAAGGAGAGAATAGAGAAGCTTTCGGACTAGCTTGTCTTCAGAAATTGTCTCACCGAAGCCCTTGAGACCGTTGGCGATGACCGAGAAACGATCAAACATTTGTGTGACGCTTTCCTCAGGATCCATCTTGAAGCTCTCGTAGCTATAGTTAAGGATCCCAATCTCGGTCTCCTTGACGTCGTAGGTTCCTTCATATGTAGTCTCTAGCTTGTCTCACACCTCCTTAGCACTTGTACACGAAGACATCTTCGAGTACATATTCGGTCCAAGAACACAAAAGATCATGTGTAGAGCTTTGTTATTGATTTGAAGCTTCTTTCGTTCTTCATCGGTCATTTCGTGCTTGGACTTTGGAACGAGTCTTCCTTCATTGGTTCTCTTCAAGGGAATGGTTGGGCCATCTTCCACAACATCCCATATGAGATAATCATTAGATTTGATGAAGAGCTTCATCTTATTCTTCCAATAGGGATAGTTATCCCCATTGAAGTAAGGAGGCTTCGTGATAGATTGTGACTCATAGTTGTTGCCGGAGGTAGATGCCATTGCTTCTAGTTTTTGTTGATCGAACTCTCCAAGAATCGACTCAATAGGGTTGTAATCCTTCCAATGAGTGTAGCTATGATACCAATTGTTGAGTTGATCACACAATTGCAAATGGCCAAGAGGGGGTGAATTGGCAATTAAAATTTTAAAGGGAGTAAAGGAACAAATGAAAAATTAAGACAAAGGAATTTAGAGTGGTTCAAGCTTCTAACAAGCTCTACATCCACTACCTTAGCTCCCAATAAGGATTTTCAACCAATCCACTATTGATTCTTTCCCTTTTTTCTCAGATTAAGAGGCAACCTTACAAACCAATTAAGCTTTCTACCCAAATCTTAATCAAATTCACTAACAATTACAAAGAATGATATGCAATCAAAATTTATCTTTCACAAGACTAATGAATTGCCCAATTACAAACAAACACTCCCCAAACTTGAAAGAAAAATAAACAATGAAGAATTTTACAAGTTGGGTAGACAAATTTGACTCTATAAGCTCAAGGGTTTGGAACAATTGCTTGGATGTTTCTTGAAGGTTCAATAGTTGTTGTTGTAGCTTTGGAGACTTGTTTTAATACTCTTGCATTGAATTCTAGCCGTTTGGGTGGTTGAGGTCATTAATCTAGCCGTTGGGATGCACTTTTCCGCAATAAATGCTCCTCAACCGCACAACGTATCGGTATCTTCGGGATTGTATCGGTATTTGTCTCAAAGAAGAAAGAGTCATTGTGACTAAAAAATAGGGGCATATCGATACGCGGGAAGTGCGTATCGGTACGGTTATAAGGGGCATATCGATACGGTGTTTACTCATTGGAATCCTAAATTGTGTTTTCACAAAAGGTGTATCGGTACGCTATCTAGGCGTATCGATACGGTTAATGATCATTTAAAATTTAAGATTCTAATAATTGACAACCAACATTTGAATCATTTAATACACAAATTTGCTAACATCATCGAGATCGTATCGATACGGAGTGAGACCGTACCGGTACGCTATGCCTTAATAGTTTGCCTATATGAAGATCGTATCAATACGGGAAAACACATATCAGTACGCTATGGTATTTTGAAATTCCAGTAGCATAAATTTGTATTGAGACGCCATAAGGGCATCGATGCACTTAGGTGTAAAGTTGAATTTTTGCTTGAAAAACACTTAGAGAAATTTGAACACTTAAAATAATTTGTCTTGAAAGATCATTTGGTTCAAAAAGGCTTGTCAATTTGTGAGTCTTTAAAATACTTAAAAATTTATTGTATTTGCAAATAAGCCTTTATACAATTTGTTATATCAAAATTAATTTAGGTTTCACACATCCTTCATCATCCCACCAGCAGCAACCTGGAAGCCATCCTTCATCATCCCACCAACAGCATCAACCTCGAAGGTAAAAATTACCAATAAGAAGACCTCTAGCTCCACCAAATATTGTTAGATGGATGCCTTCAAGTCAACAATCAACTGTCTCCAACCCTTCAAATCAAAAATTACAAGCTTCAACTAAGGATTGAAGCTACACAACTGAAGCTGACTTATTTCGTGAATGGTCTAATTTTATGAATCCTTTTTGTGATGTCCATTGCAATGGCATTTCTTTTGTCAATTGTGTTGAATTTGTCTAGGTTTTTTTTTGTAAAATAGTTGAATTAGGTCATTATTTTGCGTAGCTGATTTTATGGTTTATCAACTTACAAATTATTTTTGTGAACCAATATTTCTTATTGTTGAATGCAAACCAAAAGCTTTCTTACTTAAGCTTAGCTTCAGTTACATTATGAATCTTAACAATATTGCTTACAACTGTTTACTTTTATAGAACAATTGAATATCAAAATGCTTCACATTTTATTGAACAAAATGCTTAAAACTTCCATTGAACTGACCAAAACATTGATTCACTAAGCTTCAGTTACATTAAACAACCCTAAACAAAAGCTCATAAATAACTATCTTAAAAGCATACAAGCTAGACCAAGCTCCATGAACCCTAACAATACTTCAACATCCAGCCATCACACACATTACATTAATTCAAAATTTACACAATCATCACACACATAACCAACAGATTCGTTCTAAAAATATTGCCCTCTCTATTTTTTCACTTTCTTTAAGAGCCCAGAAATGATCATTCTTGCACGCGGGTTGACAGGAGCATCGTACCAAGTAAAAAAAACCCACAACCCCTCCCATTTTCATAATTTTTACACCCAAAATTTTTTTTACTTGGATTCTCCTCGGTACAAGCAGTTACCAGATCAGCTTGTTGTTTACAACGTTAAATGGATACTTCATTCTTTATTTCTATCTTTTTCTTCTACTTCAGCTTCTTCTCATTTTTTTTCTTCTTTTATAGGGAAAATTTTAGGGTTAAAGATAAGGGGAGGGGGCCTTTATAGGATAATTTGATTTAATTGTTGCTTTATCCACGTGGAATAAACGTGAAATATTTTTTTTGTTTTTTTAATTGTCAGATCAGCAAGTTGTCAAAGGTTAACGACAATAAATAGTTAGGTTATCAAAAATTTACGCCCCAAAAACGTAAGTGACCTTATTGGTCATTTTTTAAAATTGATGACCAACTCTGTACTAGAGGTAACATAAGTGATCATCTTAGTAATTAACTCTTACTATTTAATATTTTTTTGTTTTAATTAAGAGATAATAATATTGATAATACTAATAATAATAATCGACCGGACAAAATGAGGTTATGACAATAACAAATGTCAGAATATTGATGGATGGACATTAATGTTTCGGCACATGATATTGTTGAAAAGTGATTTTAAATTTTTTAATGTTTTCTTATAATTATAGTTAAAAATTATAAAATATTAAATTAATATTCAAATTCTAATTCAGGTCTAAATAGATATCATTTTTTTAACATAACACATCATCAATCTAACAAATTTTAACGAATATATGGTTATTATATGAAAAATCGATAATGTTTATGATGACAATATAATTTTTTAAATGTTACTAAATTAAAACAACTTACTCAAACATGAGAAACTATGTGTATAACTTATCCATGATTTTATTACGCGTGCCATTCAAAGATTTTATTTCTTTCAGCGTGCCCTTCTAAACTAATTCATGAGGATATATGGCTCTTAAACTGTTATTTGAAAAGAAAAATAGACACAAACTTTATTTGTCAAAAGTTTCACTAAGCATGAAAATAAAGGACGATTAAGAAAATCCACGATTAGATTGGTTTTGCATGGTAAGATCACGTTTGACGAGAGTTGTAGAGGGATTCTTTGGTGGAGGAGAAGTGTTAGCAATTAAAGATTTGTTTGGTTGGATGAAAAAATTGAACGATCAGTGATGGAGGTATGTGGAGTTGGGGGCAATATTTTTTGATGGAGGTATGTGGAGTTGGGGGTAATATTTTTTTTATCTTTTGTTCTTTTATATATTTTTTTAAAATTGATTTGTTTTTGAATTTGTTCTCCACTTTAAAATATTTATATTTTGTCTCTTCAATTTCAAATCCTGACTCTGTCCTTAGGAACATCGATGAAGAAAGTAAAAAATGAAAAGAAAAATGAGAGAGATAATCATTTTTATTCTCATGTGTAAGCAAAAATCACTCGGTTTTAAAAGAAAAATGAAACAAAATGAGAGAGGTGTGACTTATTTCAGCGTAAATAATTTTTAAAGTTTAATTTTCTCCCCTCTCATGTTTTTCCAAGCAATGAATAGCGTGACAATTACATTTTCTTTTATTTTTTCATCTTACCTACCAAATACATTAACAGAAATAAAATTTTAGTTTTTCATCTTTTATTGAAACTAGGTTTAATGGTGGTTTCACAAGATTGGGAAAGAATTCAGAAGAAGGAGAAGTAGTCGGATAGACTCTTCGATGAAAAGAAAAGAAGTAAAAGTAAACTGAGTTTTATTAAAATTGGGTTATTCATGTAAGTATCCTTAGACGTTTAATATATACTACAAAAGAGATTCAAGATTGAATCTTTACAATCTTGCCACCTCATCTAACTAACTTATTAACAACCTAACTAACCTACCAACAGCTTATAATTCTATTAGCCCCCCTCAAGGTGGAGCATACAAATCTTGTATGCCCAGCTTGAAAATAGAAGGTAGAAAAATATTCGCAGGAAGAGCTTTGGTGAAGCAATCTGCCAACTGGTTTGGACTGGAAACATGTAGGAGGTTAATCAGCTTGCTGTGAATCTTTTTCCGGATAAGATGGCAGTCAATCTCTATGTGCTTCGTACGTTCATGATGCACAGGATTCTCTGCAAGTTTAATGGCAGAAAGGTTGTCACAATACAAATTAGATGTGGAAAAGGAAATATGTAAATCTTTTAAAAGGTAAGTAAGCCACTGTAATTCACAAGTGACAGAAGCAATTGCCCTATACTCTGCTTCACTGGATGACCTAAAAACAGTTTTTTGTTTCTTAGATTTCCAGGAAATCAAGGAATGGCCAAGAAAAACACAAAACCCAGTTGTTGGACGCCTTGAGTCTGGACATGATGCCCAATCTGAGTCTGAGAAAGCATGAAGCTTAAAATCAGTGGAAACAGGGTAGAACAGTCCTTGCCTAGGAGACCCTTTTAAATATCTTAAAACTCTGTGAGCAGCTACAAGATGTAAAGAAGTTGGTGCTGAAACAAATTGGGAGAGCTGTTGAACAGCAAAAGAAATGTCAGGCCTTGTGTTGGTCAAATAAAGCAATCTACCAACTAACATTCTAAAAGAAAGAATACCAGTTAAAGGTTCTCTTTCATTTTTAGATAGTCTAGTTGTAGTAGCAATTGGGGTAGAAGCTGGTTTAGAACCTAAAAAACCAGTTTCTTTAAGAAGATCAAGGGTGTATTTTCTTTGGCTAAGATTAATTCCTTTTTCTGATCTAGCAATCTCAAAACCTAAAAAATATTTCAGATTACCAAGGTCTTTAATTTTAAAAGTATCATGAAGATAAGTCTTGATAGATGTAATAGCTTTCATACTAGGACTAGCTACTATTATATCATCAACATAGACAGCTAGTGCTATAAAACTTTCTTCACAACCTTTAACAAATAAAGAACAATCAGAATTAGCCCTTTTAAAACCTTGTAACAAAAGATCAGAAGTCAAACGTTCATTCCACTGCCTACTAGCTTGCTTTAGGCCATAGAGACTCTTATTAAACTTACACACTAACCCTTGACTGTTAAAATCTTGAGGTGGTTCCATAAAAACCTCTTCATCTAAATTGCCATGAAGAAAGGCATTGTTTACATCTAATTGATGTAAAAACCAACCTTTAGCAGCAGCAATAGCAATAAGCATTCTAACAGTGGTAATTTTTGTAACTGGACTAAAAGTGTGTAAAAAATCTATCCCAGCTTGCTGAGTATACCCTTTAGCTACCAATCTTGCTTTATATCGTTCGAGAGACCCATCAGATTTTAGTTTAGTCTTAAAGACCCATTTACAACCTATTGTAGTTTTATCTTTAGGTAAGGGAACAAGTTCCCATTTATTATTTCTTTCTAAAGCAGCTATTTCTTCACTCATAGCATTTTGCCAACAAGGATGTAAAACAACTTCTTTATAACTTCTAGGTTCAGATAAAACTTCTACAGAATTTATAAAACTTTGATAAGCATGAGAGATATGATGGAAGGACATCACCTGAGAGATAGTGTGTGGAGTTGTTATTGATCCAGGGAGATCAACTTGATAGTCCTTAAACTTCTGAGGCAAATGTTTAACTCTGGAAGGTCTACCTTGTGTGAAATGATCAGAAGAAATTCTATGTTCCAATGTAGAGATAGAAGCATCATTTACAACTAAATCAGACTGTGAATTCATAACAGTTTGCTTAGAAGTGTTTTCATTATTCACAGTGTGATCATTAATAGAGGTAGACAAACGAGTGTTAACAGTATTATCAAAATCAGGAACACTATCAGAATTAACAACATTATCAGATTCAAGAACATTACCATCATTATCAGAATTATCATCATCATTAGCAGAATTATTAGAAACAGTTTGAGAACCAGAATTCTGAGTACCAACAGCATAATGTTTATCAGAAAAGTCCTCAAGAATAACAGAACCATTGTGTGTAGGAAAAATATAATCAGTTTTATTAGAAGAAATGTCTTGCTGAAAAGGATAAGTAGTTTTTGAAAAAACAACATCCCTAGATACAAAAATGAATTTTGTTTCAAGGTCATATAACCTAAAACCTTTGACATTTTTAGGAAAACCTAAAAAATGCATCTTTTAGCCCTAGGATCCATTTTAGTAGGAGGCTTAGGCAGCACAGATGCATAGGCTAAACAGCCAAAAACTTTCAACATTTCAATTTTAGGTGGCTTTTTAAACAGAATTTCATGAGGAGTTTTATTTTCTAAAACAGGTGTGGGTGTAAGGTTAATCAAAAAAGCAGCATGTAAAACACAGTCAACCCAAAATTGCAAAGGCAAACTAGAATCAATTCTCAAAGCTCTGGCAACAGATAATAAATGTTGATGTTTTCGTTCTACTAGGCTATTCTGCTGAGGAGTATAAACACAAGAATTCTGATGGATAATTCCTTTAGATTTATAAAAACTAACCATGTCAAATTCTTTTGCATTGTCACTCCTTATACACTTAATAGATTTAGAAAATTGAGTTTGAACAAATTGACAAAAATCAATTATTAATTGCCTAACTTCAGACTTAACATGCATAGGAAAAATCCATACAAAACGACTCCTATCATCTACAACAGTTAAGAAGTACAAATGACCATAAATGCTCTTTATAGGGAAAGGACCCCAAACATCCATATGAACCAAATCAAAAACACATTATGTTTTAGAAACACTAATAGGAAAAGACAACCTCTTCTGTTTAGCTAAATGACATGTTTCACAGTCAAAACAATTCATAGAACCAACAGGTATATTGCTATACAAAGTGCTAAAAACCTTCATTCTCTGTTTAGAAGGATGCCCTAGCCTTAAATGCCAAAGCTGAAAACTACTAGTTCTAGAAGAACCTATACTAGCAGAATTACAAACAACATGATTACAAGATTGAGTAAGATCATACTCACTAACAGCTGAATTACACATACTAGCAAATGAAACACAAGCTTGAAGCTGATACAATCCTCTGATTCCTTTAGCTAAACCAATCATTTTGTTCATCTTTGTATTCTGAATAAAGCAAGAATCAGAAGAAAAGAAAACAGAAATATTAGCATCAGATGTTAACTGGGAAACAGAAATCAAATTAAAGTCAAACAAAGGTATGTAAAGAACATCTAATAAAACAAGATCAGAATTAATCCTAACAGTACCTTTATGAGTGACTTTAATCAATTGTCCATTAGGTAACTTAACATATTTATTATTAACAATTCTATACTCATCAAAGAAATCTAAAGACCTTACTATATGGTCTGTAGCTCCAGAATCAATAACCCAAGAAACAACATGAGAACAAAAATCTAACATATTAATTCTATTGTCACATGTTACAGAATCAAAACAAGAAACCATACATGTTCCTTCAGCACAAGGAATATCAAAAGCAGAGGTAAGCATATTGATCCTACTAGCAGCAGGTTGCCCAGAATTTGCATTTCTTTCTTGTATCATACTCAAGATATCATTGTATTGTTCTTGAGAGAAACTAACAACTTGAGGAGTCTGACCAGATTGACCAGACACTTTGAGTAAAGAACCAGACTGACCAGAAACTGAATCATCAACATTAGACCCAGACTGACCAACAAGATTAGACCTACTAATCTGATTTTTGTGTTTATAGCCAGGTGAAAACCCATGTTTTCTATAACACCTATTAATCGAATGTCCCACAAGACCAAAAAAAGTGCAGACAGGCCTCTTATTAACACTATTATTATAAAACTTCTTTTGGAACCTATTCGATTCCCTAGATTTCCCAGTAGCCCTATCTACTAGAAAAATATTCGACTCATGAGAAGCAGCAGATACAACAGTTCTCTCATGCTGAACAACCATAGCAAAGATCTGATTAATTTTGGGAAAAGGTTTAGACATTAGAATCTGAGACTTAGGGACGGAAAAATTCTCATTCAAACCCCTAAGAAATCTTAAAGAAAAGTCATGATTCCTATACTTCTGAGCATCACAGACACAAGAAGATAAAGGTTGCAAATTTGATATTTCATCCCAGAGGGTTTTTAATTGAGTATGATAATTGGTAACAGACAAGTTACCTTGCTGGAGACTATAGAACTCGTGGAGCAAATCAGACAAACGAACCAAATCGCCTTGGTTGAATCGGTCGAAAAGATCGACCCAAAGCTCTCGCGCAGTATCAATCCAGATAACGCTTTGTACAATATCTGGATGAATCGCCCTCTGAAGCCAAGAAAGGACCAAATTGTTGCATTTGACCCACGCTTGAAATTTAGGGTTTTCCTCTGAAACTTCCCTAATTGACCCATCGACGAAGGAGTACTTGTTCTTCGAAATCAAGGCCATCCTCATTGACCTAGACCACGCATGATAATTCGAACCAGTGAGAAGAGAAGACGTGAGGACCAACGCTGGATTTTCGTTCGGATGGATATAGAACTCATCGAAAGGATCCTCAGGTTTGTAGGTTCTATCGGAATCGTAAGTACGCGGTGCGGTTGAATCTACTGATACCATATTGAAACTAGGTTTAATGGTGGTTTCACAAGATTGGGAAAGAATTCAGAAGAAGGAGAAGTAGTCGGATAGACTCTTCGATGAAAAGAAAAGAAGTAAAAATAAACTGAGTTTTATTAAAATTGGGTTATTCATGTAAGTATCCTTAGACGTTTAATATATACTACAAAAGAGATTCAAGATTGAATCTTTACAATCTTGCCACCTCATCTAACTAACTTATTAACAACCTAACTAACCTACCAACAGCTTATAATTCTATTATCTTTCCACATTTTTATCTCTTTAATTTCTTATCTTTTCAATTTTTTTTACACCCTACCAAACAAAGTCTAACTGAAATGTATCACAAGCGACAAAGAAGAAAACTAACATGTAAGACCAAGTGCAACAACAAGTAATAGTTAGTAAGATAAACAAAATTAAATGTGGTTGGGGATAAGAACGAGCAAAAATAGTTCGAGAGAGTTCGGGATAAAATTTAAGGTTAAATAGTTTTTTTAGTATATGAAATATGCTCAATTTGACAATATTATACATGTAATTTTTTTTATTCTTAATTTAATAGATGACTTATCTCGTCGTTAATGAGTTTACACATTTTCATTATAAAAACTGATGTGTACTCTTTTATCTACTAAAAACTTAACACGTGACATTTTAAAAAAATAAACTTCTCCATTTACTTAAGACATAAATAAAAAAATTAGTCCTCCACATTTTACTCAACTTTCAATTTCATCCTTAAAATCTAAAATTTCACAAAAATTAAGTAATTATCTTTTTATTTTAAAAAATTCAAACCAATTAGTGATCAACATTTTCAAAAAAATAATTTTCTTTTGAAGTTTTTTTATCATTTTCTTGTGCCATTCTTCTGCTATTTACTTTCCTTTTTAAAATGTATTTGGGGTTATATAATATGTCCTTTTTCGGTGTCTTATTCTATATTTTAACGCTAAAAAATTAAATTTTAATTTTAACTTTACATTCTAATTCTTAAACTAAAAATTTTAAACCTTAAAAATACACCCTACCCAAAATTCACTAAACTCTAACCTAAACTTAATTTTTAAGGGTTATATTTTGATACACAGGTTGTGTAAAAAATTACACAACCCTTCATATTTAAGCTATAAAAACTAAACCCTAAATTTCTAACCCTAAACTCTATAGTCTAATCATAAATCCTAAATTCTACTCCTACAACTTAAACCTCTAAACCCTATATTTGAAAGGCTTGTATAAGCTAAAGTTTACACAAACTTTTGTATCAAAATATTTTCCATTTTTTAATGTGAGGTATAAATATGGATGGAAATCCTATGCGCCTTTTCGGTGCTCCTACTTATGCTCCCGTACTCAAAATTAAGTTTAGGGTTTAAATTTAGGGTTTATAGATAAGGTTTAGAGAATTTAGGGTATGGTGTATTTTTAAGGTATAGAGTGCAAGGTTTAGGATTTAAAATTTAATATTAGTGTTTAGAGTTTTAACATTTTTAATATTTTTTAATGTTGAAACATATGTAAAGCACTGAAAAGAGAGAATTTTTATCCATAAATATCAGCACTCAAAAAAAGTAGTGTATTCTTATTCTCTTATAACAACCTTAGTTGTTAGAAGAAGTGACTTCTCTTGGTTTTAGTTATTGCTAATATGCTACTATAGTGGTGGTTTCATCCGGTAATTTAGAAAATGGAAGCTCATCGGTTTCCAAGGCGGATCGGGACACCATAGGCGACTATGGGTAAAAGAAAAAGAAAAAATCAAAGACGAATTTGAATCCTAAACGTCGGTACAATCTGCACCACCCACTTCCCTATCATTGCACCGAAAGACAACTCGACTTCCTTTCTTCATTGATTCCAAGGCAACAAATGCCAACTCTGCTCTGTTTCTACGACAATTCCAACGAGAAACTTCAAAACAACCCAATCAAACAGGGAGGTTCTGCGGTACGGCGCCTAATATGCGGCTAATATACGGTGTAACCGGCTAGGGAGGTGACCGGTTAAAGATCATGTTTTCGGTAAAAGTTACCGATTATGTTGATCTGAATATCAATATATTCGGTAGCGCCGAATTTGTTGTTAAGTTGGAGCTGATGGGGACTCGGACATTTGGACTATAACAAAACCGGTAAAATTACCGGTTATGTTGATCCGAATTTCAATATATTCGGTAGCGCCTAATTTGTTGTTTATTTCGAAAGTATTCATACTTTATAAATCATTATCGATACTTTTTGAACACCAATGTAACCGCGGTTGGAAAAAAATGTCGAAAATATCGATATTTTTTTAAGAGCATGCGCAAAAGAATCGGTACAATAAAAAAATTTCTACATAACCGGTTACATTATTAATTCATATAATCTAACCGGTAAATCTTACAGGATATATTGTTTGGTTTCGATACGTTTTTTAAGAACGTGTGCAAAAGAATCGGTACAATAGAAAATATGAAAACATAACCGATTACATTATTAATTCATATAATGTAACCGGTAAATCTTTACCGGATTTATTATTTGGTGTCGAAAGAATCGACACAATTCAAAAACGTATCGAAACTTTGGGGAATTGTATCGATTATATATATCATAATGATATAATCGGTTAAAAGTATCTACTCTCCTTTGTATTGCTTGCATTTACAGAAAACCTAAGAGAGGAGAGTATTTGAAATCGACCCGAGTTTGGTTGTTGTGAAATCGACCCGAGTTTGGTTGCATTTACAGAAAGCCTAATTTGTTGTATCAGAATCGAAAGGAAAGGTTTTGGGTTTGGGGACTTTGAAGTAAAAGGTATGTTGTCGAAACCCTAGTTTTTTGGTAATGTAGTATTGGGTAGTTGGGGATAATGTTTTGGGTTTAGTGATGTTGAAGTAAAATCGGAATTCGGATCGATATAGGTCGAAATTGTGTAAATATATTTAGGAAAAAAATATTGGTACTTTGTTCTGAGAACTTATCGGTAGAAATTAATAATGTCGGTAGAAATTATATATCGATACTTTTGTCAGAAAACTGAAGCGAGATGGGTTCTAAGGATCATGAAGATGTTGTTCAAGATGAGACTGAAATGATTCAAATGGAGGCGGAGAGAGTAAATAGGGAGGAAAATCCGAAGAAACCAAAGGGTGGATTTCTGTACTTCTAGTAAGTAGAAATTGTGAAATAATTAATCTGTAAATTGTAATTGGATGAAAGTATTTAAGAACATTTAAACTTTCCTATCATGACAGTATTGAAGAATGTCAGAGGATGAGGGATTGTGGGACTTACACTGTCGGTTCGGTATGTAAATTGAAATTATAGTGAATATATTGGAGGTTGAATATTTTGATTGTTTATGGTTTATGCATAATTTGCAGGTGAGAGACGTGGTGGTGAATAAATGGTACACGATGAGTGAAATTGAGAAGCAACCATTCAACATGTTGTCCATAAATGCTAGAGAAAACTATGAGGCAAAGAAGAAGAAGAAGGAGGTATTCATTATAGTTGTAAATATTTTGATAAATGATATATAAAAACTCTGACATTATATGAATATTATTTACATAGGAAGTGTCGACTAGGTGTAGCATAAAACGAGTGCACCACATAGTAGAGGAGTTGAAAGGGAAGGATAAATCAAATCTGTTGGAAGAAATAGGGTTTGGATCTCTTATTGGGATTCAGGACCGACCAATTCGGAGGGAATTGTGTCGGTTGTTGATGGGAGATTTTGATTTGCAGAAGTGTGATGTGCGATACGGAGAATATTCATTTCATTTTAGTGTCCGAATTGTTGAAGCCGTATTAGTGCTACAAAATAAAGACCAGAGTGTGGATGAAGTTATAAAGAGGGAGGATTGGAAATTACTTGTGCAGAAGTATGACCTAACGTCTAATGTGTCATTTGCTACACTTGAGGACGAAATAAAAGCGGCAAGTATGAAGGGGATGATCTGAAGGCCCGGGTACTATTGTACATTGTCGGAGTATTCCTTTGTCCAACGGGTGATTCATCCCCGAGCAAGGATAGTATGAAGTTATTGTGCGACTCCGGGTTTAGAGGTGAATTAAATTGGGCTTCATATGTGTATGACAAATTAATTGATGCAATCAAGACTTTTCAAAAGTCCAAAAACCCCTCATACCTCAAAGGATGCATTGCTGTCTTAGAGGTAAACGAGTTGAATATTGGTATTGGTTTAGAAAACTTTGTAAGTAGTTATTATAGAAAATGATAAAGTTTATAGAAAATGCAAGTTGCATTGTATGATTTTTGGTCAGATTCTTCTTGTGTGCCGACATTCCGAAAAACCGGAGTGGCACGCATCACTGCCTGGGGCAAGGAAGAAGTTGTTCGAGTTATGGCAAAGTTAAAGTTGAAATTACCGAAAAAGAAAGTATGGGTAATTTCAGTATTTATAGATTACTAAGGACTTAAAAAAGAAAGATGCTCTAATAATGTAGTTTATTTGTGAAGGTTGTCGAGGAGGAAGAGGAGGAAGAGGAGAAGGTAGAATATAAGGTGAAAGTGAATGAAGGGGGAAGTAAAATTGACATATTGATTGCTGAGTTGGCGGAGGTTAAAAAACTCGTTTCTGATTGTTTACAAAGACAATCCAGAATCGAACAGGCTATTGAGAGCTTAAAGGGGGAAGTAGGGGAAAAGTTTAATGGTGTTGTTAAAGAAGTGGTGGAATTGAGGGGTGAGTTAAAGGGGTGATTGAAACGGTGGAAAAAAATTGGATGAGGGGATACATTTAAGTCCTGAAATAAACAAAAAATTGGATGAGGGGATACATTTAAGTCCTGAAATAAACAAAAAATTGGATGAGGGGATACATTTAAGTCCTGAAATAAACAAAAAGAAGAGTTATGTTGAGGCAAAATATGATGAACTTATAAAAAAATGATAAAGAAAATGTAGAAGAATTGAGTAAGAGGGTGGAGGAAAATATAAGAGAGGTCCACCATGAAGATACGAGGACACCGGGTCATGCAATACATGTAGAGCTCGATTCAGGGTGTCCTGCACCAAAGAAGCAGAAGACTAAAAAGGTAAAATGAATAATACAAATGACATCCATTTTGATTATTGTGTTGTGGCTAATATCTATTGATATATCGTAGGTTACCAAGGTCAAAATACCAAGTGGAATTGATGACGTGGAGGCTGCGATGTGTGATTATGTATGGAATAGTGGATTGTTAGAACCATCGTAAGTTATATATATTGCTTTGCGAGTGATATTTAAATAAATGTGGGAAAAAATTAATACAAAAAATTGCTTCTATAGAGATGTTATCCTAGATTACGGGGTCGAACACGGCACAGTAGGCGACCTTGGCTGCTTAAAACCCGGGGAATGGCTAATAAGTCCGATTATTAATTTGAAAGGCTGGTTGTTGGGTTACGATTCAATGAGGAAAAGTTCAGCGAAGCGGAAGATTTGCTATCTACCATCCGAATTTGTGGTAAGTTACATTTTTACACATTTTCGTGTCCAATTTGTTCATGGCTGGTCAATTAATGGAGATTGTTTTTTAAAATGCAGACCGGGTTGATAATGGACGGTCAAAATGCGCCGTTTCTTATAAAGTTCTATTCTAGAACATTGATGGACCATAATAAATTCACTGATTGTGACATGATAAGATATTTTTGCGTACATGTTGTTAAGTATTTAAATAATAACAATAAATGTTCTAATATCTTGTGTGACAATTGTTGTAGATCTTCATGCCAATAAACGATTCAAATAATCATTGGTGTCTCTTGGTGTTGGATATGGTTGATCGTGTAGCATCGTTTCTTGATAGTCTACATAGATCTCCCCGGCACAAGACTAGAGTGGAGCAAACCAAGAAAACAGTATGTGTCGATACATTTTGTAATTTATAATGCATAAATTCTTCGTAATCTAATTTTAATTCTTTTTTATGCAGTTGGAATGTTTACATAAATTTAGTGAGGACGAGGCGTTTTGTGCCCAATTTGGGAAGATTAAGGTACCACCGAGGGATTTAAAATTCGTGGTCCGTAAGACGAAGGTGCAAACGAACGGACATGATTGCGGAATGTATGTGGTCATGTGGATGGAAGCTATTTCTGAAGGGAGGTCACCGGATGATTTGGTAAGTGGTCCGAAAGGGACTTTATTTTTAAAAAAATTTGGCACTGACATTGACTCCTAATTTGAATGTAGGTTGTTGGGGATTTTGATCGTCCGAGAGTTTTAAACGATCTCGTAAATCACGATTGTAATAGAAGGAGAGCGAAGTTCACAACTGCTTGCCTGGAACGTATGAAAACATAATTATGTTACCATAATTTTTCCCACTATGTAAATGATGATATCATAGTTAGTTTGTTGTAAATTATGTTAACATATTAGCTTCTTGAAAAAGTGTAGAGAAATTTTGTATAAAAAATCCCGAAGAAATCAATACTTATTTTCCTTTATGATGCAATTGTCGATACTCTTGTAAAAATATCGAAACTTTTATATGAAATATATGTATCCTTAGAGTAACAATCCCCTTTAAAATCGATACTTTTTTCCTTCATTATTAAATTATCGAAACCTTTTGACACAGACGGACTGCCATAGCTTACTGGAATTAAAGTGTCGATACTTTTTCTGCCGCAATGAGTAAAAATATCGAAACTTTTATACGAAATATATGTATCCTTAGAGTAACAATCCCCGACAAAATCGATACTTTTTTCCTTTATTATCAAATTATCGATACCTTTTGACACCGACGGACTGCCGTAGCTTACTGGAATTATAGTGTCAAAACTTTTTCTGCCGCTATGAGTAAAAATATCGATACTTTTATAGGAAATGTATGTATCCTTAGAGTAACAATCCCCGACAAAATCGATACTTTTTTTCCTTCATTATTAAATTATCGATACTTTTTGACACAGACGGACATGCTTAGCTTACTGGAATTAAAGTGTCGATACTTTTTCTGCCGCTATGAGTAAAAATATCGATACTTTTATACGAAATATATGTATCCTTAGAATAACAATCCCCGACAAAATCGATACTTTGTTTCCTTCGTTATTAAATTATCGATACTTTTTGAAACAGAAGATAGCTTAATATAATGAAAGTTTCGATCCTTTTGGACGCTATGATTATAAGTATCGATACAAATAATCAAAATCAATGTTTCCGGTACCGATTAAATCAGAAATTTAGGTGGGATTTCTATTTAAACCAGCACTAAACTTAAATCAATCCTCCATTTCGAAATTTTATCGATACTATTGCAGAGAAATTGCACCGTTCAACCTGGGTAAAATCAACACCGACGAGGACGATTACTACGATCATATTTACAGGTTAGTAAAAGTGACTGATTTTGCGTACTTTAGGGTTAGGGTTTTGCACGATTATGGAGTAACCGTTCCTCTTCTGCATATAACAGTTGTAATGGCACCCAAAAAAGGGGCACTCAAACGGAAGAGAGGTTCTGCTTCGAAGACAAAGTTATCTTCGAAATCAAGGTCTGCTAGTCAAGTAAGTTCAAGTTCTTCTGAAGAAAATTTGTCTTTTGAATCGCAAAACTTTAGAAGCACCGATGAGAAACTGACATATGATAGCAATTTCAAAACAAGGAAGATTCGTCCAGAACGTGTTATTGACTTGGACTTCTTCTTCGATGAGAAAAACAAATTTGGGTTTAAAGATACATTTACAGATTGGGGCTGGCTTGAACTGCTTGGTGTAGAACCAAAATATTACCCCCCAATCTTGTTAGAGTTTTCTACAGTAATGCAAAATTAGACCGGCAACCTAGTACGGGAAAAATATTAGGATTTATGACTCATGTCATGAGTAAGGACATATATATAGATGCGTCATCTATTGCTGCTGGTATAGGAGTGAAGAATGTAGGAGATTCCGATGAACATGTTTTAGATCCTACCATGAAACGTGTGGATCGGAATAGTCCCATTAACCTTGGTGCGGAGGGCAGATTGTTCCACTTTCTTGTCAGTTGGTTTCTTCGGCCGTCCGGTGGGAAATTTTCACAAATTCGAGATACTGATTACTGGTGGTTGTCTAAATATGAATCAAGAACCGCTCCAAACATAGCAAAACTGATATATGAGACAATTCTACATATAGTGAAGAAGGGTGCTTCCATTACAACCTCACTACCATATGGATGCATAATTTGCCATATATTGAGGAAGGAAGGAGTGCAATTCAATCTTGACTACCCTCTTCGACTATCCCGGAAGATCGACATGATTACCTTGACAAAAGCGGGATACGATTTTATTGAAAACGTTGGTTGGATAAACAAATGTGTAATTGGAGCAGAACAAGGCAACGACCAAGTGGAGAACGTTGAAGCAGAACACCACGAGCGAATGCAAGAAGATGAGATCGAAGGGGTGATTACCATGAAGCCAGTGATGGATTACATGGTTCATTTCCGCGAGCATATGGATGCTCGTTTTGGCGAGATTAATGACCAAATCGGCCAAATGCGAGCAGATATTTCCTCACTTCGTGCTGACTTCTCCAACTTCCGTAATCAATGGCTTCAAAGCAAATACAAACCCATAGGTAAAATAACCTTTCAATTTACAATTGACATTCGGTTATTTGACTATTGACATGCTTATAACAGAAGTGGACAATCCAGTGGTGCGTGAAGAGGATAATACGGTGCCTGAAGAGGAGAATGATGAAGAGGTAGGCAGTTCAGATGAGGATGACAGTGAAGACCCCAATAGATATATTATTTCTGTAACACAGAACAAAAAACTTGTCATTTTTGATGTCAACGGAGTCCTTGCATATTATACAAAACAAACTCCTAGAGGTAATTAAATGTCTGCAAATTTGTTTACGGCTATATCCTAAACAATTATGTTTAATTTCTTTTCATGTTGTAGATGTTATACTGAGGCCAGGTGTAGAAGAATTTATGCAATTTTGTTTAGAGAATTTTGTTGTTGGAATATGGTCATCGAAATTGAGGTAAGCACCGTTATGATTAAAATTGTTAACATTTAACGTTGACCTCTTAAATAATTTGAAGTTTATCGTGGTAATTGTTCACGATTGCAGGCATAACATTGACCTTGCTCTTAACAAACTACCCGTACAATATGAACAATATTTTTTCATCTGGGTAAGATGCTTCTTATTTGCCTTCGGTAATTGAATTTGTTATGATTCTTACATATTGGTGCTTTACAAGTTACTATTAACAGGATCAATCAAAGTGCATAGAGGAAGAGGAATACACCTTCTGCAAAGACTTGCATCAAGTTTGGAATGAGTATCCTCAATTCAAAGAGGAGAATACACTGTTGGTGGATGATTCTTCCGAGAAAATGAGGCATAATCCAGTGAGTAATATTTTTTACATTCAATTTATTAATAACGTAATATGCTATTATTTTGTTAATTTATCTTTTCTTTATAGGAATACAGCTACATATGTCCGCCTCCCTATAACCAGTCATCTTCCAACGACAATGCGTTAGGTATGACAGTTACATATGTGACTAATTCCATTGGTTTATTTATATATTGAAGATGTTTACAGGAGAGTCTGCTAATTTGGGTTAATTTTTATATATCCACAGAAAAGGGCGGAAGCATCCGAGAATTTTTCGAAAAGTTGGCGAATGACCAGAGTACTGTACCCGAATTTGTCAAAAATAACCCTTTAGACATTTGAATGTTATATCATAATGTTGTATGTAGTCACCATGTCCGTTGATCGGTACTTGTTGTATTCCAAATGTCCTCGTTGCCCTGACACATAAAGAAGTGATTGATATTAAAATTAACCATAGACAAACAATTGAAGACAATATGTTGTAGAATAGATATAGTAACTTACATTATAATCCTCATCTGCGGGGCCGTAGGACCATTCCGCATCGTTATCAAAAAAGTCAGTCGAGGTAGGTTGTGTAAAAGAATCCAGACCCAGCTTTAATTTAGGACACGTTACTCTGTTATGTCCCTCAGTATTGCAGAAAGAGCATTGCCTACTTTTCTTCTGGACCATCTTCTTTTGGACTACTTTTCTCTTTCCTTGTCTTCGTTTAGGGTCGCCAACGTGAACTCCATTATGAACATTTCTTCCTTTACTTGAATCTTTCAAACCGAACGAGTGTTCAAATTCGGCAGTTAGTCTTTTCATCTCATCTCTTGCGGTTATGAAAGATGCATTTATCTTTGATGCAATGTAGCACAAACGACTTGACGTTGCACGTAGGGCCGCGAACCGTGCCATTTGCATAACTTCAGGTGCTACATTGAAGTCAAGGAAACTTGGTGCAGCAGCCTTCGCCTCCTTCGTCCATCGAGTTAGAATCAACGACTTTGGAATACATGTGTAATCAAAGTGCTTCAGAACATGCAGTTGATGGCAACATGGAATTCCTACAGTCTCAAACTTCCTACACGAGCATGTGACGGTTTCCGAGACAACATCAAAAGATACGTCAAATCTAATGTTCTTTTCCTTGTACTTTGACAGAACAAAATGTAGACAGTCATCTGATAAGGACTGAATTTTTTCGTCAATCCGGTACAAAGTCTCCTCTTGAAGTTCGTCATGGAAGAAACCAAATGATGCTCGCGTATAAATTTGACCAGCATGACTTTCTAGGTCTGTGAGTTTAGTGATCTGGTAGGGCGTTGTCTGCGAACTTAAGCAATCTGCTTGCAACTCGTTGATACGAATTTTACCAATAGTTTGTTCAATTGTACGAACTACGTCTACATATGTCTTCTTCTTTATCAGGGCACGTCCGAGTGCAGCATTCAAGGACTCGCTTCTTTGTGTGGATCGCAAATTGGCAAAGAAATGACCCGTTTGATATGCTTGAGCCCATAAGTTCCGAGTATTTCCCTTCTCTATCACCTATGGATGGTTTTCGACGTTGAATTCGGAAATCACCCTAGACCATTCACTATCAAATTCGCTGGTTGTCCACCACGAACTCATACATCTATTAAATGTTGTGCTAAATTTGCTGTCACCAATGTTAGCTTGTACATTGCGAGATAGATGCCAGGAACATAATCTGTGCTTAGCATAAGGGAAAACACATTTGATAGCCCTCTGCATTGCCCTATCCCCATCTGTCACAACTGAAAGAGGCGCTTTATTCAGCATGGCTTGTAGAAAATTTCGCAGCACCCACTCGAACGATTGAGTCGTTTCGTCAGCTATGATCGCAGTAGCAAAAACTATTGTGCTATGGTGATGATTGACACCGACAATAGGCAAAATTGGTCGTGCATAGTAATTACCTTTGTAAGTTGTGTCGAACGCAATAACATCACCGAAGCAAGTGTAATCTGATCTCGATGTTGAATCAGACCAAATAAGATGCTGCAATGCCCCTGATTCATTTTTGGAGTATGTCATAAAAAACCCTGGATCCATCATCTTTCTTGTAATCAAAGTAAGCAAGGAGTGCATTCACATCCCCATTGACAAGCTCCTTTGCTTTACCTCTATCAAGTGCATTGTACAGGTCTTTACTAGTAAATCCAATATTACGAAATCCCCCTGCCTGATTCATGAAATATTTCATTACCTTTGATGTCCCAACACCAACATCTTTCAACGCTGTTGCCTCAGCCACATCAGCCTCAGTCACACCTCTATTTGAACGCATAAATGGTGTCATAAGAGGTGTGCACAATGCATGATTATGTTCGTGGAAAGACTTACTTAGAACCCATTGATCTTTTGTTTTTGTTGCTGTGACAACGATTTTGGCCTTGCATCCTGTTCGTGTGACTGGCGTATGCGCACGTTGACGATTAACAGTTTCGACTTTCGAACACCTAAACCCTTCTTTTGAACAACAAAATTCTTGTGTCTTCACATTCCCTTCGCCATCCAGCCGTGTTGTTCCTCGACGTGCACTAAAACCTTGTTTCATTGCGTATTCCTTGTAAAAATTCCAAGCTTCCTCACGTGAAGAAAAGAGCTGACCTACCAACCGTTCCGAATCATCAATGGTCAACTTTTCATCTTGGAAATTCCCGCTACCATTAACATCGTTGGATGGAATATCTTCCATTTTCTTAAACACGATCGGTTGAAGTGGTCCAAACTTTTCCTGCACAGGACTTCTGTTGTGTTGCTTTCATTTTCAGGTACTAAATTCGGTAGGTGGTGGTGGTTGATGGTGGTTGATGGTGGTTGAAAGCATTTAGAGCATTTATTTCTTCATTCCTACAAAGTTAACGTGCAATAAATTGTATTTTATTATCGATACATTTTTCCCCTCTACTGAAAAAGTTTCGATCTTGTTGTAAAATTCCATGATACGTTACCAAATCTGCACGAAAATATCGAATCTTTCTTTCCTTCACGATAAAATTTATCGATACTTTCAGAAACAATGAATTCTCATAGGTTACTGTAAATAAAGTTTCGATACAATTTTCCCCTTTCTGAAAATGTTTCGATACTGTTGTTAAATTCCCTGATACGTTACCGAATCTGCTCGAAAATATCGATTCTTTCTGTACAGGACGATATAAATTATCGATACTTTCAGGCAACATTATTCCAACTTACTAAATATGTTTCTATACTATTGTAAAATGAAAGTTTTGTTAAATGAAATGCGAATTAAATTTTTCATTCCAGTTAAATTTACTTATGTGGTCTTTTGCTTTCCTATAAATACCCACGAATTCCATCATCACTTACTCATTCCAAATTCTCTCTAAACACCGAGCCGAATCTTTGCTCACCTTATGGCAAAATTTCAGGCAACATTTTATTTTCTTGATACTTATTTTCAGTCAACAATCACCACCAAAATGTCACTGAAAGATTTAATACAGTTGACAACAATCGAGGTTAGTAAACACGGCCACAAACAAATTTCTTCCATGGAATGTCGAATCCCAACACCGTCAGCAAACAAAACACACTACGTTATGAAGCTTACGAACGAAACAGATGTTCGTAACATGTATGACCGCCTCAATTCCGTCGGAGCTACAGACGTCGATTTACATGTTAAGTTTGACGACGTCAACGCCGGCGAAGGTAGTTCGTCTGCACCCGTACAACCTGATCCAAACACTGAACACGCACCGTCTTCACCGGATGTTGATGCGGCTGCGGAGGAGCTGCAACTTTTTATGTACAAGCGTAGACAAAGAAAACAACAGCTGATTGAAGAACTAAACCTAAGTTCAGACGTGTCCACTGACTACGATGATTCAGATTAGCAATAAACTTCTGAAATTATCTTCCAATTATGTTATATGACGTCTTATTTCATCCTTTATCCCTTACTTGTCCACTGCCTCCAAATAAAGTTTCGATACATTATTCCCCCTTTCTGAAAATGTTTCGATACTGTTGTTAAATTCCATCATACATTAGCGAATCTGCTCGAAACTATCGATAGTTTCTTAACGTTACGATACAATTACCGATACTTTAAGAAACAAAGGATTCCCATAGCTTACTGGAAGAAAAAGTTTTGATACGTTTTCACCCTTTCAGTAAAAGTATCGATCATGTTCTAAAATTACATGCTACGTTAGCAAATAGGGTCGAAAATATCGATACTTTAATCCTATTTGCAAACAATTATCGATACTTGTAATTCACATATGGATCCCCATTGCATACTGGAACCAAAGTTTCGATACGATTTACACACTATTAATAAAAAACCCGATACTTTTGAAAGAAAATCAATGTTTACGGTACGAATATCGTTCGAAAATATCGATGCTTTTACAAAAATATCGATAATTAACAAAAACTAAAGGCTTCCCATAGCTTAATGGGAACAAGATTTTCGAAACTTTTTTCCATGTTTTAATGAAATTATCGATACGTTTGCAAAAACATTCATATTCCCAGTATATTTTTATTGTATTCTTTATTCATTACATCAATGTATCCGGTTTATTATTACCGTTTTCATTATACACTTCTACAACTTTGCATTCCAGTGTTATGTCATTTTACTTGTATCACATGCACCGTTTACTGCTCATCCTGTATAAAGCTGAAACCCTTAATCCCCGGAACGAATCTGATTCTTCCTTTTCAGTATCGTGTCTTTTCACTTCTACCTCCCTGTATCACGCATGCACCGTTCATGACCTTCATTTATTGGGTAGTTCCTCCTAGTTCTCCACATTTATTTCTATAACCCCGGAAAACGAGGAGAAGAACGAATCTGATTCTACCTTTTCAGTTTCGCGTCTTTCCAATGTATCACATGCATCGTTCTGTTCATGTACCTTCTCCTCATTTATTTCTATAACCCGGGAAACGAGGAGAACGAACGAATCTCTGCCTTTTCAGTGTCATGCATTATCACTTTCCCTCCCAAACGGAAATTGCCTATAAATTAACAACTCCTCTATTTGCTCTTCACAACATCTTCAAATTAATCTACTCAACCCTTTCCTTTGCTTTTATAATCAGTTCTCTTTCACAATCTTCTATTATACAATGAGTTCAAGCAGAAGTTCGGGTAAAAATCCTCAGTCTTTCGCAAAGAGGAAGATTGAATTCGAGACATCATCAAACAGTGATGATGATTTCTATATTGATTCTGATTCTGATAATGACGAACAACTAAGCCACGAGGCATTGAAATCCAGCAAATGCTTCAGGAGTTTCTTCGAGGCCTTCGATCGAATGAACTCTATCAACGACCCTACTACTCAATGGATGTGTCCAGCATGCCACGGAGGTCCTGGTGCCTTTAAGTCGTTTCGTGGCCTTCAGTCCCTACTCACCCATGCAAAAACCAAAGGAGGAGAAAAGCTGAAAATTCATCCCCTCCTTGGTCAGATGTTGGAGGAGGAATTACGAAGAAGGGGTACTTCGGCCACTCCTCAACCTCAACGTCAAGCTTCAGGCCAATGTAGTGGTCTGAGTAATGATGCTGCTATTGTCTCCCCCCCCCCCCCGCCTTCAAGCAACCAGGAAGCTCATCACCAAATACTATGGCCACCCATGGTGATGATTAGGAACACACAGCATCATAGAGATGGAGATGGGAAGGTAGTTATATAACTTCTGAATTATGTTTTCATTAATATTATAATACTTAACTTCTTATTTCTTTAATTTTTTGCTTCAGTGGATTGGCATGGGAAACCAAGACCTTCTCGACTATTTCAGTTCCTATGGTGCTGTTGCCAAGGCTCGCCATTCATACGGTCCAGAAGGCCATCGTGGGATGAGCCTTCTGATTTTTGAGAGCACGGCAAGAGGTTATCTAGATGCTCAGCGTCTGCATAACCAGTTTGCTGCCCAAGGTTTCGGGTTAGATGCTTGGCAACGTCATGCTCTATCCCCTCCATCCAGCCAGCGCCAACTATATGGTTACATGGCTGAAAAAGAAGACATACACATCTTCAACCGCCATCTCCAAGGTTTTCTCTATCATTTCTTCTATTATTAATAACAAGATACACTTCTGCTCATACTTATGCAAAAAAAATTTGTTCATTAGGCAACCAAAAGGTCAAGTTTGAGATGCGACCATATGCAGAGATGGTTGGACAGCAAGCTGGTGCTGGAACAAGTTCCATGGGTGGCAGGGGGACTTGAAGGGAGGAGGCTTGAAGGGACAATGAATTCAGAATAAAGAAAAGATTGATGGTCTAATATTTATGTGCAGTTCAAAGACCGTGCCAGATTGTTTCCAATATCATAAAACTCTATTACATGATATTGGAAACAATCCGGCTTGGTCTTTGCATTGCACATAAATATTAGAAGATCAATCTTTTGTTTCTTCTCAATTTCTTTTTCTTTCCGTTGCCATCTCCTTTTGTAATCTTTTCCTTTTGTAATCTTTTCCTTACTATCTGATGCACTAGTATTTTCTTGATTCTAATTCATATAAACGATTTAATAGAAGTATCCATAATTTTTATAAAGTATCCATACTTTTTCGAAAGTATCCCTACCTCTCATAGAAGTATCCAAACATTTAATATAAGTATTCATATGTTTCATTTAAGTATCCATACTATCGACCCACAATTGAACCAGTTCCAATGTTTTTATTAAAATATCGATAATATTGTATAAGGTATCGATTCTTATTGGCTACCTATTACGTTATCCTAGTACAACATATATTGATAAAAAGTATCGATAAACTTTTCAAAAGTATGGATACTTTCAAAATCAACATATCCGGTACCGCTTTACCGAATACATTATATACCTTATAACAAATTAGACGCTACCGGTTTTGTTATGTCTGACCTTTTACTTAAATTTGCCGGTTACCATTATTTTATCATTTTTTAGTGGTTTTTACCGGATACATCATTTCATATCAACATATCCGGTACCGCTTTACCGGTTACATTATATACCCAATCATGTTTCCGGTAACGCCGTATATTAGCCGCATATTAGGCGGCCGCATGGTAGAAAAATCCAATCAAACAACTTACAAGAGTACTTCAAATTAATTATAAAATACGAACATTAATATCTCATGAGGAGTTATTTAGAATTGAACACTTCTTGCCAGATCAAACCATTATTTCTTTGGATAAAAGATTGAACAATATCAATTATATAAGAATATTTTGACTTCTTGTTTCATTCTAATAAATCACTTTTATTAGAGGACCTTAATTTCAAAGCTCATTATAATAATTTTGAAAATATTTTAAGAAATGTGAGTTATTTGATATGGATGAAAATACATTTTTTATTAAGCTAAAATTACTAATGGAACATTTACCCATAGAAAAAAAAATAAGAGAGCAATGGATTTATTAAGATTTTTAAAACGTTTTAATTGCCTCATAAATGTGACAATTGCTTATAGAATCATATTGACTATTCCTATTATTGTTGTTTATGCAAAACATAGTTTTTCAAAATTAAAGTTGTTAAAGTCATACTTACGGATAGAAAAAATTGTTAAATGGGCTTAGTTTGATAGCAATCGAGGGTGATCTTTTGAAAGAAGTTAATATTGAAAATGGTGTATATAATTTTGCCTTAAAACATGCAAAAGGAGCGGCACTTTTAAGTGAAAATGTTAGATTATTATATGCTTATAAGTAATTTTTTCTCGTTCAAGAGAGCAATTAAATATTTTTTAAAAAATATTATTTCTTACAGACTATAAATTAAAAACATCATTTTAATAAATTGCACGGGAGCCCCTAAATATTTGAGCCACCCATGCGAGATAGGAAACGTACGTGCAACAAAAGATCTCGTACTTCAAAGCCCACACGCGCTCTTCTATGTGTTCCCCTGACTGTTCAGGGTCCTTCCATCGGGATGACGACAGCGTCAACTAAACACTTAAGAAATGTCACCACCACATACGTGCATCTAGGGATGTAAAAAGCTGACCCGACCTAAAAACTCGGCTGAAACTTGCTCGAGTCAGAACCTGATTTGACCTGAAAATTTAATGACCCGAACTCGATCTGTAACCGACTGTTGTTGACCCGAACCTGAATTCGACCTATTATTGTGGTGACCGAACTCGACCTGCGTCCGACTGAAAACGACCCGAACCCGAATTGGACCTGTTACTGTGGACCTGAAACCCGACCTGCGCCCGACTGAAACGAACCTGAACCCGAAGCCGACCTGGCAGATAACCGATTTTATCTGACTGAATTGACCCGAGATCTGATTTTACCCGACCTGTTTTGAACCCGATCTGTTTTGGACTCGACTTGTTTTAAACCCGACCTATTTTGAACCCGATATGTTTTTGGACCCGACTTGTTTTAAACCCGACCTGTTAAGTGACCTGACATGTTGTTGACCTGAACTGATATTGACCCGAAATCTATGACTTGATGAATTAAAAACTTTCATAAGTTGATATACATATATGATATATATACATATACACCTACATATACTGGTATACACATATTAAGTACTAAAATTGAAAAAAAATACTAAGTAATTGATAATTTATCAACTACAAAAACTTAATGAAGAGTGAATACTAAAAAAATAAAAATATTGAGTCAAGTAATACAATAATTTATGAAATTAAGAAATATTAAATTAGACATTATATTATACTTCTAATCTAATACATTAAACATATTTATTTTTTTCTCAATTATTAAACATATTAAGTAATTGATAATTTATTAATTATTTTTAACTAATATTTACATTACTTACCATATTCAAAAAAAATATTTACGTTACAAAATAAATTAGATTGATTTTTTTTCTTAGTAACTTAAATAAAATTTTAGATTTATAAATTATAACAAAATATATGTTAAGTTATAACAGATTCAGGATAATTCTTTTCTTATTAACCAAACAAAATTGTAGAGTTATTGATTATTCTTATCTAACCTTTAGTAATTTGAACTACATAAACGAATATTTACCGTTATCAGCTTGAAACATATTTTTCTGACTATACAATATAAGGTATGTTTTCTATTAATATTTCAATACTTGATAGTTAACTTAAAAAAGAAGTTCAATACAGAATGTCAACATAATACAAATTAGTATTCTTTAGACTTACAATTCTACAAACTGGAACTTATAAAATACAAGAAGTTTGTTAGGTAATAATATTAGCTCTGAGATCTTATAGCAAAGTCTAAAGCTAAAAGCTCGACTTTGCAACTAGAAATTTCTTCATCGAGCTATTAGATCCAAATGCTACCATCAAGGTTAATTATGGGTAACTTGCATAGGTAAGAAACCAACATAATTAAAACAAGGGCAACACTTAGATAAGTGTAATCACTAATTTTATTCGGACCTCGAACCTCTTTAGTTTGTGTTTATCTTGAGCTTATTGGGCTATTAGGTAATTTAAAAAAAAGAAAAAAGAAAGAAAATGAGGAAAAGAAAAAAATATATACATGTATATGTAAATATTACTACCATTTTTGCCTTATACTATTATTATTACTATCACTATTATTAATTATCATATTGTTATTTGAAAACTCTTAAATATTACTAACATGTTTGTTGCGTGTAAAAGTGTATCGCAATGTAGTGCAAGTGTACACGAAGCAAGTAGTAAAGTGATACGTAAGTATCGGATATCGTCTCCACAGGGACTACGCCAATAGCTTTAACCTGGAATCACTACACGAGAAGAAAAAAGAAAGAGTTTAAATGTTTGTCACGAGATAATAACGAATACTGAAAATAAAGAGTAAAGAAATCAGGATAGAAAGAATGGGCCGATATTGAATTGCTCAATAGTGTAGGTGTTGCAAAGTCTAGGAATTTCTGTTCTGTCGTTGCTCCTGTCGCGGCAGCACCTATCGCGGCAACGGTTTGTTGTTTGTCGCGGCAGCGATCACACAACTTTGTACTTCAAGCTTGGCAAGAATCCCTGATGTGCCTTGGCCTATCCCTAGGTCCAAGTCTGTCGATGAACACGTCTTTGATGATACCTCCCGGCGTGAATCGAAGGATGAACACCGAAGTTGTTGAATTCTTCCTTAGCCACTTAACCTCGTCCTATCCCTAGGTCCGAGATAGTTCAACCATAAACTAGAGAACCCGTACTTATTCCTTTCGTATACTTAACTATCCTGATATTAAGTAAATGTGTAATCTCACAATGCTCTCCCGATACTCTTGCAAGATGTTGAAAACCAGAATAAGCAAACTTGAAGTCTATTTTATTGAACAGAAAAATTCCTAAAAACAAATGCAATCCTTGCAACTACTTTACAAATCAACCCTTAGCCCTAGGGGAAGTTTAGAACATGATGAGAAGGGGAAAACGACTAGGGTTTTGGGAAGAAGGCTAGAGAGTAAGATATCCTTCCCTAGGTCGAATTGCATGCCTTTATATAGGCCTTGGATTCAATTTTTCTAATATGGCAAGAATACAAGTTTAATTTAAAGTACAACTCTATTAAAGACTAAATCTTCAGAGCATATGTCTTTAATTCGTCCTTCCTTCTTGCTTGGAGTTTCTTCCTTGAACTTTGAGCTTGGCTTGCATTCTGATCTAGGGCTTAGAAAAATATAAGGGTGCTCCACGATAGACCGGCTTATTTTCTCTTTCTGTCGAGGCCCACTTCACTTCTTCTCTTCACCATTGTTGTCGTCCTTGGCTGCCACGGCAGCGGCCACGGCAGCATCGTCCTTCTCGTCTACAAATCCAGTTCCAGCTCTGCTTACTCACTGCCCAACGTCTGCTTCTCCACTGCCCTTCATCTATTAAAGCAGCTACCTGCAAAAACAACCAATTTCAGTAGAAACTGTGCCATTTGATATAATTGTGATGTATAAATGAAATCTATCCTAAATGTAATGAATTATGCTTGAATGCAGCAGAAATATGGGTTGAATATGGGGTAAAATATATAACTTTTACACACTCAACACACCCTCAAACTCAAGTTTTTGCTTGCCCTCAAGCAATTCAGACCTAAAAAAGAAAAAAAAAAGAAAATTTTTGTTTTGGCTTAAAACATTGAACTTTTCCTTACTTACCATTCATTCCCTATTGTAAGCAACACCTTGTTGGATAATTCAGGATTTATCCGGAACCTTGCTATAATTCTCGTGTAGTGTGTGCATGCTTGTGAACAATTATATGCCAAGACTCCCTTAGTTTACTAGAATATCTAAGCTTCTAACTTGAATTTTTATGCCAATTTTCATCTTTTTGGAGGCAATTCTTAGGCTCCTTTAGTTTTTATTTAGACTCGATTCTATTTTCTCAAGCTTAAATTTGACTAGAGCCGGTTTCGGGCACCTCTAGCTAACATCCTAGAGCCGGTTTCGGGCACCTCTAGGTGTATTGAGCCTATTTTTCTTAACTTCTTTTCCTAGAGCCAGTGTTAGGCACCTCTAAGGGAAACTCAAGTGTTAAGCTTTCTATTCTAGTTTACTAGCATAGTTCTAGACAGTATAAAAGTCACAAATGATGTTTAAGATTTTGAACTATAGTAAGGCTCTAAACTGCTCCTAAAACTATCCTAAAGGCACTGCCACGACAGAGGCTGTCAAGGCAAGTAAGTTCAGTTCAAAGACTTAAGCCAAATTCTCATTTTTTTAAGTAAAAATAAACTAAGTAAAAGACACAATTTTTAAACTTAAAGACACTTCATTGATGAAGGGATGCCACCCCCAAACTCAAGGGTTGCATTGCCCTCAATGCAAATGACAGAAATGAAAAAAGAAAAAGAAAAACAACATCACAAAATATAACAAAATGGCAGACAACAATATAAGAAAAGAAACTTAAATTTTCAAGTGATGTCGTCGCCGCTGCTGCTGCTGCTGCTGATACGAATCTGCCGGCGGACGGTGACTTTCCTTGTCGGTGCCGGTAGATGGACAGGAGAGGCAGAGGTGGTCTTGGTCTTGGCTTCCCTTGGAAGTTGGATGCGGGTAGGGGAGATATGTGGTGGTTTCTCCAATACCTGAACCTCCTCGGAGCTGCTGTTGTTGCTGCTATCGCTGCTGCTATTGTTGCCGCTGCCGCAAGATTTTTCTTTGTCTGCTGGTTCGACTCCAAGGCCTGGTTTCTGTCGTTTCACCGAGGTAAACTCCTTGGACAGATTCCTCTTGATAGAGGGCTCGTCATCGGATGCTGCCCAAATTTCAGAGGAAGAGAAGCCAGGTATATACTTGTCAAGGTCGGACATGGGATCTTTTCTCTTGGCTCCTCTGGCAGATGTTTCGGTTGTGCGGCTGCCGCCTGCAGCTGTTGTGGCTGGGGTCGGAGTTGATGCGGCAGATGGCGTTCTTGGTGTGGCAGCTGGGGTAGGGGTATGGGCAGGTGTGGGGGCAGCAAAATAATGGTCGGGGAAGGCAGGGAATAGTACATCAGGAAAATTAAGAGTAGTTTTAATGAAGTGTACCGTTGCTGTGCTGAAGTCCTGAATGAAGCTCATTAGGCCCAGCTGCCTTTCTTCCATTTTCTGCAGAGCAGCAAGGATTTGAGTTGAGGTGTCTGCTGGAGGAGCTGCTAGGGTGGGCTGCCTGGGTTCTGTGGCGACAGGCTCGGTTTGGGTGGGTTCTGTCGGCTCACCTGTCGCGGCAGTGGGGTCGAAGGATGACAGGGGTGTTGCAACTTTGAGTTCCATCAGGCTGAGGATGTTCTTGTCTATCCAGCCTTTTCCTCAGACTCTTAAATCCTCGGCAACTTCCGGTACATTGTGGCCGCGGCAGAGGGCAGTAATAAGGTATGGGTAGAAGAGTGGTCCTGACGGCCGGTATGCACAATCCAATATTCCCTCCCGAACATATCTCCCGATGTTAATTGGCCTCTCATTTAAAAGTGAATGGATGAGGACTAACCTTGGTTGGTCTACCGTTTTGTTGTGCGAGGAGGGCATAATCCGCTTCTTGATGAATGCATTCCAAAGCTTGGCCTCCGGAGTGAGTTGAACTCGTTTTACCGTCCTTGGATGTTTAGGATCGGTATTCCACTCGGTACCCTCGTCTGTGAGTTCTGCCATCACAGCATCGTAATCTGTCGGCTCTAAGCTTTCCACAAATCTTTGGTGGCCGTCTTCCTTTCTCCCAACATAGAACCCATAGAGGGTGTTGATGTATTCGGGCTCAAATGGTACCTCTTTTCTTCGGACCGTTACTGTTGTCGCTTCCCTGCTGTCGATGGCAGCATAAAATTCTCGGACGAGGGTTATGTTCATTTCCTCCGGTTGTTCGGCAAACATCTGCCACTGCAAGGCTCTAATTTTGCGGGCTATGAACGGTTGTAGCCCAAGGTTCTCCATTCTGGTGGTGTAAACGAAACCTTTCTCCTCCCACATGTCTCTGATCTGGAAAGAGCTGGGAGTGGATGATGCTGGGGCAGATCCTGAGGTAGCACTACGGCGGGTATTTCTGGTACTCATATTGCAAGGACCGTGGAAAAGAAAGTGAAAGCAAATAAAATTCTGGAGGAAACAAGTAAAGAGAGTAAAAGTGAGTGAAAAATGAATAGTAAAACGGGGTTTATATAGAGGGGGAGTTTGCTACCCGTTGGAGCTGTAACGCGAGCGCGAATAACGGGGCCAGCTGTTACGCGGTTTCTGACGCGTCTGTCACGCGTTTCCGTGTCTGCTGCGCGTCTGTTACGCGTTTGCGTATCTGCCGCGACAGCGTGTTGACAGGCTAGATTTTCCGAGTCTGTCGCGGCAGCTATAACGGCAGGCTCCTAAGTTGGGCTTTTTGGGCTGATGGAAAGATGGTGGGCTGAATTCACTTCTCCTCTTCTCCTTGTCTCATTTATTTCCTAAAATAATAAAATAAAAATTTAGTTCCTAAAAATAAAATAATTCTAATTACCTAATATATATAAATAATAAATAATTATAAGAATAAAATCAGGTTAAATTAGGGATGCCAGGAGGAGCATCTCCTAAAGTAACCACTTCCTGCACTCGTGGGGCTTCAGTCCCCTGATAATGCTTCAATCTTTGTCTGTTGACTTTAAATTGGTGCCCGTCTTTTAAAGATCTGATTGTGATAGCACCATGGGGAAAAACTTGCACCACTTGGAAAGGGCCGGACCACCTAGATTTCAGCTTCCCTGGGAAGAGTTTCAACCTAGAGTTGAACAACAACACAAGCTGCCCTGGGCAGAACTGTCATGGCAGCAACTTTTTATCATGCCACTTCTTTGTCTTGTCTTTGTAAATCCTTGCATTGTCATAGGTCATTGCTCGAATTTCTTCTATCTAATTCAAATCAAGTAGCCTTTTTTTGTCTTGCCTTCTCCAAGTCCATATTCACTGCCTTGATGGCCCAGCATGCTCTGTGCTCAATCTCAACAGGTAGATGGCATGTTTTCCCATAAATCAGCCGGTAGGGTGACATTCCCATTAGAGTTTTGAATGATGTTCTGTAGGCCCATAATGCATCGTTGAGGTGTAGAGACCAGTCCTTCCGAGTTGATTTAACCATCTTTTCAAGAATGTTCTTGACCTCTCTGTTGGATATTTCAGCCTGTCCATTGGTCTGAGGGTGGTATGCTGTTGCGATACGATGTTTGACACCATACTTTTTTAAGGCAGCAGTTATAACCCTATTATTGAAATGCCTCCCTTCATCACTGATGATCGCTCTAGGGATGCCAAATCTGAAAAATATGTTTTTATGCAAAAACCTCTGAACCGTCTTGTCATCATTTTTCTGAGTAGCGATCGCTTCAACCCATTTGGACACATAGTCCACTGCTAGGAGGATATATAAGTTCCCACATGAAGCTGAGAATGGTCCCATAAAATCAATCCCCCAAACATCGAAGATCTCGACTTCAAGAATGTTTTGCAGCGGCATCTCATGTCTTCTTGAGATATTTCCAGTCCGTTGACATTTGTCACAGTTTTGTAGAATGTCTGGGCATCCCTGAATAGTGACGGCCAATAGAATCCAGACTGCAAAACTTTGGCAGCAGTTTTGTTACCACCTAAGTGTCCTCCATATTGTGAAGCATGGCAGTGATGAAGCACAGCTTCCTGTTCATCCTGTGGTATGCATCTCTTGATAACCTGATCTGCACAATATTTGAAAAGAAGAGGTTCATCCCAATAATAATGCTTAACATCATTGTGGAACCTCTTCCTAGCTTGATAGTTAAGGTCAGGAGGAGTTATTCCGCTAACTAAATAATTAACGAAATCAGCATACCAGGGGAGTTCAGAAAACATACATGCCGCCGTGGCTGTCGCGGCAGTGCTTGTGGCAGCGAACAGCTGCTCATCAGAGAAGGTCTCCAGTATGTGTGTCTCATCTCTTGGGAAACTATTTCCCTTCTCTAACCTTGACAAGTGATCTACAACTTGGTTCTTTGTCCCCTTTTTGTCCTTGATCTCAAGGTCGAACTCTTGCAGTAGCAGAATCCAACGTATCAGTCTAGGCTTTGCATCCTTTTTGGCAAACACATACTTTAATGCAGAGTGGTCGGTGTGGACTATGACCTTCGTTCCAAGTATATATGAACAAAACTTGTCAATTGAGAACACCACAGCTAACAGTTCCTTCTCTGTTGTGGTGTAGTTTACTTGGGCGTCGTTCAATGTTTTGATGGCATAGTATATAACATGGAAGAGCTTGTCCTTCCTCTGCCCAAGTGCTGCCCCGGCAGCATAGTCACTAGCATCACACATGATCTCAAATGGCAGTTTCTAATCTGGTGGTTGTACTATTGGGGCTATTACCAGCTTTTCTTTCAGAACCTTGAATGCCTCAGTACATTCGGTGTTGAAGTCGAAGGGACAGTTCTGCTCCAGAAGATGGCACAAGGGTTTGGTGATCTTCGAAAAGTTCGCGATAAACCTCCGATAAAAACCAGCATGCCCTAAGAAACTCCTGATTCCCTTGACTGTGGTGGGTGGCGGCAGCTTTTCAATTACCTCGACCTTAGCTCTATCGACTTCTATGTCGCGACAGCTTACTTTGTGGCCTAGGACTATCCCTTCATCCACCATGAAGTGACATTTCTCCCGGTTCAATACCAAGTTTGCTTTCTCACATCTCTCGAGCACTTTCTGTAGGTTTCCTAGGCAGCTTTCAAAATTGTCTCCAAAGACGGAGAAATCATCCATGAATATTTCTAGGAAATCCTCCACCATGTCGGAGAATATTACCATCATACACCTCTGAAAGGTTGCTGGTGCATTGCAAAGTCCAAATGGCATCCTCCGAAAAGCGTAAGTATCGTATGGGCAAGTGAATGTCGTCTTCTCTTGGTCCTCCGGTGCAATGGCTATTTGGTTGTAACCTGAGTATCCATCAAGAAAACAATAGTAAGGCTTTCCCGCTAATCTATCAAGCATTTGATCAATAAAAGGCAGGGGAAAGTGGTCCTTCTGGGTAGCTTTGTTAAGCTTCCGGTAGTCTATACAAACCCTCCAACCGGTCACAGTCTTGGTTGGGATTAACTCGTTTTCTTCGTTGGTTACCACGGTTATTCCTCCTTTCTTGAGAACGCACTGTACCGGGCTCACCCACTTGCTATCCGAGATGGCATAGATTATTCCAGCATCTAGCCATTTGATGATCTCCTTACGAACCACCTCTCGCATAGCATCGTTTAGACGTCTCTGGGCATCAATGGTCGGCTTGTGATCATCCTCTAGGAGGATTTTATGCATGCATAATGCCGGGTTGATGCCTTGGATATCAGCTATCGTCCATCCAATAGCCTTTTTGTGCTGCTGCAGCATCCCTATCAGCTGGTGTTCCTGTTCCTGAATCAACTTGGAAGAGATGATTACGGGCAACGTATCATTTAAACCAATGAAAACATATTTAAGCTGCCCTGGCAGGGGCTTAAGATCTAGAACATGTGGCTCTACAGTTGATGGCTTTTGGACTATATGTTCATTCGAGGTGTAATTTAAAGGCTCGAATAACTTACCTGGACGATTGCCTATCCAGTTTACCTCTTCTTGATCTTCAGTATCAGATATGTCAGATTCTGAAAATCTGCTATCGTCGTCGCTGTCGTGACAGTCTTCTAAATGGCTGCTGGGGCAGTGGCCAATTTTGATGTCATGGCAGCCCAACCTGATGCAGGGTTGGTCAAGGATAACTTCAGTGATAGCCTTGCATTCTTCTTCCGCATCAGCATGTTTTATTGCCTGGAGAACATTCAGCTTGATCTCTTGATCGCTCACTCTCATAGTGAGTTCTCCTTTTTCCACATCAATCAATGATCTTCTTGTGGCTAAGAAGGGTCGCCCCAGGATGATTGGTGCATTCTCATCTGCTTCACAATCTAAGACAAGAAAGTCAGCATGAAAAATAAATTTATCCACTCTTACCAGAATATCTTCAATTTTCCTTCTGGATGAACGTAAGAGCGGTCTGCCAGCTGCAGTACGACTGTTGTGGGTCGAGCTTTTCCAATACCTAATTTCTGAAAAACAGATTTGGGCATTAAATTTATACTAGCACCAAGATCACAAAGTGCCTTACCCAAAAATTTATCTCCGATTATGCACGGTATGATGAAGCTCCCGGGATCCTTCTTCTTTTGGGGTGGATGCTTGTGCAGAATACTCATGCATCCCTCTGTCATTTCAACTGTTTCAAATTCCCCAAGTCTGGATTTCTTTGACATGGCATCCTTGAGAAATTTGGCATAACCAGGCATCTCCTTGATAGCATCTAACAGCGGAATATTAATATGGACTTGCTTAAAAATATCATAGATCTTCTTAAGTTGAGATTCTTGTTTCAATTTCTGTAACCGCTGAGGAAAATGAGGTGGGGGACGACAATCAGCAATACGTCCTTCCCACTGCATTCGGATCTGAGGAGGCTTAGGTTCTTCATCTTTCTCCTCTGTCCCTTCTGCTGTCGTTACAGGTTCATCGACAGCAGGTTGTTTGTCGTCTATCGGGGCAGCATTCTCGGATGTCGACTCCAAGGCTGGTTCCTTAACTGATTCAGCTTCCTTCTCTAGCCCTGGTAATTTCTTACCGCTCATTGTTGTGATGGCTTTGCACTGCTCGTGTGTGGGTTGTCTAGCGTTTTCAGTATCGCTAGGAAATCCTCCATTCTGCCTCGGTTTAATATGCTGGGAAACCTGACCCATCTGTGTCTCCAGTGATTTCAAAGTAGCTTCATGGTTGGTCATCCGCATCTCTGTTTTATCCATGAATGACTCAGTCTTCTTGACGAAGTGATTCATGTTTTCAATGTAAGTTCCTGTTTGGGACATGAATGTAGCCAAGGTCTGCTCCAGTATACTAGTCGTGGTAGCTGGTGGTTATTGTTGCTGCTGCTGCGGTTGCTGCCGAGTCAGTAATCTCGGTCTTCCCTGATTCTGAGTGTTCTGTGCTTGAGGATTCAGGGCATTGTTAGGGTTGCTCCAAGAGAACTTGGGATCCTTTCTCCAGTTGGGATTGTAGTTGCTGGAATTGTAGTTCTGTTTGTTGTAGTTCCCAACGTACATCCCTTCCTCTAACTGTAGTGGACAATCTTCCTAACTGTGATTCCCATCACAAGTTTCACATACCTCTTGTTGAGTGGATCGCAAGATCGATATAGACCAAGAGGGGGTGAATTGGAAAATTAAAGGTTTTGTGGTGGAAATTGCAAATTAAAAATAATAGACAAGGGATTTAGAGTGGTTCAAGTTCCAAATGAACTCTACATCCACTACCTTAGCTTCACTAAGGATTTGCAACAATTCCACTAATTGCTCTTCCCCTTTTCTAGGCTAAGGAGGCAACCCTTACGATTTTGGTTGATTTTTCTACCCAAAAATCAACCCAATCCTCACACAAGTGAACAAAGAAATTTGTTGGCTAATAAGGTATCTCTCAATACAAATGATAGCCCAATTACAAGCACTCAACCCAATTGAACAAAATATGAATGAAGATTACAATTGGGATTTCTAGACAAATAGGAATTTTGGCACAATTGCTTGGATTTGATGAGTAGGTGTTTTCTTGAAGATCAATAATTGTTGTTGTAGCTTTTGGATGTGTCTTTTATACCTCCTCATTGATTTCTAGCCGTTTGGGTGGTTGGGAACATAAATGGAGCCGTTGGAACCCTCTCTTACCACCATAAATGCACTTCTGCAGCTACCGGTATCGGTACGCGGGAAGGTGTATCGGTACCTATCTCAGAAAAGAAAGATTCGTTGTGTGCAATAAATGAGGGGTATCGATACGCACGTAAGCGTATCGGTACGTGGTATCGAAACAGCAAGGGCTGTATCGATACCTTTTTCGGAACTTAGCTCACTGTCCAAATCCGTATCGGTACGGGGGTTAGGCGTATCGGTACGCTATTCAAACTCTTTGAAATTTAACACAGTGGCGTATCGATACGAGGGTTTAGGGTATCGATACGGGTTCTGACAGTAACCAAGTTTGGCAAAAAGGTATCGATACGCTTGGTAGGGTATCGATACTCCTGGACGATTTTCAAAGGTTTTGCCTTGGAACACTTAGAAAATATTTTGAGTTTGAGTTTTATAAATCAGTTTTAAAGTGTTGGTGTTTTAAAACTTATTAAGGGGCTTATAAAAACAATTTTAAGTTTTACAAATTGATCCTTAAAGATCTAATTATATCAAAATCAAACATAGGTTTTACAATCTCCCCCTTTTTGATATAACAAAACTAAAACTTAAAATTTTTGATATTTTTGAAAAACCTTTACAAAGTTTAACTCCCCCTTAATATAAGCTTGGTAACCTTTGAATTAAAATCAAAATATTTGAAGTGTGAGCTAGATTCTTCTCCCCCTTTTTGTTAGATCAAAAAATCTTTGAGACAATTAAGTGCATAAAGAAATCAAAGGTATAATAAGCAACATAGATTTTATTCATCATAGCAACATACTTGAAATCCAAACAAAAGCAAAAGAGAAATCAAAGCATAGGTTTTAATCCTAAAACAACCTTAATCCTAAGAACATAAAACATATGTGCATAAAATAGAAAATCCTAAATGATATGCATGACAAACAAGAAGAAACGTCTAAGCATCGTCTTCTTCGTCTTCATCATCTTCATCATCATCTCCCATAGGCTCATTAGTGCGCATACTATTACGCCACTCATCATGGAAAGCGGCAATGGAAATATTCAAGGAATTGTGCCCGCTTTCAAGAGATGTGAGGCGATTCTCCATACCCGTCATCCTAGTATCAAAGGTAGTTTCCATTGAAGTAAGACGAGTATTCATGTCCGTGCGCAACCCGGTAAATTGTTCATTGAGATAGGTCATGAGAGCATCCATGTTGGGTTGTTGGACTTGAGGAGCTTGAGGAGGTTGAGCTTCTTCGAAAACAGCGACGGCTTCCGGTGGTAACTCGGCAAGACATACCCATTCACCATTGAGATAATGAAATTTTGCCCGAGCAAGAGATCGCTCATCAATGGGATCGGTGAGAGGAGTTGGGTAGTCATAGGAGCAATCAATATCTTTTTAAGAAAGAAATAACTCAAAGCCGTACCGTATGTGAAGGAGGTGACTTGAGATGTGTTACGATTTTGCACGAGGTAGACAATCTCCGCGAACATGAGTCGAGCAAGATTTGGTCGCCTTTTTTCACGGAAGCACCGAATCCAAAAATCATCCACTTGACGGATGGTGGAATATTTTCCTCCGGAGGGACGGAACCACCAAGACACCATCAAATGTAAGATCCGGTCTTGAGCATTTAGGGTGGTGACGGATCCATGAAGAACATGCCCCAAAGCATGCTCATTGTCAAGGCCTTCATCCTCTAATTTGAAAACCTCACAAATGGATTGGACATCAAGAATAATTTTCTTCCCCATGAGGTAAGAGCTAATAGCAACCACTTCCCCATTACGACTAATACATTTGGCATTAGCATAGAAAATCAAAACCAAAAGGCGATAGAAAAAACCGGGAATAGAGATAAAATCCATGAAGTTCCATCGACGAAATAAAGGTAGAAATTCAAACTTAAAACGCTCGGAGTCGAGAAAAGGAACAGAGATTACCCTTTCGGCACAGATCTTATAATTCTCATATTGACGAAAGTGAGCTAGACCCGAATTGCCATTAAAGCATTGATCATAGATGATGGAGTAGTTTGGACGAGCAATTTCTCCAATGGTGGAAGATTCACCGGCTTGGGAAACCCTTGAACGCTTCCTCGAAGGTTCTTTCGGTGCCATGATCTAAAAGAGAGATTAAGCAAAGAGGATTTCTTCAATTTGAGTAAAAATCAAGGTAAAAAAAATTTAAAAGAAAATTTCAAGAAAATTTTTCAAGAAAACAAAGGTTTTGATAAAAAGATGAAACAAAAATAACAAAACAACAACAACAAAATTGAAAAAGAAAAAAGAGAGAGATTACCTTGATAGAAACTTGGAAGATTGAAGAAAAACTAGCACAAAGATGAGAAAGAGAGCACAAAGCCTTGCTTGATTCAAAAACTCTTTTAGATTTGAGTTGAGGTGTGAAAAATATGAAGGATGAAGGGCCTTTTTATAGGCAAAAACGGCTAGGGTTAATTAGGTTTTGAAGAGTTTGAAATTAGGTAAAAGTTGAACTCATTAAAAGCTAATTTAATGCCATCAGCGCAGTCAAGTATCGATACGCCCGATGGTGTATCGATACGGGGATAGAATAGACTTTTCCGCAAAAATGCCCGTTGGAAAGTCGTATCGAAACGGAGGGGTCCGTATCGAAACGACCTGTATCGATATGGGATTAATCGTATCGATATCCGTGAAGCGAAGAAAATTCTAGGAAACTGAATGAAGAACAGGTATCGATACGCGTAGAGCCGTATCGATACTGTAAGCCCAGAATTACATATTTGGTTCAAAGAACAACCAAAGGCTCAAACTTAACATCTCCTAAAGGTATGCAAATGATGTATGAGCAGTTCTAAGCATATTTTAACAGAATCATACTCCCCCTAACTATAGGCATGGATGAAATTAGGAGTCTAAGCATACAAACATGGCATTTCACAAGATCAAGCATATTTAAGCACAAAAGAGGTCCTAAAAGGTCAAGATAGGCTAGCTAGACCTAACTCTCTCCTAAGGGACCAAAAACTCTCTTTGTCTAAGGGTTTTGTAAATATGTCCGCTAATTGATTCAAGGTGTCTACATACTCTATAACCACATCTTCCTTAAGGACATGATCTCTAATGAAATGATGCCTTATTTCTATGTGTTTGGTTCTAGAGTGTTGGATGGGATTTTTAGTTAAACATATTGCACTAGTGTTGTCACATTTTAGGGGTATGGTTTCAACTTTAATTCCATAATCTAAGAGTTGTTGCTTCATCCAAAGGACTTGAGCACAACAACTCCCTAAGGATATGTACTCGGCTTCGGTGGTAGATAAGGCTACACTATTTTGTTTCTTAGAGAACCAAGATATGAGCATACTACCTAAGAATTGACAAGTTCCCGAAGTACTTTTCCTATCAATTTTGCAACCCCCATAATCCGCATCCGAGTAAGCATGAAGGTTGAAGGTAGAGTCTCTAGGATACCAAAGACCTAAACAAGGAGTGTCTCTAAGGTATCTAAATATTCTCTTAACGGCTATAAGGTGAGACTCTCTAGGACTAGCTTGAAACCTAGCACACAAGCAAACACTAAACAAGATATCCGGTCTACTTGCGGTAAGGTAAAGCAAAGATCCAATCATAGAATGATAAAGCTTAGAGTCAACACACTTACCCCCTTCATCTTTGTCAAGCTTTGTAGATGAGCTCATAGGAGTGGCTTGAGGCTTTGCATTCTCCAAGCCAAACTTCTTGAGCATATCCTTTATGTATTTTGCTTGGTTGATGAAGGTGCCATCCTTCTTTTGCTTGATTTGGAGTCCCAAAAAGAATGAGAGCTCCCCCATCATGCTCATCTCAAATTCACCTTGCATTAACTTAGCAAACTCTTGACAATGACATTCATTAGTAGAACCAAAAATAATATCATCAACATAAATTTGAACTACTAAGATGTCATTTTTATACATTTTTATAAAAAGTGTAGTGTCCACCTTACCTTTTTCAAATCCTTTTTCAATCAAAAAATTCGAAAGTCTTTCATACCAAGCTCTAGGAGCTTGTTTTAAACCATAAAGAGCTTTGGTAAGTTTGAAAACATGATTTGGAAATTTTGAATCTTCAAAACCCGGTGGTTGTTCCACATACACTTCTTCATTTATAAAACCATTTAAAAATGCGCTTTTAACATCCATTTGAAAAAGCTTGAAATTATGATAACATGCATATGCAAGCAACATCCTAATGGCTTCCATTCTAGCTACGGGTGCATAGGTTTCATCAAAATCTATTCCCTCTTCTTGAGTGTAACCTTGTGCTACAAGTCTAGCTTTATTTCTCACAATGTTACCACTCTCATCTAGCTTGTTCCTAAAGACCCATTTAGTTCCTATTGTAGATTGATTACTAGGCCTATCAACTAATGTCCAAACATTACTTCTCTCAAATTGATTTAACTCTTCTTGCATAGCCATAATCCAAAAGTCATCTTTCAATGCTTCTTTTATATTTTTAGGCTCTATGCATGAGATAAAAGCAACATGGTTCATTAATCTAAGAGAAGAACGAGTGGTTACCCCCTTGGATGGATCACCCAAGATTTCACCATCTTTGACATAGTTCAACTCCCTTGGGTAGCTCACTTCCTTTTCCTCAATAGCCAAGTCCTTCAAGGCTTCAAGAGGTGGATCTTGTGTGTCCTCTTCTTTTGTTGGAATCTCATTCTCCTTTAAAGTTTGACCTCCATCAAAGGCATTTATGATCCCTACATCATCATCATCACAAGAATCCTTCCTAGGAAGAAGGTTATCATCGTATACAACATGAATAGATTCTTCTACTACTAAAGTTCTTTTCTTAAATACTCGATAGGCTTTAGAGGTTAAAGAGTAACCTATAAAAATGGCTTCATCACTTTTTGCATCAAATTTACCTAAGTTGTCTTTTCCATTATTTAAAACAAAACACTTGCAACCAAAAGGGTGAAAATAGCTAATGTTAGGCTTTTTAGATTTTAAAATCTCATAAGGTGTTTTCTTTAAAATTGGCCTAATCATTACTCGATTTACAATATAGCAAGCGATGTTTGTGGCTTCCGCCCAAAAATATTTAGGTAAATTGTTTTCACAAAGCATAGTTCTAGCCATTTCTTGTAAAGTTCTATTTTTCCTCTCAACTACCCCATTTTGTTGAGGAGTTAGAGGAGCCGAAAAATTATGGCTAATACCATTTTCATTTAAAAAATCTTCAAACCCTAAATTTTGAAACTCGGTTCCATGATCACTTCTAATATGTGAAATTCTAAGTTCAAGATCATTTTGGGTTAATTTTGAAAATGTGATGAATTTTTCCAAAGCCTCATCTTTAGTACTTAAAAAGAGAACCCAAGTAAATCTAGAAAAATCATCAACAAGTACAAAAGCATAAGACTTACCACCCAAGCTCATAGTCCTAATTGGCCCAAATAAATCCATGTGGATTAGTTGTAAGCATCTACTAGTAGAAACATCATTAATGGATTTAAAGGAAGACCTATGTTGTTTACCCTTTGAGCATGCATCACAAATTTTATCATTTGAAAATTTTATCTTGGGTAAACCTCTAACTAGATTTAGAGAGACTAGTTTTTCCAAAACACTTATACTAGCATGTCCTAGCTTCCTATGCCACAACCATGCATCATTTTCATTTTGAGCAACTAAGCATGCATGAGATGTATGAATGTCATCTAGATGCACCATGTATATATTCCCTATGCGATGACCTATGAGCATAATATTATTAGAATGTCTACAATTTTGCATCCATTTTTATCAAATAAAACATTAAATCCTTTATCACACAATTGACTTATGCTCAATAAATTGTGTTTAAGACCATCGACATATAAAACATTTTCAATGAGAATAGTAGAGTGATTACCTATGGAGCCAATACCTTTAATGTGGCCTTTGGAGTTGTCACCAAATGTTACTACTCCTTCACTTTTTGGCTTTAGATCCATGAATCTACTCTTGTCTCCGGTCATGTGCCTCGAGCATCCACTATCAAGGTACCATGAGTTTTGACTTTGTGCTTTGGCCTTGTAGCAATGCTCCCCCTACAAACAAAGATATTAAACTTTGGTTTTTGGTACCCAAATCATTTTGGGTCCATGAGTGTTAGCTCCCAAAATCTTGGTTCCCTTAGGAATCCAAGATGACATAGCAATAACATTATTAGATTTAACAAGTTCCTTAGGAACCCATACACTTCTAATTCTTTTAGCTCTACTATGTCTAGGGTAGCTACCTTGTTTGTAGTAGTTAGTCTTTTTCTTAGGTTGGTGTGTTCTAGAGGATTCACCTATTTCATGCTTGACACTACCAACATTTTTCAAAGACTTTTTGAGCTCATTTAGCTCACCCAACACCTTTTGGTGTTCACAATTACATTGAGATAAAAGATTATTAAGATCAACATTTTCATCTTGAAAGAATTTTAGTTCATCTTTTAATCCTAATATCTTTTTCTCAAATTTTGAATTAGCTTGAGTAAGTGAGTCATTTTTCACATTTAATTCTAGAATAATCTTTTTATTCCTAATGACCGACTCCTTATATTTCTCAACTAATTCATCATATACCTCTTGCAACTCATCATATGCATCATTTAATTCTTCATAATCTAAAATAGATGAGTTAGAGGTTACCATGGAGGAATCTTCCTCAAGTGCCATGAGGCAAAGATTAGCCACTTCTTGTTCGTCATCCTCCGATGACTCCTCATCACTCCAAGTAGCAAGCTTGGCTTTGAGCTTCTTCTTCTTCTCAAAGCCCTTCGTCTTGAGTTGAGGGCACTCCGAACGTATGTGGTCGGGTTGTTTGCACTCAAAGCAAATGATAGGATCCCTTCCTTCCTCTTTGTTCTTGCTTTTGAAGTCCATCTTCCTTTGGATTTTTCTTCCCCGGTTGGACCTCATAAAGCGTGAGAATCATTTGGCTATCATAGCCAATTCTTCAAGTTCATCCTCCTCACTAGATGAGCTCTCATCATGTTGTGAAGCTTTAGCTTTGAGAGTTATTCCCATCTTTTTCTTCTTCTCAACCTCAAGCTTCTCTACCCTTTTCTCTTCTTTCTTCTTCTCATCTTCCCTTCCTTGCTTCATGATCTCATGAGTAAGGAGAGAACCTACAAGCTCATCAAGCTTCAACGTTTTCAAATTCTTTGCTTCGATGATAGCGGTTCTCTTCCCATCCCAAGACTCGGGAAGTGAATAGAGTAGCTTCCGGACAAGCTTGTCTTCCGGTATGATCTCTCAAAAGCCCTTTAGACCATTGACAATCGTGGAGAAACGATCAAACATCTTTGACACCGTCTCATCGGGCTCCATCTTGAAATTTTCATAACTAAGATTGAGAATTCCAATCTTAGTCTCTTTAACATCATTGGTGCCTTCAAAAGTAGTCTCAAGAGTGTCCCACACTTCTTTGGCACTTTTGATGGATGAGACCTTTGAATAGATGTCCGGACCGAAAGAACAAAATAACATGTGGAGAGCTTTATCATTGACTTGAATCTTTTTCCTCTCCTCTTCACTCATCTCCACTTTCTTCTTCAAAACCATCTTGCCTTCACCATCTTGCTTCAATGGAGAGATCCCACACTAGATAGTCATTTGACTTGATGAAGAGACGCATTCTATTCTTCCAAAAAGAATAGTTATCACCGTTGAAAAAAGGAGGCTTTGTAGTGGATTGTGACTCGTACATGCCGGAACCGGAGGTTGAAGTCATCTCTTGATATTTTGATGATCACACTCTTCTAAGGAACTCCTCTTGTGGTTGTTAATCCTCAAAGAGGTAGGCTCTGATACCAATTGTTGAGTGGATCGCAAGATCGATATAGACCAAGAGGGGGGTGAATTGGAAAATTAAAGGTTTTGTGGTGGAAATTGCAAATTAAAAATAATAGACAAGGGATTTAGAGTGGTTCAAGTTCCAAATGAACTCTACATCCACTACCTTAGCTTCACTAAGGATTTGCAACAATTCCACTAATTGCTCTTCCCCTTTTCTAGGCTAAGGAGGCAACCCTTACAATTTCGGTTGATTTTTCTACCCAAAAATCAACCCAATCCTCACACAAGTGAACAAAGAAATTTGTTGGCTAATAAGGTATCTCTCAATACAAATGATAGCCCAATTACAAGCACTCAACCCAATTGAACAAAATATGAATGAAGATTACAATTGGGATTTCTAGACAAATAGGAATTTTGGCACAATTGCTTGGATTTGATGAGTATGTGTTTTCTTGAAGATCAATAATTGTTGTTGTAGCTTTTGGATGTGTCTTTTATACCTCCTCATTGATTTCTAGCCGTTTGGGTGGTTGGGAACATAAATGGAGCCATTGGAACCCTTTCTTACCACCATAAATGCACTTTTGCAGCTACCGGTATCGGTACGCGGGAAGATGTATCGGTACCTGTCTCAGAAAAGAAAGAGTTGTTGTGTGCAATAAATGAGGGGTATCGATACGCATGTAAGCGTATCGGTACGTGGTATCGAAACGGCAAGGGCCGTATCGATACCTTTTTCTGAACTTAGCTCACTGTCCAAATTCGTATCGGTACGGGGGTTAGGCGTATCGATACGGGTTAACGACCTTTTAAAGTTTGGTTACCAACCAACTGACACCAACGGTCATATTTTTAAACCGACTTAATATTTAAAAATTATAAAGCCCGTATCGATACGAGGGTTAGCCGTATCGGTACGCTATTCAAAATCTTTGAATTTTAACACAAGGGCGTATCGATACGAGGGTTTAGGGTATCGATACGGGTTCCGACAGTAACCAAGTTTGGCAAAAAGGTATCGATATGCTTGGTAGGGTATCGATACTCCTGGACGATTTTCAAAGGTTTTGCCTTGGAACACTTAGAAAATATTTTGAGTTTGAGTTTTATAAATCAGTTTTAAAGTGTTGGTGTTTTAAAACTTATTAAAGGACTTATAAAAACAATTTTAAGTTTTACAAATTGATCCTTAAAGATCTAATTATATCAAAATCAAACATAGGTTTTACACCTCTTCAGCGGAGTAGACAGGTTGTGAATCTTCTTTCAAGAGCTTTTTCACTGCCTTTGTGAGATATGCCACCTGTGTTTTTAGTGAACTGTCGGCCTCATAATCTTTCACAGCCAGTACTCGTTTACCCCCTCTTCTTGCTGTAGGGAACTGTTCCTCATTCTTTGCCAGGTTTTTCAATACTACCATTGCGTCTTCTAGATCTTTGTCCAACAGCAATCCATTTGCTGCTGAATCAATTCTCATACGGGTCTGTAAATTGGTAGCATTATAAAACTTAATTACCTGGTTCCAAATGGGGAATCCATGTATTGGGCAGTTCCTCTGTAGGGTGGTAAATTCGTCCCATGCCTCGTGCATTGGCTCGTCATCTTCCTGTTGAAAAGTAGCAATTTCGTTACGTAATCGCTCAGATAAATGTGAAGGATTAAAACGAGACAAAAATTCACGAGTTAAATCTGCCCAAGTTCGTATTGAACCCGACGTTAGTTTATTCCACCAAGTTTTCGCCCTGTCTCTCAATGAATGAGGAAATAACCGAAGCCTCAGTATCTCCGAATTAACTCCTGGTAGTCTAAACGAACCACAGATTTCCTGGAACATTTTCAAATGCTCCCTAGCATCCTCTGTAGCAGCACCACTAAATTGGCCAGCGTTATTAATCATGCTGAACATGACAGGTTTCAGCTCGAAATTTTCAGCTTCTACGTCTGGCAGGGTGGTCTCTAGTTCCACATGATCGTTGATCATTTAGTCTCGGCATGACCGGCGTGCGGCAGCGGTAGAAGGATCGGCAGGTATAACGGGCCTTCCATTTTCAACATCCCCGACAGGATCGTTAGGATCTTGGGGATTCCCTTGGTTGTTCATGGCCTCTAATTGTTCTTCAAGGTATTCGTTTCTGGCTAACACGAGGCGAAGTCGGTTCCTAAGATTGTACGAGCGTTCGATTTCAAGGTCTAGTGGATACTCAGGTTCCTCTCCTCATTTTGATCTGCGCATAAACAGAAAACCTTGTGAAAAGCACAAGTTGAACAATTCAAGTAAAACAAAACAGAAAAATAAAAGAAGTGCAGTAAAAGGTAGGGTAAAGATATGTTGTCAGTCCCCAGCAGCGGCGCTAAAAACTTGATGCGTGTAAAAGTGTATATCGCAATGTAATGCAAGTGTACACGACGCAAGTAGTAAAGTGATACGTAAGTATCGGATATCGTCTCCACAGAGACTGGGCCAATAGATTTAACCTGGAATCACTGCACGAGAGGGAAAAAGAAAGAGTTTAAATGTTTGTCACGAGATAATAACGAATACTGAAAATAAAGAGTAAAGAAATCAGGATAGAAAGAATGGGCCGGTATTGAATTGCTCAGTAGTGTAGCTGTTGCAAAGTCTAGGAATCTCTGTTCTGTCGTTGCTCCTGTCGTGGCAGCACCTGTCGCGGCAGCGGTCTGTTTTTTGTCGCGGTAGCAATCACACAACTCTGTACTTCAAGCTTGGCAAGAATCCTTGTTGTGCCTTTGCCTATCCCTAGGTCCAAGTCTGTCGATGAACACGTCTTTGATGATACCTCCCGGCATGAATCGAAGGATGAACACCGAAGTTGTTGAATTCTTCCTTAGCCACTTAACCTCGTCCTATCCCTAGGTCCGAGATAGTTCAACCATAAACTAGAGAACTCGTACTTATTCCTTTCGTATACTTAACTCTATTGATATTAAGTAAATGTGTAATCTCACAATGCTCTCCCGATACTCTTGCAAGATGTTGAAAACCAGAATAAGCAAACTTGAAGTCTATTTTATTGAACAGAAAAATTCCTAAAAACAAATGCAATCCTTGCAACTACTTTACAAATCAACCTTGATCCCTAAGGTAAGTTTAGAACATGATGAGAAGGGGGAAACGACTAGGGTTTTGAGAAGAAGGCTAGAGAGTAAGATATCCTTCCCTAGGTCGAATTGCATGCCTTTATATAGGCCTTGGGTTCAAGTTTTCTAATATGGCATGAATACAAGTTTAATTTAAAGTACAACTCTATTAAAGACTAAATCTTCAGAGCATATGTCTTTAATTCGTCCTTCCTTCTTGCTTGGAGTTTCTTCCTTGAACTTTGGGCTTGGCTTGCATTCTGATCTAGGGATTAGAAAAATATAAGGGTGCTCCACGACAGACCGGCTTAATTTTCTCTTTCTGTCGAGGCCCATTTCACTTCTTCTCTTCACCATTGTTGTCATCCTTGGCTGCCACGGCAGCGGCCATGGCAGCATCGTCCTCCTCGTCTGCAAATCCAGTTCCAGCTCTGCTTACTCACTGCCCAGCGTCTGCTTCTCCACTGCCCTCCATCTGTTACAGCAGCTACCTGCAAAAACAACCAATTTCAGTAGAAACTGTGTCATTTGATATAATTGTGATGTATAAATGAAATCTATCCTAAATGTAATGAATTATGCTTGAATGCATCAGAAATATGAGTTAAATGGGGGGTAAAATATAGAACTTTTACACACTCAACAATGTTATTATTGTTTACTATTATTATAATTATATTATCTATCATCACCTATTATTATTATTGTTGTTATTGTTATTATGTTCATTTTGAAGGAAAACCAATCAGCTCATTTATTTTACTAAAGAGGGCCCAACCGATTACCTCAGTAACGTAATCTGACACCATTCATCGGTGCCACTTGTACGGTACTCAGTGCTGCTGAAAATCTGAATGGGTGTGCTTTTATTAAAGGCGAGGTAGGGTTTTGGCTTTTTGCCTCTTCAACCGCACCCCTTGCTGACGTGGATCATTTTCCATCACAAAATAAATGAACAAGGAGCGCACCGTTTGTTATTCGGGAAGAGAAGAGCTGACTATTCTCTTCACTAGCTTACACGTGGCGTGATCTTATGGGGTGAATATTGAAAATAAAAACAAAATGTAGGGATTTAGATTAGGTGGAGACAATGAAAGGATAGCTACAAATAGGGATGTTTAAAAAAATTTGATCCGATTGATCCGATTCGATTATCCGTTGATCCGATCTAAAATTTTGAATATTTGATTTGTTTTTTATTTTTTGGATAATTCAGATTGGATATCCGAAAATTTTGGATCGGATACAGATAGTGGTTTTACATTCGGATCGGATATCTGATTATCCGATATCTGAAAATTTAAATTTTTTATAGGTATAAATTTTGTTATATTCGATATTTTTACTTGTTATATATGAAAAATTGAAATTTCCATGGATACAAACATTGTTATATTTAATAATTTATTGATTTTTATATTCGAAAACCTAATTTTTTCATGGATAGAACCATTAAATTAAAAAAACAATCAAATAAATTCATAATTTTCGGATATTCGGATATCCGAGTATCCGATCCGAAAATACGGATATCCGGATTTTCGGATATTCAGTTTTTTCGGATCGGATACGGATCGCTATTTAGGTGATCCGAATTTTCGGATCGGATCGGATCCCTACATTTAATTATATTCGAGTTTAGATGTTAACTTTAATTTAATTATTAGATTTATTTAATTAGTTTAGATGTTTTTATGCATCATAAAAATATTATATTCGAGTTTCTTAAAACCACATTTCTTTCCTTTTTCCAAGCATTAAAATCTATATAAGACATATATTAAATGTTGTACTTTATATCACAAGGCATACACTTGGTGCAGTGGCAAACACGTGCGCTTTGGACCACAAGGTCCTTGGTTTGAATATGTCCAATTGTATTTTCTTCTCTTTAATTTTTCTGGGCATTAACAATCATTAAAGACATATATTAATTGTTGTACCCTATAGCACAAAAGTGTGCTTGGTTCAGTGGCAAGCACACACCTTGGGTACTCCAAGGTCCTAGGTTTGATTCCTAATGGGGTGATTTTGTTGCTCTCAATTTTTCACCTCCAATTGGGTGACACATGTCACCACCTGATTGAAGGTGGAAAATTAATTAAATAAAAATAATTAAAGACTTCCAATAAAGTGGTGACAAGTGTCATCATCTTATTGAATAATTAATTTATTTTATTAGATTAAATTTATGACTAAATTAATATATTGTATAAATATAGAGGACCAAATGTGTAATTATACCAAAATTTTTAACTTTTTCGTTTTTTAGCGGCGTGTGCCTAAAATGGAACCATTTAAATAGTTGTGTGGTGCATTTGCGGCAAAAATAATATAGTGGTCATTTTGACACCAAACTCATAGTTTAGTGGTCATGTGTGTAGTTTACCCCAAAAAATTGAACATGGTGGTGCTGGACGATGGAAACGGAGAAGGGTTTAGGGTTTCAATGTTTTATTTTAAGGTTTAAGGTTTAAGGTTTTGAATCATGATTTTATTTTAAAGGTTTGGGTTTAAAGTTTTTAGAGTTTAGTGTTCTAGTATCTAAGGTTTAAAAGGTTTAAGGGTTTAGGGTTTTGATTTAGGGTTTATAGTTTTTAGGGCTTAGTGCTCTAAGGTTTAAGGTTTAAAGGTTTAAGGGTTTAGGGTTTAGATTTAGGGTTTAGATTTAAGAATTTTATTTTATGTGTTTTAGTTTAGGGTTTAAGGTTTTTTGGGTTTAGGGTTCATGGCTTTGACTTTTGGTTTTATATATCAATGTATGAACCCTAAACCCTTAAATCCTAAACATAAACCCATAAACCTTAAACCCAAATGTATGTAAGTATATATATATATATATATATGTGTGTGTGTGTGTATCTATCAATGTATGAACCTTAAACCCTTAATGAATTTTCTATAAACCCTAACCCCTAAGCACATAAATCCTACACCCTAAACCCTAATGTATGTAAGTATATATATACTTATCAATGTATGAACCCTAAACCCTTAATGAATTTCCCTTGACCATAAACCCTAAAATCCTAAACCTAAACCCTAAACACTAATGTATGTAACAATATATGTATATACCTATCAATGTCTGAGCCTTAAAACCTTAATGATTTTTCCTTAAACCATAAACTCTAAACTCTAAACTCTAAGCCCTAAACCCTTAAATCTTCCACCTAAACCCTTAAACCATAAACTTTAAACCCTAAACCCTAATACATATAATTATATATATGTATGTATGTATCAATGTATGAACCCTAAACCATTAATGAATTTTCTCTAGACCCTAAACCCTAAGCACCTAAATCCTAAACTTAAATCCTACACAATAAACCCTAAACCATAATGTATGTAAGTATGTATGTATGTACCCATAAATATATGAACCCTAAACCTTAATGAATTTTCCCTTAACCCAATACACTAAACCCTTAAATCCTAAACATAAACCCCTAAACCATAATGTATGTAAGTATGTGTATATGTATCTATCAATGTATGAACCCTAGACCCTTAATGAATTTTCTCTAAACCATAAACCCTAAACTACAAACCGTAAACCCTAAACCCTAAATCCCAATGTAATATATATATATGTATCTAACAATGTATAAACCCTAAACCATTAATGAATTTTTCATAAACCCTAAACCCTTTAAATCATAAACCTTAAACTCTAAACCATGATTATAATTTTAATTTGATATTTCTGCTTATTATAGCCCTTAAATCTTCGTTCATATTCTAAATTGACCCCTACTAATTGTTTTTTAATTAGTCCAATAATATATAATTTTACTTTGACATTTTGTTCATTCTAGTCTCTAAACTTTATTTGTATTCCAAATTGACCACTTTTATTTTTTAATTAGTCCGATGTTTTATAATTTTAATTTGATATTTTATTCATTCTAGTCCCTTATCTTTGTTTTAATTAGTCTGATGTTTTATAATTTTAATTTGATATTTTGTTCATTCTAGTCCCCTAAACTTTAGTTTAATTCCAAATTGACCTTTATTTATTATTTTTTTAATTCATCCAATGTTTTATAATTTTAATTTGGTACTTTGTTCATTCTAGTCCCTTAACTTTATTTCAATTCCAAATTGACCCCTATTCATTGTTTTTTTTATTCGTTCAATGTTTTATAATTTTAATTTGATATTTTCATCATTCTAGACCCTAAAACTTTATTTTTATTCCAAATTGACCCACATTTATTTTTTTAATTTGTCCAATATTTTATTATTTTAATTTGATATTTTCTTCATTCTAGTCCCTTAACTTTATTTTAATTCCATATTGACCCATATATATATATATATATATATATATATATATATTAATTCATCATGTTTTATAAATTTAATTTGAAATTTTGTTCATTCTAGACCTTAAGACTTTATTTTTATTCTAAATTGACCTCTACTTATTGTTTTTTAATTACTCTAATTTTTATACTTTTAATTTGATATTTTGTTCATTATAGTCCCCAAAACTTTATTTTTATTCCAAATTGACCCATTTTCATTGTTTTCTTTTAAATTTGTTTAATGTTTTATAATTTTAATTTAATATTTTTGTTCATTACAATTCATGAAACTTTATTTTTAATCCAAATTGACCCCTTTTCATTATTTTTAATTACTCCAATGCTTTATAATTTTAACTTGATATGACTTTAAATAATTAACTCCAAATCAATGACGATTGACGAAGGCCAACCTAAAGTCTATCAACTACTTATACGGTTGTATCGAACTCAAACTCAATAGGAATTCCAATCCCGAAAATATCCCGACCTGAATTACCCGACCTACAATGCAACCACCTAAAATGAACTCGACCTGAAATGAACCCAACCTGAAGTGTATCCGAACCCGAATTAACCTGTCAATTATCTGCTTCGGACCCGACCCGTTTTGACCCGACCTGAAATGGACCCGCACCCGACTCGAGTCTAGTCAAAACAGAAAAATAACCTGAAATGACATGTACTCAATTTTACCCAACATGATAGTACCCGACTTAAAACCCATTCGATTAACTGTTTTTACATCCCTACATGGGTCCTCATTTTCCATTATTAATGTCAACAAAAGAAAGGAGACATTAATAATGAAAAATGAGGATGAGGTGGACATTACAAAGAAGTTAAGGATTTTGGTTTTGAATCCACCCAACCGATGAACATAAAGGAAATAAATTGCATCACAAAATGGGGAAAATGAGAAAAAAAATTGTAGAGGATGAAAAAAGCACTTCAATAATAAAGGACCAATTTAAAAAAAATGAAATTAAAAAATCAAAATATTAAGGACTAATCTTTTTTTTGTGTGTATATATATATATTGTACAACGCGACAATTATTGATTGGTTAAGGTCGCCGATAGCTTGTCAAAGCTTGCTTTCCTTGTTGAGTTTTTGATTCAGTGTTTCTTGGTTCCTCTTGCCGTTGGAGCATCTCTTGTGTAAGAGGATACCTTAGGTTGATTTAGTGGTTTAGTTTCGGTCATTTTTTTGGTTTTAGTCTTAATTGATAAGTTTAATATTACTACGTGTATATTCTTTTCTTCCGATTAAGTTTAAAAAGATTTTTAATGAAACGTGGTGTTAATCAACAAAATTTTAATTGGTTAAAATTTTTTTATACTTTTTAAGATTAAAGCTAAAATTGAAAGTAAGGAAACGCTAACAACTACTCTTACTATTAAAGTAAACTGATAATTATATGGGTAAACTACATAAATAGTCATCAAACTTTTGGAAAGTCCGCTTGTAATAAGAACTCTGTTGAAAAATAATTGACGTCAAAAAAATTCATGTGTTAAATTGAGAGAAAAAAAAAAACTGAATACATGACATTAAAAGTCCGAGTATAATTCATGCACTAAAGAAATATTTAACCCTAAAATTTTGAGAGTTGAGAAAACGCCGAACTGTTTTTAACAGGTTGAAAACGAGTTCATTTTATAGATTTCATGAATAGTTGTAAACCTTTAATGAAAAGATATTCAATTACAAAAGACGCTAATAACTTTTATTCGAACATATGTCATGCACTGACGGTAGAAACAAATTTTTTTTACAAGTAACCTAATTTAGTGTTTAACGTTTAAGTATATGGATTTAAAATTTAAGGTTTAAAGGTTAAATTTTAACCTCAAACCACAAATTCTAACCACAGCCCCTAAATTCAAAATTCCTTACCTTAAATCATAAATGAAATCTCTAAACCCTAAAACAAAAACGTTTATTTTCATCACAAGAATAACCCTTAGTTTAATTGCTTTTTATAATGATGAACAGTGAACATGAATTCAACTACAAAAGTTGCTCGAAAAACACAAACATTATATATCTCTAAAGAGGATAAAAACCAAAATTAAGTATGCAAAAGTGAGACGTTAGCATACACTGGCATCTTTCCTGTGTCGTTTACAAGCTTTTGTATGGCTGCTAAACACAACAATTATTATTCTTAAGAATGTGAGAAATCCTTTGCTTCTTTTATTTACAGGATAACAATGCCTGCCTTTTTATTTTATTACTTTCTTCTAGTTTGGCTTTTCTTCGTCTCAACTATATACGAAAGAGTATTTGGTCTGAGCTATTTAAGCCGATTTTTATCAAATTCCACCACTAAACCAATTAACAATCTGAATTATGTAACAGTTCAAATGTGCTTATCAAATAATCAAATCAAGAGTAATTGTCAATTTTTCGGATGATACCTGAACAAACTTGAACTTAAAATAATATGAACATACCATCAAATCAAGCCTCTGCTAACTTCAACCGCGGAACAATATTCATTGACTGGAGTTCCTGAAAGAAAGCCATGAAATGGGAAGAACGTTACCAACAAAGAACTGAAACGATTGCATAAAAAAGAAGAAAATAACCCAATCGACCGAATGCATAAGGAAGCATTCAACGATCACAGGACTGAATACGTAAGAAAAGTAAACAAAAAGCTTTTACATCCAGTAAGCATACTGTTTATTAGCCAACATACGAAGCACTGAACAAAGAAAACCAATACCGAAGGCAGTTCAATAAAACTTAATAAATGACATCCACTAATTGGCTGAGTGGCCAAGGATGCTCATGTTGTCCCATCTTGTATAGATTCAAATCCCGGTATTTGCCTTGGGAATGTAAATATTTATCTACTTAACTGGAAAAAAAATTAAAGCTTAATAAAAGAAATTTAACTAATTCATGAATACATTACAACACCTTGAACAACCACTGCAAACAATACAATTCAGAAAACTAATTCATTATCCAAATATCAGAAAATTTATACTAAGTTCAAAACAAAGGGACTGAAAAATATTTTTCTTACTCAATGTTCACAAGAAACTGGCACAACCATACTGATGACGTCCTATGTCTCAACATGTTTGCATTAATATCATTTTCTGACTTATCTTGCACTAGTTTACAAGAATCGAAAGAAGGGAAATAGCATCATATCATATAAATATTTCAACTCTATGCAATTTTAAACTTGATAGAAACTGTGCTTATTTGAATTACATGCCTATCAACTACAGGTGCTCACATGTGGGACTAACATCAATAAGCAGTACAGGAATGATGATGCTCCATAAACAAATGACATTAGAGACCTACAATCTTAATTTAGAGAAAAAATTTCAATATGAATCCTACTTTAAGTAAACTGGATATTTGACTTGAGTAGGTCCTTGTCCAATACAGTCACGAGATAGTTGCAAACACGTCACTTGTATAACAAAAATGTTTGCCAAGTCTACCTGGATTAAAAGCTTGCATGCGTATGGTAGCTTCATAGTAGAAACATTATTGCCATTTTTACATGAAGAACAAATCCCAGTTTTCAGCTTCTGGCTGTAGTATCCTAACAAACCACATTTTCTGCAAACCTGTGTCAAAAGATGGTTTCTATGAAATTGAAGCTGATTACGATCAGTAATCCCCAGCAGTAGAAGTGTACAATGAAAACGTCATACTTATTCATTACTGGAAATTATGGATAAATAAAATTCACAGGTAATGATTCATTCAATGTTAAGAAATACGAAAATAACAACTATTCACGAACTGAACTACAACGTTTAAGATGAGCAACTTCAACGTTAATGTACTCGAGATTTTTCCCAACTGAATAAAGCAAAAAGCATTTGTAACCTGTGCTCCTAAGTGAATAGATGTAATTTGAGCAAGAAGGCCAAAATTTCATATCTGGGAGTGTTTTGATTCTGGAATTAACTTCCAAATGAATTATGTGCTGAAAAAGACTACAATATATGCCAAGTACCTCGTGCATTATTTCAGCTGCTATTTCTTAAGCACTACATTTCGATAATTCTAAACAAATCATGACCAGCACCATGTATAATTCAATTAGTTAATTGGCAAGCACCAAAAGCATAATCAAATACCTGGACTTCAAAAGGATCACTGGATATCATCAGGCGCTCAAAAATCAACATACTGGCACCATAAGCAATTAGACAATCACGTTCCATTTCACCAACTCGTAACCCTGCGGAAAAAGCATACACAAGTTCGCACTTATTAAACAAATTATACTTCCTAAGGTGAAAATCATGACAGAAAATCATCTAACTGTAAGAAAATAACCTCCTTTTCGAGCTCTCCCTTCTGTAGGCTGTCTAGTTAGCATAACTCGAGGCCCATTACCTCTGGCATGCATTTTATCAAGGACCTAATGGGCATATCATATTCAGAAAGGAAAATACACAAGTATTAGATAACCATCATGTAAGCCAGATAAACATAAAATGCTGTGCATATTGAGTTTATTGCATTAGCATGTCAAAGTAATATGGCAGAATAAAAAACTTCTTTTGAGTCGCTATTGAGATCAAGGCACCTCACTTGCCTAGTAAAGACTTTAAATACAAGAACATAAGGATATCTGCTATGAGAGGCAATGAACGGGCTTTTGAAGAACGGGACTATATTTTAAATGGTATTCAAACATTAGCACTTAGCTTGGTATGAACTACTTATTTTTATCCAAAAAGAGGGAAGAGAGGAGGAGAAAGTAAATGAGCAAGGAAATTTAGTAGTTCCATGGCTTCAGTCCTCTTCCAGACAGGCTATGTCTTTCTTCAAAAATTAATGGAAAGGTTAAAACTTCCCATGTACGAAAACTAGAAATCGTTTCGTTCTTTTCTTCTTTCTGAATGGAAAATATGAAAAACTAGGGACATAAAATTTGGTATTTACATTACATCTTTGATCAATGAAAGACAATAAAAAGGGGGAGAATAAATGATAGATATACAGAAGGAACGCCAGCTGCTCTATGGATACATGAGTTCATTATGCATTATTATGTCTAGGATGATGGTGGCACAAGAACTAAGGCAGTTCTTTTGCCAACAGCCATAAGTAATTCTTATTACTACAACCATTTTTATTTTTTTGGAGTACCCGTATCTGATGTATATCCTGCATGGGAATAGGGATATAATCCTCCAAGGAGACTTCTAATAAATGACAACCTTAAAAGGATGGAATATATCCGTCACAAACACACAAGCCCAAGTAACATAAGAGTATTCCAGAATCCAACATTCAGTTTGCACACAAAAAAAGTACAAAATTAAATAAGCATAACAATTTTGATTTTGAATCAAGGTAAAAATGTAAATAAAGGTGTACACTAGCATAAAAAAAGAAATCTGACCATATGCTTTAACTTCTGGTAGTAAATTGGTCCCATAAAAATATATGCCTGCAACGGACAACCAGTGATACCTGGAGAACATTTGCAGATATCAGGAAAATGTCATTTTAACAACCTATATCAGAATTTTGAATATCTGGAACAGAAAAATATCAAGTTCCCCAGTATCTTGATGAATTATCCAATGTCACAAGTCAATCTAGAAAGGTGAACTAAGAAGTGAAAGATAAATCATAATGGTAAAAGTTACACTTTATTCCCATGTAACTCGAACTCTTTATTTTTCTGTAAGTATCCGTGTATGACACAAATATCGGACGCATGGACAGAGAATTATCAAGCTTCTCAGCATCTTGATGAATTATCCAATGTCACAAGTCAATTTAGAAAGGTGAATTACGAAGTGAAAGATAAATCATAATGGTAAAAGTTACACATTATTTCCATGTAACTCCAACTCTTTATTTTTCTTTAAGTATCTGTGTCAGACACACATGTCGGATGGATATCAGGACATGGGGATAGAGATACGAGCCCCCAAGGATCCTCCCCATACATGTTAAATTTTGAAAAAGTTTGACCATACACATGCAGGACACATCTCATATCTGAAACTCACAAACGAGCAACATTTGTTCTGCTTTCCATCTGATTATGACATAATATCTTCTCTACTCCATTTTATAATTTCATTGGTAAAATTTCACAGGAATTGGTCAATTCAGATTCTACTAAAGTTTGGGAGTGTACATTTTAGTGACTAAAAAGTGCAAATCAAGGACCTAAAATATACATTTATACAATGATATTGACTGTCAATCATCTTCCTGAAACAACAGAGAACATAAGGAAAGCAATATCACTGTTATAGATAATTCTGTGCACCGCAATTGCAAGAGAATTTCACATTCTTTGAAGGTGAAAGGCCTGGTTTTAAGATATAAAAATAGGTGTATTTTCTAGCCCCCCTCTCTAATCTTCGATTACTTCAATCCTAAATTCTGTTTTATTCTTCTGTGCACATCTATACTCATATAGGCATCAAAATTGGTAAGCAATCATAAATTCAGTTGTACTGATATGGTACCATTAACTTATTGTCAGTTCGTTAGTCAATGTACTGAAACATATGAATCCACATCATTGAAGATGGGTGTCAATAGAGATAGCTTCTTAATACTTATTTTCTAGCAAAGAATTCAATATATTTACGACTTCTTAAGAAAAAAAGAGTTTGAAACTTAGTTTTTTATTATCAAAGTGTAGACATTCATGATGCATCATTTTAAATAGGAAATATAGCTCTAGTAATCTTGACACCTGCAGTAGGCTCCAGTCAAGAAAAGGGGAGAGGGGGAAGGATACTAAGCAGCAAAACCTGAATAAATGATGTCCTTGCCGTTGTAGCAGAAACCGTGCTTGATGAGGGTTTCACTAACAAAGATCAAAAGTAAATAATAAATTTGCCATGCCTGAAAGGAAACATTATAGGAGAAATGTTAAGGAAAGGAAGGTAGCAAGTAACCTTATAGTTTCAACCTTATCCGCATGACCACTAGGCTCCCCAAAGGCACTACCGTAATGGAACCTACCACATGAAACTCCAGCTTTGCCTCCAAGAAGCTCTATCATCTTGCCTACAGTCATTCGACTAACAATAACAAAAAGAAAAACATCAATATGCATCCAGCAACAAGTTGAAAGGTTGCAATGCTAGCAACTTAATATCATAAATAAAAAATAAATTCCCTAAAATTCTGACCAAGAAGCTTATGATGTGTTGGCTGCGTATTTGTTTCTGATGGAACACCACATGGACGTGGAGAAGGCATAAAATATCATGTTTAAACATATACCCTCTTTGTAGTTATGCGTAGTTATGCATAAATGTCAAAGAGGTTCAGGAAAATAGTTGAAGAACCAAAACCAACACAGCGAAACTTGCATCACATGACAAATTAAAGTTGCCTAGATTCATAAAATTAACCAACAACCACTTCAAGTAAACCATAATTCAATAATGCTTGTTTGACACTCCAAAGTCAAAAACATCATTTCTCCATATTCTACCCCAAAACAGATCTCTTGTTAGATTCATCTCCCGTCCCATTTGTAAGCATTCATTGTAATCTCATTTGGCAAGACCCTTCTTAGACCCAAGAAGCGAAAAAACTGCTTCATTTTGTCCGTTTATGCATCTTAATTGGGCATGTAGATTGATGCTATGTGTTACACGCATAACCACAAGCATAACAAATAAAAAGTGATTTATGGAGGTGACCGACTATCTTTTATTTTTCCTTTTGGGGAGGTCTGGGTGGGCAAATCATGCTAAAGTTGACCCACTATGTTATTTAGTTGTGCATGCATTACAACATGTCTAAATGAAAAGAGAAAGGGACAGAAATGGTAATAAGAAAACCCTCCTCAGTTGCTTATAAGTCTATGAAGCTGTCCTTTATAGCCAATAGGAGCTACAGAAAGGCTGTAGGGATGAATGCCTTAGATTCTAGTCATTCAAATCATAAAATTATTAACTAAAATAAAAAGATATAACCTTGGAAAACCATGAGGATTCATGATTAAATCAGGACAAATGCCACGTTCTGAAAAGGGGAAATCCTCCTGCTGAATGATAATGCCACATACACCTTTCTGGCCATGTCTGCTACTAAATTTGTCACCAAGCTGAGTGAATGCGTTTTAAAAGATCAGCAAAAAGAAAACAAGGTCAACCCTGCTTTTTCAAGGAAAAATATAAACTAATGCAGCCAATTCAATATTGTCTACCTCAGGTCGACGTGTGTGGCGTATTAAAAATCTTATCGATGGATTCCCATTCCTATCTGTGCTCAGAGCAACTCTATCCACCACACAAGACTCCCCTTCAGGACCTTTATACACTTGCTTTGCAGATTTATAAGCACTGCAATTTGGAAATTGTAAAAAGCTTTTCATAACATAAGACCAGCAAAAGAATCAACCAGAAATTGACAAGAACAAGTTACCTATCCCGTAGAGCTTCTGAAGATACAGAACTCCCACTTGTATATATAGGGACCGCCTTATTAAGCAGCACATCATTTGGTCTAATAATCTCCCCAGGAGCAGCAATTCCATCATCATCTAATTTCTACATAAAGAACTTCACAATTGAAACTTGATGGAAATAATTAAAAAAGAAATGCTGCTTGTGCATAGAAAGTTAACCATGGGCAACTTTTCAACATTACAATTAATGAGTGAGCTATATTTCCATATTATTCATTACTTTGAGAATTGAGCTTAGTTTTAAAAGGCGCAAAGGATCCTTGGAGACGAGGCACAAGGCGAAGGCACATGCCTTTCGTTGGCGAGGCACACTTTATATTAAGTAAAATAAATATTAGTAACACCAATTTAAATATAAATAAAATGAAAATAACATATGTTCTTTATTAAGTGATGAAAATAGCTAATAAGTATAATTTTATTTGCAATAATTTAACATAAAATAAATAAAAGGGGAAATAAAAATAAAATATATTTTTATAAAATTAATACGAATAAGATTCTAATTATTCTAAATTTTAAAAATAGTTTAATTATAATATATATTATTATTTGAAAATTTAGAAAAATATAAGATATTTGGGGGGCAATTTGTGACTTATGGAGAGTTTATGTTTTTTTTTTGTGATTTCTAAAAGTTTTGAGTCAAATCAGAAACCCTAATGTATTTTGGGACTAAGCTCCAATTTTCCAATCTATTTTAGTATTTAAATATATTTCTTATACAACAGATGACTCTTGGTCTTCTGTCATGTGTTTAAAATTTTAAACGGGTCGTTTTTAAACCCTTATTATTCTAGGGTTATATTTATGGTTGAAAATATAATGAAATTAGGTTTGTTTTACTTCTCCTCTACAGCCGCCGTCTTCTTCTCTGCCTTTCTTAGTCTTGAGCTACCTTCAATCCAAAACTTCTGCTCTTAATCTTCTGCAAACTTTCTGATTGGAACCCAAACCCTTTCGAAAGGCGCGCGGTTCCCTGCGCCTGGGTGCACTTCCAGTGGCCCGCTGCACCTCTACAGGCAGAGGCGTTTTTCTTCCCGCATCTTAAAACTAAGGAATTGAGATTGCGTAATACAAAAAATATGGAGTTCACTGGAGACAGTAATAAGGGGCTTTAGGAAGATATTACAAGTGAATTCATTTTCATCATTACTCTCTTTGGATATAGAGAGAGTTTATTTTTTGAAAAACTTAGTCTAAAGGAGCACCACATCAAGAATCAAAGACAAGTGTCTACTATTTACTACTTGCTGAGTGCTGAATGAGCAATAAAAACTTTCATTCCCTGGGCTTTTTCAATTAGATATAATTGAGTTAAGGATCCTCCATATACAAGGAAAATTAGGAAAAAACTGAACTTATCTGTGTTGAACACATTCATATCCAATGCTTACATCCGAGTCAAAGTAACATGGCTATAAGGTATGTTATAGTAAACCAGATCATTCACACTTCTAGCTGTTTTGTAAGTCGAGATCTGATACAGTCCTAGGCTCCTAGTTATGTATTGTACAACGAGAGAAAATATATAACTTCCAGTGTCAACTATTAATAGATTCTGTTACCAAAGCTATCCCTTTTAATGACAAGACTGAAAAATGTATGTTTTAAAATGCCATCTTTTGAAAGGTAAATTTCGAAAATAACTGATTAAAGTTGCTTTCTAAAATTAATTGTCAAGTTTTCCACTATGTTGGAGGAAGAATTTCACCACAAATAGACCCTAGACTGGTATGGCTCGACATTGGAAGGGGTCATAAGTTACAGAAAAAAGTACTGATAATAACAATGTTGAGTGGGAAATTTAAATTAAAAGAAAGGATGTAACATCATCAAGAAAATAGGAGCAGTGTAAAAAATGCTTAAAAGTCAGTAATTTAACAATGCAGCAATTCACTCATGCAATCGGGAAATGCAAGTAAATGCATTACCTGCATCCTCTCGGAACCAGGTCCAGTTCTCTCTGGCTTAAGTAATCTGTCGGATGCACTTCGATACTTTTGAATAACGTTAGCAGTCCTGTTACAAAGAGAATGTAGAAGATAATATGTGATTGATAGTTTCCAAGCCATGCAGGAATAGCTGTAATCAGAATCATAACAAATGCCACCATAAGGATGAAAAAGTTGCATACTTTTTCATCACAATACAACGACCAAAACCACGGTCTAGAGAAGACTTGTTCATGACAATAGCATCCTCTATGTCATAACCACTATAACTAATGACTGCAACAGTTGCATTCTGACCGGCTCCAAGCTTATCATATCCGACCTGAAAGCAAAGGCAGTAAATTTACAGCACAAAATGGTATGCTCATAATCTACAATATACAGACTACCAACCAGTTCAATTGTCCTTGTTGTCAATAAAGGCCGCTGGGGATACACCAATAGATAAAGTAATGTGTCCATCCGGCACAACTACAGCACAAAATAGACAACTTCAGCAGGGAAAAAAGGACATTTTATAAAAGCATATGGACAAAGTTTAGACCAAAACTAAAAAACCAGAATATCTAGCATGGAGACATGTCTCAACAATAAAATTCTTAATAAATTTAAAGAGATAGATATCGACAAATATAATGCAAATATATAAGGAGACTTCACACTAACTGCAGCAGTTGGAAAGTAACCATTATTTTTAACAACTCTATGCCTCAAATTCTTAAGGCAAGAGCCCATTTCAAGTTTAACACAGAATTATCTCAGAAAACAAGAGTCATGCTTGAGTTTATGTGGATGTACATAAGCATATAACTTGCACACTGTGATATCAGATTATTTGATCAATTAAGTGTATGTACATAAGCATAATTTATGGAAAACAGTTAATGTTTTCAACTAATGAAACCTTCCTGAATTCAAGAAACTGTATTATTTATTTCGTGAAATGCAAGGTCTCTTGCTCAAAGTTAGAAAAAAAGATAAACAGAATACTAAATAATACTGCTTGCCTGATTATATGCAATATTTCCCATTGCTTGCTTCCCCATTGCACACTACAAATACAGAAACATTTAGAGATGATAAGAGAAAAAATTACAGCTCACAACTATGCTAAGTTTAAGATATCAAAAGTGATGTAAAAACCTGATAGGTATTTCTTGGTGACTGATTATGATGAGGATATGGAATCAACCCAGCAATAACACCTAATATCGTGAAAGGCTCTATCTCAATATGGGTCGTTTCAGGTGTCGCCTCTCCTTCGTACAAAGCAATCTAAAAAGATTATCATATTTTTAGAAGTCAATTATCCATAAAATGTAACAACAGAATTTAACACCTTTAAAACACCAGGGGAAACAAACCAGAGCATTGTTCTCCTCGTTGACATCAAGATACTCCAGCAAACCATCACTTAAAAAGTCATTAAAAGTTCGGACTCCATCCTTAATGAGCATAAAATTAGAATTAGCTTTCAAACAAGATTATGCTCTTTGGATAAAATCATAAACATAACTCTTACCAACAACTGTTTCATATGGTGCTCTTTGATCCTTGATATTCCTTTGTCAGCTATTACTAACGGTCGACAAACTCGACCACCATCAGAAGCAATGTAAACACACCGCTGATTAACATTTTTGAATCTCAAAGATCAGTAAATACTTAAAATGAAAGCAAAAAAAGTACAGCACACAGGATGATGAAAACCACAAGTAAAAATCTACACTTTTCAACATAAACAGAGAAACACAAATACAATATTTTATGGAGACAGCGACATGACATTGAATGGGGATTAGAGTAGAACATGCACACAGTGGGATTCAGCATTAATATGTGTGCCAAGTTTCATGATCACAACTTTAGCCCAAGTCGATTCCCATCTTTCCCAAAAATATTCTTTGTATCCTCCCCATCTTAGAGTCAGTTTTTGAGCAATCTGCCATCATTTATAATTAACTGTATACCCCACAGGTCCTTTGATTAGAATCTCATCACATAATTATCGTGATAAATTTATTTATCTTCTACACTTTGTGCTGTATATCTGAAATATAAATGATAAAGCACCCCAAAATTTAATAAAGAAGCTTCTATCAGGGACAATAATAAGCAAGAAAATCGACCAGACTTGTTACACTGAAGATTCACGATATTACAAGCGGCTCAAAGGATTGTCTTGATCACACCCTTAAATCAGATTTTGCATTTACAGATATGGAGCTATTCCCACAAACATACTCATACGAGATCTTCCAAGTATATGATAAATAAATTGTCAAACCACTTCCACACCATTCTCTATTTCCTTGAAAAAGGAGCTAATCGCAATCCACAAGGTCAAAGTTGGATGTGATTGTTTTTGGGTCATCAACAAATTACACTTACTGTCACCATTCATGCTTGCAAAATGCACAGTATATGAGTACAGCCCACACAGTGGATAGGTTCATTGGTTATTGTTAAATCCAAAACCAATAGAGAGGATTGCAAAGCAAATAACCTATATTTATATGCTAGCAAACATAACAGTTCTTATTGCAAACATGAGCTGCAATCATAACTCTCGTGTTTAAGAATACAGAAAGCAGAGATGCATTTGAAAGTTCATCTTAGCATGCATATGAGGTGTTTAAGACAACAGAGAGCATAGTTATACAAACTGAATGAAAAACGATATAATGACCCGCAAGATTAGCTTTTAACTGGAAGAAGATTTTACCTGCTTCTCATTTACGAAGACACTCACAAACTCCCCAACTTTTCCAGCTCTTCGCAACTTTCTCATAGCAATGGCAAAATGCTACATAAAGGGGAGAGAATATTATTGAACTAGAGGAACGAAGTTTTTGAATGTATGCATAAATTTTACAAAACAAGTATGCATGTCTAGGAATTGAAAACTATAGAAGTTCCTAATTCTTTTATTTTCTGAATATAAAAATAATTGTTCAAACATTAAATGATAATGTTGTTTTATATCAAGAAGCGGATTAAATGAAATAGAGATGTTTTTAGAATGTTATGCCTATATAATTGAACAAGTGTTGCTTTGGTCCAGCTTATGTTACTCGGACTCGGATGTGTCACATTTGAGTATGTGTCCGACACCGGTATATTCAGATTTTTTTGTTAAGTTTTCCCATATATTTGGAGGACTCTTGGAGGTTCGTATCCATATACACATCTCTGAATATGCATTGGACATGGGTGTCAAACACAAGTACTTCCAAAAAAAATGAAGAGTTAAAGCAACATAAGGCCCAGCTGCAACAGAGAAAAGAAAGATTTTGAAGTAAAGCATCATGAAAAGTGCTATCATAATATGTGAAATAACAAAGACTTTTTCTTGATAAAAAATTCTCATTATAAATTCATAACAGCTTTTTTTTGTACTTAAGTCTTGTAAGATGCTTAAGCTCTTGGGGTTTAAAAGCTTAATTACAGCTTTGACAAAAGCTAAAGGCTGGTTGGCAGATCTCTAAAGCAGAGGAATGCATCAAAGAATTTCAAACTAAAAGGTGCAAACAAATGAAATTTATCCTTAGTTACTTACAAAGGTACTACATGGAAAAAATAATAAGAAAGAACATGAACACATAGTCGCATATATGTACTAGTGTACAACAGCGATTTATTTAATGCAAGTAAATTCAATTATAAAAGTAGCAAGGAAAATACTGTCATCTCATCATTTTCTCAAAGGGTAGCATGAAATCAAGCACAGAAAGAAACAATATATGCAACAGTCAGCGAATAGATTGAGATTAAAGTTGACCTAGCCGACTTTGCATATTACTATAAGTTTCTACTGATGAAAACTTCTTATTACTATCTTTTTCTCTCCTTTTAGGGACTATGGCTTTAAACCAAGCATTAAAGAGCTAAACTATTTGTCCAACTCTATAACAGTTTCGCATTATTTCAGTTGAATCGAGTGACTTTTATGTATGGATATCAATTGTTTTAGGCTTCAAAGGAACACCAGAAGCACCTGTGGTCTTCTATGTTTGCCAAGAATAAGCCCGTTTAGCATAACCAGGAATGAATTTGATGAATGAAGCTCCTCTCCAGATAGTAGCTCCAAGTCTTCAACTCCCAAGCAATAGCACTGTTACAGGAAAAATACAATGAATTTGAAATGTAAACATAGGAAAATCATGATATCAATATGCATATAGATAATGACTAAGTCATTGGATGAATCCTTTCAGTTTGAGATGCAAAATAACTATCTTCTTCAAGTCATGTTTATAAATTTAGTAATAAACAAGTTGCAGTAATGGCTGAAATGTGCAACAAAATATAATGCTTTATGTTATAGAAATAATTGATTAAATTTTAATATCTTTAAAGATTATAATCGCACAATAAAATCAAATTAATAACTAATTTTCAGGTTATAAAACAAAATGTCAACAAAATACTTACGATTTTTCTGATCATACAAAAAAATGACAGATTTTTTTGCTAAAAAAGATGACACGGAACTAATTTCTAATTGATGCTACTGACAGAGTATTATAATAATAGAACAAATGTGTGAAACGACATATTACAATAATAGAACAAATTAGGTTTTTTATTTCTATAATCTTTAAAACAATTGGCCATCTACAACACTTGTCACTGTCTCCTGTCACAGTCAGCAATAAAATCATTATCTAGGCTTTTCTTTCGTTTCAATTTTTACTTCGATATGAAATTTCCAGGTCTATCGAACTCGGAGCTTATCTTAATTGGCTCATATAATCTCTTTAAGAGATGGCATCTAACAAATCTAGTGTTCAAATCACAGTATGTGAAACCCCTCCCCCAATCTTCATGATACACGGGATAAAATCTTCTTTGTACAAAAAAATCCAGGCATGGCTCGAATTTCTTTCCTCTTTTTGCTTTCTTCCTGTACCACTCTAGTTCTTTTCTGATCAAATCCCTCCTTATATACATGGAGTATTCTCCATAAGCTGGGTAAAAAAAAGTCAAAAATATACCCCAAAGTGCTTTTGGTTCTTTTCTCATAGTAAAGCAAGTGCTCTATCTCATAGTATTTCAAATATATATTAATCCTCAGAAAGAACAGTTTTCTTTTATGCCAAATTGCTTTAAGATATGCAGATGTTCTCTATTTTGATTAGAAATTCCTTAATGTGATGAAACTACAAACCAAGTAACCACCCTGAAAATGGATAAGTTCACATTAAGAAGCATAGTAGCTCGATGTGGTTAGAGTTCAGGTACTAAAAATCTGAACCAAACCAAAAACATCCCTAATACTTGACATATCAGTTTCGTGTTAATGGATTTTCATTAGTGAATCAAAACTTCTATATTTTAGCACAAAAAACTGCCCGATATCAACAGGAAGTATCTCCTCGCTATCAACTCTAGAATGATGCTATTACTATGGCAATGACCTCATAAACAAAAGCAATTTCAAATGAATAAGTACATACCAAAGAAATCAAAGGACCCTCATCCTCGTCAGTTGTAACATGAGTCATCAGGGCCAAGTTTTTAACCAGTCCACAAGCTTCACCTTCAGGAGTATCACAAGGGCAAAGCATTCCCCACTATAGTAAATTAAAGGAACAGGAAAGAATTAAAAGAAAAAAAATACAGAAAAACAGTAACAGTCTGCAAAAACTAAAGTAACCATCACTAAATAACCCATATTTAAGTATCCCAAATGCAACCGGAGACATCAGACTCACCTGGCTAGGTTGCAAGGCCCTTGGTCCACTTACTTTCCGAGACTTCTCAAACTGTGGTGAGACTTTTGTCATGAAGCCCAAAGTCCCAATAAAGGATAACCTTGCCAGGATCTATCAGTGAAAGATTTTTCCATCAGTCTACATTGTACTAAGAAAATACGCGAGAAAAATGGATAAACAAAAAACAACTGAGCAGATGGAAAATACCTGTGTCATGCCTTTTCTGTGCATTCTGAACCGCTTGATGTCAAAGTTCCCAGTTGAAAGGGTCCTTTCAAGCCCCATCGAAATGATATCTTTACCAAGCAAAATCTACAGGGGAAAAATCCAGTTTACAATGGATCGAGAATTTTTCTATGAAATGTAAAACTGGAAACTAGGTTCAACCAGAAACAAACAAATCAATACAATACAAAATGAATATGGAGCTAAAAATGCATTTATTTATATGTAGAACCAGCTTTTACAGGTTCCTTTTTTGAGTTCAAGCTTTTATGTATTTAATCAAATAAACAGACATTCACTGAACCCAGGCAGTTCCCGAATGCGACATACTCGGTAGAAGAATGAATCAGTATGTTTCACTCATAATAGTGAATAATGGATAAATAAGAGAGGCATTTTGCTTGGGCGAGATTCCAGTTCATTGTTTTGTTAATGTGAATGCCAAAAAAAGCTTTCGGACTGACTATATAGTTAGACAAATTGGTACTTGAATTGACTCCAGTTCATTAATCATTATGTTGTAGATTCGAAGCCAGTTAAAAGTTAAACTGACTATACAGTAAGACTAGTTCGACTTTCAACCAGTTAAGTCTTGACTCTGGTCAGACTAGTGTCACGTTGTTAGCACTGAGGTCGCATCGCAACTCGATCATTGTTATATGTTTTCTATTGTTCAAGTTGTTGAAATAATCTGCAGAAGCCTAAGTAGAAACAAATTACATGACTCGATGGAGATATTTTGCCATAAAATCATCCTTCATGACCCCCAACTCTCCTTGTCCACACCCTCCCCCCATCCTTAACTCCACAACCACCTACCATCACTTCATAATAGATCACTCTTCCAAATCCAAAAAAAACAGGGTTTAAAGCGGAGTAATTAACAAAACATCAAAATCACATTGGCATATGCAAAAGCGTTTGGCTTGAAAATACTGATTTCTGCCACTTACACTAGAAGGATCTAAAACACTAGATCTGCTGGCCTTTGACAGGATAAGATTAATATTCTTCTTAACCTCGGCAATTGTGGTCTTGAACAAATCCTATTACATTAAAAAGTCAACAAGGACAGTGAAAAACATTAAGAACTGCATAGCAATATAAATAAGGTTTCGAGGAACAAGCATAATTATGAATAATACCTCAAAAAGAAGAGAGATTAATTGTCCTGATAGCTCGAGACGCTTGTTCCCCACATAATCCTACAAAACAAAGGAAAACTATTCAGATACCTGGCACAACTAATCTTTAAAAAAAATATCACGTAGTGTAAAAGTTCATAATTTTTCATGTATCCACAAGCTTTTCGAATTCATGAATAGCTAGTATCTTGGACACACCACAACACCTGATTTGCCTTGGAAAGATGCACATTGGAAAAAGAATATAACACTAATAGCAGCAAACTCATCTGAAGGATGAGCCAATTTCCTGGCATAAAAATCATAAATAAAATGCAATGCCATCCCTCGTACAAAATGCTTTATGGGTAGTCTTTCTATTTGCTTGGGGGTGACCTAGGTTAGAATAGAAAAATGTTATGAAGCACTTCGACTGGGTGGGCTAAGGATAACACGACAGAAACTTTGAGAAGTAGCTGCAGTGAAGTTAACAATGTATTCTTTGGAGCTCTAAATGAATGAATTGGCATATGCGTTCAATAGGGTAGAGCTTCAGTGCTCTGTTTTTCTAGATGAACTGGTATTAAATTAACGGAGTCTCCGCTGTTTGCTCCCAAATAGTATCTTAGTATACAGCTACATAATAAGGCTAACTATCAGTTCACACTTGTAGTGATTTCAAATTCACCATAAAACAGAGTCTCTGCTGTTTGCTCCCCAGTAGTTTCTTAGTATACAGCGGCTAATTATCAGTTCACACTTGTAGTGATTTCAAATTTACCAAAAACTAAACAAGAAAGGGTAATTAAATAGAAATCCTTGAGTAACCATAATTACACTCAAGTACACAAGTATGAGAAACTGACAACCCAAGGCAATTGGAAGAATGGTACAAACAGACTTTGCAATTACTAAAAATGCCCAATGCCGGAATAGAAATTGATTCTTTTGCAAGATATTTAAAGTGGCAATTTCACCACTTTTGAGCAAAATATTTTTAGAATTTGGCCTCAAACAATGAAAATATGAAAAAAGGTAGAACAACTTGAATTGAAATGAACAGGGAGAAATAGAAATTAAGTTGGAGGATTGAATGACTGCCAAGTAAATAGTACCAAAAGGAAGATAGTTTCGAAAGAATTTCCATCAATGTCCATTGCAAATGGAAGATTTTGGTTTGGCTGCACTAGTGGGTATTGCCATTTTGTCTCCTGGTAATCGTTCATTCCATTGCTGCAAAGACCAAACCTTCTCTTCTCTCTAGCTTGGCCTTTCTCCCCACAAAAGGCTTAAGGCCTTTAAATTGAAGTGGCCAATCAATTTTGGGTTAGAAGCAAAACGAATATTTTGTCAAGAACTTGCTATACAGACTGTTACAATCTTACGATCTTGTGTTTCGGATTAATGATTCAGATAGTCGAAGGGAGGCTGAAACCTTAGGACTCATTAAAAGAGAGACCAAGAGTTTCAGGGTTTTGATAAAAATTACGTCTTGTTTTATTCAATTCTCAATTCGCCTCGTATGCAGAGGGGTTACATAGTTCAACTGAAAGACTTACTAAGCAAGTAAATAAAAACAAATACTCCAACTGATGAAAGACTTTCAATAGTATAAGATACTCAAAAATAAGATATCCTAATACTTTAATAAAATATTAATAAACTGATAATTTAATAATAATAAGATAATTAACACAAATAATAATATTGGCTACAAAGATAACTCGTAACACAGAACACTTGATTAATCTCGTCATCTTGCTTTACCATTAAGCAAGGGCATTTTCATCATCATTCTCCCTCATGTGATGTCATGTCGTAATCCTAACAGGTGTCCATGGAATTCTAATGATTGAGCTATATCATAATGTAGAAGGTATTTCTTATCGGTGGAATGTAAACTTTCCCAATTAATCGAAGAGTAATATCGTAATATCCTCAACCTAAGTGCTATGTAATTTTCCGAAAAGAAAAAAATCAAATAATATGAATAGATTACCTTGTCATCCATTGCATCCTTATTTAAGATTGCCTCCATCATCCTTCTAAGCATTACCGCCACATACAAACATTTTGGACGAAAATTATTGCAATGCACCTAGACAAAGGGGGAAGTTAATTGTAAAACAATTGTTGATTTCAAAATACTGCCATATAAATTTGAGAACTTAAACAAAACATACTGGAACATTGGCAAGAAACACATCTCGGAGGATAGAAAAAGCTTTCCCTTCCTACCAAAAAAGTGGTAAAATAAAAATTAGCAGATTAAATTAAATTAGTAAAAGAGGGGGGGGGGGGGGGGGGGGGGGGGGGGCATTATAGAACCATTTTTTAATTTTCATTGATGAAAAGCTCTAAACCACATCATTATGTGCAATAATGCAAACATGGATAGTTATGCTAAGAAAGTCTAAAGGAAGAAAAACCTCAACAGATGAAGGACCAGCATAAAGAGACTTTGTCGTCTGCAAAAGGAAGCAATCACCGTGAATATTTGAGCCAAACAGAAGTATTGGAACAAAAAATAATATGATATATATTCGTACAATTAATATATGGAAAAAAGGAAAACCCGCAAACTAAATAATGCATCAACTCTTTAAAGAGGCTCAGACTTTAACAAGAAAGCTTTCATAGGATACGAAAATGACCAAAAAAAAACAATTAAACCAGTAGGTTCAGCCAAAACTACTGCTGAACAATCAACAAGTGCGATTATAAATGCTTGACTTAATTATAACTCAAACTAGTTTATTTCCAAAAACAGAGAAAGTAGGGTAGAAGATTAACACCTAAAAGAAAAAAAAATGAAAGCCTTCAAAAACTAAAGCAGCCTTCATGGAGTTGAGAAACTCCCCATAATCAGGAATGCAAATGAAATGAACCAACCATAATCACTGGCTCAAGCTTGATTCTTGCATTGAAAGTAAATTACCACGCAGCAGACAAAATAAGGAGCCTTGTGAAAGACTGAAGGCCAAAAGGGTAAAACTTCAACAGTTCTAAACCATTTCCTTTTGTACTACAGACTGACACTACTATGAATTTGATAAGGCTTAACAGAATTTTCACCTTCAAAATGTTGCATAAAAATAACAAAAACTGCAGACTAAATTAAAGTAAAATTAACATCTAAACATCGAAATAACCTTCAGGTTCCATGTAGTGCACTGAAATCCAGATATAAAAAGTTAAATTCATAAGTTTATAACAAAAGTAAGCGAGAGTATTGAACCTTCGTATCAAGGTACGCCAATGCTTGTTCCCGGGTATATATGCTCAAACCTGCACATTCCTGGAAAAGAAGCAATGAATCATAGACCACCATGTAAAGACAAGAATAACACTGGAATAGTGGAGAAGACATTGTATACAAATATTTTTTAAACAAGCATGAAGGTCACACCATGTTATAAAACTGAAATAACAGATGCAGATTATTTTTATAACGCCAATGCTTAAAGAATAAATCATAAAATGGGTCACAAAGGGTAAATTGTGAAATTACTTAATGAGGATTTTGTATGCGATAATCTGTGGACATTGAAGCAATAGACACATTACCAAGTTAGGAAACATCTTATCTAGATAGGAGTTGGAAAGGGTTTATGTAATGCCAAAACTAACTGACAAACTACCAGACAATCAATGACATTGTGTAGGAAGGGATGGATATGTACAAAGTGCAGATTTTAGAATGGATGTGTTTGTGGAAGATTATAAGAATGCAAAAAATATTACCAAGGAAATGTTATGGAACACACAGGGTATATGATAGAAAACTGAATTTCATTTCAAAAACCTAAATTCAGTATAATTACGAAGTAGTTTGGCTTTTATAGTAGAGGGTGCACTGGAGACCTATGTAGCTCCAACTAATTATTTTTTTTTAATTACCCGTGTCTAACACATATCCACACACGGGTATAGAGATATGATCCTCCAAAAGTTCTCCAAATACATGGAAATTGCGAAAAAAATGAACATACCCAGGCCGGATGCATGCCTCTATCCGACACTAGCACCCTAGTATAATTAAAAGTAATGTGGCTTTTTATAGTAGACACTTGAGACCTATGTTGCTCCGACTACTCATTTTTCTTGAAATACCAGTGTTTGACACAATATTCAGGCTCGGATATATACATATGATCCTCCAAGTACCTTTATCGGACACATGCCCCTATCCGACACTAACACCAAGTAACATAGCATGAGAAACTTTTCAATTTCCTTGAGAAATGTGAGCAAAAGAACCCTGCATGATCTGCATAAGATCCCATTGGAGTTTAGAAATTAAATCAACTTCCACGACTCTTACCTGAGTCATTTTCCGTCCATCTCTAGCTTCATTTATGTAATCCACTCATAAATGTTGCCCATATATTGATGCATTCATAGATCCACACTGCATATTAATAAACCATCCAAGGAACTCTTCCCTCAACTTCCACTTCTTTATCAACCAAACTATTACTATCCCTTTAGTAAGAAATATATACATCTTTAAAATCCTTATATTCCTTCCATAAGCATTCAAGCCATTTCTAAAAGACTTCTCAGGAAGCTATTTACCATTCTTTTAAATAATACAAATTATGAACAACTTTTCACCCTATAGCTTACCTCTATAGAAGGCAACAGAAGGGCGCTGTAACGAGGATCTCTACCAACCATCTGCACAACCTCTTGATCACTCTCCATCCCCATTGCCTTCATGACCACCATGATAGGAATCTATGAGAAAACAATGCTCAGCAAAAACTGAAGTCTAATAATGAAAAATGGCCAACTCTTCCAGGAGCGGGGGGAAGAAGAAAATAAGAAGAAGAGAAAGATGCAACAAAACCTTTTTCGCAAATTGGTTGAGTAACAAATATATCTTCTCTTTCTCCATCTGAACAATTGTTTTGCTTTTTGTTGCTTCCGAACTGCTTGTCACGGATGCATTTATACTGGGAGCAGAGAACAAAAATGGCAACGAAAAGATATTCTGTGAAAATAAATTCAAAGGATCAAGCAGAACTGATAAAATTAGAACAAATGTAAAGGGTAGGAAAAAAGATAGAAATGGAAATGACAATAACTAAGTGACGGCAAAACTATATGGTTGAAGATAGATATAACAACCGAGTAGAAATGACAATAAAAGGATCACAATACCAAAAATGAATGCATAAATACTTCATGTTCTGCACACAAAAAATAATAATAGTATAACAATACAATGTTTAACATGCTAAAATTGCATTGCATCAATAGAAATTGTTTCCTTCTCAATCCTTCCATGAGCTTCAAAACAGACTTCCGACAAGCAGCAATGCTAAATGGCCATAAGCCAGACCAATTTTAATTGGTTAATTGCTAAGAAAGTGTAAAACCGTTAGTAAGCAATAAAATATTGACCAATTGCATTATAACTTCAAGAACAACTAGAAAAAAAACCAAGACTTAGACCTCCTACTTTATATTCTTCTACAACAAGTAATAAATTTTACTAGCAAAGTTGTATATGGAACCGAGTAAATTCTAATAAAGCATGTGATAAGGTAGTGGAAGAGTCTTAGCAGGTGCAAAAAATTGAAAGAACAACTCACTTTCCTTTCTTGTCTGCATCAATAATTATCCTATTCTTGGAGAGCTGTTCCTGTATTAAAATCACCTGAAAGACATTGGCAGAATCATGACACTATACAACGACGAGAATGTATCAAGAAACGGAACAATAAATATTTGAAAAATAAGAGACAGCCAAGAGAAGCAAAAAATATGTCAATTCCATTGAGAATAGAATTTGAAAAGAAATACAAAACAAATATGACTGTCTATGTCAATTTTGCACAAATGGAACTCATAAAGCACATAAAAAGTGCAGGTGTGAAAAACAAGTACTTAAAGTGAATATAAGAAAACAATTATAACTTCAAAAACCTTGATATGATTAACTCTTAAAGTAAAAATTATATGTATTATTCTTATTAGATTTAAAAGTTGTTATATTGTGATCATAGACATGATAAGGTAAAAAGAAGAAATTCCTATTACTATGGACTAAAAACCCCAAATGGATTTAAAATGTACATTTATAGAGGAGTATCTATATTTATATCATCACTTCATCTTAACAAAATCCTATCCAACAGGCAACAATCGAGAGAGAAAAGATCAAGACCATTTTCCGATGGGTCCATTCAACATACTAGATCAAAAGAGGTGAAACTAGAAGTTAGCAGAACAATACTACTAATTCCTTTTACTTTTATGCATTCAATCTACGATTCACCTACTACTACACTACAAATTTCTGGCCCATCATGAATATTAATTGTATACTAGTACGGCGATTACTTCCAAACAAAAAGCATGCTATAGTGAATGTGTATGTGTGCGAGGCAAGTGAAGAACAAAGCAAACAGATATGTATACAATAAAGATGATCTAATTACCTTCTCTGTTCCTTTAATGACAAAATACCCTCCAGGATCAAGAGGGCACTCACCTAATATCAGACGATGAAAAATCAAAATATATAACAAGAAGAAAGTGTGAAAAGAAACAGCCATTATTTTGAGTTTAATGAACACGAACCAAGCCTTGCAAGTTCAGCTTCATCTTTTCCATATAACACACAGCAGCAACTCCTTAACATGATGGGCATTCTTCCAATAACAAGATTATTCTGCAGGGAAGAAGATTTAGTATTACATTCAAAGCACCTATCATTCTGAATAAAAAAAACAACAAAAAAGCATCTGATGTACCTTTTCTAGTCTACTTTTCTGCCCATGACTCCCGTGAATGTACTCTATGTTGACTAATATTGGTGCAGAATACCTTAAAATTAACACCATATTAACAAGAAGAAACAGAACAATATGCTCTACTCACTATTCCATTTAAAGTTTCAGTTTTTATAACACCAGGAAAATAATAATAATTCCAAGAATGCCTACATACGTCATATCTGACAATCGACATGTATGAGGATTGATCTTTTCAACGATCCCATCAACCGTCATGGAGGGATCACCAATTCTAACATCTTTGAACCTGCACCGCAACACCAGTCACAATTGAAGTAGAGCCGGAAAAAATTGCAAATCCAAATAACGCCAATAGGAAACTTAGTTCACCATATACAGATAAGTCATAACCAGAATGTCCAGCAACAAAATACAAGGCAACCAAACTAATTAATGAAAGAAAAACAGCTAAGGCTCCATGAGTTGTTAATATCACTAATTCACCTCTTGCTCTTTTCTCCCTCAAATGTTACTAACAATAAAATTCCTCATGTTTGATTACAAACAGCAAATAGTTAAGCCATAACACATCTGAAATTAACAATTCCATGTCAAAAGTAATATAGCGTGTAATTATTCCAAAAAAATCATTTATTTATTTTAACTGTTCAAAAGATTATATCTTGCTTTTAAAGCAAAAAATAAATAAATAAATAAATAATAACTAGCAACAATCAACGAGTCGGCAAAAATATAATTTGTAGCAATCATAACCCAAAACATAAACAAAAAAAGCCTTCAAACCTGAGATAAATACTGGGGTCAAGATCGGCTACAATCCGGTCATTGGCACGAACAATCTTCTTTATCCCAATATTAACGAAATAATTAAATGAATCCAAATGCTGCTTCACTAACCCTCTAACCTACTCACCCAAAACCCATACTTTAGTTCAAAAAGATAAACATCTTCACAAAAAAAACAACAAATTAACATCAAATCACCTTTAAAAACTCCGGGACAAGTTGAAACTTGTCAACAGCTGATTTGATTGGAGCAGCAAGCTTTTGCTTGTCCACGGGTATCTCAGAAGCATTTGAGTTGTTATTGAGAAGTATATCTTCTTGCTTGAGACCCATTTTCTAAAGTTAAACGGGTTTTCTGGAATTTGGAATGAATTTTAGCAGGAGACGGTTTTAAAACCAGAAAGAAACTGTTGGTCACCACCTTTTTCTTTCTAAAACCCTTCCTTAAAACTGTAAACCTTTTTATACGGTGATTTTGGGGTCTTTCTATGGGTATGGGCTTGGATCAGGTTGATACATCTCAATTGTTCTTCGTTGGGCAAACCCAGGAAAATACGGGCCTACGCGCTTAGTCCACTTCCTTTCCTTTTATGTTAGCCTTAGCTTAGAAAGTACAAGATATTTGAATTAAAAAAATAGAATTCATACAAATCTGAATCTAAATCTGTTAAAATTTAGATGATTGAGGTTCAAATCCTCTTAGAAACAAACATATCTTTTATTTTTAATTTAGAGTCAAATTCATATATTTGAATCTACAATCAAATAAATAATGAGATTAAGATAATGTATAATTGAAGGTGTTTACTCGCATTTTCTTTAAATACACACAAATAGTAATTTTAAAATAAAATTTTGAATATCATCCAAATCTAAAAAGAAAAAAATCATATATCTGTAAATTTTCGAATTCACATCTAAATTGGTATCTTCAGTTCATTGGGCTTATTATTTTCTTTAAAATGCTAGGTTTTTAGGTCTCATGTTTAATTATTTTTATTTAGTTTAATTGTGTATCTTTATATCATCTAACTAATTAGTAACGGGCTAAACTAATTGGGTGACAACTTAATTATTGGGTTTGACTTGTTTTGACCACTGAACTACAAAAATTTAAACTTCGACCACTTTAACTATTTAAATGGACCTATTTTGACCACGGCCGTTAAAATCTAACGGAAAGGTGACGTGGCCGTTAAAGTAAAATTTGTATAATTACACATTTGGTCCTTGTTAGTTCCTTATTATATAAATTTAGTCCTAATTTTAATTTAAATAAATAAAATTAATTAACCAATCAGGTGACGAAACGTGTCGACACCCAATTGTAGGAAAATAAATATATTAAATAAAAAATAGATTAAAATCATCTGATTTAGATTAAAATAAATATATTTAAAAAATAGATTAAAATTAGATTGAATTGTTCATCATAACAAATAGACAAAATGTGGTTCAATGTTCAAGTTACTGACAGAGACTGATCTAAGAGTATGTGATGAAGGATACAAAGAAGACCTAGAAAGATCAAGAAGCATTTTTCAAAAGTGCACAATTCTGACAACACCAGTTCCAGTTTGGTCATTGATTCTTTAACAGCTTATAAAACTCAATGGGGTGCATTGGGCCAACATGATGAGACATGAAGGAAATAGACATTTATTATCTGAGCAAAAAAATATCAATTACAAAATGCAATCTCCACCAATTCAAAAGCTGTGTTGTTTCGGTAGCCCGAGGGCTCAGAAAAAATATGTTGTATCATTCCGCTTGCTCGTTCTCAAGAATCGATCTTTTAAAACTCTTGATGAAAATACTAGCATTAACTAGAGAACGACTCGTTGGCAAATATTATTATCAGAGTTCGATATTGGGTTTCTTGGCGAGATGTGCTTAAGATGATCAAGAGTCCTTGGACTTTAGTCTCTCATATAAGGATTTGATGTGCACAACAGAAGGAAAAAGAAAGTGAACCCCTAGAAAGATTATGCTTGAGAGAGACTACAACGTCTTTTATTGTATAAGGCAGATTTATTCAAAAACTTCCAAAGACACCGTGTTATCCTGGTCGTGATTGACCACCTTACCGAGTGAATGAAAGCTTCTTCCTATGTCGGTATTACAAGAGTAACAACTTGCATGATGCTAAATAGAGATTATTTGTCGATATGGTTTCCCAAGAGAGTTGTCATTGATGGCGCCTCTAATATGAAAAACAAGATTATATTAGAAGATTGATGAGCAGTTCAAGACAAGTCATCATAATTTTGTGATTAATTGCTCAGAGACAAATGGGGCAATAGACTCGGCAAACTAAACACCAAAAGATTACCTCAAAGACTTTCAAAGACTGACATGAAAAATTACCGGTAACCTTGTATGTATTTAGATCCATAGTGTGCACCTTAACATGGGCAACATTGTATTCTTTGGTCTATGGACAGAAGAAGCATGGCTAATTGGGGTTCAGATTCCGTTGTCGAGTATTGACAGATGTGAAATTGGACGATGCAGAATAAGTAAGAGCTCGATAAGGTCAGTTGAATCTCATTGAAGAGAGGAGACTAAAAGTAATTTGACATTGTTAGATGTACAATGCGAGCTCACAACAACGAAAGTTCATCCAAAAGAATTTTGAGAGGGGGATCTAGTGCTTGAAAATATCTTGCGAAGTTCATAAAGATTTCCTTAGGAAATGGATGCCTAATTGGAAAAGGTTACACATCAAGGAGACCTCTTTCCGGAAGAGCGTTGATTTTAACCAGAGATGAGCCAAGTAATTCGATAAACTCAGACTCAGTCAAGAAGTATTACGCTCGAAGAATTAAAAAAGAGATTGAAAAGAGGAAAATAAAGAAAAAAGTGGAGTGAAAATCCAAAAAGGGTGTTTCGCAAAATGAAAACATCTATGGTGAAAACCCAAAAGGGAGCCTTAGATAAAAAAATCAAAATCAAAATCAAAAGAATCAAAAAAGAGAAAAATCAAAAGAAAAAGGGGGTTCAAGATGAAAATCCGCAAAGGGCGTCTTGAAACCAAATGAGGATTTGAGCTGAAAACCTGAAAGGGTAGTTCAAAAGTATTTGAGATTAGGCATCCGACAAGAAATCTTCTCGGAATATGAAATTTTGAGTAAATTCGAGTTTGGAAGGCTCTATTTCGGTTGAAAGGGTCTCGCTCCTTCATACAATGGGTACCTGCTGCATTGCATTGAATTTATCATGTTTGTCATGACTTATCAAATTATTCCAACTGATTAAAATAATATTTGAGCCTTTCACTTATCGTTTCAACAAGCATATTGCATATAAATCAATTAGACATAAGAAAAGCAAAGGATTTCATGGGTATTATTATGATGTACTAATCCTTTAAGTGCATGCAGAACAAGAGGTGGCCTCAGTACTTGATTAATGATGAAAAGTATGACGAGGAAAATGACGCAACTCATAGTGTCAAAAACATTAAAACAAAACTGCAAGAAAGTAACATAGCCAACCCTAAGGCAAAGAGAGAACATGATCCATCTTTTGGAGAAAAGCTGCAACAGGATTGATCCATCAAAGGTTCAAAAGCAAAGATCATTACGTCTGAAGATTGTCACTTCTAAGGCATTGCAAGACAAGAAAGCTTTCCGAATGTTAGCACGGACAAAGATGATGGTTGAATTCAAGAGTGGGGCAATACTACAGAGAATATTACAGAAGAATGTATGTCGTCCCAAAGATGACAAACTCTTTTGAAACCATGACCCATGAATATTAAAGGAGAGTGAAAAGGGTGAAGATAATGTTGAATCCCACGCCAGCAATTACATAGAAATGAAAGAATGATGATGCACTAGATCAAGTTATAGAGGCTTGCAAGTTCCTTGATGAGAGTTGGAACCCAAGGTTTGTGGTGGTTGTTGCACAAAAAAAAACCACTATACTAAGTTTTTTTCCCAGTAGGGATCTCCGAACAATGTACAACCAGGAATTGTTATTGACAACAAAGTCTGCTAGCCGAAGAACAATGATTTTTATCTCTGTGCTCATGCTGAGATGTTTGGAACCACAGGACCAACACATTATCATAGACTCTTGGATCATGTTGTATTTTTTTTTGGCAGACGATTTGTAGGAACTTGTCTATTCTCTATCCCATGTGTATCAAAGAAGCACCATTGTTGTCTCTGTCGTTGCTCTTATTTGCTATGCTCATCTAGCAATACCTCAGTTGGGACAGTTTATGAAGTTTGGAAATGCTTTTGAGACATCGCCGAGCTACGGTAGTATTATTGCACCTCAAACCATTGTTGTTTATTAGCTTCCCTGATTTGAACGAGAATGTTTACAGCTCCATGTTCCTCTATTGAGAAAAGAAATTTAAATTGGTGTTGTCAGACCACTAATATGATCAGCTTGATAAGAAAAAGAAAAAGAAAAAAAAGGAAAAAAAGAAAGAAAGAAGAGGAAAAAGAAAAGCCGAGGTGAAAACCTGAAAGGGCGCCTTGAGAAAAAGAGAAAAGAAAAAGAAAAACAGAGGTGAAAACCCGAAAGGGCGCCTTGAGAAAAAGAAAAAAAACCAAGGTGATAACTCGAAAGGGCGCTTTGAGAAAAGAAATATAAAGTGAAAACCTAAAAAAGGCGCTTTAGATCAAATAATGCAGAGATCCTGAAGATTGAACTTGAGTGTGAGATGGGTTACTTTGGCAGCAAAAGAGTTTTAATGAAAAATGAAGCAAGAAATTTTTGAGCTTCCCTAAAAATGAAAGCTTACCCAAGTTGTCTTCAATTGACAACATTCATGCATCATATAGTTAGGCATCCATAGGATAAAAGCATGCTAACTCATACATTTAAAGCATTTTTTGGTAGGAATCTACCAAGACCAGCAAGAAATAAGAAGAATTTCAACCTACGGCTTCAAGATTGAAGGAGTAGACTCGGTAATATATGTTCAAAGCGTAGAAGGGATCGGGCAACAAAGGAAGAGAAACAAGAGACCTTATACGAGTTTCAGACTAAAGATCGAGATACTTTAGGAGAATGAGACGTGATTCTAAAGATCTTGGAGCATCAAGCAGAAAAATCAAAGATATTTCACATTACTTCAGGAAGAATTCTTATTAACTGATGATATTCTTTTTTTTTTTGCAAAACCGACATTACAGAAGAAGAAAGCTTGTACCTGCACCAGTCTTCATTAACATATCAAATAAAGAATGCATATGTTAGAAAGTTTAGGGGCTTGAAGTAAGTTTCTACCTTGAGTTTTTGGTCAAGTCTAAAGGATGAACATGAAGAAAGCATGAGGTGTAACACCTCAATTTTGAGTCTGGGTGTTTTGCGTGCCGGGTCAGACTAGTGGAACTGGAGGTTGACGGTTCGAGTCAAAAAGGTGGTTTAGGGAAATCAAGGTTCGGGATAGGATAAAAATATGATAAAAATTCCTAAATCCTATAAAATTATATTTAAGAGGTTGGTTAAATAAATTTTGCAAAATGGGTTTTGGAAAGTATACATTTTGGGCGGTGACCAAAATGTAAAGTTTTAAAACTGTGAAAAAAGAGTGTTTTTCAAAAAAGAGTCAAAGTCTTAGAATATTTAGGGGGCTATTTGGAAATTAAGCATTTTCTCTAATTTGGCATGTGTTTTAAATGGTTTATTAAATAATTAAAAAGGATTTTATTGATTTAATCAAAAGGTAGTTAATTTAGTTAAGGAAATTATACGATCATTTCATTTTCTTCATTTCTCTTCAGCCAAACACTATCCATTTTCTCTCAATTTCCAGATTTCATTCACTTTCTTTTCCTCTTTTGATTTCCAACTTATCCTTGGTGATTTCTCTCAAATTTCTTCAAGATTCTTGAAAGCTAAACTTGCCAAATTGGAAGAGAAGCAAGGATTGGAGGTAACATTCGTGCTAACCCTCTAATCAAGGCTCTTTAATGAAATTCCTAAGATATTTGACTCTTTATCTAAATTTCTAATTCAGGTTTCATTGTAGTTTTAATAAAATGTTGAAATCTTGTTGAAAAAGATGATTAAAATGTGATTTTCGGAGTTGTGTTGATTTGGTTTGTTTGAGATGATTTCTAAAGGGGTTTTTGAAAGGTTTATGATGTTGAAATAAAGTCTTAATCATGTTAATCCCGAAATCCTTGAGATCTTTGGTTTTTAAGGTGTTTATAGTTGGTTTTTTTTGGGGTGTAATGTGGAATCCGAGTTGCTGGGGGTATAAGGAGGGTTTTAGGTTGCTTTTGGATGTTGATTGATGCTTAAAATGTGTTAGATGTGTTGGTAGATGGCTGGGCTGAGTTTAGAGATCAATCGATTGAATTTTCGGTTGTGTCGATTGGGTAAATTGATGCTTTAGAGCAGAGCTGCGGGTTTACTTTTGAGTGATGGTGTTGTGGATGCATTTTAATGCATTGAATATCTGTTTTAATGTGTTGAAAATAGGCGATAGTGTTCCGAAATCAAACAAAGTGTTTTTGGAGGCTTCAGACGTGTAATTTGTGCGTCGGCGAGTGTGATTTCGCAAGACGGTGAGTGGAACTTGGTTTTTTCCAGCATGGAAACGTTTTAGAAAAGGTTTTGGGAACTTAGTAAGAGCTTGAAACGCTTTACTAAGTTCAGAAGTAAGTAAAGTGAATTTCTCTCTCGAATTGTGCTATTGTGAGATTTTTGAATGCACTTGTTTTAATTGTATTTACCTATTGTTTTAAAGCATGTTTTGAGTATATGAAACATGGTTGATGGTGCCATATAATTTAAGGATGCACTAGGAAAGTGATCCTTGTATGCATGTGTTGATGCATGAGGTTTGAAGCATGGTTTAATGCTTGTGATATGACTTTTTAAAAATGTTTTGTAAAAATAGTGAGGTGTGCATGAAATGTGGATTATATTGGCAAGTGATGTTGTATAAAGTGCTTTGTAAATGAAATCAAATATAGTTAGCCAGCTATAGGATTGATTGCACTATAAACAAGTCGCCTTGGATGTTGAGGGGTTGTGATTGTACCGAAAACTCCATCCAAGTACCCTAAAGATTGAGGATTGTTTAAGGTTGCAACGGTTGAGGGTAGCTCCCAAGTGCGAACCTTGTGTGTGTCCCGTCTCTCGTTAGTGGGTTATACAACTACCGATGAGTGGTGTTGAGGGGATGTGAATGTACTGAATACTCCACCACGGGTGTCACAACGGTGGAGGGTTGCTCCCGTGTGTGAGCCTTGAGATACCGGTAGGGTGTAAGAAGGGTTTGGGACAACCCTTATTAATCCGTGTATCCGATACGTTTTTGAGAATTGGAAATGTTGTTAATCACTTGTAAGCCTATATAATGGAATGAGATGTTATGGAAATGTTGATGATGCATGTTATGAAAAATGCATGTTTTACCTTAAGCTTAGCATAATGGTATTTATGCTTGGAAGGCTTGAAGGTTGTGTAACAATGGTTTAATTTCTGGAAAGTATGTGTTTTATGTAGCATGATGTTTAGCATGCTGATTTTAATGTTTAAGTGCATGGTTTATCAAGAAGGCATGATGGTTTTCAAAGGAGTGAAAACGATTTTGTTGCATTGATGGTGTTTTTGGTTTTGAGCATTCCTCACTAAGCATGTAGTGCTTACGCTCTCTTTGTTCATCAATGCAGTCAATTTAAGCTTTGGAGGCGGCACTTGCAAGGGACCAGTGAAAGACTTTGATTGAATGTAAGTTTGGTTATAGACTAGAGTAATAAAGGCAATGGGGTGTCCAACGTTATAAGTGTTGGTTGTTTGGTATTTTCTGGTTTGGTGCAAGTTTGATTTGCGTATTTGGTTATGTAAAGGGCCTTTTAAGTGTTGATTTATGCTTGGTTTGAGATTTGAGCTTTTTGGTGCTTACTTCTTTTAGGAAGCACACCTTTATTCTTATTGATATTGAGAATGATGCTATGTCGATATTTCCGCTTGGAATCCTTGATTGTTGGTATGTATTTGAGTTGCAAAGTATGTTTAGTCACATGTCGGGTTGGTTTCGGATGGTACAAATCGAGTTAAATCAGCAAATTCGAACATTGCAGATCCAGGTGTTTCGAAACTCCCTTGCCTGTTTCGAAACGAGGGCCTGAAAGTGTCTTGGGGTTTCGAAACGGGGAGGCCTGTTTCGAAACATTTTGGCTTTGCGAAGCCCTATTTTGAAACGGGTCTTGGAAGGTTTCGAAACGAACCCGCATTTTGCAACGGTCAACAATGTTTCGATACGACCGTTCCGATACAGGGCCCACTGTTCTGAAACGGGTGGCTGTTAATTCAATTTTTGGGATATTCTGAGTTTTTGTTTCTTTGCATTTTGGTCCATGCTTGTCATGTATGCAATTAAATGAGTTTCAATGGATATTCTGAGCTGAGTTTCTATAGAGAATCATGTAACGAATTTAATTTAAATATGGTAACTCGAATTTGGTAGTGTGATAAGGTTTTTCTTCTAGGAAACCTTGAAGGGTCCCACCTTTTTGGAAAATTCGATTAAAAAAAGGGGGGAAACTTTTGTGTTTTAGAACAACCCTAAAAAAAGTTTTGGAGTCGCCACCGGCCACTGAGGTAGGCCGAACACCATAAAAACTAAAACTAGAGATTCATTTGAAAGGGTTCGGGAGTTGGTTACGTGTGGGGAAGGGTTAGCACCCCCAATCACGCCCGAAAATCGGTACCAAAATAATTGTTGCTTTTAATCGATGGAAATTATTTAAAATTGAAAATGAATTTAATTAGGGGTTCTTAATTGAAAATTGAACTTTAATCGTACGAGCTTTATCAAATTGGCAGTTTTTAATTGATTAGACATTTAATTAAAAAGGATGACGGTACACCAGACCAAAGACTAAACCGACATCATATATGTCTGACCGCCGTGTTAGTTTAGGGTTCGGATCTCGTACGTCACCTTTATGCATGATGCAAGCAGATAAAGTATGATGTCATGGTCTTGTTCGTTTTACGTACGAATTTACCTTTTGACAATGCATATTAATCCGAATATTCAGGATATATCCAATAAGCTAGGATATTTCGACCCGAATACGCGAATTAATAAGTACCTCATTTTTATAATTAAAATTAATAATTAAGATGTTGAAAGTCACATGAGATGACATTTAAAATGCATGTTACAAATACACATTCGAGCGATCGAAGAGACTGAGCTATGTACACATTAAAAAAAAACAAAAACACACACACACACACATATATATATATATGTATATTCGTATATAAATAATTCTTTATTTAAAATATGTACTATATAACACGAAAACATATAATATATCTACATTTAAAACTCTATATTATATACATATGTATTCTAAAAACGTGTATTACTATATTAAAACCGTATATCTCATATATTGACTATAGGTTATAAGGAAAATCATCTTTATATATATAAGACCACATGTTATATAAAAACTATATTATATAAAAGCTTTATATTATATTCATATAATATATATTATTTAAAACCATATATATATATATATATCAACATATATTATGCTATATAATATATATACAAAAACAGTTACATAATATATACATGTATACCATATATTACATACTGCACATAAACTAGGTATTATACTATACACTATATATTATATTCCACATGATAACATTCATATCATAACTGTTGAGATTTTATGGGCTCGATTCGATCAACCAATATTGCTCACCAAGTGGTGGAGAGGTGAATTTTTGGGTGGAAGGGTTGTGGAAGCTAAATTGAATTGTGACACAATGATTTATAGTGGTTCAACCTTCTAACCAAGGTCTACATCCACTACCTTAGCTCTCCACTAAGGATTTCACAATCAATCCACTATTGATTCGTCCCCTTTTCTAGGATTAGGAGGAAACCCTTACAACCGATCAAGCTTCTACCCAAAGCCTTGATCAAAACCCTCTTTACAAAGAGAAACAATAAGAAAACTTAAAACCCTCTAATAGGTGTTTGTTTGCACAATTAAGCACTCACCCAAAACCTAAACCACTTGAGCAAATTTGACAATTTTGGCTCACTAGTGTTTGTCTATACAAAAAATGACAATTTAAGCACTAAGACAATTTCTTGATCATTTGATGTTTGACAATATGAGCATACGCCTTCTCTTGATGCTTGGAGGTCCCTTTTATACTCCCAAATGAGTTTGTAGCCGTTACTAGCCGTTGGGATCATATTGGAGCCGTTGAGGACTTTAATTCCCACCATAAATGCAGTTCTGCAGCTTCCCGTTTCGAAACGCTCGAGGCCGTTTCGAAACACTCTCAATGTAGAAAGAGTCGTTGCAGTCTGTCAGGGTATCCGTTTCGGAACACTCCTTTGCCATTTCGAAACGCGTATCGAAACGCCTGCATTTGAAAGTTGGTTGGGAAAGAGCCGTTGGGGTTTATGACCGTTATGGTCAATGCCACGTAGGCGTATCGAAACGGCCTAGCCCGTTTCGAAACGCTGAGCAAAAATGCTGTCCAAGGAGAGCCCGTTTCGATACGAGTATCGAAATGATTTTGCCACTGGAATCCCCTATTTTGAAACGCCCTAAGGTGTTTCGAAACACCTGGACAATTTTGTTAAGATTGGCTTTGAAAAACATGAAAAACCCTTTTAAAAACTTCCCTAAACATAATTTCAAGTTGTTTGGACTTTAGAAATGTTTTAAATACTTTTTAAATCAGTCCAAAACATTTTTCAATTATTATATCAAAATATTAGTTTTACAATCTCCCCCTTTTTGATATAATAAAACTCACTTGAAAAATCCCCCCTTTAACTTTAAAAATGTGAATAAGAGAATTAAGAATGTAAATCAAATAAAGGTCCCTCTTATTCATTTGAAAATTCAATTTTTCAAACCATTTCTCCCCCTTTTTGTTATATCAAAAAGAATTTAAAAACGTTAAGTTCAAAATAACATTAGAGGTAAAAATTTTGACAAAACTATGAATTTGGTTTTAAAATGACTCCCCCTTACTCAAAGCATCATTAAAAATGTTAGTCCAACATTTATGATCATCTAGTTGAATAAACTAAAAATAAAATAAATTAAATAAAAAACAACTAGAAATTTTACCAACACTTGAACCCAAGGGAGGATGTGAAGCCTTCCTTCTTCAAGTGTTCTTCCTTGTGTGTATGGAGCTCCCCCTCAATGTTTGACTTGTTGAACATCTCCATCACACCTAGCAATAGACAATCAAGTGATTTTTGGTATCCAAATTGCTTTGGATCCTTGAACGTTAGTATCACAAATTTTAGTCCCCTTAGGAATCCATTTTTCAATGTCATCCTTTTTAATTGAGGTGGTTAGTCCTTTTGGGACCCAAACACTTCTAAAACATTTTCCTTTAATAAATATAGGGGCACTAGATTGTCTAACATAAAAATTTGATTTTCCAAAATTGTTTTTCTTTTCAAGCTCTTTGGAAATCAAATCTTTTTCTTCTTGAACATTTTGAAGCAATTTTTGTAAATCAAAACATTTTAATTCAAACTCTTCAAGTTTTGCTTCAAGTTCAAGTTTGGTTTTAGAAAGCAAATCATTTTGAACTTTTAACTTTGAAAACAATTTATTGTTTTTCAAAATGTGGCTTTTAAAGTCTAAAACCAAGTCATCATAGGCATCTTGTAATTCATCAAAGGAATAAGAACATGAAGTAGATGAATTAGAAGTTACCCCAGAATCTTCTTCGATGACCATAAGGCAAAGGTTGGCTTGTTCATCGTCGGTGGAGTCTTCATCACTCCAAGTAGCCACATGTGCCTTCTTCTTATGGCTAGAAGTGCTTGCCCTCTCCTTTCTTTTAGGTTCTCGTTCAAGCTCTCTCAAGGCTTTCTTCATGAAAGGGGCACACTTCTTGAAGAGATGAACTATCTCTTCATCTTCATCCTCCTCTTCACTTGAGTAGACAATATGACAAGTGGAGGATTTGAGAGCCATGGCACTAGCATTGATGCCAAGCCCTTTGATTTTCTTCTCTCCCATAGCTCTAATTTCTTCCCTCTTCTTCTCATCCTCTTTGTTCTTCTTCATGATTTGATGAGTAAAAAGTGACCCAATTAGTTCATCAAGCTTAGAAGTCTTTAAATTTTTGTCTTCGATGATGGCGGTCCTCTTTGAGTCCCAAGACTCGGAAAGTGAGTAGATGAGCTTTCAAACAAGCTTCTCTTCCGGGATGGCTTCTTCATAACCTTTAAGACCATTTGTGATGGTGGAGAACCTATCAAACATCTTCTCAATGTTCTCTTCCGGATCCATTTTAAAGTTCTCATACTCTAAGGTTAGGAGCCCAATTTTGGTCTCTTTGACTTCATTGGTTCCCTCGTATGTGACTTCAAGCTTGTCCCATACCTCCTTGGCACTCTCACAAGAAGACATCTTCTCATAGATGGATGGACCAAATGCACAAAATAGAATGTGCAAGGCTTTGCAATTTAGCTCCATCTTCTTGCGATCGTCGGCACTCCACTCTACTTTACTTCTTTGAGGCACGAACGAACCATCTTCAACTACATCCCATATCTTGTAATCTTTTGACTTGATGAAGAACTTCATCTTTGTCTTCCAATGGGAATAGTGAGTTCCGTCAAAGAAAGGCGGTTTGTCGATTGATTGTTCCATTTGAGCCGGTTGATGAAATAGTGATCGAGCTTGCCGGATCTTCTCAATAGTTAGTTAATCCTCTTCGATTGAGCCAAGCTCTGATACCAATTGTTGAGATTTTAGGGGCTCGATTCGATCAACCAATATTGCTCACCAAGTGGTGGAGAGGTGAATTTTTGGGTGGAAGGGTTGTGGAAGCTAAATTGAATTGTGACACAATGATTTATAGTGGTTCAACCTTCTAACCAAAGTCTACATCCACTACCTTAGCTCCCCACTAAGGATTTCACAATCAATCCACTATTGATTCGTCCCCTTTTCTAGGATTAAGAGGAAACCCTTACAACCGATCAAGCTTCTACCCAAAGCCTTGATCAAAACCCTCTTTACAAAGAGAAACAATAAGCAAACTTAAAACCCTCTAATAGGTGTTTGTTTGCACAATTAAGCACTCACCCAAAACCTAAAACACTTGAGCAAATTTGACAATTTTGGCTCACTAGTGTTTGCCTATACAAGAAATGACAATTTAAGCACTAAGACAATTTCTTGATCATTTGATGTTTGACAATATGAGCATACGCCTTCTCTTGATGCTTGGAGGTCCCTTTTATACTCCCAAATGAGTTTGTAGTCGTTACTAGCCGTTGGGATCATATTAGAGCCGTTGAGGACTTTAATTCCCACCATAAATGCAGTTTTGCAGCTTCCCATTTCGAAATGCTCGAGGCCGTTTCGAAACACTCTCAATGTAGAAAGAGCCGTTGCAGTCTGTCAGGGTACCCGTTTCGGAACACTCCCTTGCCGTTTCGAAACGCGTATCGAAACGCTATAGGCCCGTATCGAAACGCCTGCATTTGAAAGTTGGTTGGGAAAGAGCCGTTGGGGTTTATGACCGTTATGGTCAATGCCACGTAGGCGTATCGAAACGGCTTAGCCCGTTTCGAAACGCTGGGCAAAAATGCTATCCAAGGAGAGCCCGTTTCGATACGAGTATCGAAACGATTTTGCCACTGGAATCCCCTGTTTCGAAACGCCCTAAGGTGTTTCGAAACACCTGGACAGTTTTGTTTAGATTAGCTTTGAAAAACATGAAAAACCCTTTTAAAAACTTCCCTAAACATAATTTCAAGTTGTTTGGACTTTAGAAATGTTTTAAATACTTTTTAAATCAGTCCAAAACATTTTTCAATTATTATATCAAAATATTAGTTCTACAATAACAAAGCAAGAACATCTGACATGAAATTGAAGACTAAAATTAAAGAAAATAAAGATGCAAGACAAGGAATTAAATATGCATGATTACAAGGACTAAAACGGTAATAATACCACTAAGAAAAGATTAAATTACAAAAACAAAGGCCAAATTAAAAAGGTGCGGAAACCTAAAAGGACTAAAATGGTGATTTGACCACTAGAAAACAGATTACAACGAAATCAAGGACGAAATTGAGGGTTCTTGAAAACATAGAGGGACTGTGGGAAGAGTTTAAAAACGCGGAAGCCCCTGCGCCCGTAATAACGACGACGCATAGGGGGTTAAAAACGGATTAAACCAATTTTAAAAAATAAAATCATTATAAAAACCCGTTTAAAACCATTTCGAGCCTTTTACAAACCCTAAACTCTCTCCGGCTCTCACCTCTCTCACGACGCCGACACCCGAAACGCCGGTCGCCGCTAACCGGTGACCGACGAACCCCTAAATACCTTAAAACATAACCATTTTTTGACCCCAAAACTCCGATCCAACCTTATCCTTTAAAATGAAACCCCTTCCTTTTAAAACCCAAAAAAAGATTCGAAACCCTAGGTTTTTTGAAACCCTATTTGTAAATGATTTCAATCATCGTTGGTTTCACCCGTGTGATCTAGGAGACCAGGGGATTATCACCGGCGGACGAAGCGAAAACAACTGTGAGAAGAACCGACGGCCGCGAAGGTAAAAAAAACATATTTTCTATATGCATGCACTGAAAATGAAATTGGAGAGGAGGATATACCTCGAAGTTTTTGTTTTTTTTTCTCTTCTCTATTGCTCGATTTTCCAGTCATTACAATGGGATTTGCTTTCGGCTTTTATAGCCGAATTTACAAGAAATTTGGATTACATATAAATTAAAAATAAAAATGGATTGATGTTCTTTGCTTTGTCCTAATTCATGCATATACCCTGGAATTCTTTCGTTTGTCTCTTCTGATATTTTTGTTGTTTGTGTGCATGTGAGCCTCTGGTATGGTGGGCGGTTGAGAAGGGGACGAGAGACGTGGCGAGGAAGCTGGGATCTGGAGAGTCGCAAGGAATTCGAGGAGGCGTGCGTGAACTCAACGCGCTCGTGGGGAATTCGAAACGTCTGGAGTGTGTCTTCGACGCACGCGTGAGGAGATGGAGGGTCGTCCTTGCTTGAATCTGGACCGCCAGATCTGACGGCTGAGATGTTGCGGCGCTGAGAATGAGTTAGGGCACCTTAGGGCTTTCGTCTGAGGCTTGATCTGGTCCGTCTGATATGTATTAGATCCGACGGTGGAGGATTGGCTGCACAAAAGATTGGAATGCATTAGGGTTTCTACTTTGTTATCAGATTAGGGTTTGTTTTAATTCTCTGGGCCTAACGGGCTTTATTATGTAATATGCACATTTTTGGGTTTTTCAAATGTAATATGGACTCTTAATAATAAACTTGGGCTTTATTTTTATTAATGTATATCAGTGGGCTGATAATATATTAGTCTTTTTGTTTTTGTAGATTTATTTCAAAGTAATAATAATAATAATAATAATAAATACAACATTAATAATAATAATAATAGTAATAGTAACACTAATAATACTAATAACAATAATAATAATAACAATAACAATAATAATAATAATAAAGATTTTTCAAATGGGTAATAACATAACTAAAGATAATAAATATTATAACATTAATAATATATATTTTGTTTGTTTTTTAGTTTTTATTTTTAATCATACGATATATATATAATTAAGAAAGTAACAATGCCAATTATTTAAAAAATGAAAACGGGTTAACACCCTAGACAAAATTGGTGATTACAGCTGTCCCCCTTTGCTTATACTTGTGGAACAAGAATAAAGCAAATGCCATAAGCACTGATTTTGTCCAACTTTCATGTTTAAATCTGGAATCACCATGCACTTGAACTACTGGCGATTCGGAAGTCGGTACGGGAAAATGTAACAGTCGCGGAGGCTTGAAACTGAACAGATAGACAATTGGTGAAAAACAAAAGCTTCATTCTCCAAGTGCCCGAACGGATAGACGAATTCCATTCTCCTCATGTCTGAACAGATAGGTGGGTTTCCATTCTCAAAATGCCTGAATGGATAGGCGAGTTCCATTTTCAAAATGCCCGAACGAATAGGCGGGTTCCATTCTCCTTATGCCCGAACGGATATGCATGCTTCCATCCTCCAAATGCCCGAACGGATAGGCGGGTTCCATTCTCAAAATGCCCGAACGGATAGGCGAGTTCCATTCTCCTCATGCCTGAACGGATAGGTGGGTTTCCATTCTCAAAATGCCCGAACAGATAGGCGGGTTCCATTCTCAAAATGCCCGAACGGATGGGCGGGTTCCATTCTCAAAGTGCCGGAACAGATAGGCGGGTTCCATTCTCCTTATGCCCGAACGGATAGACGGACTTTCGTTTACTGGAAAAGCTTTAATATACATGTAAAAAATAGGCAAAAATAATATGATGATGTGAGTTAGCATGCCCTAGGGATGCCTAACTACAAATGATGCATGAATTATGACATCAAATTTTCTTGGGCGCTTTTACTCTTCGGATCGGTCAATCTCAATTTTTTCTTGTCTCTTATTTTTCTCAATATCTTTTGGCTTTCTCATCTTTTCCAAATATCCATCCTTTGTCTCGTCTTGAAAGATGAGTGCTGACTTTCACTGGTCAGAATAGAAATAACACTTCTCGTAGTGCTCATTCTCATAACATTGCCCCCATTCAAACTAGGTGTTCAACTATTCTCTTTTTCTTAACTCACCACGACGACTTTTCTCTTATCACGAGATTAGGGGGAAGACACATGCCCCCAAGTCCCTGAACTTTTCTCTTAAGTTCATTAAGGTTCGTTTTCATTTTCTGAACCAATCAAAGTATTTCGACAGAAACTCACTTCAAGTCCCGAACTGTAGTATGTAGAAACTTACTACTATCCTCACCATGGCCGCCGATGAGCTATCACTTGTATTCATGACCTTGCATTCTGAACTTTATCCCTGAAGCAATGAAAAGAATATTTTGTGTCCACTAAAAAATTTAGATTACATCTTCTAATTAAAAAAATGAGATGCATTTTCAAAAACTAGACTTTCTTTTCAAATTATAGATATATCAAGCTAGATTAAATACCCCGATTATCAAGTGCACGAATGACACTACTATGGCTTACCAAGGATTGCCTCAAGCATCATGTATCTAGGAGACCTCGAAAGCTGAACTGATGTTTGAAGATGTAAAATACTCTCCGAGTTATTTTCAATTTTTAACCAATTAGACTTATCTTCTGTAGACTTTGCCTTTATCATTATTGCTTTGTCTCATTTCTTTATGGTTTTGGGAAAGTCAACTCATCACATTCCTTTGGCTCGAAATAAATGATGGAGCAAACAACAAAACTCTGAGCTACTCGGCATTGTCATGATTTGAAAATATTACCATCACTCATGAAGCTAAGGTTTTTGACTCGGATGGTGCATAACAACCTTATTGGTCCTTTTGCTACAGCGGAGTGCCCCAAAATTTCCACACTCTCATCTGAAAATGCCTATTACCAGGCTTCGAACATTGGAGTGCTTTTGTTATGCCTTTATTATTATCGAATTTCTTCTCTTTTTCCTTTCTTTTTTTCTTTCCCTTTTTTCTTTCTTCTTTCTTTTTTCTTTTTTTCTTTTTTTTAGCACGAAAGATTTCTGGTTGTTCTCCCGAAGGCCCTAATGCTACGTGTACTCAATAGTTGACCAGATTAACTTGGAGTGTAAGCCACATATTCATCATCTTCACAACTTTCGATTTCCACTAGACAAAGGTTGCTCGAAATCAACCTTTGGGTCAAGGTCAATGTCCTTTGTGCAATTGATACACGGGGACTCAATAGACAAATATATATACACAAAATGACGAGATAATTGAAACACGGAACACAATGCATCCTTTCATTGAAATTTTAAAAATATGCAGTCTTAGGCTCTTACAAAAAGATCTTTGCTACATTCGGGCAAAGGGTAGCAAAGTTGATTCCACACATTACTTCAAGAAAAAGATTAAAATGCAATGAAATGAAAACAAGCGAAATTGGATGCGCTAAAATCCTTGACCACCGCTTGACTGACCACTCATCAAAACCCTTAAGCTTCCTCGAGGAACTCAATCTCCTTATTTTCCATCAGTTCCTGAACCAACTACTTAAATTATGTACAACTCTGAATCTCATGCCCTGCAGTCTGAGGGTATTCACAAAATGATTCATGACCATTATACACCCCTTCATACCCTTCTCAATCAAGCACGCGGTGCAGAACTGCTCGAACACCCAACTTAAAGGGGACCTGACTTCCTACACCTCTATCCTCACTTTCTTCGCATATATCTCTTCGACGGCATTCACGCCTCGACCTCCATGGTTTGGAAGTGGTTTGGTCGCCACATTGGGCCCCTCTAGTTCGATGACCCCGATGTTGATCATGTTTTGCACGAGCTTCTTGAACGCTGTGAAATTTTCTATCGTGTGCCCCATTACTCCACCGTGGTACTCAAAATGGGCCTTCTCGTCATACCATGGAGGGTAAGGTGGCTGGAAGGGAGTAACATGATATGGACGAACCAGATCAACCTCGCATAAGTGTTTGTACACCTCCTTGTATGGCATGGGTAAAGGTGCGAAGGACATCTTCTCTTGTTCCCTCTTGGGAGCCCTACTTTCTCTTCTGTTTGAGCTTTGAGCATTCCTGATTGCGGCTCGAGGCGGTGAGATTGTGAGATGCTTAGGAGCCTCGAAGGTACTGGTGTTGTTCACCTCATGATCCTTCTTCTTGAATTGCTTCCGAGCATTCTCTCCTCCATCGATTCTACCACTCTTGATAGCTGCCTCGATACGTTCACCGGTCATAACCATATCCGAGAAATTACCGATAGGGTTGCTTATCATGTGGACATAGAGGGTCCCTTTCAAAGTATCAACAAACATAGAAGAGATCTTATTCTCACGGAGTGGAGGTTGGACTTGTGCCGCCACATCTCGCCAACGCTAGGCGTATTCACGGAGGCTCTCATTGTGCCTTTGCTCCAAACCTTAGAGCATGAGTCGGTTCGAGACCATATCAGTTATGTGCTTATACTGATCTGTAAAAGCCTTGGCCAAATCCTTCCTTGACCTAATTTGAGCATGTGTTAACTGATTGTACCACCTCACCGCGGGCCCTGCTAAGATGTCTTGAAAGCAGTGAATTAGCAACTTCTCAGTGTCGATCAAACCCGTCATCTTTCTACAGAACATGGTTATGTGGGCAGTAAGGCAAGTTGTCCCGTCAAACTTCTCAAACTTCAGCGTCTTGAACTTGGGTGAGATTATCAGATTTGGAACCAAAATGAGATCTCTAGCATTCATCCCATATGACCCTTCTTCTTCCTTCTTTGTCTGGAATTTCTCCTCGAGGTCTTTCCGAGTATATTCTAGTTCCTTCGAGAACTCCGCATTGACCTTGTTCAAATTCTCAATCTCATCCAAATTTGGGACACTATCCTCGACATTTTCCACATGATTAAAAACCAGACCTAATGGAGCATGGGTAGAGGTGCCCGCCTGATGCGATGTTGTCCCATCTCCTTGAGTAGCCGCTCCTTGCGAGGGCTTGAGGGTATCGATGACAAAACCAGGGGAATACGAGGGGTCCCCCTCTCTTGACTAAGATTTCCAACAACACCCTTTCCTCTTAGATTGGCTTGTAGCAACTAAGATATCTCTTTCATCATATCTTGTTGGGACTTGATGATGGCGTCCCTCAATTCTTGCTGAGCCCGCTCCAACTGACCCCTTAAATCGGATTCCAGCTTAGCAAAACTCTCCTCCATTTTCTTCCTTTGATGGCAAGTAAAGTGTGGATACTGAATCTTCGGTAGTCAAAATACTGTCATGACCCCAACAATTAATTCCATGACTTAATGATGTAATGCATGTAATGTGTTGTATGCATCACAGAAACAGATGATTAAAGGCAATAAATTAAAAAACAGAGTTGAATGTGAGGAAATGTTGATTCGACGAACATCCTTATTAAACAACTTTTCACAACGGAGATCAAGTCTTATTACAACAAGATAATAGATACATAGGGTACAGTTTTCAATAAAATTTTCTCGCCCCCTCCCTTTAAATTAGTGCGTTCCGGAAACAACGTTGTTATGGACTCTTTCTCCCATTATGACAATTTTCAATTTTAGACTATTCTCGAATCAACACTTCGTATGAAAATGCCATGAATATGCAAAAATAATTAAGCAAAGCAAGACAAAAAGGTAACCAGATTAGTAATTGTAAAACCTATGTTTGATTTTTATATAACAATGTATGTTAAGGATTAAATTGAAAACTTGTAGATTTTTAAGTCCCTCAAAAGATTTTAAATCATCAAGGCTTTAATCTGATTTGAAAAACTCAAACTCCAAATATTTTCTAAGTGTTCCAAGGCCAAACTATTGAAAAACGTCCAAGCGTATCGATACGCTTCCAGCCGTATCAATACCTTTTTTTACAAGTTTGGCTACTGGAGAAACGTGTTCCGATACGCCCACTCACCGTATCGAAACAGCGTATCGAAACAAATTGCATCTGTATCGATACACTCTCTCTAAAAAACTGAAAGAGTTTGAATAGCGTACCGATACAGTCTCACCCGCATCGATACGAATTTAATGGAATTTTAAATTTGAAAGCTTTTAATGTTTTTGACCATTGGTGTCAGTTGTTAGGTAATCGAAATTTAAAGTGGTGGTTTTCCCATACCGATACGCCCTTTTCCGTATCAATACGGAAACTTCAAGTGAGCTTTGTGAATTTAATTGCATCGATACAGTTGTTCCCCGTATCGAAACGATCCCTATCTCGCACCGATACGCTTACACGCGTATCGATACGCCCTCTTGTTATTACGCAACGCCCCTTTCTGTTTTGAGACATGTATCGATACGAGTCCTCATGTACCGATACGGTAAGCTGCAGAAGTGCATTTATGGTGGAAAGAGAGGGTCTCAACATCTATATTCAATACCATAACCACTCAAACGGCTAGAATTGATAGAGAAGGTATAAATTGAAGACAATTGAAGACTAGCAACAACTATTGCATCAAAAAGAAACATCCTAACAAAAATCCAAGCTCAAAGTGCTTTATTTCTTATCCTTTGTCTCAACATTTATGGTTGAGTGATTGTACTTAAAGGGGCAATCTTGTATTGAGAGATATCTTTCTTGCCTTAATTTCTTCTTTGTACTATTGTGAGGTTTTGGTCAAAATTTGGGTAGAAAATTTGACCGGTATTGTAAAGGTTACCTCCTAAGCCTTGAAAAGAGGAAGAGCAATTAGTGGATTGTTGGAAAATCCTTAGTGGTAGCTAAGGTAGTGGATGTAGAGTTCATTTGGAACTTGAGCCACTCTAAAATTCCTTGTTCTTCATTTTTAGCCATTCTATTTTCTCCAACAATTTTTTAAAAAACCCAATTCACCCCCTCTTGGCTTTGATCAATCTATTGATCTACTCAACAATTGGTATCAGAGCCTACCTCTTTGAAGGATTAACAACTACAAGAGGAGTTCCTAGGAAGAGTGTGATCAACTACTAAAGCAAGCCATGGCAACTACCTCCGGGTCAAACATGTACGAGTTCCAATCAACCACCAAACCACTTTTCTTTAACGGTGATAACTACCCTTTTTGGAAGAACCAGATGTGTCTCTTCATTAAATCCAACGATTATCTAGTTTGGGATGCCATTGAAGATGACCCCTCTATTCTGATGAAGAGAGACGACGCATGAAGACTTGTGCCAAAGAAGAAAAATGAGATGAGTGAAGAAGAGAGAAAGAAGATTCAAATCAATGATAAAGCTCTTCACATGTTGCTTTGCTCTTTTGGTCCCGACATCTACTCCAAAGTTTCCTCCATCGAGAGTGCTAAGGAAGTGTGAGATACACTTGAGACTACATATGAAGGAACAAGTGATGTGAAGGAGACAAAGATTGGAATTCTCAATCTTAGCTCTGAGAATTTCAAAATGGAGCACGACGAAACCGTTTTGAAGATGTTCGATCGTTTCTCAACAGTCGTCAATGAGTTAAAGGGTTTTGGAAAGATAATCTTGGAAGACAAACTAGTCCGGAAGCTACTCTACTCACTTCCCGAGTCTTGGGATGGGAAGAGAACCGCCATCATTGAGGCCAAAAATTTGAAGACACTCAAGCTTGATGAGCTAGTGGGTTCTCTCCTAACTCATGAGATAATGAAGCAAGGAAGGGAAGATGAAAGGAAAAAGGAAGAGATAAGAGTGGAGAAGCTTGAGGTAGATAAGAAGAAGAAGATATGAGTGGCTCTCAAAGCTTCTCTATATGAGGAGAGCACTTCTAGTGAGGAGGAAGACCTAGAAGAATTGGCTATGATAGCCAAAAGGTTCTCACGGTTTATGAGGTCCAACCGAGGAAGGATGATTCAAAGAAAAATGGACTTCAATACCAAAAACAAAGAAGAATAGAGGAATCAAATCATTTACTTTTAGTGCAAAAAATTGGGTCATATTCGTTCGGAGTTCCCTCAACTCAAGAAGAAGGGCGTTGAGAAGAAGAAGAAGCTCAAAGCCAAGCTTGCTACTTGGAGTGATGAGGAGTCATCTGAGGATGAGGAACACGAAGTGGGCAACCTTTGCCTCATGGCTCTTAAGAAGGATTCCTCCATGGTAACCTCTGACTCATCATCTTTTGATTTTACATTTGATGAATTGCATGATGCTTATGATGAGTTACAAGAGGTATATGATGAGTTAGTTGAGAAATATAAAGAGTCGGTCATAAGAAATAAAAAGATCATTTCAAAATTAAATGCTAAAAATGACTCACTCTCTCAAGCTAACTTAAAATTTGAGAAAAAGATCTTAGGTTTACAAGATGAACTTAAATTCTTTCAAGTTGAAAATGTAGACTTAAACAATCTTATTTCTCAATGCAATAATGAACACCAAAAGATGTTAAATAAGGTTAAGAAATCTTTTAATAGTGTTGGTAATGTGAAAAATGAAATAGGTGAATCATCAAGATCAAACCAACGTAAAAGAAAGAACAATAGCTACAAACAAAGTGGCTTCCATAGGCATAATAGGACAAGAAGAATTAGAAGTGTATGGGTTCCTAAAGAACTTGTCAAATCTAATAATGTTGATACCATGTCACCTTGGATTCCTAAGGGAACCAAGCTTTTGGGAGCTAACACCCGTGGACCCAAAATGATTTGGGTACCAAAAATCAAAGCTTAATATCTTTGTTTGTAGGGGGAGCATTGCTACAAGGCCAAAGCACAAAGTCAAAACTCGTGGTACCTTGATAGTGGATGCTCGAGGCACATGACCAAAGACAAGAGTCAATTCATGGACTTAAAGCCAAAAAGTGGAGGAGTAGTGACATTTGGTGACAACTCCAAATACCACATTAAAGGTATTGGGTCCATAGGTAATCACTCTACTATTCTCATTGAAAATGTTTTATATGTCGATGGTCTAAAATACAATTTATTGAGCATTAGTCAATTGTGTGATAAAGTGTTTAATGTCTTATTTGATAAAAATGGGTGCAAAATTGTTGACATTAAATCAAATAATATAATGCTCATTGGTCATCGCATAGGTAATATATACATGGTGCATTTAGATGACATTCATACATCCCATGCATGTTTTGTTGCACAAAATGAAAATGATGCATGGCTATGGCATAGAAAACTAGGACATGTTAGCATTAGTGTTTTAGAAAAATTAGTTTCCCTAAATCTAGTTAGAGGTTTGCCCAAAATTAAGTTCTCAAATGACAAAATTTGTGATGCAAGCTCTAAGGGTAAACAACATAGATCATCCTTTAAATCCATTAATGATGTTTCTACAAGTAGGTGTTTACAACTAATTCACATGGATTTATTTGGGCCTATAGAACTATGAGCTTGGGTGGTAAATCGTATGCATTTGTACTTGTTGATGACTATTCTAGATTTACTTGGGTTCTATTCTTAAGTACTAAAGATGAGGCTTTAGAAAAATTGATCACTTTTTCAAAATTAACTCAAAATGATCTTGAACTTAAGATTTCTCATATTAGAAGTGATCATGGAACCGAATTTCAAAATCTAGGATTTGAAGAGTGTTCAAATGAAAATGGTATTGGCCACATTTTTTCGGCTCCTCGAACTCCTCAACAAAATGGGGTAGTTGAGATGAAAAATAGGACTTTACAAGAAATGGCTAGAACCATGCTTTGTGAAAACAATTTACCTAAATATTTTTGGGCGGAAGCCACAAACACCGCTTGCTACATTGTAAATCGAGTAATGATTAGGCCACTTTGAAAGAAAACACCATATGAGATTTTAAAATCTAAAAAGCCTAACATTAGCTATTTTCATCCATTTGGTTGCAAGTGTTTTGTTTTAAACAATGGAAAAGACAACTTAGGTAAATTTGATGCTAAAAGTGATGAAGCTATTTTCTTAGGGTATTCTTTAATCTATAAAGCCTATCATGAATTTAATAAGAGAACTTTAGTAGTAGAAGAGTCTATTCATGTTGTATTCGATGATAACCTCCTTCCGAGGAAGAATTCTTGTGATGATGATTATGTAGGAATCTTTGATGCCTTTGATGAAGGACAAATTTCAAAAGAGGATGAGATTCCAACTAAAGATAAGGATGCACAAGATCCACCTCTTGAAGCCTTGAAGAACTTGGCTCTTGAGGAAAAGGAAGTGAGCTACACAAGGGAGTACAACTATGTCAAAGGTGGTGAAATCTTGGGTGATCCATTCAAGGGGGTAACTACTAGATATTCTCTTAAACTCATGAATCATGTTGCTTTTATCTAATGCATAGAGCCTAAGAACATTAAAGAAGCATTAAAAGATGATTTTTGGATTATGGCTTTGCAAGAAGAGTTAAATCAATTTAAGAGAAGTAATGTATGGATATTAGTTGAAAGGCCTAGTAATCAATCTACTATAGGAACTAAATGCGTATTTAGGAATAAGCCAGATGAGAGTGGTAACATTGGGAGAAATAAAGCTAGATTAGTTGCTCAAGGTTACACTCAAGAAGAGGGAATAGATTTTGATGAAACCTATGCACATGTAGCTAGAATGGAAGCTATTAGGATGTTGCTTGCATATGCATGTTATCATAATTTCAAGCTATTTCAAATGGATGTGAAAGGTGCATTTTTAAATGGATTTATAAATGAGGAAGTGTATATGGAACAACCACCAGGTTTTGAAGACTCCAAATTTCCAAATCATGTTTTCAAACTAACCAAAGCTCTTTATGGTTTAAAACAAGCTCCTAGAGCTTGGTATGAAAGGCTTTCAAACTTTTTGATTGAAAAAGGTTTTGAAAAAGGTAAGGTGGACACTACACTTTTCATAAAAATGTATAAAATTGACATATGAGTAGTACAAATATATGTTGATGATATTATTTTTGGATCTACTAATGGATGTCATTGCAAGGAGTTTGCTATGTTAATGCAAGGTGAATTCGAGATGAGCATGATGGGGGAGCTCTCATTCTTTTTGGGACTCTAAATCAAGCAAAGGAAGGATGACACCTTCATCAATCAAGCAAAGTACGTGAAAGATATGCTCAAGAAGTTTGGCTTGGAGCAAGCAAAGCCTCAAGCTACACCAATGAGCTCATCCACAAAGTTTGACAAAGATGAAGGAGGTAAGTGTGTTGACTCTAAGCTTTATCGCTCTATAATTGGATCTTTGCTTTACCTTATCGCAAGTAGACCATATAAATTGTTTAGTGTTTGCTTGTGTGCTAGGTTTCAAGCTAGTCCTAGAGATTCTCACCTTATAGCCGTTAAGAGAATCTTTAGGTACCTTAGAGATACCCCTTGTCTAGGTCTTTGGTACCCTAGAGACTCAACCTTCAACCTTCATGCTTATTCGGATGCGGATTATGGGGGGTGTAAAATCGATAGTAAGAGTACTTCGGGAACATGTCAATTCTTAGGTAGTATGCTCATATCTTGGTTCTCTAATGAACAAAATAATGTAGCTCTATCTACCACCAAGTACATATCCTTAGGGAGTTGTTGTGCTCAAGTCCTTTGGATGAAACAACAACTCTTAGATTATGATATTAAAGTTGAAACCATACCCCTTAAGTGTGACAACACTAGTGCCATATGCTTAACTAAAAATCCAATCCAACACTCTAGAACCAAACATATAGAAATAAGGCATCATTTCATAAGAGATCATGTCCTTAAGGAAAATGTTGTTATAGAGTACGTTGACACCTTGAACTAACTAGCGGACATTTTTGCTAAACCTCTAGACAAAAAGCGTTTTTGGTCCCTTAGGAGAGAGTTAAGTCTAACTAGCCTTCCTTGACCCTTTAGGACTCTTTTTGAGGTTAAAATTGCTTGATTTTGTGATATTGCATGTTTATGTATTGTTGCTCTTGAAAATATCCATGCTTATAGCTAGGGGGAGTATGCTTCTATTAGAATATACTTAGAACTGCTCATTCATCAATTGCATTCATTTAGAATGTGTTAAAATCAAGCCTTTGGTTGTTCTTAAAGCCTAAAATGCATTTATGGGCATAGGGTATCGATACGGCCCTCTACGTATCGATACGAGTACTGTATTAGCTTTCAAGACTACATTTTGCCTAAAACGGGTATCAATATAGTTAAACTCGTTTCAATACGAGCTAAAAGCGTTTCGATACGAATAACATCCATTTTGATACGAACCTTCGATGAGTATTTCAAGGGAATTACGATTTTACCCCCGTATCGATACACCCATAGGCGTATCGATACACGATTGCGCAGAAAGCTTCTTTATGGCATTTAAAGAGTTTTACTTTTACCACAATTGAATTTTCAAAACCCTAGCCGTTTTCACTCTATAAAAAGCCTCTCAATCCCTCATATTTTCACACCACAACTCAAAATCTCTTGAGGGTTTTCAACATCAAGCAAAGCTTTTCATCAATTTGGTGCAAAGTTCTTCTCCATTCCTCTCTATCAATTATCACGATGTAGGGATGGAAGAGAACTTGTCAACTATGATTGATGAAGAAGAGAGAAATCAGAAGTTGAAGAGAGAAAGATAGAAGAAGATGAAGACGAAAAACAAAGAAAGAGAAAGGAAAGATTCAATTTGTTACAGATTTTGGATATTATCTCATTAACTTTGCTGAGCCCATTACAATGATACTTGTAGTCCAATCCTAACAACGTGGGCCCATACACATAACAGACTAACAATATAACAATAGACTAACCGTTTGTAATATTCAGCTATAACAAATTACATTCATTAGACTATATAGTCTTATATTTCCATGGTACTTTCTTCTTCTTGAACTGCAACCTTGGAACAGGACACAACACCCAAGTTGGAGCGCATATGAGCATATGTAGCAGGTGGTAATGGCTTGGTCAAAACATCTGCAATTTGCTCAGTTGAGGGTACAAAATTAACAACAAGTTGCTGTGCCAGCACCCTTTCTCGAACAAAATGAATATCGATTTCAACGTGCTTCCCCCGAGCATGATGTGTAAGATTTGCTGCCATAGAAACAATTGACATGTTGTCACACCAAACTGTTGGTGTGGATACAAGAGTAACTCCAATTTCATGAAGAAGATTCTCTAACCACATTAGTTCAGACACAACATTAGCAAGGCTTCTGTACTCAGCCTCTGAAGTTGAACGAGAGAGAACACTTTGTTTCTTGGAGCACCAGGCAATGGGAATTTGACCAAGGTACACACAATAGCCTGTTGTAGACCTCTTGTCCTCAACTGATGCTGCCCAGTCTGCATCAGAGTAACAAACTAGTTGAAAACCACCAGCAGCCTAGTAACAAAGGCCATGTGAGATGGTACCTTTAAGGTACCTAAGTATCCTCTTCACAGCACGCCAACGAGGATCTCGAGGGCAATTCATGAACTGACTAAACTTATTGACTGCAAAGGCTATGTCAGGTCTGGTTAAACATATATATTGTAAACCACCAACTATGCTACGATAGAGATGTATATCAGCAAAAAATGAACCCTCATCTACTAGAAGATTTAGAGTAACTACCATGGGTGTAGGAGTAGAGTTACAATCCTTCATATTAGCTTTTTCCAGCAAATCAATAACATACTTTCTTTGACTCAATGTCAGGCCAGTGGAGGTCTTTTCAATTTTCATACCAAGAAAGAATTCAAGACTGCCCAAGTCTTTTAACATAAACTCAACATTAATTTGCTGGACCACTGTTGAAACAGTAGATTCCTTTGTACCAGTGATGATAATGTCATCAACATAGACCATCAGCAAGAGTTTCTCAGTAGCAGAATTCTTAATGAACAAAGAAGAGTCAGCCTTAGACTCTGAAAAACCAAGCTTTCCAGTAAGGAAGTTCTTTAAGGTAAAGAACCAAGCCCTAGGTGCCTGCTTGAGCCCATACAATGCTTTCTTCAAGTGGCAAACCAATTCTTCACCATTTGGTCCTTTTTGCTCAAAACCAGGCGGTTGAGACATATAAATCTCCTCAGTGAGCTCCCCATTTAAAAAGGCATTGTTTATATCAATTTGCCTAATTGTCCAATTTTCAAGAATAGTAGTGGGTAGGACAAATCTAATGGTGGCAGCTCGGACAACATGGCTAAAAGTTTCCCTAAAGTCAGACCCCATAACTTGAGAGAATCCCTTTGCCACTAGCCTGGCCTTAAATCTATCAACAGACCCATCGAGCTTCCTTTTAATCTTGAATAACCATCTACATCCAATAGGTTTTCTTGAGGGAGGAAGGGGTTGCAAATCCCAGGTGTCATTCTTCATTAGAGCCTCATACTCAGCATCAATAGCTGCTTTCCATTCAGAATGTTGCAGTGCTTCAAAGATGGTGGATGGCTCAGAATCTAGACCCTTAAGAAGAAATGCCTTGGGCTTCAAAATACTAGATTTGCCATGTGTGATCATGGAATGACTGTTTTGCACAGGAACAATAGTAGATGATGGTATGAGTATAGAAGGAACAATGGCCTGTGGAGGTGGAGAGATGGAAGTAGCATGAGTGGTGGATTGTGGAGATGGGGCTAAAGGTGGAGATGAAGAAGTGGATATGACATGATTGATGGATTGTGAAGATGACTGTGAAGGTGAAGAGGAAGCATTGGATATAGCAGGAGTAATGGAATGTGGTGAAGAAGGTTGAAGTGAAGTAGGTACAGTGGAGATAACATGATCAGTGAATTGGGAGGATAATGTTGAGGTGAAGATGAAGAAGAATATGTAACAAGGTGAATAGTCTATGGTGAGAATGATTGTGGTGCATGTGAAGAGATGAATGTAGTTTGATTAAGGATTTGTGGAGATGTATGAGGAAGTGAAGATGGTGAAATCGGTGTAGTATGAGGGGAGACCTGGGACGAATGATTTGAAGGTAAAGAAACAGACATAGTAGGAACACATGACTGTTTGAGAATACTAGACTGTGTCTGATTAGGAATTGGTGGAAACAAGACTGCTTTATTTGCTTCAGAATCAGTAGGATAATGAAAAGACTCTAAATCTGACACAATAATCAAGGGATCAGACTGTAATGAACTGACACTTGAAGTGGAAAAAGGGAACTTGCTCTCATCAAATTTGACATGCCTAGAAATATAAACACGACCATTCTCATCTAAACACGTATACCATTTGTACACAGGAGAATACCCAAGAAACACACATGGACTAGACCGAAATTGCAACTTATGCTTATTATAAGGTCTCAACAGAGGATAACAAACACAACGAAATATCCTAAGAAAACTATAATCAGGAGATTTATGAAACAATTTCTCATAAGGGGACATACCCGACAGTGCAGTGGTAGGCAATCTATTAATGAGAAAAATTGCACTTGCAAATGCTTCATTCCAATACCTTAAGGGAACAGAGGCATGAGCCAGCAATGATAAGCCTACTTCTACAATCTTCATGTGCTTCCTCTCAACAAGACCATTTTGTTCAGAGGTGTATGGGCAGGACAGCCTATGAACAATCCCTTGTTCTCTGAAATAGCCATGAAGAGCCTCAAACTCACCACCACCATCAGACTGAAGGACATTCAGCTTAACACCAAGCTGTCTTTCTGCTTGAGAATGAAACTGAACAAATTCTTCTTTAACCTGAGACTTCAATTTCAAGAAATAGACCCAGGTATATCTGGAATATGATTCAGTAAAAGCAGCATAGTATCGAAAGCCATTAGATAACATAGGGGCAGGGCCCTATACATCAACAACAATTAGTTCTAAAGGCTGAGAGTATTCAGTGTTTGATCAAGAAAAAGGTAATTTGTGAGATTTACCCATATGACATGCTTTGCAAAGAGAAAACTCATATTCATCAGTTTTATTATTATTCATGTGAACATTACAGTGAGCTAAAGCTTTGTGTAAAACAGACATATAAGGGTGACCCAACCTATTGTGCCACACATTCAAAGACACATTATTATTACTACCAACAAAAGCATCAGAACAAGAATGCAAGGTAGAACTGTAACACCCCAATTTTGAGCTTGGAAGTTTAGGGTCTGAACTGGACCGGTCTGATTTTCGGTTCGAATATAAAAGGTGGTTTTAGGGAAAGCCTAGTTCGGGTTGCATTAAAAATATGGAAAAATATCTAAAAATCCTCTTTTAATATATATAAGATAGTGGTGAAATCAATTTTACAAAATAAGGTTTGGAAGTGTGACATTTCGAAATAGTGACTAAAATGTAATTTTTGAAAAGTTCAGTGGTGACTGTTTTGTAAGGATTGAAACTTTGAATCTTTAAGGATCTAATTTACCCAAGGAAGGATTTCTCCAGATTTTTCTTAGATTTTAATGACTTAATTAATAATTAATTAATTTAATGAAAAGGAGAAAAAACCAATTTTGAGATTTCATAACTAACTTTTGCTAAAACTTTCTCATCTCATTTTCTCTCAAAATTGCCTCAGCCAAACACATTTCTACAACAACATTCCTTTTGATTTTCACACCAAATGATGAGGTTTCAATCATCAATTGATTCGTAATCCTTTCTACATCAAAACCTTTTGATTTGCTTATTGAATTTTCAAGGATTTTGGCTCTAATCAAGGAGAAATCTACATTTAGAGGTAAGGATGTTCTTTTCCTCTAAATACTCAGTTCTTTACTGAAATTCCCAAGTTCTCAATCCTTAAATTAATTTTTATAAAAGGTTTTAATGTTGTGATCTTGATTTTGGCTTAAAACTCAAGATTTGGATTAAATCTTGAAGAAATTCGTGGTGATTGTTTGGGCTCTGTTTTGAGATGGCTTTTTAATGTATTTTGGATGTTTAATGATGTGTAATTGAGGTTTAATCAATGCAATCCCGAATAGGTTGATTTTCCTAAGTTTTTGCTTGTGAAAATGGTGGTTTTTGGGGTGATCTTGGTGTTCTGTTATAGCTGGAGGTATAAGGACGAGTTTAGGTTCTTTTTGGATGTTAATTGATGTTTAAGAATGTTTAGAAGTGATGGATCTTGGCTGGGTAATGTTGTGGAGGAGTTTGGATGTGATTTTGGTTGTGTTGGTAGCCGAAATGTTAGTTTTGATGAGAGCAGCGAGTTTAGGTGTAATGGCTGAAGATTTTAATGCATGATGATGCATTAATCCTCTACTTTGATGTGTTTAAAACAGGGGAGACATCTTCGGATCCTTGTGGTGTTGATCCGGAGGCTTGAACGGCGTTTCGGCAAGCTTGCGAAACATAATTGGTGAGTGGAGTTGGATTTCCAGCTTTGTATCGAATGCTTGAAGGTTTGGGAGCTTAGTTTAAGTCTAATCAACTTAACTAAGCTCAAGAGTAAGTTTTCGGAAAAACTCTCTTGGATGAGCCATGGATTGGTTCGATGCATTTGTTGATAATTGCATATTTAAATTCTGTTTTTGAAAGCATGTTTAGCATGGTTAATGCTAGTTATGTAAGCCATTTGTTGAAGGATGCTCAATGTAAGAGATCCTTGGTTTGATTTGTTAAAATCATGGATTGATGCATAGTGATGCATGTTGTAAATGGCTTTGATTTAGATGCTTTAAAACAGTGGATTATTGATGATAGTTGATGTATATTTGCAAGTGGTGTGTTGGTTTTAAAGTACTTGAATCGGATATAGTTAGCCGACTATAGGATTGGGTGCACCGTGAATAAAGTCGCCCTGGATGTTGAGGGGTTGTAATTGTACCGTAAACTCCATACAAGTACACTAACGAGATGGTTAAGATCACAATGGTGGTTAAAAGTCCATGTGTGGATCTTGTGTTGTGTGTCCCGTGTTCTCGTTAGTGATGTTATACAACTACCGATGAGTGATGTGGAGGCGTTGTGATTGTACTGTTAAACTCCATCACGGGTGTTGAGGGGTTGTGATTGTACCGGTAAACTCCACCTTGTGTGTTTGGTAGTGTGTATGAAGCGTATGGGACAACGCTTGTAATCCGCGTATCCTATTGTGTTTTATGTTGTAAATGGTTATGGATTATCACTTGAAAGCCAATATGACATGTTGTACTAATGAAGCTTGAGATGCTTGTTTAAGAATGCAAGGTTGCATGAATAATGATGTTTATATGTTAAAAAGGCTTTAAGAAAAGTGTTTTATAAAAAGCATTATTGTGTTGTTTCTTTAGAGCATGCCTCACTAAGCATTTGTGCTTACGCTCTCTCTCTTGAACCAATAATGCAGATAATTGAGGTGTTTGTGGGCAGCAAGGAGGCTAAGAATCCAAGGGAAAGCTAAGCTCATGTATGGTGACTATTTTAAAACATTATTAGTTTTTGGTATTTGGCAATGGGAACCTAGGTTGTGTTTTTGGGAGATGTTTTGGACTCCCTAGTTGTGGCATGATGCTTTAAATGTTTTGGATATGTAATTGGCCATTTTGGTGCTTGCTTTGATGCTTTGATGGTTGGATGGCTTTGGATATTAGGATGCATGCCTATAGACTTGTGAATTTTCCTAATTGATGCCATGAATGTGTTTTGATGATGCAAACATGTGCCCTATATGTATGATGACTTGTTGGCATGATTAGGAAGTCATTAGGATGTGTTTGAGTGGTTAATTGTATGTTAAACCAGCAAATTCTGCACTTTCTGGGCAGTCCGTATCGGAACGGGCACTAGCGTTTCGAAACGGGGGCCTGAAATGGCCTTCGTGTATTGAAACGGATAGGGCTGTTCCGAAACGTTTTGGCCACTACCAGGCCCTGTTTCGATACATGCCTCGAAACAAACCCGCGTTTCGGAACGGTCAACCCCTGTTCCGAAATAGATGACCGTTGGGCACTAATTTGAATGGTTTTGAGGTTTGCAAGCTTTACGTTTTAGTCCTAAATTTTGTTTATGCAATTGCTTGAGTTCGAGATGTCCGTTTAAGGTGAAATTTGAAGGGAAGCATGTAATATGACTAATTTGATATTGGTAACCTTAAAATCAGTTAAGTCTTCCATCTTTCTAAAATTTACAATTTGGTCCTTAACTTTGTATGCTGTGCAATTGAGTCTCTTATTGCTTTCCGATCGCTGTGCTTTTCAAGTATGCTTTTCTCAAGGGTATGCTTAAGGTTAGTGTGCATCTAGATAAGATTAAAAAGAAAAAAGGGCCGTTAATCAAGGTTGACTTTCAGGTTGACTTTGGTTTTCCTTGTGTAATCTTCGTAGTTCGGGTCAACCGTCTAGGCCGGGCTAAAGGGGTTACAAGAACCATTATTATTAGAAGGATTTGATACACATGTATCTAAAACATGAGAGTTATTAGAAAAACAACCACAGAAAAACAAATTGCAAATGAACAACTTGCAGAAAACACAAACCACAGATCCTTTCAAAACAAAAACGCAGAAACACAATAAGAACATGAATAATCCAGGCACACGAATACAAACACGAAAAAGCCCTAAACCAATTTGCAGAAGCAGATTCTCACAAAAACAATCAAGAACACGGATACGAACACGAAAAAGCCCTAAAATGAGCAACCATCAATGATACACTAGATGAAACACCACACAACGGCACACTAGAGGCAGAAGAACAAGAGAAACACAAAAGAGGGGACAAATAGGAAAGATCTCACCGAGAAAACAACAAGAACAAGCAGATAAAGCAATTTCAGCAGCTATGTTGTAACGGCGAAACCGAAACGGCACCAGACGATGACTGACGGCGATTAGACCGGAGAATCAGTGGCTCTGATACCATATCACGATGTAGGGATGGAAGAGAACTTGTCAACTATGATTGATGAAGAAGAGAGAAATCAGAAGTTGAAGAGAGAAAGATTCAATCTGTTACAAATTTTGGATATTATCTCATTAACTTTGCTAAGCCCATTACAATGATACTTTTAGCCCAATTCTAACAACCTGGGCCCATACACATAACAGACTAACAATATAACAACATACTAACCGTTTGTAATATTTAGCTATAACAAATTACATTCATTAGACTATATAGTCTTATATCAATATCAAGGTAAAAATCTCTTTTTTTCTTTTATTTGATTTTTGTTTTAAATTTTGTTTTGTTTTGTTTTCTCAAAAACAAACTTTTCAAACCTTTTGTTTTTGTTTTGTTTCTCAATTTTTTATACAAAAACCTTGATTGTTGATTTTCAATGGGTTGAATGAGAAAGTTAATGCATACATTGTTTTTGATCTTTTCTCTAGTCAATGACACCTAAAAAGAGAGCGCGTACTAGTGAAGTCGGTGAAGGTTCTAATGCCGGAGATGGTACTCGCTCGAACCTCACTCTTATCTATCAACAATGGTTCAAGACCTCCGGAGATCTCACCTATTTCTAACAATTTCAAAACCACAAAATCCGTCTAGAGAGGGTAATTTCCGTTCCTTTTCTCAACTCGGAGCGCTTCAAATTTGTTTACTTACCTTTTCTCCAAGAATGGAAATTTATGGATTTCATTCAAATTCACGGCTTTTGCTATCGTAATTTAGTTTTGATTTTCTATGCAAATGCCAAGTGTGTCACCAATCAAGCGGGTGTTGTTACGGCTATTAATTCTTATCTAATGGGTAAAAAGATCACATCAATGTTCAATCTCTTTGTGATGTGTTCAAGTTAGAGGATGAGGGTCTTGATGATGAGAATTCTCTTGGCCATGTCTTGGGAGGTTCCGTGACGGCTCTTAATGCTCAGGATCGAATCCTTCATTTGATGGTTTCTTGGTGGTTTAGGCCTTCGGGAGGCAAGTATTCCACTATCCGCCAAGTTGACGATTTTTGGATTCGGTGCTTCCGTGAAATAAAACAACCAAACCTTGCTCGGATTATGTTTGCGGAGATAGTCTATCTCGTGCAACATCGCCACACTACTCTTGTCACTTCATTCACTGATGGAACGACCTTGAGTTATTTCTTCACCCAAAAGGAGATAGATTGTTCTCACGACTACCCGACTCCCCTCATCGATCCTATTGATGAAAGATCTCTTTCAAGGGGAAAGTTCATGTACTTCAATGGTAGTTGGCTTCGTCTCTTTGAGCTCCCTAGCAATGCTATTCCGAAAGAAATTGCTAATCCAAGGGAAATTGTTTTTACAAAATGCATTATTGTGTTGTTTCTTTAGAGCATGCCTCACTAAGCATTTGTGCTTACGCTCTCTCTCTTGAACCAATAATGCAGATAATTGAGGTGTTTGTGGGCAGCAAGGAGGCTAAGAATCCAAGGGAAAGCTAAGCTCATGTATGGTGACTATTTTACAACATTATTAGTTTTTGGTATTTGGCAATGGGAACCTAGGTTGTGTTTTTGGGAGATGTTTTGGACTCCCTAGTTGTGGCATGATGCTTTAAATGTTTTGGATATGTAATTGGCCATTTTGGTGCTTGCTTTGATGCTTTGATGGTTGGATGGCTTTGGATATTAGGATGCATGCCTATAGACTTGTGAATTTTCCTAATTGATGCCATGAATGTGTTTTGATGATGCAAACATGTGCCTTATATGTATGATGACTTGTTGGCATGATTAGGAAGTCATTAGGATGTGTTTGAGTGGTTAATTGTATGTTAAACCAGCAAATCTGCACTTTCTGGGCAGTCCGTATCGGAACGGGCACTAGCGTTTCGAAACGGGGGCCTGAACTGGCCTTCGTGTATCGAAACGGATAGGGCCGTTCCGAAACGTTTTGGCCACTGCCAGGCCCTGTTTCGATACAAGCCTCGAAACGAACCCGCGTTTCGGAACGGTCAACCCCTGTTCCGAAACAGATGACCGTTGGGCACTGATTTGAATGGTTTTGAGGTTTGCAAGCTTTACGTTTTAGTCCTGAATTTTGTTTATGCAATTGCTTGAGTTCGAGATGTCCGTTTGAGGTGAAATTTGATAGGGAAGCATGTAATATGACTAATTTGATATTGGTAACCTTAAAATCAGTTAAGTTCTCCTTTTTTCCAGAATTTACAATTTAGTCCTTAACTTTGTATGCTGTGCAATTGAGTCTCTTATTGCTTTTAGATCGCTGTGCTTTTCAAGTATGCTTTTCTCAAGGGTACGCTTAAGGTTAGTGTGCTTCTAGATAAGATTAAAAAGAAAAAAAAGGGTCGTTAATCAAGGTTGACTTTCGAGTTGACTTTGGTTTTCCCCGTGTAATCTTCGTAGTTCAGGTCAACCGTCTAGGCCGGGCTAAGGGGGTTACATTTGGTGGTATGAAAGCTGAGTTCTCGAGTAAACGAGAATGGTTATGTGGGTGATGTATGTATGATTGCATGATGTGCCTTTTTGAATGAAAGTGTGATGTGTGAATTGTAAAGTATGTTACAATTGTGATGTTTGCTGTGATGAAGCATGTTAGAGGAACCCATTGCCATATCAAAACTAATGAAATGAATTGTTTTGTTTGGAAATGAGCTTGGGTACTTGGATTTCTTACCTTGCTGAGCCTGATTATGTTTATTGCATTTGTGTTAGTGCATTGTTTTAGTGAATGAGACCTCGTAGAGAGACAAGAATTAATACGCGAGCTATGGCTCAGAATGAGAATGAGAACAATGCTGATAATGTTGTGGATATACCTCCTCCTCCTGGTGGTGGACCGCCCGATGGTGGTGGTGCTGGAGGTGATGGAGCTGGTGTTGGTGCTGGTGCTGGGGTCGCTGGACCTGAAGCTGGGCAGGGGCAAGCTGCTTCTGACATGACAGTTTTGATTCAAGCTATTGCTGGAGCCTTTCAGGCGGCAGTAGCTGGAGCTCACGGAGCTGGGCATCATGGTGATGCCAATGCGAGATTACCTTTGGAACGTTTGCGCAGTCTAGGAGGGACTGAGTTCAGAGGTTTATCTGCTGAGGGTTCTGAATCTTGGATGGAAAGTACCAAGAGGATATTGGGACAAATGAACTGTAATGATGTGCAGAAGCTAGGATGTGTGGTATCGTTGTTACATGATGATGCGTATACCTGGTGGACGACCACTGTCTCCGGAATGGAGGAAGCTGATGTGACTTGGACGTTCTTTCTGAACACGTTCAAGCGGAAGTATCTAGGTGTGCGATACCTGGATGAAAAGAAAAGAGAATTCATGTCTCTTATACAAGGGAGCATGACGGTGGCTGAGTACGAGATCCAGTTTGTCCGTCTCAGTCAGTATGCACCTGAGCTTATCCCGGATGAGCGGGAGAGGTGTGAGTGTTTCCGATATGGTTTGGTGACGGATGTAAAGACCTTTATGCTTGCAGCTGAGTACACTGATTTTGATGTGCTGGTGAGTAGGGCGAAGGACATTAAGCAGAACCTGGGTTTGTCTTCCAGGAGTGCTGGTTCTGGCTCGGGCAAGAGAGCTGCTGAGTATAGTTCCGGTGGTGGACGGAACAAGAGAGGACGAGATAGGAGGTATTAGTCTTCTGCTAGGTGTGGTAATGGAGGGCATGGTACGCTTGTTCAGGGAGACAGGGCGAGAGCTGATCAGAACACGTGCTGGGCGTGTGGATCGCGTGGTCATTTTAGGCATGATTGTCCTCGGGCAGCGAGAGAGGTACAGGCTCCTGTTGCAGTGACTGGAAATTCGTGCTGGAATTGTGGTTCGGCAGACCACATGAGGAGGGAGTGTTCTTTGTTGGCCGGTGGTGGTCAGGGACGTGCTCCTGGTGTTGTTGCACCACATAGAGGTCGTGGGCGCGGCCGTGGTAACTTCCAGCGCAGAGATGATGGTGGGAGGAATGTGGAACATGTGGTGGCTGTCCAACCTGAGGGCAGAGGCCAGGCTCGAGTGTATGCTTACAGAGAGGGGAGGAATGACACGGATGTGATCGCAAGTACCTTCACTTTGCAATCCTTGTCATTACTTTCCTTGATTGATCCTGGATCTACACACTCATACATATTGCGTGAACATGCTCAATTGATTGGTTTGACTGTTGAGCCTTTGGATGTTGGTATGCGTGTAACTAGTTCCTTTGGTGAGACCGTTGTGACACGAAAGTTATATAGAAGATGTCCTTTGGTTGTGCAAGACCATGTTTTTCATGTTGATCTCATGTAATTTCCTTTCTATGGTTTTGATGTAATCCTTGGTATGGATTGGCTTGTTGAACATCGAGCTGTGGTGGATTTTGAGAACAAGCGAGTTTCGTTGAAGCTTGCGGATGATTATGAGGTAGTGGTGGTTGGTGAGAATGTGAAGTTTTTTGCCAATGTGGTGTCTTCCTTGGAAGCGAGCCAGATGCTGAGGCAAGGTTGTGAAGCCTACCTAGCCTTTGTGATGAATCCTAGCTCTAAGAAGTTGCGAGTGCAAGATATCAGGACGGTGCGAGAGTTTCCTGGTGTGTTTCTGGAGGAGTTGCCTGGATTGCCTCCTAATCGAGGAGTGGAGTTTGGGATTGAGCTGTATGAAAACACAACTCTAGTGTCCATTACTCCTTATCGAATGGCACCTAAGGAGTTGAAGAAGCTGAAAACGCAACTTCAGGAGTTGCTTGATCGTGGTTTCATTCGGCCGAGTGTGTTACCTTGGGGTGCACCGGTCTTGTTTGTGAAGAAAAAGGATGGCACTATGAGAATGTGCATCGATTACCGTCAGCTGAATAAGTTGACTATCAAGAATCGGTATCCATTGCCGAGGATTGATGATCTTTTTAATCAGTTTAGGGGAGCGGCTGTGTTCTCTAAAATTGACTTAAGGTCGGGTTATTACCAGTTGAAGGTGAAGGATGTGGATGTGCCAAAGACAGCCTTCAGAACGAGGTATGGGCATTATGAGTTTCTTGTGATGCCGTTTGGTTTGACGAATGCTCCTGCAACTTTTATGAACATGATGAATAGAGTGTTCCATGAATATTTGGATAAGTTTGTTGTGGTGTTCATTGATGATATCCTCGTATACTCACGTACTGAGGAGGAGCACGAGGGACATTTGAGGATTGTGTTGCAGGCTCTGTTGGAGAACCAACTTTATGCTAAGCTAAGCAAGTGTGAATTCTAGCTCAGGGAAGTTGTGTTTCTTGGTCATGTGGTTTCTGTTGAGGGGATTCGTGTTGATCCTCAGAAGATTGAGGCAGTGATGAATTGGAAGCCTCCTAAGTCTGTTCATAAAGTCCATAGTTTCCTTGGTTTGGCAGGATACTACCGGAGGTTCGTGGATGGATTTTCGAAGATTGTTGCACCTTTGACGAAGTTGTTGCAGAAGGATGTCAAGTATGAGTGGACGGAAGCGAGACATCAGGCTTTTGAGAAGCTGAAGGCAGCTCTGACGCAAGCTTCTATCTTGGTTCAGCCTGAATCAGGGAAAGAGTTTGTGGTGTACAGTGACGCATCCTACGTTGGTTTGGGGTGTGTGTTGATGCAAGAGGGTAAGGTGGTGGCTTATGCATCGCGCCAGTTGAAGGTGCATGAGCGCAATTATCCTACGCATGACATTGAGTTAGCTGCGGTGGTTTTTGCTTTGAAAATTTGGAGACATTACCTGTATGGTGAGAAGTGTACTGTGTACACGGATCACAAAAGTTTGAAGTATCTGATGTCTCAGAAAGAGTTGAATCTTAGGCAACGACGTTGGGTGGAGTTGCTTAAAGATTACGATCTGACGATCGAGTACCATCTAGGTAAAGCTAATGTTGTAGCGAATGCCTTGAGTAGGAAGGTAGCAGTGGAGTTGAGGGCTATGTTTGCCAGCTTGAGCATTTCTCGAGATGGCGGTCTTGTGGCTGAATTGCAAGTGAAACCATCCTTGGTTCAGTTGATAAAGGATAAACAGCTGTTGGATGATTCCTTGGTGCCACATGTTCAGGATATTGCTGAGGAAAGGCCATCGGATTTCTGCTTTAATGATGATGAAGTTTTATGTTTTGGGATTCGGGTAGTAGTGCCCAATTATGCTGAGTTAAGGCGTGCTATTCTGACTGAAGCTCATAGTAGTCCTTTTGCTATGCACCCTGGTAGTACTAAGATGTATCGTGATCTTAGAGATGAGTACTATTGGGTGGGATTAAAGAAAGATGTTGTTGAGTATGTGAGCAAGTGCATGGTTTGCCAGCGGGTTAAGGCTGAGCATCAGTTTCCTTCTTGGTTGTTGCAACCGTTGAGGATTCCTGAGTGGAAGTGGGAAAGGATTACCATGGACTTTGTGTCTGGTTTGCCTTTGTCGCCATCGAAGAAGAATTCGGTGTGGGTGATTGTGGATCGCCTTACGAAGTGTGCGCATTTCTTACCTGTGCATACTACGTATACATTGGATAAGCTTGCAGAACTGTACATTGCTGAGATTGTGCGGCTGCATGGTGTGCCAAAGTCGATCGTGTCGGACAGAGATCCGAGGTTTACATCGCATTTCAGTACTTCTTATCATCCACAGTCGGATGGACAATCTGAGCGTGTTATCCAAGTGCTGGAGGATATGTTGAGGTACTCTGTGATTGAGTTTCAAGGCTTTTGGGAGAAGCATTTGCCTTTGGTGGAGTTTGCTTATAACAATAGCTACCAGACAAGTATTCAAATGGCACCTTATGAAGCATTGTACGGGAGGAAGTGCAGAACTCCTCTTTGTTGGGCTGGAACATGTCATAAGTTGGTTTCGATGCCAACTTTGTTGTAAGGAACTGTTGAGTATGTAAAAGTTCTATTATTTACCCCTATTTAACCTATATTTATGCTGCATTCAAGCATTATTCATTGCATTTAGGTCAATTTACAGTTAAACATCACAAATATATTAAAAGGCACAGTTTCTACTGAAATTGGTTGCTTTTGCAGGTTGCTGCTGTAGCAGATAGGAGAGGCAGGCGCTGGGCAGTTAAGTAGAAGAGCTGGAACTGGATGAGCAGTCAAGGAGGACGATGCTGCCATGGTTGCCGCCGTGACAACAGTAGTTTTGAGGAGAAGAAGCAAAGTGGACCTCGACAGATAGAGAAAATTCAGCCCGTCTGTCGTGTAAAACTACTATATTTTTCCAAGCCCCAAATCGAAAGGAATGTCAAGTCCAAAGTTCAAGGAGAGAAAATCCAAGCAAGAAAGATGGCGGCTTAAAGATAGATTCTTTGAAGATTTAGTCTTTATTATAGTTGTACTTTAATTTAAAGTTGCCTTCTTGCTATTTTAGAAAACTTGGACCCAAAGCCTATATAAGGGCATATATTTCGACCTAGGGGGAATATAACCTATTCTCTAGCTTTCTTCCCAAAACCCTAGCCGTTTTCCTTCCCTCAACATGCTCTAAATTCCCCTTAGGGCCACGGGTTGTTTTGTAAAGTAGTTGCAAAGGTTGTTTTGTTTTAGGAATTTTCAGTTCAATAAAATAAACTTCAAGTTCTCTTATTCTGGTTATTAACATCTTGCAAGAGCATCGGGAGAGCATTGTGAAGTTATCTATTTACTTAATATCGGGAGAGTTAAGTATAAGAAAGGAATAAGTGTGAGTTCTCTAGTTTATAGTTGAACTATCTCGGACCTAGGGATAGGACGAGGTTAAGTGGCTAAAGAAGAATTCAACAACATCAGTGTTCATCCTTCGATTCAGGCCGGGAGGTATCATCAAAGACGTGATCATCGACAGACTTGGACCTAGGGATAGGCCAAGGCACAATAGGGATTCTTGCCAAACTTGAAGTACAGAGTTGAGTGTTCGTTGCCGCGACAAGCAACAGACTGCCGCCGCGACAGGTGCTGCCGCGACGGGGACGATGACAGAACTGGATTTCTTGGACTTAGCAATACCTGCACTACTGAGCAATTCAATACCAGCCCATTCTCTCTATCTTGATTTCTCTACTCTTTTATTTAAGTTTTTTTTATTATTCTCGTGACAACTTTCTCAATTATTTTCTTTACTTTCGTGCAGTGATTTAAGGTGAAGCTATTAACCCAGTCCATGTGGAGACGATATCCGATACTTCGTATCACTTTACTACTTGCGTCATGTACACTTGCACTACAATTGTGATAGACTCTTTTACACGCAACAAGTTTTTGGCGCCGTTTTCGGGGACTGGCAACATAACTCTACCTTTTCTTTTACTGCACTTTTCGTTTTTGTTTCTTTTATTTTTATTTTCTGATTTTCTTTGGTTTGATTCAACTCTTGCTTTTCACAAGGTTTCTTGTTTATGCGCAGATCGAGACGAGGAAAAGATCATGAGTATCCATTAGATCCGGAAATCGAACGTTCATTCAATCTCAAAAACTGACTTCGTCACATACTAGCCAGGAACAAGTACCTTGAGGAACAATTAGAGACGATGGCCCACCAAGAAAACGACCCTCCTGTTGGAGATCGAGAGGTTAGACCGCCTGTCGGCAACCCTGCTGCCGCTGTCGGACGACGGTCCTGTCGTGACTACATGTTGAACGATCATGTAGAACTGGAAACCACGCTACCGGACATAGATGTTGACAACTTCGAGCTTAAACCTGTCATGTTTAGCATGATCAACAATGCCGGTCAATTCAGTGGTGCTGTTACAGAGGATGCTAGGGAGCATCTCAAAACGTTCTAGGAAATCTGTGGTTCGTTTAGACTGCCAGGAGTTAATCCGAAGATACTGAGGCTTCAGTTATTTCCCTATTCAATGAGGGACAGAGCAAAGACTTGGTGGAATAAACTTACGCCGGGTTCAATTAGAACTTGGGCATATTTGTCTCGTGAATTTTTATCTCGTTTTAATCCTTCACATTTATCTGAGCGATTACGTAAAGAAATTGCTACTTTTCAACAGGAAGATGACGAGCCGATGCACGAGGCCTGGAACAGATTTACCACTCTTCTACGGAACTGCCCAATGCATGGATTCCCCGTTTGGAACCAGGTAACTAAGTTTTATAATGCTACCAACTTACAAACTCGTATTCGAATTGATTCAGCAGCAAACAGATTACTATTGGACAAAGACCCGGATGAGGCAATGCAAGTACTGAAAAATCTGGCTAAGAATGATGAGCAGTTTCCGACAGCAAGAAGAGGAGGTAAACGGATTCTAGCTGTTAAGGATTATGAGGCCGACAACACGATGAAATCACAAGTGGCATACCTTACTAAGGCAATGAAAAAGCTATTGAACGATGACGCACAACATGGATTCGCTGTCGAAGAGGTATGTGAATTTTGTGAGGGAAATCATAGTTCGGATGAGTGTCCTATTCAGTTAGAAGAGGGAAAGTATGTTGGAAACTATAAACCGAATTACAACTCCAACAATTACAATCCCAGCTGGAGGAAGGATCCCAAGTTTTCTTGGAGTAATCCCAATAATGCCCTGAATCCTCAAGCACACAATAATCAGAATCAGGGAGGACCTAGATTGCTAACTCGACAGCAACTGCAGCCGCAGCAGCAACAACAACAGCCACCAGCTGCCACGAACAGTATACTGGAACAAACTCTGGCTACGTTTATGTCTCAGACAGGAACTTATATTGAGAACATGAATCAGTTTGTCAAGAAGACGGAAACATTCATGGATAAAACAGAGATGCGGATGACAAATCATGATGCTACTCTGAAATCTTTGGAGACACAAATGGGTCAGGTTTCCCAGCATATCAACCCAAGACAGACTGGCGGATTTCCTAGCAATACTGAAAATGCTAGGCAGCCCACACATGAGCAGTGTAAAGCCATTACTACTGGGAGTGGGAAGAAACTACCAGGGCCAAAAAAAGAAGCTGAAACAGTAAAGAAACCAGCCTTGGACAGACCTGCCGAGGAAGCTGCCCCGATAGGTAACAAACAGCCTGCTACCGATAAACCTGTTACGACAGCATAAGCGACAGAGGAGAAAAATGATGAACCCAAACCTCCTCAGATTCGTATGCAGTGGGAAGGACGTATTGCTAATTATCGTCCCCCACCTCCTTTTCCTCAACGGTTACAGCAATTAAAGCAAGAATCTCAGCTCAAAAAGATTTATGATATTTTTAAGCAGGTTCATATTAATATCCCGCTGTTAGACGCCGTTAGGGAGATGCCCGGTTACGCCAAATTTCTCAAGGATGTCATGTCGAAGAAATCTAAACTTGGGGAATTTGAAACGGTTAAGATGACAGAAGGATGCATGAGTATTCTTCATAGGCAGCCACCCTAGAAAAAGAAGGATCCGAGGAGCTTCATCATACCTTGTGTAATCAGAGATAGATATGTGGGTAAGGCACTTTGTGATCTTGGTTCTAGTATTAATTTAATGCCAAAATCTGTTTTTTCAGAAATTAGGTATTGGAAAAGCTCGAACCACGACAGTAATTTTGGCTGGCAGACCGCTCTTATGTTCATCCGGAAGGAAAAATCGAAGATATTCTGGTAAGAGTGGATAAATTTATTTTTCCTGCTGACTTTCTTGTTTTAGATTGTGAAGCAGATGAAAACGCACCAATCATCATGGGGCGACCCTTCTTAGCCACGGGAAGATCACTGATTGATGTGGAGAAAGGAAAACTCACCATGAGAGTGAACGATCAAGAAATAAAGTTGAATTTTCTCCAAGCTATGAAGCATGCTGATGCAGACGAGGAATGCAAGGTTATCACTGAAGTTACCCTTGATCAACCCTGCCTCAGGTCGGGCTGTCACGACATCAACATTGGTCACTGCCTCGACAGCCACTTACAGGACTTTCACGACAGCACCAACGACAACAACTCCTCAGAATCTGATACATCTGATACTGAAGATCAGGAGGAGGTAAACTGGATAGGCGATCGCCCATGTAAGTTATTCGAACCTTTAACTTATACTTCGGATAACCATGCAATCCAAAAACCATCAATTGTTGAGCCCCCTATTTTAGAACTAAAGCCCCTGCCAGGGCAGCTAAAGTATGCTTTTCTTGGTTCAAATGATACGTTGCCCGTAATCATCTCTTCCAAGCTAATGCAGGAACATGAACAACAATTAATAGGGATGTTGCAGCAGCACAAAAAGGCAATTGGATGGACGATAGCTGATATTCAAGGCATTAGTCTGGCGTTATGTATGCATAAAATCCTTTTAGAGGATGATCATAAGCCGACTATATATGCTAAAAGGCGGCTAAACCATGCGATGAAAGAGGTGGTGCGTAAAGAGATAATCAAATGGTTAGATGCTGGTATAATTTACGCCATCTCCGACAGCAAATGGGTGAGCCCGGTGCAATGCGTTCCCAAGAAAGGAGGAATGACCGTGGTGACCAACGAAAACAATGAGTTAATCCCAACCAGGACTGTGACCGGTTGGAGGGTTTGTATTGACTATCGGAAGCTTAACAAAGCTACCCGAAAGGACCACTTTCCTTTACCCTTTATTGATCAAATGCTTGATAGATTAGCGGGTAAACCTTACTATTGTTTTCTTGATGGTTATTCAGGGTACAATCAAATAGCTATCGCACCGGAAGATCAAGAAAAGACGACCTTCACATGCCCCTACGGAACGTATGCTTTTAGGAGGATGCCTTTTGGACTATGAAATGCACCCGCCACCTTCCAAAGGTGCATGATGGCCATATTCTCCGATATGGTAGAGGACTTCCTAGAGATTTTCATGGATGACTTTTCAGTCTTTGGGGACGATTTTGAAAGCTGCCTAGGCAACCTACAAAAGGTACTCGAAAGATGTGAAAAAGCAAACCTAGTCTTAAATTGGGAAAAATGCCACTTTATGGTGGATGAAGGGATAGTCCTTGGCCATAAGATTAGCTGTCGTGGGATAGAAGTTGACAGGGCTAAGATAGAAGTGATCGAAAAGCTGCCGTCGCCTACCACAGTCAAGGGTATTAGAAGTTTCTTGGGACATGCTGGTTTTTACCGGAGATTCATTGCGAATTTTTCAAAAATCACGAAGCCCCTATGCCATCTTCTGGAGCAGAACCGACCTTTTGACTTTAATGAAGAATGTACTGAAGCATTCAAGGTTCTGAAGGAAAAACTGGTGACAGCCCCAATAGTACAGCCACCAGACTGGACACAGCCATTTGAGATTATGTGTGATGCTAGTGACTATGCTGTCGGGGCAGCACTTGGGCAACGGAGAGACAAATTATTTCATGTCATATACTATGCCAGCAAGACACTGAATGACGCCCAAGTGAACTACACCACCACAGAGAAGGAGTTATTAGTTGTGGTATTCTCCATTGACAAGTTCTGTACTTATATACTTGGAACGAAGGTCATAGTGCACATAGACCATTCTGCCTTGAAGTATCTGTTCGCGAAAAAGGATGCTAAGCCTCGATTGATACGGTGGATCCTGCTATTGCAAGAATTCGACCTTGAAATCAAGGGCAAAAAGGGGACAGAAAATCAAGTGGCAGATCACTTGTCAAGATTGGAGAAGGGACAGAGTCTACCAACAGATGAGACAAACATACTGGAGACTTTCTCAAATGAGCAGCTCTTTGCTACCGCAGTCACTGCCGCGACAGCCATGGCGGCAGGTAAGTCTTCTGAACTCCCCTGGTATGCTAATTTCGTTAATTTCTTAGTTAGCAGAATAATTCCGTCTTATCTTAATTATCAAGCTAGAAAGAGGTTCCAAAATTATGTTAAGCATTATTATTGGGACAAACCTCTTCTTTTCAAAATCTGTGCAGATCAAGTTATAAGGAGATGTGTACCACAGGAAGAGCAAGAAGACATACTTTATCACTGCCATGCTTCACAGTATGGAGGTCACTTAGGAGGCAACAAAACTGCTGCCAAGGTGCTGCAGTCAGGGTTTTATTGGCTGTCACTGTATAAAGATGCACAAATCTTCTACAAGAGTTGTGACAGGTGCCAAAGGACAGGAAACATCTCAAGGAGAAACGAGATGCCGCTGCAGAACATTCTGGAAGTCGAGATCTTCGACGTTTGGGGGATTGATTTTATGGGACCATTCCCATCTTCATGTGGGAATCTATACATCCTCCTGGCAGTAGATTATGTCTCTAAGTGGGTTGAAGCTATCGCCACTCAAAAGAATGATGCCAAGATAGTCCAAAGGTTTTTACACAAAAATATCTTTTCTAGGTTTGACATCCCTAAGGCGATTATCAGTGATGAAGGGAGACATTTCGATAACAGGGTTATTGCTGCTGCCTTGAAGAAATATGGTGTCAAGCATCAGATCGCGACAGCATATCACCCACAGACCAATGGGCAAGCTGAAATATCTAATAGGGAAGTTAAGAACATTCTTGAGAAAATGGTTAAGCCAACTAGGAAATATTGGTCTTTACTCCTCAATGACGCGTTATGGGTTTATAGGACAGCTTTTAAAACTCCATTGGGAATGTCTCCATACCGATTGATTTATGGGAAAAACATGTCATCTACCTGTCGAGATAGAGCACAGAGCATACTGGGCGATCAAGGCAGTGAATATGGACTTGAACAGGGCAGGGCAGAAAAGGCTGTTAGATCTGAACGAAGTTGAAGAAATCTGGACAATGGCCTATGACAACGTAAGAATCTACAAGGATAAAACTAAGAAGTGGCATGACAAGAAGTTGCTGCCACGACAGTTCTGCCCAGGGCAGATTGTATTGTTGTTCAATTCTAGACTGAAACTCTTCCCAGGGAAGCTAAAATCTAAATGGTCTGGCCCATTCCAAGTCATACGGGTTTTTCCCCATGGTGCCATAACAATCCGTTCATTAAAAGATGGGCACCAATTCAAAGTCAACGGACAACACCTAAAGCATTATCAGGGGACTGAAGCCCCAGGAATACAGGAAGTGGTTACCTTAGGAGATGCCCCACCTGGCATCCCTAATTTAACCTAAATCTTATTTTTGATTTTATTTTTATTATTACATATTATTTATTAGGAAATAAGATTTATTCAAATAATGTTTCTATTTTTATTGTTTTTAGGAAATAAAGGAGACAAGAAGAATAGGAGAAGTGAACTCAGCCCACCACCCATCCACCAGCCCAACAAAGCCCAAATTTTGGAGCCTGTCGTTACAGCTGCCGCGACAGACGCGGAAAATACAGGCTGTCATCACGCTATCACGACAGACGTGGAAACACGTCACAGACGCGTAACAGATGCGGAAACGCGTGACAGACGCGTCAGACACGTTAACGTATAACAGCTGGCTTCGTTATTCGCGCCTGCCGTTACAGCTTCAACACGCAGCAAATCCTTCTCTATATAACCCCGTTTCATTTTTCATTTTCACTCACTTCTACTCTTCCTACTTGTTCCCTTTAGTTTTTACTTGCTTTCATTTTTATTTCCACAACCCTTGCAAAAATGTCTTCTTGGAAAACCCGAAGGAATGTTGCTTCCAGTTCCACACCGACAGCAACAACCCCACGCTCCTGTGCCATCAGAGATATGTGGGAAGAGCGAGGATTTATCTATACATCGAAGGAGGAAAATCTGGGCCTCAAGCCATTCATAGCCCGTAAGGTTCGAGCTTTACAATGGCAGACTTTTGCGGAGCAGCCTGAAGAAATGAACGTCACGTTGGTTCGAGAATTTTATGCTGCCATCAGCAGCAGGACGACGACAATGGTGATTGTTCGAGGAAAAGAAGTGCCGTTTGAAGCAAAGTACATTAACACCTTATATGGATTCTACATCGGCAAAAATGACGACGCTCACCAGCAGTTTCTCAACACATTAGACCCTGCTGCCTATGACGCCATCATGGCAGAACTGACAGATGAGGGGACTCAATGGAATACCAGCCGAAAAAATCCACGGACAGTAAAGCGGACCCAGCTGCTGCCGGAGGCAAAGTTATGGAATGCCTTCATCAAAAAGCGTATCATGACGTCATCCCACAACACCACGGTCGATAAGCCAAGGTTAGCGTTAATACACTCCATTTTACATGAACGACCCATTAATGTGGGCAGCTATATTCGTGAGAGAATTTTGGAGTGCGCGCACAGACCGACGGGTCCCCTTTACCTCTCGTACCTCATCACCTCACTCTGCCGTGGCCATGGCGTACCAGAAGTGGTCACTGACCTGCGAGTCCAAGGAAAAGGCTGGACTGAAAAGAACATCCTCAGCCTCATGGAGCTGACCGCCGCCACTCCTCTGTCGTCATTCGACCCAGCTGCCACGACAGCAGATACGACAGAGCAGCCAGAAACTGAACCAGCTGCCGCAGCAGTCGCCCCGACAGACTACTCCTCCCAGATCTTAGTTGCCATTCAGAAAATAGAGGAACGACAGCTTGGGCTGATGACCTTCATTAGGGATTTTGCTGTTTCTACGGTAAACTTTATCCATACTACTTTAAATCTCCCTGATGCTGTCTTCCCCACCTTTCCTGCACATTAATTTACTGTCACTACACCTGCCCACACTCCTACACCTGCTGCCACCCCACGGACACCCTCTGCCGCCTCAACGCCTTCACCTGCCCTGACAGCAGCAGGCAGCACCCGTGCTGAACCATCTGCCCGTGGCACAAAACGTAGAATGGCATCAGAGGAGCTTGATGCCTTTGTTGCTGGGTTCTCCTCCTCCTCTGTTTGGGCCGCCAGTGATAATGAACCCTCTATCAAGAGGAATCTGTCGAAGGAGTTCTCACCAGTGAAGAGGCAGAAGCGAATGGCAGACAAAAATAACATGCCAAGAGCCAGCAGCAGCAGCAGTGACAGTAGCAGCGGTGAGAGCAGCAACAATAGCTCTGAAGTTCAGGTTGTGAAGCAACCCCCTCACATCTCCCCCACCAGGATCCAGCCACCACGGGAGGCCAAGGCAAAGAACGCATCTGCCTCCCCCGTTCCCCAGCCAGCTCCAAAAGAAAGAGCCCGTCGCCAGATCAGACTCAGCAGCAGCAGCGAAGACAACGATTAAAATTTAAGTTCTTATCTTCTTTTTGCTGCCTGCTTAATATATTTTGTGATGTATTGTTTCTTCTCTTATCTTTATTTGTCATTTGCATTGAGGGCAATGCAACCCTCGAGTTTGGGGGTGGCATCCCTCCATCAATGGAGTCCATCTTAGTTTTAAAATTTGTGTCTTTACTTAGTTTATTTTTGTCTAAAAAAATGATGATGAAAATATTGAAAACTTTGGCTTAAGTCTGTGAATTGAACTTACCTGCCATGACAACCCTGTCGTGGCAGTGCCTTTAGGATAGTTTTTAGGAGAAGTTTAGAGCCTTTCTATAGTTTTGAAAACTTAAACACATTTGTGTCTATTATACTGCTTAGAACTCTTCTAGTTAACTAGAATAGGAAGCTTAGCACTTGAATAGCCCCTAAAGGTGCCTAACACTGGCTCTAGGAAAGAAGTTTAGCAAAAGAGACTCAACAGCCCTAGAGGTGCCCGAAACTGGCTCTAGGAAGTTAGCTAGAGGTGCCTAAAACTGGCTCTAGTGAAACTTTAGCTTAAAAAAATAGTGAAATCGAGTCAAAACAAAAAATCAAAGGAGCATGAAAAAATGCCTTCAAAAGATAAACTTTGGCATAAAAATTCGTGTTAAGAGCTGAAATATTCTAGTGAAACTAAGAGAGTCTTGGCATATAACTGTTCACAAGCATGCACACACTGCACGAGGACTATAGTGAGACTACGGACAGATCCTAGATTATCCGACAAGTTGCTGCCATCACAGGGAGCGAACGAAGGGTAAGGGAAAGTTCACTGTTTTAAGCCAAAACAAAAATATTTCATTTTTCTTTTAGGTCTTAGTTGCTTGAGGACAAGCAAAAACTTGAGTTTGGGGGTGTGTTGAGTGTGTAAAAGTTCTATTATTTACCCCCTATTTAACCCATATTTTTGCTGCATTCAAGCATTATTCATTGCATTTAGGTCAGTTTACAGTTAAACATCACAAATATATTAAAAAGCACAGTTTCTACTGAAATTGGTTGCTTTTGCAGGTTGCTGCTGTAGCAGATAGGAGAGGCAGGCGCTGGGCAGTTAAGCAGAAGAGCTGGAACTGGATGAGCAATCTAGGAGGACGATGCTGCCATTGTTGCCGCTGTGACAGCAGAGGACGACAGCAGTTTTGAGGAGAAGAAGCAAAGTGGACCTCGACAGATAGAGAAAATTCAGCCAGTCTGTCGTGTAAAACCACTATATTTTTCCAAGCCCCAGATCAAAAGGAATGTCAAGCCCAAAGTTCAAGGAGAGAAAATCCAAGTAAGAAAGATGGCGGCTTAAAGATATATTCTTTGATGAATTAGTCTTTATTAGAGTTGTACTTTAATTTAAAGTTGTCTTCTTGCTATTTTAGAAAACTTGGACCCAAAGCCTATATAAGGGCATATATTTTGACCTAGGGGGAATATAACCTATTCTCTAGCTTTCTTCCCAAAACCCTAGCCGTTTCCTTCCCTCAATATGTTCTAAATTCCCCTTAGGGCCACGGGTTGTTTTGTAAAGTAGTTGCAAGGGTTGTTTTGTTTTAGGAATTTTCAGTTTAATAAAATAAACTTCAAGTTCTCTTATTCTAGTTATTAACATCTTGCAAGAGCATCGGGAGAGCATTGTGAGGTTATCTATTTACTTAATATCGAGAGAGTTAAGTATACGAAAGGAATAAGTGCAAGTTCTCTAGTTTGTAGTTGAACTATCTCGGACCTAGGGATAGGACGAGGTTAAGTGGCTAAAGAAGAATTCAACAACATCGGTGTTCATCCTTTGATTCACGCTGGGAGGTATCATCAAAGACGTGATCATCGACAGACTTGGACCTAGGGATAGGCTAAGGCACAACATGGATTCTTGCCAAACTTGAAGTACAGAGTTGAGTGTTCGTTGCTGCGACAAGCAACAGACTGCCGCCGCGACAGGTGCTGCCGCGATGGGGACGACGACAGAACTGGATTTCTTGGACTTAGCAATACCTGCACTTCTGAGCAATTCAATACTAGCCCATTCTCTCTATCTTGATTTCTCTACTCTTTTATTTAAGTTTTCTTTATTATTCTCGTGACAACTTTCTCAATTATTTTCTTTACTTTCGTACAGTGATTTAAGGCGAAGCTATTAGCCCAGTCCCTGTGGAGACGATATCTGATACTTCGTATCACTTTACTACTTGCGTCGTGTACACTTGCACTACAATTGCGATAGACTCTTTTACACACAACATGAACCACCGAGAAGGTGAAGCTCATTTGTGAGCGATTGAAGGCAGCTTCTGATCGACAGAAGTCTTACACGGATTTGAAGCGTAAGGAGATTGAGTATGCGGTAGGTGACCGTGTGTTTTTGAAAGTTTCGCCTTGGAAAAAGGTGATGAGGTTTGGCCGAAAGGGTAAGTTGAGCCCTCGGTACATTGGACCATACGAGGTGATTGAACGTGTGGGTCCTGTTGCGTACAAGTTGAGATTGCCACAAGAGTTGGAAAAGATTCATGATGTGTTTCATGTCTCTATGCTTCGGAGGTATAGATCGGATCCTTCGCATGTTATGCCTGTGGAGGAAGTGGAGTTGAATCCAGACTTGACCTATGATGATGAGCCGGGGGAAATTCTGGATTTAGACAGTAAAGTACTTCGAGGTAAAACCATTGAGTTGGTAAAGGTGTTGTGGAAGCATCGTGGTGCTGAGGAAGCCGCGTGGGAACGAAAGGATGACATGAAGAAGCAGTTTCCGTATCTCTTTCCTCCAGGTAAATTTCGAGGAAGAAATTTCTTAGGGGGGAGAGTTGTAACACCCCAATTTTGGGCTTGGAAGTTTAGGGTCTGAACCGGACTGGTCTGATTTTCGGTTCGAATATAAAAGGTCGTTTTAGGGAAAGCCTAGTTCGGGTTGCATTAAAAATATGGAAAAATATCTAAAAATCCTATTTTAATATATATAAGAGAGTGGTGAAATCAATTTTACAAAATAAGGTTTGGAAGTGTGACATTTCAAAATAGTGACTAAAATGTAATTTTTGAAAAGTTTAGTGGTGACTGTTTTGTAAGGATTGAAACTTTGAATCTTTAAGGAGCTAATTTACCCAAGGAATGATTTCTCCAGATTTTTCTTAGATTTTAATGACTTAATTAATGTTTAATTAATTTAATGAAAAGGAGAAAAAACCAATTTTGAGATTTTATAACTAACTTTTGCTAAAACTTTCTCATCTAACTTTCTCTCAAAATTCCCTCAGCCAAACACATTTCTACAGCAACATTCCTTTTGATTTTCACACCAAATGATGAGGTTTCAATCATCAATTGATTCCTAATCCTTTCTACATCAAAACCTCTTGATTTGCTTATTGAATTTTCAAGGATTTTGGCTCTAATCAAGGAGAAATCTACATTTAGAGGTAAGGATGTTCTTCTCCTCTAAATACTCAGTTCTTTACTGAAATTCCCAAGTTCTCAATCCTTAAATTAATTTTTATAAAAGGTTTTAATGTTGTGATCTTGATTTTGGCTTAAAACTCAAGATTTGGATTAAATCTTGAAGAAATTCGTGGTGATTGTTTGGGCTCTGTTTTGAGATGGCTTTTTAATGTATTTTGGATGTTTAATGATGTGTAATTGAGGTTTAATCAATGCAATCCCGAATAGGTTGATTTTCCTAAGTTTTTACTTGTGAAATTGGTGGGTTTTGGGGTGATCTTGGTGTTCTGTTATAGCTGGAGGTATAAGGACGAGTTTAGGTTCTTTTTGGATGTTAATTGATGTTTAAGAATGTTTAGAAGTGATGGATCTTGGCTGGGTAATGTTGTGGAGGAGTTTGGAAGTGATTTCGGTTGTGTTGGTAGCCGAAATGTTAGTTTTGATGAGAGCATCGAGTTTAGGTGTAATGGCTGAAGATTTTAATGCATGATGATGCATTAATCCTCTGCTTTGATGTGTTTAAAACAGGGGAGACATCTTCGGATCCTTGTGGTGTTGATCCGGAGGCTTGAACGGCGTTTCGGCAAGCTTGCGAAACATAATTGGTGAGTGGAGTTGGATTTCCAGCTTTGTATCGAATGTTTGAAGGTTTGGGAGCTTAGTTTAAGTCTAATCAACTTAACTAAGCTCAAGAGTAAGTTTTCGGAAAAACTCTCTTGGATGAGCCATGGATTGGTTCGATGCATTTGTTGATAATTGCATATTTAAATTCTGTTTTTGAAAGCATGTTTAGCATGGTTAATGCTGGTTATGTAAGCCATTTGTTGAAGGATGCTCAAGGATCGCCTGGGAAGAAGGTGATGAGGTTCGGACGTAAGGGAAAGCTTAGTCCAAGGTTTATTGGACCTTATGAGGTTGTGGAGCGAGTTGGTCCTGTGGCTTATCGGTTGAGGTTGCCTTCTTAGTTGGAAAGAATCCATGATGTGTTTCATGTTTCTATGTTGCGGTGGTATAGATTGTTTTCATCTCATGTTAAGTCTGTTGTGGAGGTTGGGTTGAATCCAGATTTATCCTATGATGAGGAACCAATGAGAATTCTGGATTTGAGTAGCAAAGTTCTTCGTGGTAAGACGGTTAAACTTGTGAAGGTATTGTGGTGACATTGAGGAGTTGAGGAGGTTGCGTGGGGAAGTAAGGTGGACATGTTGAGACAGTTCCACACCTTTTCCCTTTAGGAAAAATTTTGAGGACGAAATTTCCTAAATGGGGGAGAGCTGTAATGCCCTGGTTTTGGGTATGGTGTTTTGTGTGCCGGGTCAGGCTAGTGGAACCGGAGGTTGGCGATTTGAATCGTAAAAGGTGGTTTAGAGAAATAAAGGTTCGGGATGGGATAAAAATATGATAAAAAAATCCTAAAATCCTCTAAAATTATATTTAAGATGTTGGTTAAATCAATTTTGCAAAATGGGTTTTGGAAAGTGTACATTTTGGGCGGTGACCAAAATGTAAAGTTTTAAAACTGTGAAAAAGAGTGTTTTTCAAAAAATAATTTGGCGTGTGTTTTAAATGGTTTTTAAATAATTAAAAAGGTTTTTATTGATTTAATCAAAAGGTAGTTAATTTAGTTGAGGAAATTTGACGATCATTTCATTTTCTTCATTTCTCTTCAACCAAACACTATCCATTTTCTCTCAATTTCCAGAGGTCATTCACTTTCTTTTCCTCTTTTTATTTCCAACTTATCCTTGGAGATTTCTCTCAAATTTCTTCAAGATTCTTGAAAGCTAAACTTGCTAATTGGAAGAGAAGTAAATATTGGAGGTAAAATTCATGCTAACCCTTTAATCAAGGTTCTTTAATGAAATTTCCAAGATATTTGACTCTTTATCTAAGTTTCTAATTGAGGTTTCATTGTAGTTTTAATAAAATGTTGAAATCTTGTTGAAAAAGATGATTAAAATGTGATTTTTGGAGTTGTGTTGATTTGGTTTTTTTGAGATGATTTCTAAATGGGTTTTTGAAAGGTTTATGATGTTGAAATAAAGTCTTAATCATGTTAATCCCGAAATCCTTGAGATCTTTGGTTTTTAAGGTGTTTATAGTTGGGTTTTTTGGGGTGTAATGTGGAATCTGAGTTGCTGGAGGTATAAAGAGGGTTTTAGGTTGCTTTCGGATGTTGATTGATGCTTAAAATGTGTTGGATGTGTTTGTAGAAGGCTGGGCTGAGTTTAGAGATCAATCAATTGAGTTTTCAGTTGTTTCGATTGGGTAAATTGATGCTTTGGAGCAGGGCTTCGGGTTTCCTTTTGAGTGATGGTGTTGTGGATGCATTTTAATGCGTTGAACCTCTGTTTTAATGTGTTGAAAACATGGGATAGTGTTTCAGAATAAAAAAAAATGTTTTGGAGGCTTCAGACGTGTAATTTGTGCGTCAGCGAGTGTGGTTTTGCAATACGGTGAGTGGAACTTGGTTTTTCAACGTGGAAACGTTTTAGAAAAGGTTTTGGGAACTTAGTAAGAGCTTGAAACGCTTTACTAAGTTCGAAAGTAATTAAAGTGAATTTCTCTATCGGATTGTGCTATTGTGAGATTTTTGAATGCACTTGTTTTAATTGCATTTACCTACAATTTAAAACATGTTTTGAGTATATGAAACGTGGTTGATGGTGCCATATGATTTAAGGATGCACTAGGAAAGTGATCCTTGTATGCATGTGTTGATGCATGAGGTTTGAAGCATGGTTTAATGTTTGTGATGGCTTTTTATAAATGCTTTGTAAAAATAGTGAGGTGTGCATAAAATGTGGATTATATTGGCAAGTGGTGTTGTATAAAGTGTTTTGTAAATGAAACCGGATATAGTTAGCCGACTATAGGATTGAGTGCACTATAAACAAGTCGCCTTGGATGTTGAGGGGTTGTGATTGTACTGAAAACTCCATCCAAGTACCCCTAATGATTGAGGATTGTTTAAGGTTGCTCCCGGGTGCGAACCTTGTGTGTGTACCGTCTCTCGTTAGTGGGTTATAAAACTACCGATGAGTGGTGTTGAGGGGTTGTGATTGTATCGAATACTATACCACAGGTGTCACAATGGTGGAGGGTTGCTTCCGTGTGTGAGTCTTGAGATGCCGGTAGGGTGTATGAAGGGTTTGGGACAACCCTTGTTAATCCGTGTATCCGATACGTTTTTGAGAATCGGAAATATTGTTAATCACTTGTAAGCCAATATAATGGTATGAAATGTTATGGAAATGTTGATGATGCATGTCATGAAAAATGCATGTTTTACCTTAAGCTTAGCATAATGGTATTTATGCTTGGAAGGCTTGCAGGTTGTGTAACAATGGTTTAATTGCTGGAAAGTATGTGTTTTATGTAGCATGATGTTTAGCATGCTGATTTTAATGTTTAAGTGCATTGTTTATCAAGAAGGCATGATGGATTTCAAAGGAGTGAAAATGGTTTTGTTGCATTGATGGTGTTTTTGGTTTTAAGCTTTCCTCACTAAGCATGTAGTGCTTACGCTCTCTTTGTTCATCAATGCATTCAATTTAAGCTTTGAAGGCGGCACTTGCAAGGGATCGGTGAAAGACTTTGATTGAAGGTAAGTTTGGTTATGGACTAGACTAATAAAGGCAATGAGGGTGTCCAATGTTATAAGTGTTGGTTGTTTGGTATTTTCTAGTTTGGTGCAAGTTTGATTTGAGTATTTGGTTATGTAAAGGTCCTTTTAAAGTGTTGATTTATGCTTGGTTTGATATTTGAGCTTTTTGGTGCTTACTTCTTTTAGGAAGCAAGCCTTTAGTCTTATTGATATTGAGAATGATGCTATGATGATATTTCTGCCTGGAATCCTTGATTGTTGGTATGTATTTAAGTTCCAAGTATGTTTAGTCATATGTCAGGTTGGTTTCGGATGGTAAAAATCGAGTTAAATCAGAAAATTCGAACATTGCAGGTCCAGGTGTTTCGAAACACCCTTGCCTGTTTCGAAACAGGGGCCTGAAAGTGTCTTGGGGTTTCGACGGGGAGGCATGTTTCAATACATTTTTGCTATGTGATGCCCTATTCCAAAATGGTCTTGGAAGGTTTCGAAACGAACTCGTGTTTCGCAACGGTCATCAATGTTTCGATACGACCGTTCTGATACGAGGCCCACTGTTTCGAAACAGGTGGCTGTTAATTCAGTTTTTTTGGATATTCTGAGTTTATGTTTCTTTGCATTTTGGTCCTTGCTTGTCATGTATGCAATTAAATGAGTTTCAATGGTTATTCTGATATGAGTTTCTACAGAGAAGAATGTAACAAAATTTAATTTAAAGATGGTAACTCGAATTTGGTAGTAGTCCTTGCAAGATGTTGATTTTATGAAATGGTCCCTAAAATCAAATCTTGTAATAATCGAGATGCAATTAAGATGTTGTTTTATCTGCTGCTTTGATTGATCACTTAGGAATCTAGATTGTATCTAGACAAGATAAAAAGAAGAAAAGGGTTGTTTATTGAAGTAAACTTTCCTGGTTTACTTCAATATTCCCCGTGTGACTTGTTCGGTTCGATCTATCGGCTAGGCCGGGTCGAGGGGGTTACACGGGGACTTCGAGAAAGTATAGGGATTGGAAAAAAGTTCAGGGACCTGAGGCATTTGCTCACCCAAAATGATGAAAGATAGACAAATTTTACGTGTCAGAGCTAGAAATAATGAGATTACTGGGGCATCATTGTACAAAAGAGTGCATATCAAGATGGAAAAGGAAGAATGCGGAGCCTAAAGAGAATTTGACCACTAAAGAAGTAAATATTTGATCTAAAAGAATAAGAGCTCAACAACAAGATTTTGGGGCAAATTTTGCCGGGGCATGAAGAAAACATGAGTTTCAGATCAAACTCAAGAAGAACAAGCAAAGCAAGACTTGACAAGAACAATCTTAAGAGATGAGGCACCATTACAACAGAAGCATAAAACTAAACGCAGAAGCAAAGAAGATTAGAATCCATCCAAGTGGAATTCACAAGAATAAACAAAGAACAGATAAGGATTTCAATTTGCAACTTCGAGATTGAAGAAATAGATTCAGAAAAGACTGGCGAAGATTCAAATCACGTTTTTGTGAAGAAAAGATTTCAATCCGTTTGAAGAGGCGAATATTAGCAAGATTTTAATCCGTTTGAAGAGTCGGACCTCTACAGAGTTATTCGATTGTTTGTGCAAGAAAGGAAGTATATTACAGCTCTGAATCCTTCGGGTAGTTAGTAAGCCCTTCGGGCAGCGTGATTTCAAATCTTCCAAACATCTCTAGAAATGATAAGAACTTTTTGGATGGTGTCACAGTAAGACAGTTGGACGATTGGGGCATGGTATTGGCAAGGATATTAATCTTCTGGGGCCTCAGTTTAAAACAAGAAAAAAGAAAGGAGAGAAAGAAAAACAAAATAGTTCATGCTTCCAGGAGGGAAGCACGAGAAAGATCAACCTTAGGATCAAATAAGAAAGATTCGTAATTTAATTGTTCAAAAATTTCAGAGTTTCTCGATGTAGCACTTAAAGTTCCTTAATGTTTCACTCGGGTTGCAAATTTGCTCTATAGTTAATGTTGGAGAGATAATGATGGATTTGGCTTGTGTAGGTCACATACAGTAGTAAGAGATGAACTTATATAGAAAGAAACAAGAGACTTGTTATGAGTTTCAGATTGAAAGATGGAGATACTTTTGACGGAAAGCAGTGACTCTAAAGATCTCAGTGCTTCAAAATGGGAATTGAATATGTTTCATACTACTCCAATTTGAATTCTTATTAACTGGTGATATTTCTTTTTTGCAGGTTTCGGTTTTTTTCCTAGAAATTGATCCCAAGTCATTCTCTTTACAGGGGCAGAAACATAACGTTTACAGAGGCAGATTTCAAAAACATTCCGTTTACAGAGGTGGACCTTAAAGACATACCGTTTACAGAGACGGATATCAAGACACTTCTTTTAAACAGACAAAGATATTTCGTTTACAAAGACGAATCTTGGTAAAGATATCAGCATGTTTGAAGAAGTGGATCTCAACAATCTATTTGAAGAGATGGATCTCGACAAAGATATTAACCTCTTGGGTTACCAGTTAAAAAGGAAGAGAATGGAAAACAAGATGGATCGACTTTGAGCTCAAATGAAGAAGATTCGCAGTTTAACTGGTTATGAAATTTCCATGTGTAGAAAGAGATAGACCAATAAAGAAAGCAACAAGAGATCTTATACGGGTTTCAAATTGAAAGATCAAGACACCATAAGCAGAGAATTAGTGACTTTACAGATTTCAGTGCTTCAAACGGAAAATTGAAGATATCTCATATTACACCAAGAAGAATCCTTTTTAATTGATGATATTTCTTTTTGCAGGAAAGAAGAGCTCCTAATGAGAAGAGTTCGCCTAGCAAAGAAGGATTCCTAATGAGAAGAGTCCGCCCTAGCAAAGAAAGATTCTTAATGAGAAGAGTTCGCCCAGCAAAGAAGGATTCCTAATGAGAAGAGTCAGCCCTAGCAAAGAAGGATTCCTAATGAGAAGAGTTCACCCCAACAAAGAAGAACTTCTAATGAGAAGAGTTCGTCAACAAAGAAGAACTCCTAATGAGAGGAGTTCGCCCAGCAAAGAAGGATTCCTAATGAGAAGAGTTCGCTCGCAAAGAAGAATTCCCAATGAGAAGAGTCCGCCATGACAAAGATAGAACTCCTAATGAGAAGAGTTTGCTCAGCAAAGAAGGGTTCCTAATGAGAAGAATCCGCCCAACAAAGATAGAGTTCCTAATAAGAAGAACTCGTTCAACAATAAAATTAAGAACTCCTAATGGGAAGAGGTCGCCGTTTAAAGAATGAGGAAGTTCCTAATGAGAAAAGCTTGCTTATTCGGTGCCTTTACAGAAACGTGGACCAACAAAAGAGTGAGAAATGAAAATTTTCATAATAAGAAGAACAACTTCAGACCTCGGAAAATGAAGAATTTCAAGGAGTAATACTAGACCATAGAAGATGAAGAATTTCATAATGAGAAAAACAACTTCGGACTCTACGGTTTGGAAGAAGATTGAAGGATTTCATAATAAGAAGAACAACTTCAAACTTCGATGGTTAGATGGTTCAGACAAAATTCGTGTCTTCTCAGTCTTTGCCCTATTCCTGTTCCACAACAATGAGCAAAGAGGGGCAGTTGTAATACTCGTATTTTTTTCGGGTACCCATATATATATATATATATAATAAAACCAAAATTAATAGTATTAAATAAATAATAAAACCCAAAAATATAATAAAATTTCATTCCTGTAATGCCTCGAGTTTAGCTTCTGGGAGTTAACCGGATTTGATTGAAGGTTCGTTCGAGTTAGATTTACCGGTGTAGACTACTTTCAGATATTATTTCAAATAAAAGGGTTTTGAAGGATTTGAATTATGGAATAGTAGTTTTAAATCATTATATATATATATGTGTGTGTGTGTGTGTGTGTGTTTTGTGGTGGAAACAATTTTGGAAAATTGTTTTTAGAAAGTAGACATTTTAGTCTAGTGACTAAAATTCAAAGTTTCAAAACTGTTTTGGTGACTAGTTTGTAAAAAAATCAAAACATTGAATCTTTAAGGAGCTATTTAGCCAAGTCTAATTTCAAATTTTTCCCCCTAAATATTTTGATCTCTAAGATGTTAAAAAAAGGAATTTTAAATTCAATAAAAGATATTTCAAAAAGGTTAACCTCTTTGTGCTATTTGATGTTATATTTTTCTCTCAACATTTCTCTCAAGAACTTTCATCCAAACAACCATTTTTCTCTCAAGATTTCAAAGGTAAATCTTTTTTTACATTGAGTTTTTATCATCAAACTTGTTTTCAATGATTCCTCTCTAAAACCCAACCAATTTTTTTAGTTTTCTCAAGGCTTTTCATAGCAAAAAGGGGGAAAATCCATCATTAGAGGTGAGCTACGTTTTTCTCCTCTAATGTAAGTTCTTTATTGAAATTTCCACGTTATTGATTCTTTTATAATGTTTATTTAAGGATTGTATATTGGGTTTGGTGGAAAAATGCTTAATCTAGCTAGTTGAAGGTGGTTTTGTGATATTTTCATGTGGGTTTTGTTTCGCTGGATTTTTGGATGTTAATAAATGTGTTTTTGATGTTAGATAATGTTGAAATGATGGTTTGACAATATAAAACCCGAAACTAGTTGAGTTGGTAGTGTTTAAGGTTGAAGTTCTTGAGTTTTTGGCTTTGTTTTGTGGAGAATCAGTGGCTGATGGTTTCTTACCTTTGGGTTGATGTTTTTAGTTGTTAATTGATGTGATTTTGATTATAATCTTGTTGTGTTTGAGTTGAATTTTGTTGGAAGTTAGTTATTTGATGTTTTCAGTTGATTTCGGCTGTGAATTGATGGGGAAATGTTGTTAGATGTCGAATTTCTAAATTGCTGCAAGTTTGTGGGTTAAAATAAGCTCTAATGCTCTATTTTGAATTGTTTAGAATCAGGGGATTTGAGTTTGGAAACTTCGGACGCGATATCGGACAATCCAGAAGCTTGATTTGGGTGTTCGGCTAGCATTTGTATAGTGCTGGTCAGTGGAATTGTTTTTAAAATCCTTAACATGGTTAAGAGCAAGTTTTGAGGGTTTATATTGAGCTTGAAAGACCAATCTAAACTCAAGAGTAAGTTTGGTTGTTTTCGCCTTTGATTTCAACTTATTTTTACCTTGTTTTTGGAAAACATGTTCATGGTATGTGCTTATTTTGTATACCACTGTTCTCATGCGTTTTGAGATATGTACTTGTTGTATATATAATCTCACTTGTTAAATGATAGTTGTTCATGAGATATATGTGTTTGAGTACATGCTATGCATGGAAACGTGATATGAAATGGAATGTGAAATAATGTGTTGTGGCCATGAGAAAACAGTGGGTAAGTGTTGGCCTTGATGGGTATATTGACATTCGATGAGATCTTATTTACCAGATATAATTGTTCGACCAATAGAATGAGAGTGCACTATAATGTAAAATTCGCGCGTGACCTTAGTGATGTTAGATTCCACTAAGGATGAGTACGGTGACGTGAGATTCCACCTGAAGCCTTGTTGTTGTTATGAGTACGATGATGTGAGATTCCACTAGAAGCTATCCGCATATCCGAGTAAAATTGTTAAAGATGTCAATATATTCATGTGTGTTAAAGTTGATCCTTATGCTATGTTTGCATGAATGATGTTGTGGAACTTTGAGCTTGTCATGTTTCGTGTTGGGAATTTATGATGTTATGCCTTGAATTGTAGTTTAAGCATGAAATGCATATGAGAATGTCGTTGGAAAGTTTTCTTATGAAATGATTTGAAGAATGGTTTTGGTTTTCAAATGTATTGAATGATTCTAAAACTGCATTGCTGTTTTTATGGTTTTGAGCACCGCTCACTAAGCATTCTTGCTTATGCTCTCTTTTCCATCAATACAGATCCATAGACCATTCGTGGCATCAAGGAAGCAAGGAAGTGTCCAAGAGTTTACTCTCTTGCTCAAGTATGGTTTAGGCATCCGATAATAGTATGTTAGCAATGGGATAGGACCTTTAGGCTTGGGAGGTTTGGTTTTGAGACTCCCTATGTTGAGACATGTTTATGATGCCTTTTTAGACTTGTAAAGTGCCTTTGCATGTTGAAGTATGGTTTGGTTTGAAGTTTGGCCGTTTTGTGAATTGGTTATGTTGAAGTTGCTTTCATCTAGGACCTTGCTATGCTTGTTCTTGCTTTGTTGATGTTGTTGCTAGGCTTGTTGAGTCTTTGTGGTATGTATGAGTTGTATGCACATTTGTGTCTTGTTTGAGGGTCTTATATGGGTTAAGATTGCAATAAACCAACAAAAATGAGTCATTGCAGGTCGCACGTATCGATACGGTCGAGAGTGTATCGATACGAGGTATCTGAAATGGCCTAAGTGCATCGATACATTAAGGTCCGTTCTGGTACATTTTGCTATTGGAAACCTCGATTTCGAAACGCCCCCGAGGGTTTTCGATACGAGCTAGTGTTCCGAGCCCTTCGAACCTGTTTCGATACGCCTGTATCGGTAGGGCAACATGTATCGATACGACAGACTGTTTTGTTAGTTACTGGAATCTTTGTAGTTCTGTTTTCTTGCGTTTTAGTCCCTGTTTGCCATGCGATCGTTTGTATGTGTTCGGATGGATGTTTTAAGCTGCATTTTGGCATGTGGGCATGAAATATGACTAATTGAATATTTGTAACCTTAATTTCATGCTAGGCCCTTGTTTATGCTAGATTTACATTTTGATCCTTTGTTTTTTTATCTCTATGTTAATGCTTGTTTTCCGCTGCGAGTTCCTATCACATAGGATGTTAATGGCACTTAGAAAAGATAAGCTTAAAAAAATTAAGGTTGCTAATTGTAGTGAAACTTTAGCGGGTTTTTCTTTGGTTTTCCCCTGTGACCCGTTTGGTTCAGTCTGACAGTTAAACCGGGCTAAGGGGTTACAATTCCAATGTTCACATTACAACCGAAAGCCCAAATTAAATACAAGGTTTTTTTTTCTCAACCCAAAACAATTATCCTAGCTTAACCCCTGCCTATTTTGCAACCTAAATCTGATGATAAAGCCCAAAGTAACACAAATGTATTCCTTTGGCCCACCAAAAGAGCCACGTGTCGCCCTCAGATTAGCCAACAACCCCTTCACTTGGATCAAACCTTTGCTGATGTCATCTTATGACCCCTATATAAATAGCATGAGAGAAAAAAGTCAGATCCATTAATGACCATAATAATTACTACCACAAAAATTAATAACAATATAGTAAATATAATAAAAGAAGAAAGAGAGAGAAATGGCAATTTGGGGATTATACCTCCCCTCGGAAACTGAACCGTCTCGGGAGGATGAACGGTCGTCGGAGCCGTATTATCGGAAAGAAAAAAGACGTCGTAGAAGCCGAACCAGCTCGGGAGCTGAACCGCCTGAGTGACCGAACCACCAAGTCAATGTTGGAGATCTGAAACGCCGCCGCCAAAGCTGAAAAAGTTGTTGAGGCGTTCATCAGACGCCGGGAGCTGAACCACTATTGGAGAAGACGTATCATCTGCTTTCAAACCGGCACGAAAGTTGAACTGTCGGGAGTGGAGGAGCCGTTCGAAGCACGACCGCCGCTGGAAGTTCAGTCGCCTTCCCAATGAAGCTAAATCATCGTCATAGACGATTATTGGAGCCGTGAAACCACCTTCGTTCAGGTAACCTCTTGCTTGATTTTCTTTTCCTGCAAAAAAGAATAAACATTAGATCAAAATAAGGAAGAGGGGAAATTGAAGCAAAAAAAAAACAAATCTGGAAGGAGGGGCTCAAATCGGAAACTTGTATCACGGCGGCTGAAATTTTTTTAGGGTTACGATTGGAGTTGAAGAGGGTGGTTCGGGTAGTTCTAGGCCTTAGATCCGGGGAAGTTTGGGGGTTTATGATGAAACGGGTTAGTTTTTAGGATCGGAAAATGGAATTTTTTGGGTTGTTCTAGGGCTTTGGCCGGCGGCCGGAAATTGTTAGAGGGAGAGGGGAAATCAGTTGAATGACCGAGTTGGGCTCGGTTTGGGTCTTTTATACCCCATCCGTAACGACACCATTTAAGGGGGAGGATCCGCATGTTTCCAAAGCGGGTCGGGTTGGATCCGTGCATTTTCTTTACCTTTGGGGTTAATTATTGGTCTAGTCCTCGTAGCTTTAAAGTATATTACAATCTGGCCACTAAATAATTAAAATCAGAATTAAAAGTGTGTTTCTCTTTCAATTTAGTCCCATTTTCAGCTTTAATTATTTATTTGATTGTTTAATTATTCATATATTTGATTGCATACTTTAAATTAAGCATGCAATTTTATTAATTAGATGATTTGGTCACATAGTATATTAAAATTGGAGCCTTTTAGGACTAAGTTCTTTAATTAAATTCAATTAATTTGATAGGTGAGATAATTTTAGAAAATAAACGAGTATTAAATGAACACTTTAATACTCTAATTTGATTAGTGTCTCATTGCAATGAGATGTTAATCAAGAGAGTATTTTAGTGAAATATTTAATATGTCATTTGAACATAGAAAAGGGAAGTAACATATAGTTAGTAAAATAAAATTAAAATAGGATTAAATAATTAGTATCACCAAAGTTAGAAATATTGTTACTTTTGGGCCTAATATGAGTAGTGTCCAATTATTTGGGTGTTACCATAAAAGCCCAAAAAATTAATAATATTCATAGAATTCTAACTAACTAAATTAATGGAGCCTAAATTAGGGTTTACTTAAAAATGACACGACAATAATTGGACATGCATTAAACTTTTGTGTTGAGATATATTTCGAATATAAATTGATGTGTCCTAATGTATTTGGACGTTTCCAAACTTATATTTGTCAAAAATGTATTTTCTTACAAAAGGATATCCTCATTCGAAATGGAATCCGTTTAACAATTAAAATATTTAATTAAATTCAGATTAATGAGGTGCTAACCCTTCCCTACACGTAACCGACTCTCGAATCCGAATTTTACAAAAGAATCTCTGGTCCGTTTTTATTGTGTCTGGTCTACCAAAGTAATCGGCGGCGGCTCCAAAACGATTTTTAAGAAGATAAAGAAAATTTAACTAAAATGGAAAACCTCCTAATTTCAAGATCAAACTAACATGAAAAACCTCGATTTTTAAAACCCTAATCGTCAGGCTATTTTTCTACAAACATGTCTAAAAAATGATTGCGATAATGAATATTATTTAATTTAAGGGTTATAATATGGATGGTGCCCAAACTATTGGTTGTTCTCTCATAGAAGCCTTTAAATTTAATAATATTCACAGCTTAAATAATTAAATTGATTAGAGCCTTTTATATTAGAACTTAAAATTAACAAGGCAATAATTAATCATGTATAAAAAAACCCTTTTATGTAGGAAATATATTTTTGAATACGAATAGGGGTGTCCTAACGTATTTAGGCGCTTTTAATCTCGTATTCGTATAAAATATATTTTCTTATAAAATGATTTCTCTATTTGAAATTTAAATCCATTTAATAATTATGGGCTAAATTAAATTCGAATTATTATTCTCAAAATGCTAAAATTCCACGTAAAATTAAAAGGTACCGATAACGAGCGTTTGTGGGGTGCTAATCATTCCTCACATGTAACCGACTCCTGAACCTAAATTTTTAAAAATGAATCTCTGGTTGTTTTATGATGTCTGGTCTACCTCGAAGTGACCGGTGGTGACTCCAAAATGTTTTCAAGATTAAATAGAAGGAAAATAATTAATTATTAAAGATAAAATGAATTAAAGGCAAAACTCCTAATTTTAAAATTAATCGTCTAGCTATTTTTTACACTCGGTTTAAAAATGGTCACGATCAAACACGCAACCTTTACATATATAGAAAACTTTGGAAATTTCATATTTCCATGTAATAATATATAAAAAAATTAGAAAATCCTACATATATAAGCTGGATAGTGCTGCAAAGCCTTACAATAAACCAGCAACCTAGACGGACAACTACTTCAGCAACCTGCTCTGCATAGAGAACTTAGGCATAGAGAAATGGCGTAGAGGACACATTTCCTACGTGAGATTACTTAAGGCTAGAGCCCTTAAGAAGCTAACTCTCAAATTTAACTCCGCCCCGAGAGGCGTAAAGCCTTCTACGATAACCTTCCCACTCAAGAGGCTTAAAAATTTATAATCTACTTTATCTTATTTGATTGACTTATCTATTTATCGTATTTTGCTAAAGGCGATGAAAGAACTCTGCATTCGTTTTAATGCTTAAGTAGAATACTATTGCCACATGTGATAACATTTATATTGCTTTACTAAGAACTGTTTTGTTTTTGCTTCTACGTGTGTACTACTCCATTTTTACATCATTATATGGTTTGCTTTACTTCCGTTGCATTGCAGGTTATATTTACGGCAGTATATAGCATCGAGTTGTCCCCTTAGTTCTTCAAGTTGCAATCCCTCTACTCCTTAGCAGTTGTAGGGCGTGTATGTGTTCCCTTTTTGTGAGAGCGCAAGTGCACACTCCTACCAAGTTATAGTATAAAAGATGTTGAATCCCACGGAGATTGGAATAGTTTGTTCCTTCGAGTGTATATCTGCACAAGAAATTTACATGCACAATTAATTTCAGGTTTGGTTAAAGAAATAAAACTAAAAACACAATTAATTAAAGAAGGAGAGATCAGAGTGATAGGATGGACCAGGTTATTGTTGCTCAGTAGTGTGTTGACTGCGTTGTGAAGAAGTAAAATTATTTTTGCGCTGCCACGATATGCTGCCTCGACGGGTATGGCGGGTGGCAGCTACGACCCTGTCACGCGGCCGCGGCGGCTTACTACCACTACAGAAGTGTACTGTCTCGGCATGTGGAATGGAAAGAAGTCCTGGCGGCAAGTCTGCCAGATACTCCAAGTTCGGCAGGATAGTCGACATTGATCCCTTCTATTTCTAGGTTAGGATGCTCGAGAGCTAACTTGTGGACTAGTGTGGAACCAAGTTAGTCAACTCGGTTGGTAATCCTTTTTAGCCGCTGAAACTTGTGGACTGGTGTGGAACCAAGTTAGTCACGCCTCAGCATGTTGTGACCATACTTAACCCTTTCGTGAGCCTTGCACTTTCGTGCCCGACAAATAGATTCTCTCAAACGACTGGTGTAGAATGATTGAAAGAATGAAGAACAATAGATTAAGTAAACTCGAAATATTTTATTGAAAAAATAAACTCACAAACTTTACAACCATTTCTCACAACTACTTTACAAGCAAAAACCTAAACCCTAGGGAGTTTTAGAACATAGCCGACTCTCTCTCTGTATCGATCTCTATGCCCCTATACCCTCACATACATGGGTATATACAGGGCTTGGCCTAAGGTTAAGTCCTCCTTGGAGTAGAAGTCTTCATTGATGATAAAATAGATTTAATATTTAATGCTTCATTCAATTCTGACTTAAATATGGACTCCTTTGGATGTTTACTTGTTCAACAAGTAAGTATAAGCCAACTTGCTTATCGATCTTCAATCAGCTCTATACACCACCCCAGGCCTCAGAAAATTGCAAGATTGGGCTCAATGAATTCAAAGAAATGTCCTCTATCAAACGAAACCCATCTTGACTATGTCGACGTATTGCCGTCTGGGCGACATTCTGCAGCGGCGGTGTCTTTGGCGGCAACTGGAACTGCTTCAGTACAGCTCCTTCTGCTCCCTGCTTTCCTGTCCTCTCTTCCTCTAATCAGCAACCAACACCTAAAATAGAAAACTAACTAAAACAGTACCTTTTCTCTACCAAATATAAGATATTCAAATAAAGTGTGGTAAATGAAGAAATAATGTTATAATACATGATATGCAGCTAATTATGCCTAACTAAGCTTAAGAACATCAATAATAAGGGCATGAATGTGCATAAAATATAGAACTTCTGGACACTCTACATACCCCCAAACTCGAACTATTGTTTGTCCTCAAGCAAAGGACAAGCAATGCAACCTAACTAGTAAACCTGCCCTTGTACATAAATAAAAAAGAAAACCAAATTTTTAACTTGGTTTCATACCTCAAGGCCGTGACACTTATATTAGTTTAGTGAGAGGGAATAACATGAAATAACTTAGAATTTTAATTTTAGTGCCAGTGTAGTGTGTGCAGGTTTGTGTACATGTTGAATATGCTAAGTATACTAAGTAAACAAAGAATGTTGTAAAAGTTAAAGAAGAAGGATATAGAGTTGTTGCTTTGGCAGCACAGTTAAGCACTTCTTTTCTTCCTTTTTCTGATCATGGCTTTTAAGGGCTTCAGCTCATCACAACTACTCTCTAGGTCTGAAGCTAAGATAGGAGCATACTACGAAACTCCGAACCCTTTGAGTAGAGTCATCCCGTGAAGGCTTTCATTCACTCATGCTAATTTATCTGTCATTCAAAGAATTTCAGATACATGGACTTTGATAGCAACGGAGTGTCCTTGCTCATGATCCTTCCTAGAGCCTGTTTCGGGCACCTCTAGGGCATTCAACCTTTTCTTTGTTTTGCGGCCGTGGTGGCATTACTTTTTATTTTACTTTGCTGCCCTATGTTGCCGCGGCGGCATACCTGCATCCAATATAAGAATTTTTATTAAGTTTAAGCAGGCAATGTACACTTAGAACTCAAATAGTATTCAACACTTAACAGAAGTGTAATAAAAGTTTGGCAACTAAAAAAAATTTCTAAGGTGTTTTTCATGCTTCTTCCCAAGATTAAATTCAATTTTAAGTGGTGCGAAAATAGAATCGGCTAACTATCATAGGCACAAGTTATTTAACCCAGATTTCCAATTTTCATTAAGTACTAGGCAAGATTTACAATGCAACTATATGCTACTACATGCTTATCAGAATAACATGAGGACTAACCCCCCAAACTCAAGGCGAGCATTGCCCTCAATGTCTTAGACAAAATAAAATCTAAACAGAAAAACATAAAATAAACCAGGAAAAAGGAAAAAAATAATGGTGCTAGAAGCTGCCCGAGTTGTCTTTTAACTCGGTGGACTTGGAGGAAGATGAGAGGACTAGACGACGGGTGGCGAGTGATTTGGCGGCGAGGCCCTGCTTCTGGCCGCGATCTGGCTGGACTCAGATGGGAATGGGTCTCTTTGGTTACTACTCCAGCTCGGTTTCTGACCCTTCATCCTCTGGTTCAGCTGCTATCACATGCCTCTTTCTCTTCTTTGTTGCCTTGGTCGGCTCTGCATTATCGGAGGAGTCAGACACCTCATCGTCAAGGGAATTGGTGGCCTGGGCTGTCTCCTCTGCTGCCGTCTTTGTCGCTTGGGTAGCTGTCCTTGTTTACTCCTCATATTGATTTGGCGACTTGTCTTTTATAGTAGGGTTTGAATCTAGATAAGTAGTTGTGAGACGGACTAAATAAAAATAATATAACTGAAAATAAATTTTTGCCTTAAGCTTATTAAGATCTATTCCTAAAGAAAACGGTAAAGATGTGGAAAAAATAAAATTATGTTACAGCGGGTTCATTTCCGATACTTCTTATAGTCCACCTGCACCCTCCATCGAGTGACTATTCTCATGGGGGAGTCTTTCTTCCTCGTTCCTTTGTAATCCATGTGAATCCTCCACCTTGTTTCTTTTTCTGAAGGCATGAACATGTGATTAGTAAAAATTATACCACAATCAAACCATGTACTTACCTTATCTTTGTCCTGATTTGTTATGGTGGAGGATGGCTTTTGCTACCAAGGCAGCTGTTCAGGCGGCCAATTGTCAGGGCAATAGTCTGTCATAATGTGGTTCGGGTCAAGGAAAAACTCGGCAGATTGAAGGGCTTCATCATCTATAACACTGTGTTCTTCAGGTCCCTCGAACATCTCCATCAGTAGAGATTGTGACAGCTTTAGATCTGCCAACATCGACTCCTCTTGATATATGAAGTCCATTGTTGCTGAGGTTTTTTTCGAGGCGGGCATAATTTCTGAGGCTTCTCATATTGTCGTGACATCATCAATTTCTATGTCGGCCTCACTAGCTGTTTCTGTTGCCTTGCTCTGTTCAAGTTCCGTAATTCCTGCTTGGTCAACTTCATGCATGGGCTCATAATGTGTGGGGTAGTCCATTGCATCCTCTTTCCTTGGGATATCAGTATCCCTAGGTCTCAATTGTCGGTGATCCATGGGTTCCACGGCAGGGGTTTTATGTTCATCCATGGCGTTTATCGGAGAAGAGTTGCTCAAAAGTGCATCCATCCTGGAGAGTTTTGCCTCCATAGAGGTTGACACGTCTTGAGTGAGCGTGAGGAAAGTTTGAAACGTGTCTTCTAAGGAATTTGATTGCTCTTGAGGAGGAATGCATTGCACGGGCTTGTGTATTGCTGCAGCGGCAAAATTATCATAGTAAAAAAATTTTGAGGTTGTTGATCGTACCATGAGAAATTCTGTTGCGGCAGCAGATTCTGTAGTCCTTTTTGCTGTGGATTCGACATCTGCTCTTGGTCCCATTTTGGTTCGTCCATGTCTTCGAAAAGTAAGGGGTAATTTTCGAACACATGATTTCCCTCACATAGATTGCAAGAATTACCAAGCATCAGCTCTCGAGTGGTTTTTCTTGAAGCTGACCACCTTGCCCTGGCATGTTTGTTTTTGCAGCAAAATTTTTATGATAAAAAATTTTGACAATTTTGATCATACCATGAAAATTTTTGTTGTTGCGGCAGCAACGTTTGCTGTCTTGTCTGCTGCCACAATGGCAACTGCTGTTGCAGCATCTGCTGTTCATGTTCAAACATCAACTTCCGTATAATTTTCCTCAACATTGTGATACCCTTGGACTCGTAGCGTACCTGAATTTTTTTATATAAAAAAGAAAAAAAAGTTAAAAACTTGAAATTTAAGTGCAATTAAATACAGAGTGCAGAAAACAAAACGAAGTCGTTATTGCCAATCCCCGGCAACGTCGCCAAAAACTTGTAGGGCGTGTAGGTGTTCTCTTTCTGTGAGAGCGCAAGTGCACACTCCTGCCAAGTTATAATGTAGAAGATGTCGAATCCCACAAGGATTGGAATAGTTCCTTCGAGTGTATATCTGCACAAGAAATTTAAATGCACAATTAATTTCAAGTTTGGTTAAAGAAATAAAACTAAAAACAAAATTAATTAAAGAAAGGGAGATTAGAGTGATAGGATGGGCCAGGTTATTGCTGCTCAATAGTGTGTTGACTGCGTTGTGAAGAAGTAAAGTTAATTTTGCGATGCCATGATATGCTGCCTCGACGGGTATGGCGGGCAACAGCTACAACCCTGTCACGCGGCCGCAGCGGGTCACTACCCCTCTAGGAGTGTACTGTCTCGGCAGGTGGAATGGAAAGAAGTCTTGGCGGAAAGTCTGGCAGATACTCCAAGTTCGGCAGGATAGTCGACAGTGATCCCTTCTATTTCTAGGTTAGGATGCTCGAGAGCTAACTTGTGGACTAGTGTGGAACCAAGTTAGTCAACTCGGTTGGTAATCCCTTTTAGCCGCTGAAACTTGTGAATTGGTGTGGAACCAAGTTAGTCACGCCACGACATGTTGTGACCATACTTAACCCTTTCGTGAGCCTTACACTTTCGTGCCCGACAAATGGATTCTCTCAAACGACTGGTGTAGAATGATTGAAAGAATGAAGAACAATAGATTAAGTAAACTCGGAATATTTTATTGAAAAAATAAACTCACAAACTTTACAACCGTTTCTCACAACTACTTTACAAGCAAAAACTTAAACCCTAGGGAGTTTTAGAACATAGCCGACTCCCTCTCTCTATCTCTCTCTATCGATCTCTATGCCCCCAATACCCTCACATACATGGGTATATATAGGGCTTGGCCTAAGGTTAAGTCCTCCTTGGAGTAGAAGTCTTCATTGATGATAACATAGATTTAATATTTAATGCTTCATTCAATTCTGACTTAAATATGGACTCTTTTGGATGTTTACTTGTTCAGCAAGTAAGTATAAGCCACCTTGCTTATCGATCTTCAATCAGCTCTATACACCACTCCAAGCCTCGAAAAATGCAAGATTGGGCTCAATGGATTCAGAAAAATGTCCTCTATCAAACGAGGCCCATCTTGACTATGTCGACATATTACCATCTAGGCGGCATTCTGCAGCGGCAGCGTCTTTGGTGGCAACTGGAACTGCTTCAGTACAGCTCCTTCTGCTCCCTGATTTCCTGTCCTCTCTTCCTTTGATCAGCAACCAGCACCTAAAATAAATAAAAAAACTAACTAAAATAGTACATTTTCTCTACAAAATATAAGATATTCAAATAAAGCATGGTAAATGAAGAAATATTGTTATAATACATGATATGCAACTAATTATGCCTAACTAAGCTTAAGAACAGCAGTAATAAGGGCATGAATGTGCATAAAATATAAAACTTCTGGACACTCTATAGTAGTCATTTCTCCAAGAGCGTCGAGTAGCTCTGGTCCTTCACTACTCGCTCTCCAAGGTCATTGAGATGCATTCTCCCTCTTTGTTGTTTGTCTCAATGAACATGGAGTAGCTCCGCTTTGACTCAGTAATTTCTCCAAATGAGGTGTGGATTCCTTTGTCGACTCAAGAAACGTTTGGGTGTGTCCTTATTTTTGGGTCTACCTTATGTTGTCTCCATGTTTAATGTTGCGTTAAGAGATCAACACCGTCAGTTTTGAATGGGGATGTCTCTACCCTTTAAATGTTGTTATCCCCAAGAGCGTCGAGTAGCTTTGCTCTTTTGTAGCTCATTCTCTAAGGGTGCAAGTAGCCTTTATGTTTAGCATTGAGTTGTCTGCCCCTAAGACATCGCTAACTCCAAGAGCTTCGAGTAGCTCTACTCCTTTTTTAGCATTTATGTTGCTTTGCTAAGAACAATTATGTTTTTGCTTTTACATGTGTACTACTCTTTTTACATCATTATATGATTTGTTTTACTTATGTTGCATTGCATGTTATATTTACATCAATACATTATGTTGTCTTTGTAACTGTTTTTTAAAGTTGAGCGTTGATCCTATGTTATTGTCCCAACGTCAAGTTGTCCACTTCGTTCTCCAACTTGCAATCCCTTTGCTCCTTAGCAGTCATTTCTCCAAGAGTGTCGAGTAACTCTGCTCCTTCACTACTTGTTCTCCAAGATCGTCGAGATAGCTTTACTCATCTTTGTTGTTTGTCTCAACGAGCATGGAGTAGCTCCGCTTCGACTCAGTAAGTTCTCCAAATGAGGTATAGATGACTTCTTCGACTTAAGAAATGTTTGGGTGTGTCTCTATTTTGGGTCGTGTTAAGATACCTTCATAATCAATGTTGCATTAAGAGATCTTCGCCATCAGTTTTAAATGGGGATGTCTCCACCTATTAGTTGTCGTCTCCAAGAGCGTCGAGTGGTCGACTATAAACCCCTAAACCTGACCTAGAAGAAATGGGTCAAATCTAGAAAGTTGCGTTTGAAAACTTGTCCCTCAAGAAAAATCATTATGTTTAAAAATTTAATATTTGTATTAATTATTAAAATCTAATTAAACAAAATAATATTCCAATTATATAAAACGTAGTCGTTTAATAGTATTTTGAAAAGTGTCTGAGTCTGAGATTACATATAAATCCAAAAGATAAAATAAATTCCATAAATTTGTAATAGTCAATACTCCATACTGATAATATGTAATAAGTCTGATAAAACGAGGTCCTCCAAGTACCGTATGCCTAAGTCTGAGTATCTGAAATAGGAACTAAGGGGGAGTAAGCTATAAAGCATAATGTATATGTAAAGTGCAAAACACAAAACATATATCAAGATAATCCGATCAACATGCTCAAATTCAAACACACATTATGATATACTAGTATGTATAAAAATGATGCATGAGACAGAATGACATGCACCCATCTACATCACCGTCCGAAGAGTAAGGTTTCCCAGAACCACTCTTTACGTCGTCACCATGTTTGAAGTGGAATTCAGCCCAAAGGGTGAAACCATTGATCTTCCTCGTACATTTTCCCAACCCATATGATATGGAATGTTATTCTGATTTCTGAATTCGAATGCATTCTTGTTTAATAAACGAAGATACATGTACAAATAGTCTGATATTAATTGTTTCGATTCCGATATATGATGCATGACATGTCATCATACAAATCATGTCACAAGTCAGAAGTCAGATAGATCATGTCATAAATCACAAATCATATCAGTCATGTCATATTCGCAAATCATATCATTCATGTCATAATCATAAATCATACCATTCATGTCAAACACAAGTCATACCAATATACAAACATACATAAAGAAAGCACCGAGACATGTAGCACAAGAAGAGAACACATCTTAGGCAACTAATAACTCAACGTCGAGAGTGACGTCTCCCACGCTCAGCCCTAGCTCTAAGTTGGACAGAGTCAGCTCCTACGATAGTACAAACTACGTAAGAAATCCACTACTATGCCAACACTAATATAAACAATAATTTGAACTATACTCACGTGCGGATCTCGCAGGTTGTGCAACAGGAGGTTGCCCAGGTGGGGGACGAGGAAGAATCTCTGTGTCCGAATTAACGTCACCTGAACAACAATATTATTCGAATCCGATTCTCATGTTCACAATTCTTAAAATACTAAGTACAAATATATGTAAATAGTAAAACAGTCTTTCGTGTTCAAATTTGGGAAAATAGGCAGTGGATTTGGAATCAAAACGTCAAAAAACGTAAAGTTGATTTTGACTGAAAAAGTCAACACCAAAAAGTCAATAGTAAACGACAACGGTGACGTCATCAAGGTTAACACTGATGTCATGCACCACTGTCAGCAATGATATCACCCGGTTCAGTTTACATGGTCCGGTTCAATAGTGACTCAGTTCGGTTTGATACATTGGACCGGTTTGGTTTTGTTTTGCAGATTTGGTTCGATCTTCTCCCTCACTTGGGATCACAAATCGATTGGGCTCTCTCTCTTTTTAACTCGGGCTTCCCACAAAATTGGGTTAAAACCAATTACCCACACAATCAGCCACACACAACCGGCCCATGCCCCACACCTCTTTTGCAAGTCTAAAAACTAGGGTTTGTATACCCACGACGGCGCCAGTCGCCAGTTATAATTCCAGTGACCACAAAGGTCGCGTTCCGGAAAAAATACAAAGAAAAAAGAGATTAACACATTATTAACTAAAAGATACCAAAACCTTTAAGATACTACTTACCCAAAAGTCGAAATGGAAAGGAGAAGCAAAAGGGTCGGTGGCACAAGGGAGTCGATGGGTTTTCCACAATTTCCGAGCAACCAGCCGATGATGGGAAGGAAATGAGGACATGGTTTTGTTCATACGGCAAAGAGGAGCGTTATGGTGGTTTCAGATTTGCAAACGGACGACGCTGGCCCTTTCATCAGAGCGTGATCGAAAAACAAGGGAGGTGTGGGTTATGGATCGAGAGATTGAGGGAGATAGAGGGTGGATGGAGCAAAAGAGAGATGAAAAGTTGCTAGGGTTGTTATAATAGGGTTTATATACCCAGGGTAAAAGGGTAAATTACAAACAAAGGTCCCAGACATTACCCGTTTTACAAAATGGTCACTGAAATTTTGAATTATCTTAATTTAGTCCTTAAATCAAATTAAGTTTCAATCTCAATTCTCAAATTAATTAGGGTTCCGAGTTAGGGATTTACACAATTAGGATTTTTAAGTTGGGGGAAAATTTGGGGTGTTACAACTCTCCCCCCGTTAAAAGAAATTTTGACCTTGAAATTTACCTTGATCAATTAGACGTGGATACTGAGCTCTAACGACGGTCTTGGGCTCCCATGTAGCCTCATCATGACCACGATTACGCCACAAGACCTTGACCATCTTAATGGTCTTCTTCCTAAGAACCCTCTTATCCTGAGCAAGAATCTTAACAAGCTCCTCCTCAAAACGCAAGTTAGGACGGATCTCAATTTCCTCCACACGAATAATATGAGACGGATTAGCATGATAGCATCTCAACATAGATACATGAAAGACATCGTGAATACGCTGAAGCTCTGGTGGTAACTCAAGCTGATAGGAAGCTGGTCCAACTCGACAAATAATCCGATAAAGGCCAATGAAACGAGGACTTAGTTTACCTTTCCAACCAAAACGAAGTACCTTCCTCCACAAAGATACTTTTAAGAAAACCTCATCTCTCACATCATACTCAATATCCCGACGTCTCAAATAAGCATAAGACTTACGCCTATCAAAAGCAGCCTTAAGTCGATCTCAAATCAATCTGACAGTCTGCTCAGCCCCATGAACAATATCTGGTCCCAACAATCTATGCCCATTAAGCTCAGTCCAACCAATAGGTGTACGACACTTACGCCCACACAGAGCCTCATACGGTGCCATCTTGATACTGGCCTAATAATTGTTATTGTAGGCAAACACTACAAGCGGTAAGAAGTCCTCTCAACTGTCTCTGTAATCAAGAACCCAACCCCTCAACATATCTTCAAGAATCTGAATCATGCACTTGGACTGACCATCAATCTGCGGATGATAAGAAGTACTGAAATTCAACCGAGTACCCAGAGCGGTATGGAGAGAATCCTAAAATTTCACTGTAAACCTCAGATCTCTGTCAGAAATAATAGACAATGGTACCCCATGAAGTCGAACAATCTCAGAAATATAGAGCCGATCCAACTTCCTCAAAGAATAGTCAACTCGAACATGAATGAAGTACGCAGACTTAGTTAGAGGATCACCAATAACCTAGATGGAGTCAAAAGAAGTCCACTAAGAAAGTCCATAGTCATACGCTCCCATTTTCACTGAGGAATCTCAATATGCTGAAGTAACACAGATGGACGTTAATGCTCTGCTTGACCATTTGACATGTCAAACACTTTGATACAAATCTGACAACATCACGCTTGAGACCTTTGCACCATTACCTCTCCTGAAGATTCTTATACATCTTGTCTCCACCAGGATGCATAAAATAAACACTATCATGGGCCTCATGAAGAATAACCTATTTCAAAAACGGGTCACTATACTGCTCAGCTCGAATATCAGAAATCAGAGTAGGAATAACCCGAAGTTCTGCCGAAAGACTGCCATCTTCATAAAAACTCATCTAGGCAAATAGAGCTCTCAAATCTAAAATGACGCTACGACTCAAGGCGTCGGCAACCACATTAGCCTTGCATGGATGACACTCAATCTCGCAGTCATAGTCCTTGAGGAGTTCTAACCAACAACGATGTCTCAGATTAAGCTCTTTACAGGTGAGGTGATATTCCAGACTCTTATGGTCTGTGTAGATATAACATTTCTCTTTGTAAAGATAGTGTCTCCAGATTTTGAGTGAAAAGATCACGACAGCAAGCTCAAGATCATGGGTAGGATAGTTAAACTCTTGTGGTTTCAACTGTCGAGACGCATAAGCCACTACCTTCTCATCCTGCATCACAACACATCCCAATCCGGTGTAAGAAGTATCACTGTAAATGGTATAAGCCTTACTAGGCTCAGGCTGGATCAAAACCGATGCTTCAGTCAATAGAGTCTTAAGCTTCTCAAAACTAGATTGTTGGGTCTCAGTCCAAACAAGGGGAACATCCTTCCTCAGAAGCTTAGTCAACGGAGCTGCAATGGTAGAGAAACCCTCAACAAACCTCTGATAATAGTCGGCTAAACCCAAGAAGCTTCAAATCTCAGGAACATTCTTAGGCTGTTTCCAGCTCATAATAGCCCCAATTTTCTTCGGATCAACCTGAATACCCTTGGCAGAAACTATATGTCCCAAAAACATAACCTATGGAAGCCATAATTCACACTTACTGAATTTTGCATATAATTGTTTCTCTCGTAGAGTCTGTAATACAATCCGTAGATGTTCCTCATGTTCAACCTCAAATTTGGAATATACCAGAATATACCATAACAAATTGTTCAAGATAGGGTTGAAACACCCTGTTCATCATGTCCATAAACGCGACAGGGGAGTTAGTCAATCCGAAAGGCATTTCAAGAAACTCGTAGTGACCATAACATGTCCGGAAAGCTGTTTTGAACACATCAGAATCCTTAACCATGAGTTGTTAATAACCATATCTCGATTCTATCTTAGAAAACATAGTAGCTCCCCAAAACTGATCGAAGAGATCATCAGTATGAGGAAGGGGATACATGTTCTTAATCGTCAACTTATTCAGCTTCCGATAGTCATACTGAGCTGAAGTGTCCCATCTTTCTTCGTAACAAACAGAATAGGAGCTCCCCATGGTGAAACACTGGGTCGGATGAATCCTCTATCTAATAGTTCTTGTAATTGTATCTTCAACTCTTTAAGCTCTTTTGGTGCCATTCAGTAAGGAGACATAGACACGGGAGCTGTACCAGGATAAACCTCATCACGTTTTAGCAGTACCCCTGGAAATTCTTCTGAAAAACATCTAGAAAGTCTCTTACAACACAGATCTTATCTAACCCAAAATCAAACTGTCTTGGATCAAGAATGTAAGCAAGATAAGCAATAGACCATTTCCCAATCATTTTCTTAGCTTTGAAAGCCGATATGACATTAGACAGAAAACCATTGCGCTCCCCAATAAAAATCACCTCACGATCTTCAGAAGTTTTCAAAGTTGCCCTATTCTTTTCACAATTCAGATTGACTCGGTGAGCAGATAACCAATTCTAACCAAGAATAAGATCAAACTCCCCAAAAGGTTACTCCATCAGATTTCCCGAAACGATTTCCCCTTGAATCTCAAGAGGATAATTCTTGTACACTTTGGTAACCTCAACCAAATTACCCACCGAACTATGTACGGTAACATCATTAGCAGTATCCTCAACAGGAATTTCAAGTCCCCCAAATACATAACTCGCAACATATGAATGAATCGAACCATTATCAAAGAGTGAAAAATATGAAAAAAGAATGGATAGAAAAGGCACCGGCAATAATGTCTGGCTCATCACGGTCCTCATGCCTCCTTGTACAATAAACTAACCCTGGTTGTCCCACCCCTGATCCAACTGATCCTCTACTCTGAGCAGGCCTACCCCTACTAGAAGAACCTGAAGTAACAGATCTACCATGTTCTCTTTCCCTAGCAGAAGTCTGTACAAATGGTTGAGACTGGCTCGGAACATAAGCTGATGGAGGTGAAAGCAGACAATCTCTAAAAAGATGCTCAAAAGAACCATATTTAAAACAAGCCCTAGTCTGCCTCTTACACTCGATCGGATGTTATTTCTTGTAAAAGGAACATTGTAGCACACCACGAGTACTAGTCTAACCCCCACCACTAGCGGTCAGAACTGTAGAAGACATTGGTCTAGCTCTGGAATAACTCTGATAGTCAGACTCATCTCTGGTCCTCTTCCTAAGCTGATTCCCCTGATTGTGCTGAACTGAGACGGCCGGTGGCCTTCTACCTCGATCAACACCCTGAGACTCAAGTTGTTTCATCTCTGCCTCATTTTGCTCAACAGTCCTATCTCGTTGAGTAATCTCCTTATACTATTTATCCATATGCAAAGCCACACCTGCTTTAATCGTTTGACGCAACCCTTTCAGAAACCAGTCACACTTATCTTTTTCAGTGGTCACTAAGCCCAGAACATACTGAATCAGCCTCATGAACTCAATCTCATAATAATTCACGGACATGTCATTCTGCTTCAAATTCATGAAATCATCCCAGCACTTTGCTAAATACTCTGCCCCAACATAACGGTTATGGAATGCCTGTCGAAAATGGTCACAAGAGATTTGACTGGCTGGAATAACATGTTCCCCAGCCTCCCACCAATTTTGGGCTTCACCCTGCAACATTGATACAATAGCCCTAAGCTTCCAATCGGTAGGATAATCCATCTCAACAAACAATCAATTAAGCTTCTTTAGCTAGTACTCTGCATCAGCCGAATTTGTACATGTCTTCCCATCATGCATAGTCATCCCGATAGCCAAATACTTGGTAGATATGGGTCTCCTAACACCCTCAAACTAGCAAAGATAACGTAGTTACTCTCTATGCATTGTAGCAATATCAATGCCCACAGTCTCACTATCCCCAGAATCATGTGGACCACCATTATGAGTTTGTTGAACATATGGATCCCCACCACCAGTCTGCTGAGCTCTAATCTAATCCGCATGTTGTTCCTCCATCTTAGCACCATGAATATTATCTTGATTCTGTATCGGATCCTCGTGGGGTGAAACATCACTCTCTGCAACTACGACACGACCTCGACCACGGCCTTGGCCACGACCACGACTGGCCGCTAGTCTAGAGCTTCTACAAGGTGGCATAATAGTATATCTACAAAATGAAAGAATCATAAGATTAGAGTCGGTACTTGGAGTTCCTATTCAAAATATATATTTATTCTTTAAAGATAACATATTTTCAGAAATTCACATTTTACCCAAAAACATTTAATAAGCATGCAAAATTTATTTCCGGTTTAAAATTGATTTGAGCCACATAGTCTGAGGGTTGAACCTAGGCTCTGATACAACTAAGTCTAACCCCCTAAACCTGACCCAAAATAAATGGGCCGAATCTAGAAAGTTGCATTTGAAAACTTGTCCCTCAAGAAACGTCATTAGGTTTAAAAATTTAATATTCGTATTAATTATTAAAATCTAATTAAACACAATAATATTCCAATTATATAAAACATAGTCCTTTAATAGTATTCTGAAAAGTTGATGAAATATTCAGAAATAGTCTCATATGCATGCTAAAAACAATAAATCCACAAATAAAAGTGTCCAAGTCTGAAATTACATATAAATCCAAAAGATAAAATAAAGTTCATAAATTTGTAATAGTCCATACTAATAATATGTAATAAGTCTGATAAAATGAGGTCCTTCAAGTATTGTATGCGTAAGTTAAGTATTTGAAATAGGAACTAAGGGGGAGTCAATTATAAAGCTTAGTGTGTCTCTAAAGTGTAAAACACAAAACGTATATTAAGATAATCCGATCAACATGCTCAAATTCAAACAGACATTCTAATATACATGTATGTATAAAAATGATGCATGAAATACAATGACATGCACCCTTCTATATCACCGTCCGAAGAGTAATGTTCCCCAGAAGCACTCTCTACGTCGTCACCATGTCCGAAATGGAATTCAGCTCGAATAGTGAAACCACTGATCTTCCCCGTACATTTTCCCAACCCATATGATATGACATGTTATTCCGATTTTTGTTTCCGAATGCATTCTTGTTTAATAAATGAAGATGCATGTAAAAATAGTCTGATTTAATTGTTTCGATTCCGATATATGATAAATGGCATGTCATCATACAAATCATGTCACAATTCACAAGTCAGATAGATCATGTCATAAATTACAAATTATATCAGTCATGTAATATTCGCAAATCATATCATTCGTGTCATAATCATAAATCATATCATTCATGTCAAACATAAGTCATACCAATATACAAACATACATAAATAAATCACCGAGACATCTAGCACAAGAAGAGAACACGCCTTAGGCAGCTAATAACTCAACGTCGAGAGTGACGCCTCCCATGCTCAGCCCTAACTCTAGGTCGGACAGAGTCAGCTCTTACGAGAGTACAAACAACGTAAGAAACCCACTACTATGCCAACACTTATATAAACAATAATATAAACTATACTCACGTGCGGATCTCACGGGTTGTGCAACATGAGGTTGCATAGGTAGAGGAGGAGGAAGAATCTTTGTGTCCGAATCAACGTGACCTGGACAACAATATTATCTGAATCAGATTCTCATGTTCACAATTCTTAAAATACTAAGTACAAATATATGTAAATAGTAAAACAATCTTTCGTGTACGAATTTTGGAAAACGGGCAGCAGATTTGGAATCATAACGTTGAAAAACATAAAGTTGACTTTGACTGAAAAAGTTAACGTCGAAAAGTTAACGGTCAACGGAGGCGGTCAACGGTCAACTACAGTAGTGACATCATCAAGGACAACACTGATGTTATGCACCAATGTCAACGATGATGTCACCTTGTTCGGTTTAGATACTGGTTTCGTTCGGTTTACACAGTTCGGTTCAATAGTGACTCTGTTCGGTTCGGCACATTGGACCGGTTCAGTTTTGTTTTGCAGATCTGGTTTGGGCTTCTCCCTCACTTAGGCTCACCAACCGATTGGGCTCTCTCTCTCTCTTTCACTCGGGTTTCCCAAAAAATTGGGTTAAACCCAATTACCCACACAATCAACCACACACAATTGACCCATGCCCCTCACCCCTTTTGCAAGTCTTAAAACTAGGGTTTGTATACGCACGACAGCACCAGTTGCTGGCGATACTTCTGGTGACCACAAAGGTCAAGTTCCGACCAAAATACAAAGGTAAAAAGAGATTAACACATTATTAACTCAAAGAGACCAAAACCTATAAGATATTACTTACCCAAAAGCTGAAACGGAAAGGAGAAGAAAAAGGGGTCGGTGACGCAAGGGAATCAAAGGGTTTTCCACAATTTTCGAGCAACCGGCCGATGATGGGAAGGAAATGAGGGCAGGGTTTTGTTCCGACGGCAAAGGGGAGCGTTCTTGTGGTTTTGAATTTGCAAACGGTTGACGCTGGCCCCTTCGTCGGAGCGTGATCAGAAAACAATGGAGGTGTGGGTTATGGATCGAGAGATTGAGGGAGATAGAGGGCGGCTGGAGCAAAAGATAGATGAAAAGTTGCTAGGGCTATTATAATAGGGTTTAAGTACCCAGGGTAAAAGGGTAAATTACAAACAAAGGTCTTAGACATTACCCATTTTACAAAATGGTCACTGAAGTTCTGAATTATCTCAATTTTGTCCTTAAATCAAATTAAGTTTCAATCTCAATTCCCAAATTAATTAGGGTTCCGAACTAGGGATTTAAACAATTAGGATTTTTTAATTTGGGGGGAAATTTGGGGTGTTACATCCACTCTTTTGTAGCTCATTCTCTAATGGTGCGAGTAGTCTCCGTGTTTAGCATTGAGTTGTATGCTCCTTAGCAATCATTTTCTCCAAGCACGTCGAATAGCCCCAGTTATTTGTTTCTTGTTTCTCCAAGGGCATCAATCCTCTGCTATGATGAGAGAACATCTATTGTTAATACGGGTAGTGTCGTAAAGGTCTATAACATTAAACATTAAAGTTATAAGGACTAAAATATTTTTTAAAAAATTATCCTTTCAAGTGAAAACAAATTAATAAAGCTGAATCTAAAATGAACCATTTTAGAATTTGTTCACTCTAAAATCTGTAAAATTATCACATGGAGATATATCAAAATAAAATTATTTTAGAATGCACTGAAGTTACATGTATTGAATAATTTTCGCTAAAAATCCCAAAATTAAAGGCCAAGACAATAATTTTGGGATGAAAACGACGACAAGGTGATTACGTCTCCCTTACAATGGGCAGATCTCGAAAAATTATGCGGATTAAAAAAATTGCCTCGATTGAACACCTGAACACAAAGCTCTACCCTTTCAAAATTTTAGACTCACATTATAGTCAAAAAATCAAATGATTTAATTTAATTGTCTTTCTCAATCAGATAATGAGTTTTGTGTAAAGTTTTTAAAATTCTTTATTTCCATCTAATTTTAATTATTACAATTTAATCCCTAAAAGAAAAAAATTACAAATTGGCTCAAAATAGACGACATTTGTCGATGACTCTCATCTCTACCCAAGCATGTCAACTGTAGCTGGCGATGACTCCTCTTGTTACTTTAAAAAAAATATCAATTTCTTAAATAATATCTAATATAGACTATTAAAAAAGACATTTCACCTAATTTAACCATTTTTATATCTATACACATAAAAAATAATTAACACAAAAACATTTAGGTAAAAATAAAATTGAAAAAAAAAACTTAAACATACATTTGATACTTGAACTGTTGAGTGGATCAATCGATGAATAAATGGCCAAGAGGGGTGAATTGGCTTTTAAAAATTTTAAGGATGAAATCGGTAAAATAAAATTGAAGGCACAAGAGATTTATAATGGTTCAAGCTTAGAACAAGCTATACATCTACTACCTTAGCTCCCACTAAGGATTATCAACCAATTTCACAAGAAATTCTTCCCCTTTTCTCGGATTAAGAGGAAAGCTTACAAACCGATTAAGCTTTCTACCCAAAGCTTAATCAAGACTCACTCTTTACAAGAGAAGTTTTGGCAACAAATAAAATACCTCACAATAGGTGAATAATTGCCCAAATACAAGTTCACTCTGATCACAAACTTGAAATAAATGAATACAAGCAAAATACACAAGTTGGGTAATGAGGGTTTGACTCAAAATAGCTCAAATGGATTGAATTTTTGCTTGAATGTGCTTGACTTGTTCAATAGTTGTTGTTGTAGCTTTAATGGCTCGCTTTTATACCTCCTCATTGAATTCTAACCGTTTGAATGGTTGGCATCATCAATAGAGTCGTTGGGCTCTCTTTTTCCCACCATAAATGCAATTCTGCAACCTACCGTATCGGTACTCGTATCACCGTATCGGTACCTGTCAAAAGAAAAAAGAGTCGTATACAAATAGTGTATCAATATGCGAAGAGGCGTATCGATACGGAAACCACATTTTACATAGGGGATCGGTATAGCATAGTGTGTATCGATACCGATTTTGCTCACTGGAATCTGGAGACTTTGTTAACCAAAAAAGTGTATCGGTACGGTTGTTAGGCATATCGGTACTGTTAACCAATTTTCTAAATGTTTGGTTCCAATAATCTGACAAGGCAACGGTCAAAAATTAAATGCCAAGAATTTTCAAATCTTACCAACTCGTATCGGTATGGAAAGGAGCGTATCATTACAATTTTCTTGACTCGTTTCCAATAGCCAAAACTGTATCGATACGCCTGGACTAAACTTCAAAAATTTAGATTGAAAAATACTTAGAAAAAATTTGGGATACTTGGCTTTTTATTTAGAAATGCTTAAAGTTTGAATCCTTGTCAATTTGTGAGTCTTTTGAGTATTTAAAAATTTATTTCATTTTGCAATTAAGTCCTTGAAAAAATGTTTTATATCAAAATCAATTTTGGTTTTACAATCTCCTTCGTTTTGATATAACAAAACCCAAATAAATTTTTAAAATTTCTCCCCCTTACTTTAGGACTAAAAGATTGTTCTTTGAAGAATTTTAAGGCTCTTGTTAGATCAAAATCAATGTTGGGAATAATATAAACAATGCAAAGCAACATATAGCAACATAAACTTCATTAAGCACTTAAAGCATAAAAGTTCAAAGCAAAATAAAATCCAAACTCAAACCCTAAAAACATAATTCAAAAATAAATAATCAAAGCATAGGTTCTAAAAGAAATAACATAGATAGGTGCATAAAAGAAAATCCTAAATGAGATGATATGATATGACATGCCTAAGGAGCATCATCTTCGCCTTCATCATCGTCTTCATCTTCCATGGCATCATTAACGAAGGTACGTCCACACCACTCTCCACAAAAGGCGGTAAGAGTCATATCCATTGAGGCTTGGCTAGCCTCCATAAAGGTGATCTTAGCATTCAAATCCGTGAGACGAGTGTCAACAGAGGAGAAACTGACATTCATGCTCGCACTCATCGAAGAAAATTACCCATTAAGATAGGTCATAAGCGCGTCAAAGGAAGGCGGTGGAGGAGCAACCGAAAGAGGCGCTACGGGGACATTCTCTTAATCTTCGGGCTGAACATGTTGAGGTAGATCCGCATTCTGAACCCATTGGTTGTTATACCAATTGAATTTATCCTTGCGAAGGGATTTGTCGTCAATAGGATCGGTGAGAGACACTTCAAGATCATAAGAGCAATTAATCTGAATCTTGTGAAAGATGTAACTCATGGTGGTGCCATAGGTGATGGATAAGACAAAGGTCGAATGACGGTTCTGAACAAGATAGATGATCTCCACAAACATAATCTGAGCAAATTTTGGGCGCTTGCCTTCCCGAAAGCATCAGATCCAAAATCTATCAACTTGATGAATGGTAGACCATTTACCACCAGATGGAGAAACCACCAAGTGATAAGGAAGTGAAGGAAGCGGTCATGGGCATCAAGGGTGGAGACGGAGTCGAATTGAATGTTGCCTAAAGAGTGTTCATCATCTATCCCAATATCTTCAACCCCCAAACAATTAGCTATAGTCTTAGAATCAATTCAAAAATTTTGGCCCATAAGGTATGACTCAACAGCTATAATTTCACTTTTGGCTTTGTCCACAATATATCAAGCATTAGAATAAAATATCAAAACAAGGTTTTTGTAAAAGATCTCGGGTATACTAAAAAAAGGCATAAACTTTCATTAGGATTTTGTAGTTTTGAAAATTTTTGAAACGATCTATCGCTCGAGTGAAAACCGGGCTCATTAGTACTATGTTGCAAAATGTAGGACAAATTTGGTTTAGTGCATTGGAGCCGGAGTTAGAGGAAGATGCAATATCTTTTCTCATACATTTCTTAAGAGCCATAACCTAAAATCAAAATCAAGTAAAAACAATGTATGCATAAATCACCATATTCGATCCATTAATTAATCAAAAATTCAAGGTGTTTGGAAAAAATATATAATATAATTTAAAAGCATACACAAGTATAAAAGAATTTTTGGTAAGAAATTTTTTGAAAAATAGTTTATACAAATATACGGTAAAATTTTATATTTGAATAAAAAAATTAGTTTTGAAAGAATCTTTGCAAAATCTTTAAAACACATACTATATGTATATTATATGTACAAAAATTTACTAAAACCAGTATATAAAAGTAAAAGAATTTGAAAAAGATAAGAAAAAGAGTTTATACCTTGAATGTGGGATTTGGGATGAATGAGGAGATGATAATGCACAATCTTTATGATATAGCTTAGGCTTGACTTGAAAAGCAAAAACCCTCAAAGTATTTGAAGAATTGTGTGAGAAATCAAAGGGTTTTGATGGGTTTATAAAGAGTTTCGGTCTAGAGTTTTTTAAAAAAGTGGTTGAGTTTTAATTAAAGTAGGAAACCCTTATTTAATGACATTTAAATACTCCAACGTCAACACGTACCGGTACGCTAAAAGTTGTATCGGTACCAACTCGACAAATCGTACCGGTACAGTTTTACTTGTACCAATTCCTTCGTGAACACTCGTTTCGGTACAATGTTACGTGTACCAGAACTCTCATGAACATGTACTGATACACGATTACCCGTATCGATACCCCATTTCCAGAAATGACATTTTTGGCAACAAAGAGCTCAGAAATTCGATTTTAATCGAATCGATATGCATGTATGTGATATATGAACAACATGTATAGGCTAAAAGAGGTGCATACTCCCCTATCAACAAGCATGGATGCATAAAGGTGCAAAATCACACAAGCACATACATCAATCAAGCTCAAGCAATTTTTGACCTTAAAAAGGCTCTAAAGGGTCAAGAAAGGCTAGTTAAATCTAACTCTCTCCTAAGAGACCAAAAATGCTCTTTGTCTAAAGATTTGGTAAAGATGTCCGCTAATTTGTTCAAGGTGTCAACATACTCTAGAACTACATCCTTTTTCAAGACATGATCCCTAATAAAATGATGTCTTATCTCTATGTGCTTGGTTCTAGAATGTTGGATGGGATTCTTAGTGAGACAAATGGCACTAGTATTGTCACACCTAATGGGTATGGTACATACATCAACTCCATAATCTAGAAATTACTGCTTCATCCAAAGGACTAGAGCACAATAACTTTCGACTGATATGTACTCCGCTTCGGTGGTAGATAAGGCTACACTATTTTGTTTCTTAGAGAACCAAGATATGAGCATACTACCTAGGAATTGACGTGTTTCAGAGGTACTTTTTCTATCTATTTTACATCCCTCATAATCCACATTGGAGAAGGCATGTAAGTCAAAGGATGAGTCTCTAGGATACCATAGACCTAAACAAGGTGTGTCTCTAAGGTATTTAAAGATTCTCTTAACAGCTATAAGGTGTGATTCTCTAGGACTAGCTTGAAACCTAGCACACAAGAAAACACTAAATATGATATCGGGTCTACTTGCAGTAAGGTAAAGCAAAGATCCAATCATAAAACGATAAAGCTTTAAATCAACACACTTACCTCTTTCATCTTTGTCAAGCTTAATAAAAGAGCTCATTGAAGTTGCTTGAGGCTTCATATTCTCCAAGCCAAACTTCTTGAGCATGTCCTTGATGTACTTAGCTTGATTGATGAAGATGTCATCCTTCCTTTGTATTATTTGGAGTCCCAAAAAGAATGAGAGCTCCCTCATCATGCTCATCTCAAACTCACCTTGCATTAACTTAGCAAACTCTTGGCACAATAACTAATTAGTAGAATCAAAGATATTATCTTCAACATAAATTTGAACTACTAAGATGTCTTTTGTCATTTCTTTTAATGAAAAGTGTAGTGTCCACCTTGCCTTTTTCAAAACTTTTTTCAACCAAAAAGTTTGAAAACCTTTCATACCAAGCTCCAGGAGCTTGTTTCAAACCATATAAAGCTTTTGTTAGTTTAAAAACATGGTTTGAAAATTTTGGATCTTCAAAACCGGGTGATTGTTCAACATACACTTCTTCATTTATAAAACAATTTAAAAACATGTTTTTGACATCCATTTGAAAAAGCTTGATTTCGTTAAAGCATGAAAATGCAGGAAGCATCCTAATTGCTTCTATTCTAGCTACGGATGCACATGTTTCATCAAAATCAATTCTCCCTTCTTGAGTGTCACCTTGAGCAACAAGCCTAGCCTTGTTCCTCACTATGTTACCACACTCATCAAGTTTGTTTTTAAAAACCATTTAGTCTCTAGAGCATTACTAGGCCTATCAACTAATGTCCAAACTATACTCCTCTCAAATTGATTTAGTTCTTCTTGCATTGCCAATATCTAAAAATCATCTTTTAATGCCTCTTTGATATTTTTAGGCTTTATGCATGAAATGAATGCAACATTATTCATAAGTCTAAGAGAGGATCTAGAGTCATGTCCTTCAAAGCTTCTAGAGGTGATTGAAACCTCATCCACGTTTGATGATTGTCCACCATCATTAGCTTCAATGGTTCCTACATCATCAACATCATCACAAGAATCCTTCCTCGGAAGGAGGTTATCATCGAAAACCACATGTATTGACTCTTCTACAACTAAAGTTCTTTTGTTAAATACTCGATAGGCTTTATAATTTAAAGAGTAACCTAAGAAAATGGCTTCATCACTTTTTGCATCAAATTTACCTTAATTATCCTTTCCATTATTTAAAACAAAACACTTACATCCAAAAGGATGGAAATAGCTAATGTTAGGCTTCTTGGATTTTAAAATCTCATAAGGAGTTTTCTTTAAACGGTGCCTAATCATTACTCGATTATAATATAGCAAGAAGTGTTTTTGGCTTTCGCCCAAAAATACTTAGGTAAATTATTTTCACAAAGCATGGTTCTAGCCATTTCTTCTAAAGTTCGATTTTTCCTCTCAACTACCCCATTTTGTTGAAGGGTGCAAGGTGCGGAAAATTATGGCTTCTACCATTTGTGTTACAAAAATCCTTAAATCCTAAGTTTTGAAATTCGATTCCATGGTCACTTCTAATGTGTGAAATTTGTTGACCAAGTTCATTTTGAGTGATTTTTGAAAATGTGATGAACTTTTCTAAAGTCTCATCCTTAGTACTTAAAAGGAGAACCCAAGTGTATCTAGAGAAATCATAAACTAAAACAAATGCATATGATTTTCCATCTAAGCTTATAGTCTTAATTGTCCCAAAGAGATCCATGTGAATCAATTGTAATACCCTACTAGTTGAAACATCATTAATAGGTTTAAATGAGGTTCTTTTATGTTTACTCTTAGCACATGCATCACAAATTTTATCCAGAGAAAATTTTAATTTGGGTAAACCTCTTACTATATTTTGGGAAGCTAATTTCGCTAAAAACACTCATGCTAGCATGTTCTAGTTTCATATGCCATAATCATGCATCATGTTCATCTTTAGCTACAAAACATGCATTGGAAACATGAATGTCATCTAAATGCACCATATATATATATATATATATATATATATATATATATATATATATATATATATATTACCTATGCGATGACCTATGAGCATTATCTTATTAGTTTCAATGTTCATAATTTTGCACCCATTAACATCAAAAAGAACATTAAAACCCTTATCGCATAATTGACTATTGCTCAACAAATTATGTTTTAGACCATTGACATACAAAACATTTTCAATGAGTATGGAAGAGTGATTACCAATGGAGCCTATTCCTTCAATATGGCCTTTGGAGTTGTCATCAAAAGTTATTACTCCACCACTTTTAGGCTTTAGTTTCAAGAATCTGCTATTGTCACTGGTCATGTGTCTTGAGCATCCACTATCAAGGTACCATGTATTTTGACTTGAAGCTTAGGCCTTGTAGAAATGATCCCCCTACAAACAAAGAGTTAAGTCTTGATTTTTGGTACCCAAATCATTTTAGGTCCATGAGTGTTAGCTCCCAAAAACTTGGTTCCCTTAGGAATCCAAGAAGAGATATCATTAACATTATTAGAAGTAATTATTTCCTTAGGAACCCAAACACTATTAATCATCTTACCTCTAGAGGGCCTTTGGAAGCATCTTTTTTTAGGGTGATTAAAGTTTCTCTTCACATATTGGGTTTTTGAAGAACTTCCTTTTTCAAAACTAGATTTTCCAATATAGCTTAGAGAAGCTTTAAGCTCATTCACCCCCTTTTGGTGATGATCACTAATCTCGGAATAAAGGTTGTTCAAGTCAATGTTTTATTTTTCAAAATAATATAATTGTCTTTTAAAGCACAATCCTTCTTTTCAAGTTTGGAGTTGGTTTTAGATAAAGAATCGTTTTGGTTTTTCAAATCGGACATAGTTTTCTTGTTTTTCAAAATCGATTCTTTAAACTTTTCTACCAAATCATCATAAACCTCTTACAACTCATCATAAGCTTCTTGAAGCTCATCAAAAGTGAAAACAAAAGTAGATGAGTTAGGGTTTACCTAAGGATCTTCCTCAAGGGCCATAAGGCAAGGTTGGAAACTTCTTGCTCCTCTTCATCAGATGATGATTCCTCATCACTCCAAGTAGCAACGTTGGCCTTGAGCTTCTTCTTCTTCCCAAATCTTTTCCTTTTGAGTTGGGGGCATTCAGTTCTAATGTGCCTCGGTTTCTTGCACTCATAGCATATGAGTTGATCATTCTCTTCTTCCTTGTTCTTGTTCTTGAAGTCTTATTTTCTAAAGAACTTTCTTCCCCGGTTGGACTTCATGAACCGAGTGAATCTTTTGGCTAACATAGTCATCTCTTCAAGTTCCTTCTCGCTTGAATCGTTCTATTCTTGTGAGATTTTAAGAGCTATTCCGATTTTCTTCTTCTCCAATTCTTTTTTTCTCAATCTTCTTCTCTTCTCTCTTCTTTTGCCTCTATAATGACGGTTCTCTTCTCATCCCATGACTCGGGAAGAGAGTAGAGTAGTTTTCGGACAAGCTTGTCTTAAAGGATGACTTCTTCGAAACCTCTGAGACCATTGATGATGATCGTGAAACGATCAAACATCTTCGTGACACTCTCGTCGGGATCCATTTTGAAATTCTCGTAGCTTAAGTTGAGGACTCCAATCTTAGTCTCTTTAACACCGTTGGTGCCCTCATAGGTGGTCTTGAGCGTGTCTATCACATTCTTGCTTCATTGGAATGGTGACCCCTCTTCGATTACATCCCAAAGAAGATAATCGTTGGATTTGATGAATAGCCTCATCTGGTTCTTCCAATATGGGTAGTTGTCCCTATTAAAGAATGAAGGTTTGGTGGTGGATTGACTCTCATACAAGTTTATGGAAGTATATGTCATTTTTTTGTTGTCGATTGATTGGATTGTAATGTGATTCATAGCAGCAAAGACCCGGAGGAATACCCAACTGGGCCCATTACACGTGTAAGGGCCAAGAAGTTCCAAGCAGCCATGGAAAGTTTGTTTATGACAAGCTTGGAGCGAGAATTAGAAAGACCAACAACAAGGGAGGAATACTTTATTTTACTTATGTATGAATTTGCATGAGAAATTAAAGTTTGCATAAATACTCATTGCATTCAATAAGCATGTTGTTCATTAAAACAATCATTGCATTTAACCTTAGAGTTCATTTAGGGAAGAAGTTCATTCATGTATGTTTTTATTTAAAGTTTGAATAAGGTATATCTTTGTGACTAGGTGCATAGACGTGTGGATGAAGCTTGAACCAAGGAGGAGTCTTTTCAACTTCATTAAAGAGACAATCCATTGAAGATCTTCTTTATTCACCTTTTTAAGGTATTAAAAGCTGATTTTTTATCATCCAATTCAAGTGGTTGTTCAAATTCTTCAAGCGAGCCAGCAATGAAGGCTGATTTAATCCACTTATTAAGACAATCAAGTGATGAAGATCAACATGGAATATGAAGAGTCACCTCCTACTGGACGACAAGGGTGTCTACATTCACTCAATGTTTATATTCATCCCCTTTTCTTGTCATAGGAAAGCAAGACAAGGCAGCCCAAGAGCCCTTCATCCCTTGGACATATAAAGGCCATATTCAGCTTCAAATTGTCTAGATTCATTCCCAAATGATCGATGATATTTGGCCAGGTTTGAAGAAGAAAAGGCTAAGCATTCAAGTGCATTTTATTTATGAATTGATGAGAATGTTTCATCTTTGTATGACTTTTCATATGCTACCTAGAAATACTATAAATAGGCACCTTAGGATCATTTTTACACAGCTCATGGATTATATTAAAAACTCTTTGAAAGGTTGCTATCAATCTTGTTCTTTTGAAGAACTCTATCGGCTTCAAGTTATTCTTGTCGTCTTAATCCATTCATTTGTTTATAGCGTTGGTTCCTAGCTCTTCTATAGCTAGTAGGTCACGTTCCACCCTCTATCACTTTGATTTCATTACTTTATATTGTTGGTTCCTAGCTCTTTATAGCTAGCGGGTCACAATCCTTCATCATTCTCAAATTTACATAGCTCACACCACCACCACTATCTTCCATATCCATATTTTCTTCTACCATAATTTTCAACACTATCCTTTCATATCACAAAACCAGTTGCCTTGGAAACTAATTTGCCACAACAACTTCATATCCAACTAGCCACGGCAACCAACTTGCCACGACAATCCACTTGTCACGACAACTAACTTGCCTCGGCAAACGACATTCAAGTTCTTACTCGAATCACAATCAAGCAACATCATATATGATTCAGAATTCTCAATCGGGATCATATCATTTGGTATCAGAGCAAGTTGATTCAGTAAGATTGTAGTTTTCTCTCTCCTGGGTTAGTAAAAAACAAAAAAAAGAACAAAAAAGCAAATTTTAATGAGGAAGGGAGCAATCTTTTCATCTTTAAGAAAAAAAATCCAGAAGTAGATATTCATCAATTATTTATTTTGCCCATTTCTTTTTTTGCTTTACCTATTGTCACCATTTCCTTTCTTTATAGAGAATTTTCTTTCCTTTATTCGCTTCACACTTCTACCTAACCAAGTTTATTTCAGCCAAATTCAACAAGAGACCTTGTAAGCCTTGAGTGAGTTCCACTAGAACTTGAAAAAGGAAGCAAGAGTGGTAAAAGGCAATAGTACACATCAAAGGTAAAAGCCATCTCGAGTGAAACACGAGTGTGAGTGTATTTTCTTAGACTGGAAAGGTGAGGTTTTGTGCTGGTGAGGTTTAAATTTTTATTTACGTTACTACTCATGTCTCAAACTTCTATGAGAAACATTGTTGGTGATAGTAATAATGTTCATATGGATGCAACTAATCCCAATCTTCAAGATATTATTCGAAGAGAAATGGACAGGGTATTGCAACAAAGGTTGGGGACAATGCAAAAGAGGTTAGAACATTTGGAGGAAAGATCTCAAGGGAGGCATAACTTCGAACACGAGGAAGAATCAGTTGACGAGGTGGACAATGAACATACAGACGAGCGAGCCTCTTAGCAAAGCGCGAGGCATCAAGCACCTAGGTACCAAAGAGTTCATCCAAGAGTAGATGACAATCTCAGCAATATCAAAATTACCATTCCTCCTTTCCAAGGAAGAACGGATCTTGAAGCCATCATGCATGGGAAAAGAAAGTTGAGCACATCTTTGAGTGCCACAACTACTATGAGATTAAGAAGGTAAAACTTGCGGCCATTGAATTTACAGATTATGCACTAATTTTGTGGGATCAATTGACATCTAGTAGGAGACGTAATGGCGAGCGCCCTATCTCTACATAGAATGAGATGAAAGCGGTGATGAGGAGGCAATTCATTCCAACGCACTATCTTAGGGAGCTATTCAACAAGCTTCAAAACCTCACACAAGGCAACCGTAGTGTCGAGGACTATCACAAAGAGATTGAAGTAGACATGATCCGAGCCAACATTGAAGAGGATCGAGAAGCCACCATGGTCAGATTTCTATCCGGTCTTGATCCTAACATTGATGCCATTGTTGAGTTGCAACATTATGTGGAAATTGAAGACATGGTTCATATGGCCATGAAGAAGAAGAGGCAAATCAAGAGGAAAGGCACAACCTGTGTGTCGCGACCATTTTTTGAAAACCTGCTTTTTAAAGTTCGAAATAAAAATAGCCTGACGATTAGGGTTTTGGAAAATCAGGGTTTTGACCAAATTTATCTTGTAATTAATTAATTTTCCATTTTTAATCAAAATCCCTTTTATTTACTTAAAAATCATTTTGGAGTCGCCACCGGCCACTTTGGTAGGCCGGACACCATAAAAACGTACCAGAGATTCTTTTTTGAAAAGTTTGGTTCGGGAGTCAGTTACGTGTAGGGAAGGGTTAGCACCCCCTACGAACGCCCGTTATAGGTACCTCATTAATTACACATGGCAATTTGGCATTTAGAATATTAATCTGAATTTAATTAAATCTTTTAATTGTAAAATGAATTTTATTTCGGATGGGGGTATCTTTTTGTAAGAAAATACATTTTGGATGAATATAATTATAAAACATCCAATTACATTAGGACACTTCAATTTATATTCAAAATGTATCTCAACACAAAAGGTTTAATGCATGGCAAATTATTGTCTTTCCAATTTTAAGTAAACCCTAGTTAGGCTCCATCAATTTAATTAATTTAAAGTTCTAAGAATATTATTAATTTTTAGACATAAATGATAACGTCCAAGATAATATTGGACATTATCTTTAATGAGTCCAAAAGTAATAATATTCCCTAATTAAGGTGACTCTAATCATTAGTCCTATTTTAATTTTTAATTAATCTAATTGTAAATTATTTCCATTTTCTAAGTTGAAATGAAAAATTGAAACTTTCATCGGAATATTCATTGGTTAACATCACTCTTCATTGTGACACTAACCAATATTGAATATTCTAATATTGTTTCAAATATTCATCTATTTGCTACAATGACCTTTCCTATTTAGTTATGTGATTAAGAGACCTAAGCTAAAGGCACTAATTATTAGTATCAATTAAGTGACCAAATTGTCTAAGTAATAAAGCTACATGCTCAATTTAAAATATGCAAACAAATACATGCATAATTAAACAATTAAGCAAATAAATTAAAGCTGGAAAGGGACTAAATTGAATTAAATTGGAAACTGAAGAGTCAAAATACAAGTAATCAAGAACTGAATTAAAAAGAATGTGAAATAGAAAGGCCCAAAGCATAGCAACTCCATAATAGGGCGCAGATCCTAGGTCCGACCCGGCTAAAAACGTGCGGATCCTAGGACCCGCCTGCAACCAAAATGGTGTGTTTAAGCACTCATATAAAATCCCCTCTTTCTGATTTCAATTCCTTTTTCTCAATTTTTCATTTCCCTTCTCTCTCTAGGCCGAATCTCTCTGACTTCACTCTACAAACTTCCCAAACCTAGAAAACAACCCCTAATCCAGATCAAAACACTAATTTCCATAAATGGTCATCATGTGTTCATCCAAAAACCTTCGTTTGATAGACATGAGCACAAAATCCTCTTCCCTCTCACGTTTTTAAAGATCAAACCGACAAATTTCCATGAACTCAAACCAAACTTTTCCCTTTTTCACATTTCTATCCACAACCACCATCGAAACCCTAACCCATTTTTTTGTCAACAACTAGAAACGATGTTGGTTACTGACTGTCGTCTTCGATCATCTTCTCCGACAACCTAAACAACCGATAACCAGCCAAGAAGCTTTCGATCACCACTGCAACTCCGACCAAGCTTCGGCCGTCTTCCCCGGCCAACATCCCTACTTTGGCCACCGTCTGGTTTGTCTCCGGCGACTGGTCACCGCCGCAAGGCATTTTCCGGCTGTCATGCCGCCATCGTACCGCCACCGTGCCAGAAACCTTAAAAACCCTTGTTTTCGCGATTTTATACCCTAAACCACTAGATCTACCCAGATTCAATAGAGTTGACCCATCTTCCCCATTCTTGACCTAAATCTACCCATTCTCGAAACCTAAACTATCATTTTCGACTCCACCGGAAACCTAAAACCTTCACCTCTTCCTGCCGCCATGAAATCACTTTTGTTTTACTTTTTTTATTGTTTTAACTTGAACTAAGATGTTTCGGTACTCTTGCAGGTAAATAAAGAGATTGAAAAGAATTTTTACCTCGGCAACGGTGAAATGATGTTTCCGGCGGTGTTTTCGTCGCTCTGGGAACGATGACGATCAAGTCTCCGGCGTCCAATGAGCTTCCCGGTGACGGTTAGCCTCCCGAGAACATTTTGGTTTCCTGAGATACTCTCTCTCCTCTCATTAATGTTTTATTTTATATCATTACTATTATTATTTAATGGAGGTAATTAATGTGGTCATAATTGGGTCTGACATTTCTCTCTCTTCCCCTTTATATAGGTTTGACCAGCGCTGACGTCATGGCTGACGTGGGCGAAGCCAGCTAGCTCCAGCTGGAGGTGATCTATGTGAACATCCTTTGGGCGAATAGAGGATTGCCACGTGGCCAATTTTTGGTGGGCTAAAGAAGCACAAAATGGGTTTTGTGTTTGTTTGGGCTAGTTTACTGTAATTTGGGCGAAAAAATTAGATATATTATTTATCTGGGCTTTAAATGATGTGAAAGGGTATTTTGGAATGTAAAATGGGCTTTGATGAGTTTATTTGGGTTTGGAGAATTGTAACTTGGACCTTATGTATCTAAATTAGGCTCTTTGGATTGTAAAGGGGATTTATATATGTAAATGGACATTGGACTATTTATTTATTTAGGAATCTTATTATATTTATTTTTTTGGTTTTATTTATATCAAACATATAGTATATATACTTATATATAACTATACCCAGACAAAATACGGGTTCTACAGCATCCCTCTTTGCTCATTGTTGTAGAACAAGAATAGGGCAAAGACTGAAAAGACACAGATTTTGGCCGAACTGTCCACTCATGGAATCTTGAAGTTGTTATTCTCATTATGAAAATCTTCGATCTTCCTTTATCTTCTTCTTTAGCTGAGGATGAACTCTTCTCATTAGAAATTCTTCCTTCGCTGATTGAACTTTTCTTCCTTGTTGGACGAATTCTTCTCATTAGGAATTCTGCTTTTGTCAAGGCGAACTCTTCTCATTAGGAATCCTTCTTCGCTGGGCGGACTCTTCTCATTATGAATCCTTCTTCACCGGGCGGACTCTTCTCATTATGAATCCTTCTTCGTTGGGCGGACTCTTCTCATTATGAATCCTTCTTCGCTGGGCGAACTCTTATCATTATGAATCTTTCTTGATGGACGAACTCTTCTCATTAGGAGTTCTTCTTTGCTGGGGCGGACTCTTCTCATTATGAATCCACCATTACTGTAAAAAGAAATATCTTCAATTAATAAGGATTATTTTTGGTGTAATATGAGATATCTTCAATTTCCGCTTTAAGCATTGAAATCTTTATGGCCACTGCTTTTCTACATAAGGTGTCTTGATCTTCAATCTAAAACTCGCATCAGGTCTCTTGTTGCTTTCTGTATTAGTCTATCTCCTTCTACTGTATGTGACCAAGTTCCCAAAAGATCTTTGTCAATATCATGCCCCAACTGTCTTACTATGACACCATCCAGAAAGTTCTCATCATTTCTATGCAAACAATTGAATATCTCTGCAAAGATCCACCTCTTCAAACGGGTTGAAATATTTGCAATTATTTGTCGAATTTTCTTTCTAAATCTTGAAGCTATAAATTGATATATGGCTTATTTCATGTTAACTTCTGTAAATTCCTGAGAAAATGTAAAATGCTTGGAAAATTTGAGTTAGCATGCTCTATCTTATGGATACCTAGCTATGAATGATGCATGAATGTTGGCAATTGAGGACCACTTGAGTGAGCTTTCATTTTTGAGGAAGCTTAAAAACTTCTTGCTTTATTTTTCATTAAAACTCTTTTGCAGCCAATGCAACCCATCTCACACTCAAGTTCAGCCTTCGGGATCTCTGCATTATTTGCTCTAAAGCGCCTTTTTAGGTTTTCACTTTAGATTGCTTTTCTCAAAGCGCCCTTTCGGGTTTTCACTTTGGTTTTCTCTTTTTTTCTCAAGGCGCCCTTTCGGGTTTTCACCTCAGTTTTCTTTTTCTTTTCTCTTTTGCTCAAGGTGCCCATTCGGATTTTCACCTCGGCTTTTCTTTTTCTTTTCTCTTTTCCTTGTCCTTTTTTTTTCTTTTTTTTTTCTTTCTTTTTTCTTTTCTTCTTTCCTTCTTTTTTCGTTTCTTTTTCTTTTGTTATCTGGTTGATCATATTAGAGGCCATAACAACAATTCAAATTTCTTTTCTCCACAGAAGAACATGGAGTTGTGAACATTCTCGTTCAATCCGGGAGGCTATCAAACAACAATTGTTCCAGGTGCAGTAATACTGTTGTGGCTCGACGATATCCTGAAAGCTCCTCCAAACCTCATAAACTGTCCCAACTGATCTAAGAGTCTATGATGATGTGTTGGTTCTGTGGTTCCAAACATCCCATCATGAGCACAGAGATGAAAATCATTGTTCTTCGGCTAGCAAACTTTGTTGTCAATAACAGTTCCTGGTTTTATATTGTCCAAAGATCTTTGCTGGAAAAGAAACTTAGTATAATGCCCCCTTTTTTCCTTTGCGCAACAACCACCGCAAACCTTGGGTTCCAACTCTCATCAAGGAACTTGCAAGCCTCTATAGCTTGATCTAATCCTTTATCATTCCTTCATTTCTGTGTAATTGCTAGCGTGGGATTCAAAATTATCTTCACCCTTTTCATTTCCCTTCCATATTCAATGGGTCATGGTTCCAAAAGAGTTCATCATCTTTGGGACAACATACATTCTTCTGTAATGTTCTTTATAGTATTGCCCGACTCTTGAATTCAACCATCATCTTTGTTTGTTCTAACATTCGTAAAGCTTTCTTGTCTTGCAATGCCTTAGAAGTAACAATCTTTAAACGTAATGATCTTTGCTTTTGAACCTTTGATGGATCAATCCTGTTGCAGGATTTCTCCAAAAGATGGCTCATGTTCTCTCTTTGCCCTAGGGTCGTCTATGTTACTTTCTTGCAGCTTTGTTTAAATATTTCTGACACTCTGAGTTGTGTCATTTTCCTCGTCATACTTTTCATCATTAATCAAGTACCGAGGCCACCTCCTGTTCTGCCTGCGCCTAAAGGATTAGTACATCATAATAATACCCACGAAATCCTTTACTTTTCTAGTATCTAATCGATTTATATGCAAGATGCTTGTTGAAACGATAAGTGAAAGGATCAAATATTATTTTAATAAGTTGGAATAATTTGATAAGTCATGAAAAACATGATAAATTCAATGCAATGCCTCAAGTACCCACTATATGAAAAAGAAAGACCCTTTCAACCGAAATAGAGCCTTCCAAACCCGGATTTACTCAAGATCACAGATTCCGAGAAAGTTTCTTGCCGGATGCCTAATCTCAAATGCTTTTGAACTGCCCTTTTAGGTTTTCAGCTCAAATCATCCTTTGGTTTCAAGACGCCCTTTGCAGATTTTCATCTTGAACCCCCCTTTTTATTTTTCTCTTCTTTTTTTATTCTTCTTTTTATTTTTTTGATTTTTTTATATCTAAGGCGCCCTTTTAGGTTTTCACCAAAGATATTTTCATTTTGCGAAGCACCCTTTTTGGGTTTTCACTCCGCTTTTTTCTTTATTTTCCTTTTTTCAATTTCTTTTTAATTCTGAGTGTAATACTTCTTGATCGAGTCTGAGTTTATCAAATTACTTGGCTCATCTCTGATCATCTCTGGTTAAAATCAACGCTCCTCAAGAAAGAGGTCTTCTTAATGTATAACCCTTTCTAATTAGGCACCCATTTCCCACGGAAATCTTTATAAACTTGGCAAGATCTTTTCAAGCACTAGATCCCCCTCTCGGAATTCTTTTGGACAAACTTTCGTTGTTGTGAGCTCGCATCATACATCTAACCATGTCAAATTTCTTTTAGTTTCCTCTATTTAATGAGATTCAACTGACCTTATCGAGCTTTTACTTGTTCTGCATCGTCCAATTTCACATCTACCAATACTCGACGACGGAATCTAAATCCCAATTAGTCATGCTGCTTCTATCCATATACCGAAGAATACAATGTTGCCCCTATTGAGGTGCACATCGTGGATCGAAATACATTCAAGGTTAATGGTAATTTCTTATTTCGATCTTTCCAAGTCTTTGAGATAGTCATTTGGTGTTTAAATTTGCCGAATTTGTTGCTCTATTTTTCTTTGAGCAGTTAATCACAGAATTACGGTGACTTGTCTTGAACTATTCACCAATCTTCTGATATCATCTCTTTTTTAGATTAGAGGCGCCAACAATGACAACTCTATCTGGGAAACCAGATCGACAAATAATCTCTATTCAGCATCTTGCAAGTTGTTGCTCTTGTAATATCGTCATAGTAAGCAGCTTTCATCTACTTGGTAAGGTGATCAATCCCAACCAGGATAACATGGTGTGTTTGGAGGTTTTTGAATGAATTCGCCTTATACAGCAAAAGGCATTGTATGCTCTCTCAAGCATAACCTTCCCCAAGGGTTCACTTTCTTTTTCTTCTATTATGCACATCAAATCCTTATCTGGAAGACTAAAATTCAAGGACTCTTGGTCATCTGAAGCATATCTCGCCAAGAAGCCCAATATCAAACTCTGATAATATTTGCCAACGAGCCATTCTCTAGTTAATGTTAGCGTCTCCCTCAAAATTTTCAAAGGATCGATTCTCGAGAATGAGCGAGCAGAATGGTACAACATATTTTCTGAGCCCTCAAGCTACCAAAACAACACGGCTTTTGAATTAGTGAATGTCGCATTTTGTAACTTATAATTCTTTGCTCAGAAAACAAATGACTCTTTTCTTCATGTCTCATCATGTTGGCCTAATGCACCCCGTTGAGTATTATAAGCTGTTAAAGAACCAATGACCAAACTGGAACTGGTGTTATCAGAACTGTGCTCTTTGAAAAATGCTTCTTAATCTTTCTAGGGCTTCTTGGTATTATTCATCTCATACTCTTAGATCAGTTTCTGTCAGCGACTTGAACATTGGATCATATTTTGTCTGTTTGTTACAATGAGTAATTCAATCCCTCCGAGCTTCTTCTTTTTTTCGCTTTTTCTTTTTTTTATTTCTTTTCTTTTTTGTTTTCTTTTTCTTTCTTGCTTGTTTTCTTTTTCTCTTATTTTTTGTTCTTTTTTTCTTTTTCTTTTCTTTTTTTTCCCGGAGGAATAAAATTTTGAACAACTTTCACTCTGTCAAGAATTGGGCCTCAACTTATACTTCTGCAATCTTGGGATAATCATTCTTGAATTTTACACCCATCTTTATTTCAGTTACCATAGCCCTATGATATATTACCCTGTGACATTAGCTTGTAGTGAAATGAATCTCGTATAATTGTAAATGTCAATTTCTCTGCCTCGTTCGAATCAAAAGAAGATTGCCTTTATGGCCCACTATAATGTCTCGGCCATCTTGAGGAAGTCATCATCAAATTGTTTTTACAACATTTCTAGACTTATTCTTCCAAGCTTTTGTTGAATAGGTTTGCATACAGGTCTTATGAGTAATTTGTGCATAACATTTTTTGGATCCAACCCCCGGTATGTCCTGGTGTAACTACGCGAAGATGTCTTTAAATTCTTATAGCCATTCAAATCACGCTTAGCTTTCGCTGAGGAAGTTGAACGGATCTTTGCTTCTCACTTTTCATCTCACGTCCCTAAATTCAGAATCTCAATTTCTCGCTTGTGAAGCAGAATCTATTTTCCTCATTTCTAATTAGTCTTAATAATTTCTCAGGGACATCCACTTCCTCTTCATCTTCGCATTCACTTACTTTTGTCCATTATATGGGCTGCTCTATTTTGGAATCAGGGTCTAGTTCATTCATATGATGAGTAGTAGGGGCCCTGCAAAGAAATTAGAAATATGTACATATACTTGAAGAGAATGAATTATTTAGGATGCATGTTTGCCTTTTGAGAAGAAAAAAATCATATAAGAAACAAACATCTAATACAAATAAATCGATAAACCTCCCTTACAAAGGACCCCCAATGCTCACGGGCAAAAGTGATTGGGATGGTTCAGGGTATTATTCTATAACGGTCCTAGAGTTACAAGCAGATCTCCTGTAGTCTAACTGTGAATCTTTATTCAATGAAAACCATAGTGGATTTCAACATTAATAGTTCTTCATTTCTCTTTGCCAGCACAGACACATGCCCTTTCTAATTATGTTCTGATACACACATCGAACCTTGAAGTAGAATCATTCTACTTATGAGTTTCCTTGTTTCTTCAATCATTTTCTTTCCCTTTTCTGTTGAATGTTCAATCATCTACATGTCGAAATTAAAAACCTCCTCTGGCCTGCGTATAGATGAACTTTGCTTTTCAGCATGTTGGTTTGAAGCGTTGAAACTTTTGACGTGCATGTCTATTCGAGGTTTCTTCATTGTTGGTTGTTGATTTTCAATTAGTTTTGCTTCGCTCTTGCTCCTCTTTCTCTCCTTTACATCTTTTTTCATTTGATTTTCAGGCAATATAGTTACATTAGCACCAATCGGGTGATTTCGTCCTAGATTGCAAATTCTTATGGAATGGCCATTAGTGTTGACCTCTAAAATCCCCCGATTCACAAGGTTTTGGACTTGACGCCGAAAAGTGTAACAGTTCTCAATGTCGTGATTATGAGCTCCATTATGATATTCACAATAATTCTCGGTGATGTAACAACTTGAGTGACGGGGCCTTGAGGATTTTAGATGATGTGGCAAAGTTTCGAGCAACTTGTAGTATAGCTCACAATAAGAGATATGAATGAGATCCAATTTAGTTCCTGATTTTCCACTGAAAGAAGTACCCTGAGCAATCTGAATTTGGGATATTCTTCAGTACATGAGACTTTAAGGAGGCAGATGTCCAAACATTACTCTTATTCTGGTAAACCCCAAACTGTAGCAGATTGCCCTCAAAAGTCTATTGTAAATTCGACTCCTTTTCTTTTATTCGATCTTTCTAGCCAGCGCTACTCTACTATGGAATCTAGGTTCTACATTCTCAAAACATAAATGTATGTTCCTGATGAGGCCATTGACTATGTGTTTCAGAAACATGCAATCTTCCCCAGAGTGACTGAAATCTCTACGATAATAACCGCAAGCATTTCTCACGCCATAGAAAGACTTATAAAACTTTGGTGGAACTGTCATCAGTAAATGATTCTACACAAGGTATGGCAGCAGATCTAAATATGGCATTGGGATAGAAACAATCATCTCCCTTTTCTTGTTGAACCATTCAACCTCTTTATCTTTTGTTTCTGTGCCCGTTGCCCCTCTTTTCTTTGGCATAGTCAATTCCATTGTAAGAAAATTTCTAACATCAATTGAATCCTTGACTTTCATCTTTTCGGAGAAACACTCCGGAGACTCATGTGGTTCTGTACATCTAGTGGAATCATATTATTCTTGTAATGCCTCGGTTTTGGGCTTAGATGTTTTGACAATGTCAGGTTGGGCCGGTAGAACCGGTGTCGGTTGTTCGAACCGTTAAAAGGTGGTTTAGGGAGATCGAGGTTCAGGATAGGATAAAAATAAGATAAACATTTCTAAATTCCTCTAAAATGATGTTTAAGAGGTTGGCCAAATCAATTTTACAAAACGGGTTTTCTAAAGTGTACATTTTGGGAAGTGAACAAAATGTAAAGATTTAAAAGTTGGAAAATGTGTTTTTCAAGAAGAGTCAAAATCTTAGAATCTTTAGGGAGCTATTTAGCAATTATGCCTTTTCCCTAATTTGGCATGTGTTTTAAATGTTATTAAAAATTAAAAACGCTTTCAATTTGGTTTAATTAAAAAGTTAATTAATCGGTTAAAAAGTTTTCACGATCATTTTCATTTCTCTCTTTCACTTCAGCCAAATACTTCTCATTTTCTCTCAATTTTCCAGAAAATCTTTTCTCTCAAACCCTCTCTTGATTTCTATCCTTTCTCTATTGATTTCTTCCATTTTCCTTCAAGTTTCTTCAAGCAAATCTTGCCAAATTAGAGGAGAAGCAAGGGTTGGAGGTAATTTTTGTGCTATCCCTCTAGTCTAAGTTCTTTAATGAAATTCCAAAGATATTTGACTCTTTAATACTAATTTTGATTGAGGTTTTGTTGTTAGAATATTAAACTCTTGAAATCTTGATGAAAAATTAATTTAAAATGTGATTTTCGGACATTGATTGATTTGGTTGGTTTGAGATTGCTTCTAAATGGGTTTTGAAAGATTTTTGGTGTTGAAGTGGAGTCTTAATCATATAGATCCCGAAATCCTTGAGATCCTTAGTTTTTGAAGTGTTTTTGGGTGAGTTTTTTAGGTGTTTTTGAGGAATTCGAGTTGTTGGAGGTATAAGGATGGTTTTAGGTTGTTTTTGGATGTTGATTAATGCTTAGAATGTGTTGGATGAGTAGGGTAATGTCAGAGTTGAGGTTTGAGGTCAATCGATTGAGTTTTTGGTTGTTTCGGATGAGTGTTTTGATGCTTTAGAGCAGGGCTGCGGGATTTCTTGTGTGTGCTGGAGTTTTGGTTGCATTTTTATGCATTGAACCTCTGTTTTGATGTGTTGAAAATAGGGGATAATAGTCCGGAAGCAAACGAAGTGTTTTAGGAGGCTTCAGACGATCGGTAGTCGCGTTGACAATCGTGATTTCGCGAGTCGGTGAGTAGAATTTTGTTTTCCAGTGTGGAAACGTTTTAGAAAAGGTTTGGGGAACTTAATAAGAGCTTGAAACACTTTATTAAGTTCGAAAGTAAGTGTTGAGTGTGCAAAAGTTCTATATTTTACCTCCTATTTAACCCATAATTCAGTTGCATTCAAGCATAATTCATTGCATTTAGGATAGATTTCATTCATACATCACAATTATATCAAATGGCATAGTTTCTACTGAAATTGGTTATTTTTGCAGGTAGCTGCTGTAGCAGATGAAGGGCCGTGGAGAAGCAAAGCTGGAACACTGGACTGCAGCTGAGAAGAAGGATGATGCCATGGTCGCTGCCGTGGCAGCCAAGGACGACAACAATGGTGAAGGGAAGAAGTGAAGTGGACCTCGACATAAAGAGGAAATTACGTCGGTCTGTCGTGGAGCACTCTTATAATTTTCCAAGCCCTAGATCAGAATGGAGGCCAGGCCCAAAGTTCAAGGAAGAAACTCCAAGAAAGAAGGAAGGACGAATTAAAGATGTATGCTCTGAAGATTTAGTCTTTAATAGAGTTGTATTTTAGTTTAAACTTGTATTCTTGTCATATTAGAAAACTTGAACCCAAGGCCTACATAAAGGCATGTAATTCGACCTAGGGAAGGATATCTTACTCTCTAGCCTTCTTCCCCTAAACCCTAGTCGTTTTCCCCTCATCATCATGTTCTAAACTTCCCCTGGGGCTTAGGGTTGATTTTGTAAAGTAGTTGCAAGGATTGCATTGTTTTAGGATTTTCTTTTGTTCAATAAAATAGACTTCAAGTTTGCTTATTCTGGTTTTTCAACATCTTGCAAAAGTATCGGGAGAGCATTGTGAGATTACACATTTACTTAATATCGGGAGAGTTAAGTATACGAAAGGAATAAGTACGGGTTCTCCAGTTTATGGTTGAACTATCTCGGACCTAGGGATAGGACGAGGTTAAGTGGCTAAGGAAGAATTCAACAACTTCGGTGTTCTTCCTTCGATTCACGCCGGGAGGTATCATCGAAGACGTGTTCATCGACAGACTTGGACCTAGGGATAGGCCAAGGCATAGCAAGGATTCTTGCCAAGCTTGAAGTGTTGAGTTGTGTGTTCGCTGCCGCGACAACAACAGACCGTTGTCGTAGCAGGTGCTGCCGCGACAGGCGCTACGACAGAACAGAGAAGTCTTAGACATTGCAAACACCTGCACTACGGAGCAGATCAATACCGACCTATTCTTTACTCTGAATATTTTACTCTTTTATTTTTAATCTTCTTTATTATTTCGTGACAAACTATTAAACTCTTTCTTTTCCCCTTCATGCAGAAAACTAAGGTTGAAGCTATTAGCCCAGTTCTTGTGGAGACGATATTCGATACTTACGTATCAATTTACTACTTGCGTCGTGTACACTTGCACTACATTGCGATAGACACTTTTGCACGCAACAAGTTTTTGGCGCCGTTGCCGGGGACTGGCAACATATCTTTACCCTACCTTTTACTGCACTTCTTTTATTAATTTGTTTTTTACTTGGATTGTTCACCCTGTACCTTTCACAAGGTCTTTTGTTGCTTATGCGCAGATCTTAATGAGGAAAAGAACCTGAGCACCAGTTTGATCCTGAAATCGAACGAACGTGCAATCTCAGGAAAAGAGTCCGCCTCCTTGTAGAAAGAAACGAATACCTAGAGGAACAATTAGAAGCAATGGTGAACGAAAGGCACGAAGAAAGAAAGAACAACCAAGGGAATCCCCAGGGTCCTGAAGATCCTTCGGAGATGGAAGGAACAGACAACATGCCGATCCTCCTGCTGCCGCACGCCAGTCATGCCGAGACTACATGATCAATGATCATGTGGAACTAGAAACCACCCTGCCAGATGTGGAAGCTGAAAATTTCGAGCTGAAACCTGTCATGTTCAGCATGATTAATAACGCTAGCCAATTTAGTGGTGCTGCTACAGAGGATGCTAGAGAGCATCTGAAAATGTTCCAGGAAATCTGTGGTTCGTTTAGACTACCAGGAGTAAATCCGGAGATACTGAGGCTTCGGTTATTTCCTCATTCATTTAGGGACAGGGCGAAAACTTGGTGGAATAAACTAATGTCGGGTTCAATACGAACTTGGGCAGATTTAACTCGTGAATTGTTGTCTCGTTTTAATCCTTCATATTTATCTGAGCGATTACGTAACGAAATTGCTACTTTTCAACAGGAAGATGACGAGCCAATGCACGAGGCATGGGACAGATTTACCACTCTACTGAAGAACTGTCTGATGCATGAATTCTCCGTTTGGAACCAAGTAATTAAGTTTTATAATGCTGCCAACTTACAGACTTGTATGAGAATTGATTCAGCAGCGAATGGATTGTTGTTGGACAAATATCCAGATGAACCAATGGTAGTATTGAAAAACCTGGCAAAGAACGAGGAACAATTTCCTACAGCAAGAAGAGGGGGTAAACGAGTACTAGTTGTGAAAGATTATGAGGCCGACAGTTCCCTAAAAACACAGGTGGCATATCTCACAAAGGCAGTGGAAAAGCTCTTGAAGAAAGATTCACAACCCATCTACTCCGCTGAAGAGGTATGTGAAACTTGTGATGGGAATCACAGTTCAGAAGATTGTCCACTACAGTTAGAGGAAGGAATGTACGTTGGGAACTACAACAAACAGAATTACAATTCCAACAACTACAATCCCAACTGGAGAAAGGATCTCAAGTTCTCTTGGAGCAACCCTAACAATGCTCTGAATCCTCAAGCACAAAATACTCACAACCAGGGGGACCTAGATTACTGACTCGGCAGCAACCGCAACAGCAGCAGCAACAGCCACCAGCTGCCACGACTAGTATACTAGAGCAGACCTTGGCTACGTTTATGTCTCAAACATGAACTTACATTGAAAACATGAATCACTTCGTCAAGAAAACTGAGTCATTCATGGATAAAACAGAGATGTGGATGACTAACAATGAAGCTACCTTGAAATCACTAGAGACACAGATGGGTCAGGTTTCCCAGCATATTAAACCAAGGCAGAATAGAGGATTCCCTAGCGATACTGAAAACGCTAGACAACCCACACATGAGCAGTGCAAAGCCATCACAACAAGAAGTGGGAAGAAATTACCAGGGCCAGAGAAGGAAGCTGAATCAGTTAAGGAACCAGCCCTGAAGTCGACTGCCGAGAACGCTGCCCCGGCAGACGACAAACAGCCTGCTGTCGATGAACCTGTCACGACAGCAGAAGGGACAGAGGAGAAGGATGAAGAACCTAAGCCTCCTCAGATCCGAATGTAGTGGGAAGGACGCATTGCAGATTATCGTCCTCCACCTTCTTTTCCTCAGCGATTACAGAAATTGAAACAAGAATCCAAGCTTAAGAAGATCTATGGTATTTTTAAGCAGGTTCACATTAATATTCCGTTGTTAGATGCTATAAAGGAGATTCCTGGTTATGCCAAATTTCTCAAGGACGTCATGTCGAAGAAATCCAGACTTGGGGAATTTGAAACGGTTAAGCTGACAGAAGGATGCATGACTATTCTGCACAAGCATCCACCCTAGAAAAAGAAGGATCCTGAGAGTTTCTTAATACCGTGCATAATCGGAGACAAATTTGTGGGTAAGGCACTTTGTGATCTTGGATCTAGTATAAATTTAATGTCCAAATCTGTGTTTTAGAAATTAGGTATTGGACGAGCACGACCCACAACAGTTATGCTGCAGCTGGCAGACCACTCTTACGTGCAACCGGAAGGAAAAATTGAAGATATCCTAGTAAGAGTGGATAAATTTATTTTTCCTGCTGACTTTCTTGACTTAGACTGTGAAGCAGATGAGAATGCACCAATCATCCTGGGGCGACCCTTCTTAGCCACAGGAAGATCATTGATTGATGTGGAAAAAGGAGAACTCACTATGAGAGTGAACGATCAAGAGATCAAGTTGAATGTTCTCCAAGCAATAAAACATGTTGATGCAGAAAAAGAATGCAAGGCTATCACTGAAGTTATCCTTGACCAACCCTGCATCAGGTCGGACTGCCATGACATCAAATTTAGCCACTACCCCAGCAGCCACTTAGAAGACTATCACGGCAGCGACGACGACAGCAGCTCCTCAGACTCTGACATATCTTATACTGAAGATCATGAGGAGGTAAACTGGATAGGTAATCATCCAAGTAAGTTATTCGAGCCCTTAAACTATACCTCGAATGAACATATAGTCCAAAAGCCATCAACTGTAGAGCCACTTGTTCTAGATCTTAAGCCCCTGCCAGGGCAGCTTAAATATGTTTTCCTTGGATTAAATGATATGTTGCCCGTAATCATCTTTTCCAAGTTGATGCAGGAACATGAACGGCAGCTGATAGGGATGCTGCAGCAGCACAAAAGGGCTATTGGATGGACGATAGCTGATATCCAAGGCATCAGCCCGACACTATGCATGTATAAAATCCTCTTAGAGGATGATCACAAGCCGACCATTGATGCCCAGAGACGTCTAAATGATGCTATGCGAGAGGTGGTTCGTAAGGAGATCATCAAATGGCTAGATGTTGGGATAATTTATGCCATCTCGGATAGCAAGTGGGTGAGCCCGGTGTAGTGTGTTCCTAAGAAAGGAGGAATAACTGTGGTAACCAACGAAGAAAACGAGTTAATCCCAACGAGGACTGTGATCGGTTTGAGGGTTTGTATGGACTACCGGAAGCTTAACAAAGCTACCCGGAAAGACCATTTTCCCCTGCCTTTTATTGATCAAATGCTTGATAGATTAGCGGGAAAGCCTTACTACTGTTTTCTTGATGGATACTCAGGTTATAACCAAATAGCCATCGCACCGGAGGATCAAGAGAAGACGACGTTCACTTTCCCATACGGTACTTACGCTTTTCGGAGGATGCCATTTGGACTTTGTAATGCACCAGCAACCTTTCAGAGGTGTATGATGGCAATATTCTCTGACATGGTGGAGGATTTCCTAGAGATATTCATGGATGATTTCTCTGTCTTTGGAGACAACTTTGAAAGCTGCCTAGGCAACTTACAGAAAGTGCTCGATAGATGCGAGAAAGAAAACTTGGTATTGAACTAGGAGAAATGTCACTTCATGGTGGATGAAGGGATAGTCCTGGGCCATAAAGTAAGCTGTCGCGGCATAGAAGTCGACAGAGCTAAGATCGAAGTAATTGAAAAGCTGCCGCCACCCACCATAGTCAAGGGAATCAGGAGTTTCTTAGGGCATGTTGGGTTTTATCGGAGGTTTATCGCAAACTTTTTGAAGATCACCAAACCCTTGTGCCATCTTCTGGAGCAGAACCGCCTCTTCGACTTCAACACTGAATGTACTAAAGCATTCAAGGTTCTGAAAGAAAAGATGGTAACAGCCCCGATAGTACAGACACCATATTGGAAACTATCATTTGAGATCATGTGTGATGCTAGTGACTACGCTGTTGGGGCAGCACTTGGGCAGAGGAAGGACAAGCTCTTCCATGTTATATACTATGCCAGCAAAATACTGAACGACGCCCAAGTAAACTACACCACAACGGAGAAGGAACTTTTAGCTGTGGTGTTCTCAATTGACAAGTTTCGTTCATACATACATGGAACGAAGGTCATAGTCCACACAGACCACTCTGCATTAAAGTATCTGTTCGCCAAAAAGGATGCGAAGCCTAGACTGATACGCTAGATTCTGCTGCTGCAAGAGTTCGACCTTGAAATCAAGGACAAAAAGGGAACAGAGAACCAAGTTGCAGATTACTTGTCAAGATTAGAGAAGGGAAAGAGTCTCCCAACAGACGAGACACACATACTAGAGACCTTCCCTGACGAGCAATTGTTTGCTGCCATAAGCATTGCCGCGACAGCCACGACGGCAGGTAAGTTTTCTGACCTCCCCTGGTATGTTGATTTCGTTAATTATTTAGTTAGCGGAATAACTCCTCCTGACCTTAACTATCAAGCTAGGAAGAGGTTCCAAAATGATGTTAAGCATTATTATTGGGACGAACCTCTTCTTTTCAAATATTGTGCAGATCATGTCATCAGGAGATGTGTACCACAAGATGAACAGGAAGCTGTGCTCCATCACTGTTATGCTTCACAATATGAAGGACACTTAAGTGGTAACAAAATTGCTTCCAAAGTTTTGCAGTATGGATTTTATTGGTCGTCATTGTTCAAGGATGCCCATACATTCTACAAAAACTGTGACAAATGTCAACGGACTGGAAACATCTCAAGAAGACATGAGATGCCGCTGCAAAACATTCTTGAAGTCGAGATCTTCGACGTTTGGGGGATAGATTTTATGGGACCATTCCCAGCATCATGTGGGAACTTATATATCCTCCTGACAGTGGACTATGTGTCCAAATGGGTTGAAGCAATCGCTACTCAGAAAAACGATGCCAAGACGGTTCAGAGGTTTTTGCATAAAAACATATTTTCCAGATTTGGCATCCTTAAGGAGATCATCAGTGGTGAAGGGAGGCATTTTGATAATAGGGTTATAGTTGCTGCCTTAAAAAAGTATGGTGTCAAACATCGGATAGCAACAGCTTACCACCCTCAAACCAATGGACATGCTGAAATATCCAACAGAGAGGTTAAGAACATTCTTGAAAAGATGGTTAAGCCAACTCGGAAGAACTGGTCTCTACACCTCAATGATGCACTATGGGCCTACAGAACAGCATTCAAAACTCCATTGGGAATGTCACCCTACCGGCTGATTTATGGAAAAACATGCCATCTACTTGATGAGATTGAGCACAGAGCATACTGGGCCATCAAGGCAGTGAATATGGACATGGAAAAGGCAGGACAGAAAAGGCTACTTGATTTGAATGAGATAGAAGAAATTCGAGCAATGGCCTATGGCAACGCAAGGATTTACAAAGACAAGACAAAGAAGTGGCATGACAAGAAGTTGCTGCCACGACAGTTCTACCCAGGGCAGCTTGTGTTGTTGTTCAACTCTAGGTTGAAACTCTTCCCAGGGAAGCTGAAATCTAGGTGGTCCGGCCCATTCCAAGTTGTGCAAATTTTTCCTCATGGTGCCATCACAATCAGATCTTTAAAAGACGGGCACCAATTTAAAGTCAACGGACAAATATAAAGCATTATCAGGGGACTGAAGCCCCAAGAATGCATGAAGTGGTTACTTTAGGAGATGCCCCTCCTGGCATCCCTAATTTAACCTAATTTTATTTTTATTAATATTTATTATTTATTTATATATATTAGGTAATTAGAATTATTTTATTTTTAGGAACTAAAATTTTATTTTTATTATTTTTAGGAAATAAAGGAGACAAGGAGAAGAGGAGAAGTGAATTCAGCCCACCATCTTTCCATCAGCCCAAAAAGCCCAAACTAGGAGCCTGTCGTTACAGTTGCCGCGACAGACGCGGAAAATCTATCATGTCAACACGCTGTCGCAGTAGACACGCAAACGCGTAACAGACGCGCAGCAGACACGGGAACGCGTGACAGACGTGTCAGAAACCGCGTAACAGCTGGCCCTATTATTCGCGCCTGCCGTTAAAGCTCCAACAGGCAGCAAACTCCTCTATATAAACCCCATTTTACTATTCGTTTTTCACTCACTTTCACTCTCTCTACTTGTTTCCTCTCTAGAATTTTATTTTCTCTCATTTTTCTTTTCTACAGTTCCTTGCAATATGAGTATCAGAAACACCCGTCGTAGTGCTGCCTCAGGATCTGCCCCAGCAGCAACCACTCTCAGCTCCTTCCAGGCCAGAGACATGTGGGAGGAGAAAGGCTTCATCTATACCACACGAACGGAGAACCTTGGGCTAAAACCATTTATAGCCCGCAAGATCAGAGCCCTACAGTGGCAGATGTTTGCCGAGCAGCTGGAGGAAATGAACGTCACTTTGGTCCGAGAATTCTATGCTGCCATCGCCAGCAGTGACGGTTCGTGGGAAAGAGGTACCTTTTGAGCCCGAATACATCAACACCCTCTATGGGTTCTAAGTTGGGAGAAAGGAAGACAGCCACCAGAGATTTGTAGAGAGCTTGGAGCCGACAGATTATGACGTTGTTATGGCAGAACTCACCGACGAAGGTACCGAGTGGAATACCGATCCTAAACATCCAAGGACGGTAAAACGAGTTTAACTCACTCCGGAAGCCAAGCTTTGGAACGCATTCATCAAGAAGAGGATTATGCCCTCCTCGCACAATAGCACGGTAGACCAACCAAGGTTAGCCCTCATCCATTCAATTCTAAATGAGAGGCCTATTAACATTGGTAGATACGCTCGGGAGGGAATTTTAGATTGCGCGTACCGGCCATCAGGACCACTCTTCTTCCCATACCTCATAACTGCCCTTTGTCGTGGCCACAATGTACCGGAAGTTGCCGAGGATTTGAGAGTCCGAGGGAAAGGGTGGACGGAAAGGAACATCCTCAACTTGATGGAGCTGAAAGCTGCCACGCCCCTGTCGTCCTTCGACCCCACTACCGCGGCAGGTGAGCCGACAGAGCCCACCCAGACAGAACCTGCCACCACAAAACAAAGGCAGCCCACTACAGCAGCTCCCCCAGCAGACTTCTCAACACAAATCCTTGCTGCCCTGCAGAAAATGGAAAAATGGCAGGTGGGCCTGATGAGCTTCATTCGGGACTTCACCACAGCAACGGTACACTTCATTAAAACTAATCTTAATTTTCCTGATGTACTGTTCCCTGCCTTCCCCGACCATTATTTTGCTGCCCCCACACCTGCCCATACCCCTACCCCTGCTGCCACACCAAGAACACCATTTGTCGCGTCCACCCCGACCCCGACCACAACAGCTGCAGGCGGCAGCCGCACAGCCGAAACATCTGCCAGGAGAGCCAATAGAAAAGGGCAGCAACAGCAGTAGCTCTTCCGAGGAGATTCAGGTATTGGAGAAACCACCCCATATCTCACCTACACGAATTCAGCCTCCGAAGAAAGCTAAGAACAAGACCACCTCTGCCTCACCCAGCCACCTGCCGGCACCGACGAGGAAAGTCACTACCCGTCGGCAGATTCAGATCAGCAGCAGCAGCGATGACAACGCTTGAAATTTAAGTTTCTTTTCTTATATTTGTTGTCTGCTATTTTGTTATATTTTGTGATGTTGTTTTTATTTCTTTTTCTTTTTCATTCTGTCATTTGCATTGAGGGCAATGCAACCCTTGAGTTTGGGGGTGGCATTCCTCCATTAATGAAGTGCCTTTAAGTTTAAAAATTGTGTCTTTTATTTAGTTTATTTTTGCTTAAAAAATGAAAAATTGGCTTAAGTCTTTGAACTGAACTTACCTGTCGTGACAGCCTCTGTCGTGGTAGCGCCTTTAGGATAGTTTTAGGAGCAGTTTAGAGCCTTACTATAGTTCTAAATCTTAAACACCCTTTGTGACTTTTATATTGTCTAGAATTCTGCTAGTAAACTAGAATAGAAAAGCTTAACACTTGAGTTGCCCCTAGAGGTGCCTAACACTGGCTCTAGGAAAAGAAGTTAAGAAAAATAGACTCAATACACCTAGAAGTGCCCAAAACCGGCTCTAGGAAGTTAGCTAGAGGTGCCCGAAACTGACTCTAGTCAAACTTAAGCTTGAGAAAATAGAATCGGGTCTAAATAAAAACTAAAGGAGCCTAAGAATTGCCTAAAAAAGATGAAAATTGGCATAAAAATTCAAGTTAGAAGCTTAGCTATTCTAGTAAACTAAGGGAGTCTTGGCATATAATTGTTCACAAGCATGCATACACTACACGAGAATTATAGCAAGGTTTCGGATGAATCCTGAATTATCCAACAGGGTGTTGCTCACAGTAGGGAATGAATGGTAGGTAAGAAAAAGTTCACCGTTTTAAGCCAAACAAAAATTTTGTATTTCTTTTTTAGGTCTGAATTGCTTGAGGGCAAGCAAAAACTTGAGTTTGAATGTGTGTTAAGTGTGCAAAAGTTCTATATTTTACCCCATATTTAACCCATAATTCTGCTGCATTCAAGCATAATTCATTTCATTTAGGATAGATTTCATCCATACATCACAATTATATCAAATGGCACAGTTTCTACTGAAATTGGTTGTTTTTGCAGGTAGATGTTGTAGTAGATGAAGGGCAGTGGAGAAGCAGAGCTGGAACACTGGACTACAGCTGAGAAGAAGGATGCTGCCATGGCCGCTGCCGTGGCAGCCAAGGACGACAACAATGGTGAAGGGAAGAAGTGAAGTGGACCTCGATAGAAAGAGGAAATTAAGTCGGTCTGTCATGGAGCACTCTTATAATTTTCCAAGCCCTAGATCAGAATGAAGGCCAAGCCCAAAGTTCAAGGAAGAAACTCTAAGCAAGAAGGAAGGACGAATAAAAGATATATGCTCTGAAGATTTAGTCTTTAATAGAGTTGTATTTTAGTTTAAACTTGTATTCTTGCCATATTAGAAAACTTGAACCCAAGGCCTATATAAAGGCATATAATTCGACCTAGGGAAGGATATATTACTCTCTAGCCTTCTTCCCCTAAACCCTAGTTGTTTTCCCCTCCTCATCATGTTCTAAACTTCCCCTAAGGCTAAAGGTTGATTCTGTAAAGTAGTTGCAAGGATTGCATTGTTTTAGGATTTTCTTTTGTTCAATAAAATAGACTTCAAGTTTGCTTATTCTGGTTTTTCACCATCTTGCAAGAGTATCGGGAGAGCATTGTGAGATTACACATTTACTTAATATCGGGAGAGTTAAGTATACGAAAGGAATAAGTACGGGTTCTCCAGTTTATGGTTGAACTATCTCAGACCTAGGGATAGGACGAGGTTAAGTGGCTAAGGAAGAATTCAACAACTTCGGTGTTCATCCTTCGATTCACGCCGGGATAGGACGAGGTTGAACTATCTCAGACCTAGGGATAGGACGAGGCATAGCAGGGATTCTTGCCAAGCTTGAAGTGATGAGTTGTGTGTTCACTGCCGCGACAACAACAGACCGATGCCGCAGCAGGTGCTGCCGCGACAACAACAGACCGCTGCCGCAGCAGGTGCTGCCGCGACAGGCGCTACGACAGAATAGAGAAGTCTTAGACATTGTAAACACCTGCACTACGGAGCAGATCAATACCGGCCTATTCTTTACTCTGAATATTTTACTCTTTTATTTTTAATCTTCTTTATTATTTCGTGACAATCTATTAAACTCTTTTTTCCCCCTTCGTTCAGAAAACTAAGGTTGAAGCTATTAGCCCAGTCCCTGTGGAGACGATATCTGATACTTACGTATCATTTTACTACTTGCGTCGTGTACACTTGCACTACATTGCGATAGACACTTTTACACGCAACAGTAAGTAAATTGAAATTTCTCCATCGGTTGTGCTAGTTATGAGCCTTTGGTTGCACTTGATTCTAAATGCATTTACCTACTATTTTAAAGCATGTTTTGAGAATATAAATTGTGTATGATGATGCCATGTGGTTTAAGGATGCACTAGGTAAGTGGTCCTTGTATGCATGTGTTGATGCATGAGGTTTTAAGCATGGTTTAATGCTTGTTAATGGCTTGTCATGGATGCTTTGTAAAAACAATGAATTATGCATGAGTTATGGGTTATATTGGCAAGTGATGTTGAATAAAATGTTTTATAAGTGAAATCAGATATAGTTAGCTGGCTATAGGATTGAGTGCACTATAAACAAGTCGTCTTGGATGTTGAGGGCTTGTAATTGTACCGAATACTCCATCCATGTACCCTAACGATTGAGGATTGTTTAAGGTTGCAACGGTTGAGGGTAGCTCCCGGGTACGAACCGTGTGTTTTGTCCCGTCTCTCGTTAGTGGATTATACATCTACCGATGAGTGGTGTTGAGGGGTTGTGATTGTACCGAATACTCCACCACGGGTGTCACAACGATGGAGGGTCGCTCTCGTGTGTAAACCTTGAGATGTCGGTAGAGGGTATGAAGGGTACTACAAGAAATTTATAATATTGCAACAAAATTATTTATCACTAAAAGCACTAAATTTGTCACCACATATTTATTTTGACAAATTTTATTTGTTACCATGTTTGTTAGAACAACCCCGTCATGTAAAGTATATTGTGACGAATTTGTGTTTGCTACAATTTTATACTATTTATCGTGACAATAAAATTTCGTTACTATAATTAACTTATCAAAACAAAATATTTGTCACAATAAATTAACTATTTTATCACAAGAAGTGTATTTTGTCACAACTAACTTGTATTTTAACATCAAATATAAAAGGTTTTTGTGACAAAAATACATATGGCAACAAAAAATAATTTCTCCCTACCTTCTCTTCGTCACAAAATGTTATTTATAAGGACAAAATATTTGTTAAAATAAAATATTTATTTCATCACAAAATATACATTTTGTCACAATTAATTTGGATTATAACACCGAAAAATTATTTTTGTAACAAAAAATAACAACAAAGTTTTTTTTTCTCACAAACTATTTATAATGACAAATTAAAACGTATTTTGTGAAATTTTATTTTCTCAACAATATTTGTGAAAAATTATTATTATTATTATTATTATTATTTAATAATATTTCTTTGAATAAGTAAATACCATATATATTTATAAGCCCAAACAATTAAATACTATAATATATTATAATAAAGTGCAACTACAACCGTTTAGCATTATAGATACCCAAAGCCCGGTAACAATATGATCCAAACCCTAAAACCTACAAACTTAGCTAAGTTTTTTAACCCTAGCCGTCAGTCTTCAACCGTTTGTTACTGTTCAATTACTCTCGTAAATGCAGCACGAGAATCTCATGCGTCCCTTCTCATCAACAATGAACCAACCATGGCACTCCACATCAACTTCATCCAACGCCTGTCACGAGAAGAACCATTTGCGTCCATGCTCCCTTCCCGTGGGTATCATTGCATGAATAACTGAGCACAAAATAATAAAAAGAACTAGTTAGAACACTTTAGAAGTAACAAAGACATGGATTTCTAGAGAGAAAAATCAGAGAGAAAGCATAAAAATCGCAGATTCTAAGGGAATATTTCGAGCAGAGATTCGAAAGGAAGAAGAAGATAACAAAAAGTAGAGAGTCGAGAAAGAAAGCTTACCGCAGAGGAGATTTATACCACTGCTCGCAGACGTAGGGTGAAAGAGTTGTCGTTACGAGGAGAAAAACATACCTCAGAATCGACTTCATCAGATGGTCATATTTTAAACAAGGGATGTATTCTTTCTAAGTGTTGTTCCTAGATCTATGTATTTGGGATTTTTTAGTGGAAATCGAAGATAGAAATATGATATGGAAAAAAGGACTTTACTGGTGTTTTTATTGTTCGCCGGCCATCGACGACAGTGACTGGGACATCGACACGGCGGTACAGTCGGAGTCTAGGTTCTTTAGAAAGGTTCGAGGAGGCATAAGAGAACTAGAGAGAGTGGGGAAGGTGTATTCTGGAAAATGAGTAAATGATTGAAAATTAAAAGAAATTGTGGCTTAAATACTTTGGTTCTCGTGTTTTTTAAGCTAGTAATTTATTGTGTTGTTAGTCCTTTTAGTTTGTACCGGTCATTCAATTTAATCCCAATTTCAAATATATTTTTCAATTGTAGGCCTTTGTGTTTTATTTTCTATTAGTTTGGTCCTTGTTTCTTACCTTAATTAATTTAATTGATTGTTTGGATTTAATATTTGTATGGTATATTTAATAAAAAAGAATTTGTATGGTATATGTAGCTATAGTTATTGTGATTGTATATTTATGGTATAATTGTTTGCACCTTTATTATTTTTTTCCATATTAATTATTATTACCCTTTTTATAACTATATAAATATATGTAATAATACACATATCGTATTTTTTGAACAATTTCTACTCAGGTAAGGGAAAAGAAAATTTTGCTCCTACTAAGTCATGAACCTACAATCTAGGGCAAGGGTGATGTCAACTGAGAGCTTTAACCACATGCTCTAAAGTTTGTTGACACTCATATGGTATTTTATTATATAATAATATCTATATATGATATTTTTTAGTATGTATAATTATTTATATGGTAATATTTGTATATATGTAATGTGATGTATTAATTATATTATTTTTATATATTCTATCATATATTTATATATGCGCACATACCATATGTATATATTTTTTACTATATTGATTTTTATTTCCCTTTTTTAATATGTATATATATATATATAATGATTTTTACACATCACATATGTATTAAAGTTTTTCTTTGTTTTTTTAAATATGTTATTTATTTCAATTAATTATGATTGTTTATATGCTTCTAAATGAAATTACTTTAGATTTGTTCAATGTGCATATTGATAGGTTGTTTAATATTGTGAGCACTCCAAAGTATGTTGGAAATGTGTGGATCGTTTTGATCATCATTATAAAGGGAAATACTTGTGACAATATATTTTTTAACTATAGTTAAAGTATATAACTGCAAACATAATTTATCATAAAAAATTAAGTTTTATTATTTGTTGTGACAATTTTTCTGTAGCAATGACTATAACTTATAGTTACAAAACTTATCACTATATAATTTTTTGGAACAAAAAAATGGAGGGAAATATTTGTGACAATATTTTAACACTATAATTAAAATATATAACTGCAAACATAAATTGTCAAAAAAAAAAAACTTGAATCTCATTATTTGTTGTGACAATTTTTTTGTAACAATAATTATAACTTATAGTTACAAAACTTGTTACTATATAATTTTTTTGTGTCAAAAAAATGGAGGAAAACATTTGTGACAATACATTTTGTCACTATAATTAAAATATATAACTACAAACAAAATTTATCACAAGAAACTTGAATCTCATTATTTGTTGTGACAATTTTTTTCTAAAACAATAATTATAACTTATAGTTACAAAACTTGTCACTATATGGCTTTTTTTGCACTAAAATATGGAGGAAAAATATTTGTGACTATGTTTTGTCACTATAATTAAAATGCATATCTGCAAACATAATTTGTCACAAAAGTTGAATCTTATTATTTGTTGTGACAATTTTTTTTCTATAACAATAATTATAACTTATAGTTACAAAACTTGCCACTATATGATTGTTTTTTTGTGCCAAAATATGGAGGGAAATATTTGTGACTACATTTTGTCACTATAATTAAAATATATAGCTAAAAACATATTGTCACAAAAAAATTAAATCTCATTAATTTTTATCCAAATAATCTCATTATTTATTATGATAATTTTTCCTATAATAATTATTAAAACTTATAGTAACAAAATTTGTCATTATTTTGACTTTTTTTGCGCCAAAAAACGGAGGGAAACGTTTTGTGACAAAAAATTATAACAAAATATATTTTGTCACCATATGTTACACAAGCTTGCTAATTGTGACAAAATATTACGACAATTTTAGTTTTCGTCACAATTGTATATGTTTTCTAATTTAAAGTGACACTTACTTATTTTGTCACAATAAAGTTACTAATAGTGACAAAAATAATTTTGTTAAATTTAAATTTGTCACAACAATATAAATTTCTTGTAGTGGTATGTGTATCCGATACTTTGTTTTAAGATTGTTGTTATCACTTGTGAGCCAATATAATGGATTTGTATAGTGTGGATAATGTTGTTAATGCATAGTTTGAAAGATGCATGTTTTGGTTTAAGCTTAGCATAAAGGTGTTATGCTTGAAAAGCTTGGTAAATGAGTAGCAATGGTTTAATTGTTGATTTTGATTGGATCATGTTGCACGATGTTTAAATCAGTGAGTTTGATGAAAAACTACATGGTTTATCGAGAAAGGCATGTTGGTTTTAAAAAGAGTGAAAACGGTTTTTTGCATTGATGATGTTTGTGATTTTGAGCAACCCTCACTAAGCTTGTATGCTTATGCTCTCTTTGTTTCATCAATGCAGATAATTAGACTTCGGGGGCAGCGTCTTCAAGGGTATCTTCCAAGACATTTGTTAAAAGTATGTTGTGTTCTCAAACTAGTGTAATAAGGGCAATGGGGGTGTCCAATGCTTGAATGTTGTTAGTTTGTTGGTTTCTGGTTTTGAGCAAGTTTATAATGTGTATTTGGTCTTGTAAATGGCCTTTGGGATTGGTTTTATGCTTGCCTTTGGTTTTTAGCCTTTTGATGTTTTTGACATCTAGAGAGCATGCCTTTAGTTCCATAGCTTGAGTGAATGATGCTTGTGCTTCGTAAATGTGATCATTGATCTGTATTTAAGTTGTATGCATGATAGGGCATGTGTTGGGATGGTTTCGGAGGGTGAAAAGTTATTTAAACCAGTTTTTTGGAAAGTTGCAGGCCCAAGCGTTTCGGAACGCCCTTACCTGTTTCAGAACAGTGGCCTGTAATGGCCTTGGAGTTTTGGATCGGTGAGGCTCGTTCCAAAACATTTTGCCTATGTGAACCATTGTACCGAAACGTGTCTTGTGGGGTTTCGAAATGCACCCGCGTATCGAAACGGTCAACTGTGTTTCGAAATGGTCGTTCTGATACGGTGCTTTCTGTTCCGAAACACTTGACCGTTGGATCCGAATTTGAATTGTCCTAAGTTCTGTTTCTTGCATTTTGGTCTCTATTTTGCTTGCATACAATTGAATGAGTTTTAGATGTCTTTTTGAGATAAAATTTCACCGAGAAATATGTAATGAATCCAATTAAAGATTGGTAACTTGAATTTGGTGAAAGCCCTTGTAATTTATCAATTTTACAAAATGGTCTTTAATCCTTAATCGGTTTTAAATAAATCAACAATGTGTTGATGTTTTATCCGCTTCTTGTGTACGTACACATAGGAACTCAAGTTTCATCTAGACAAGATAAAAAGAAAAAAAAGGTCATTTATTGAGGTAAACTTTTCCGATTTACTTCAATAATCCCCGTGTGATCCGTTTAGTTCGGTCTATCGGCCAGGCCGGGTCGAGGGGGTTACAATTCTTTAATAATCTCACAGCCCTTGGAAAATACAAGTTTAGAGCATACATCAAAAGTCTGGCTTTTAATCGGACTTCTTGTATTCGTGTGATCGGTAACATCCAGTTTGGCTCTGTCAATTTCTGTCAACATGTCGAGGCTTGGAACGTCATCTCCAAAGTTTGTTTCCAATTTCCCAGGATCATTGGCTGATAGTCTGACCACACTGGACTGGACTTCCTTCAAGTTAAACCTTTGTGTGAGATAAGTTTTCATTCTGATCATCAATGTTAGTATTTCCATCTAAAACTTTTTCTTTCTTAGCTTCCCTAATTCCAAGAAATGTGGTAGTTCGTGTTACCATCAGATCCTGGGAAAGATCAATCTTTTGCTCAATACTTCCCAAACGGTCCTCAACAATTTTTTGAGATTACTTCACCTTAACCAGCATATTGCCCATGTTTCTCAAAATACTGGTTTCAGCTTTTACACTATTATCTGAAAAATAATGCAATATTATTTAAACAAAATGCAATTATTATTATTTTTACTAAAAATGATGTTATCTTAAAAAATGCAATGATTTTCTAAAATACGATGTTTATGCAATGCAATGCATGAATGCACGAGGTGTCGATTTCAAGGGCTAGTCTTTAGAGCAACATCCATTAGCCAAAAGGCCGAATACATGAAATAGACAATTTGATTGCAGAGATCAGCTTGCCATCGTCCCTAGGATAATTACTTCGTTCTGCTTTCGGGTTAGCGTATGTTCTTGTTTGGTGCTGATGTCAAGGTACTACTACAGGTTCATGGCTTCAATGGATAAAATCTGCACAAATCGGACGGCTCCCCGTATGGCTTCTGAACTTGATCATTTCATGATTCTGCCTTTGGAAAATCTGGATAGCCACTTCAAGCTTTCTTCTCAATACATTTTCCTTCTCTGGCAATGTCCCTTCTAAAGCTTTCAAACGCGCCTTTCAAGTGTTCGAATATCGATTTCCAATTCCAACACGTTCTTTCTCAGCACTTTCATCTTCTTGCTAAAAAAATAGGCTTTTCTTTATTTTGATATCCCTTTGATGACTTTCCCCAATTTTGGAACTTGATGAAAATTCTAGATTCCAAGCTTGCACTCTCTCTTTAATTTTTGTTTGATCCGTTCGTTCAAACCCACTAATTCCTGAATCTTCTCTCTCACCGCCCTTTAAATGTCTTCACACAACTTCTTGTGGTTGCTTGCATCCTGACATTTGACTTGCTTGAATATTACTATTTTCTTGAACCGAGTCTTCTCTGACCAGATCCACACCATCGTATTGTCTTCTCCTTGTCTATCGAACTGATTGGCCATTATGGATACTGCCTAACTTGACTAACCCTTGAATCTATACCTCTGAGTATGCAAAATGATACTGAATGCATAAAAGAAACCAAACCAAACAAAATAAAAAACAAAACAAAACAATGTCAGTATTGTGAATTAATATGGAAAACAAATAAACAATATTCAAACACAGTAAAATATAATATATTTTGCAAAGAAAATAACTAGAGAAAAATATTTAAACCGGCAGCACCTGTCCTAGGTCTCTGTCTGGCTCTAGCGAGGTGAGTTTCTAAAATAGAATGTGGGCTTTGTTCTAGACTCTCGGTTCTCGAATTGTCGTTACAGTTTACTGCAATGGTAAGACATCGATTCAGTAGTATAGGTCCTTATAATGGAGGCGTGAGCCCCACGACGCATAAGGTTAGTATACCGGAAGAAGATAAAAATTCGAGCTCGGATCTGAAGAGCATCACGTCGAATATTGTCTTACTCCCACTTAAGGGTAAAAAAACTCAGGTTTAAGGTTTATGCATGAATGACAGGTATAGCATACACAAAAACTACCCTCATTCTTCCTAAATATCCATCAAACAATTCTTCAGAAAAAATTAAATCCAAATTAATGTTAGAAATGCCAAAATGCCACGTGTAATTAATTATTAGGCCTGACTCTCAATTTCATCCCCAACGGAGTCGCCAAGTTGTCGCGACCATTTTTTGAAAACCCGCTTTTTAAAGTTTGGAATAAAAATAGCCTAACGATTAGGGTTTTGTAAAATCAGGGTTTTTGACCAATTTTATCTTGTAATTAATTAATTTTCCATTTTTAATCAAAATCCCTTTTATTTGCTTAAAAATTGTTTTGGAGTCGCCACCGGCCACTTTGGTAGGCTGGACACCATAAAATCGTACCAGAGATTCTTTTTTGAAAAGTTCGGGTTCGGGAGTCGGTTACGTGTAGGGAAGGGTTATCACCCCTACAAACGCTCGTTATTGGTACCTCATTAATTATACGTGGCATTTTGGCAATTAGAACATTAATCTGAATTTAATTAAATCTTTTAACTGTAAAATGAATTTTATTTCGGATGGGGGTATCTTTTTGTAAGAAAATATATTTTGGACGAATATAATTACGAAACGTCCAGCTACATTACGACACTTCAATTTATATTCAAAATGTATCTCAACACAAAAGGTTTAATGCATGGCAAATTATTGTCTTTCCAATTTTAAGTAAACCCTAGTTAGGCTCCATCAATTTAATTAATTTAAAGTTCTAAGAATATTATTAATTTTTGGACATAAATGGTAACGTCCAAAATAATATTGGACATTATCTTTAATGAGTCCAAAAGTAATAATATTCCCTAATTAAGGTGACTCTAATCATTAGTCCTATTTTATTTCTTAATTAATCTAATTGTAAATTATTTCCATTTTCTAAGTTGAAATGAAAAATTGAAACTTTCGTCGAAATATTCATTGGTTAACATTACTCTTCATTGTGAAACTAACCAATATTGAATATTCTAATATTGTTTCAAATATTCATCTATTTGCTACAATGATCTTTCCTATTTAGTTAATGTGATTAAGAGACCTAGGATAAAGGCTCTAATTATTAGTATCAATTAAGTGATCAAATTGTCTAAGTAATAAAGCTACATGATCAATTTAAAATATGCAAACAAATACATGAATAATTAAGCAATTAAGCAAATAAATTAAAATTGGAAATGGACTAAATTGAATTAAATTGGAAATTGAAGAGTTAAAATACAATTAATTAGGGACTGAATTGAAAAGAATGTGAAATAGAAAGGCCCAAAGCATAGCAACCCCATAATAGGGCGCGGATCCTAGGTCCGACCCAGTTGAAAACGCGCGGATCCTAGGACCCACACGCACCCAAAACGATGCGTTTAAGCACCCATATAAAATCCCCTCTTTCTGATTTCGATTCCTTTTTCTCATTTTTTTCATTTCCCTTCTCTCTCTAGGCCGAATCTCTCTGATTTCTCTCTACAAACTTCCCAAACCCAGAAAACAGCCCCTAATTCAGATCAAAACACCAATTTCCGTAAATGTTCATCACGTGTTCATCCAAAAACCTTCGTTTGATCCACGTGAACACAAAATCCTCTTCCCTCACATGTTTTTAAAGATCAAACCCACAAATTTCCATAAACTCAAACTAAATGTTTCCCTTTTTCACATTTCGATCCACAACCACCATCGAAACCCTAACTCATTATGTTTGTCAACCACCAGAGACGACGCCGGTCACAGGCCGTTCTCTCCGATCATCTTCTCCGACAACCTAAACCATCGATCACCGGACGGGAAGCTTTCGATCACCGCTAAAACTCCGACCAAGCTTCGGTTGTCTTCCCTGGCCAACATCCCTACTTCAGCCACCGTCTAGTTTGTCTCTAGCAACCGGTCACCGCCGCAAGGCGATTTCTGTTCGTCGTGCCAGAACCCTAAAAACCCTTGTTTTCCGCGATTTTTCACCCTAAACCACTAGATCTGTCTGGATTCAATAGAAACGACCCATCTTCCCCATTCATAACCTAAATCTACCCATTCTTGAAACCTAAACTATCATTTTCGTCTCCACTGGAAACCTAAAACCTTCACCTCTTCCGGCCGCCATGAAATCACTTTTGTTTTACTGTTTTTTATTGTTTTAACTAGAACTAAGATGTTTCGGTACTCTTGCAGGTAAATAAAGAGATCAAAAAGAATTTTTACCTCGGCGACGGCGAAATGATGTTTCTGGCGGTGTTGTCATCGCTCCGACAATGATGACGATCGAGTCTCCGGTGATGGTTAGCCTCCCGAGAACAGTTTGGTTTCCCGAGAAACTCTCTCTCTCCTCTCATTAATGTTTTATTTTATATTATTATTATTATTATTATTTAATGGAAGTAATTAATGTGGTTTTAATGGGGTCTGACATTTTTCTCTCTTTCCCTTTATATAGGTTTGACCAACGCTGACGTCATGGATGACGTGGGCGAAGCCAACTGACTCAAGCTAGATGTGATCCACGTGAACATCCTTTGGACGAATAGGGGATTTCCACGTGGCCAATTTTTGGTGGGCTAAAGAAGCACAAAATGGGTTTTGTGTTTGTTTAGGCTAGTTTAGTGTAATTTAGGCGGAAAATCAGATATATTATCTATTTGGGCTTTGAATGATGTGAAGGGGTATTTTGGAATGTAAAATGGGCTTTGATGAGTTTATTTGGGTTTGGAGAATTGTAACTTGGACCTTATGTATCTGAATTGGGCTCTTTGGATTGTAAAGGGGATTTATATATGTAAATGGACATTGGACTATTTATTTATTTAGGAATCTTATTATATTTATTTGTTTTTGGTTTTATTTATATCGAACGTATAGTATATATATATATATATAACTATACCTAGACAAAATTCAGGTTCTACACTGTGCCTATGGAGGATCCACTACCAACTAGGGGTAAGGTCCCTACAAACCGAAGTCGTCCTTTACTCCTAATGAACGAAGCGAACCATCAAAGAATACTAAACCCATTTCCGAAACCAGCAAGGGAAAGAGCACAACTATGCCAGTTCGATCTCGTGATGTTCAATGTTTCAAGTGCTTGAGGCAAGGACATATATCAAGCCAATGTCCAAATCGTAACACCATGCTTCTTCGAGATGATAGAAAAGTCGAATTAGATCAAGATGAGGATGAGAATGAAGATACTGCCATCCAAGAAGAAGAAGATGTGGAGCATGTCGTGGAAGACATGTTCTCATTATCAAAAGGAGTCTAAGTATGCAGTCAATTGAAGGAGATGAACAACGTGAGAACATATTTCATACTCGGTGCCACATAGGTGGAAAGGTATGCTTTGTCATTATAGATGGTGGTAGTTGCACTAACGTTGCTAGTACTTTGATGGTAGAAAAGCTTGGTCTAGCAACAACAAAACATCCACACCCCTAAAAATTGCAGTGGTTTGATGATGGCGGGGAACTCAAAGTTACCAAACAAGTCATTGTGCCATTTTCCATTGGCAAATACAAAGATGAGGTGCTATGTGATGTCGTGCCAATGCATGTTAGTCATCTCTTGTTAGGGAGGCCATGGCAGTTCGATAGGAGAGTCATACATGATGGTTATACCAATCGGTATACTCTCATCCATGAAGCCAAAAAGATCACCCTAGCCCCGCTTTCACCAAAGCAAGTTCACAGAGATCAGATACATTTGAGAGAAAAGCTTTGAAAAAGATAAAGAGAGTGACAAAAATATTCAGAAAAAAAGAGCGAGGTAACATCCGAGAGAAAATCAAAAGAGTGAAAAAGAATAGAGAAAAAAAATGAGCATCTTTGCGAGAGAGAAAGAAATTAAAAAGTGTTTATTAGTGGGAAAGAAAGCACTTGTGCTCATGTACAAGGAAAATTTCTTAAACACTAACCACCTTAATCAATATTCGCCCTCTTTTGTTGTTTCTTTATTGCGGGAATTTGATGATTTATTTCCGGAGGAAATTCCAAGTGGACTACCACCTATTTATGGCATAGAACATCAAATTGATTTCGTACCCAGTGTTGTCATTCCAAACCGACTAGCTTATCGAAGCAATCCTGAAGAAACTAAGGAGTTACAAAGGCAAGTATCCGAGTTAATGGCAAAAGGCTACGTGAGGGAGAGTCTTAGCTCATGTGTTGTGTCGGTCTTACTTGTGCCAAAGAAGGATGGAACTTGATGCATGTGTGTGGACTGTCGAGCGGTAAACAAGATTACGGGAAAATATCGTCACCCTATTCCCCGTTTAGATGATATGTTAGATGAGCTTAGTGGTTCTAACCTATTTTCAAAGATTGATCTTAAAAGTAGTTACCACCAAATAAGGATGTGAGAAGGTGATGAGTGGAAAACAACATTCAAGACTAAACAAGGCCTTTATGAGTGGTTGGTTATGCCTTGGCTTAACTAATGCACCAAGTACTTTTATGAGGTTAATGAATCATGTTCTTAGACCAATTTTGGGTAAGTTCTGCGTGGTTACTTTGATGATATACTAATCTATAGTAAGTCAATGGGAGAACATCTTAAACATTTGAGGTTAGTCTTGACTGTTTTAAGGAAGGAGAAATTGTTCGCTAACTTGCAAAAATGTACTTTTTGTTTTGACAAAGTTGTGTTTTTGGGGTTTTGTTGTGAGTTCCGAAGGCTTGGAGGTTGACAAAGAGAAGGTTAAAGCCATTAAAGAGTGGCCACGACCAGCAAGAATTCCTCAAGTAAGGAGCTTCTATAGACTCGCAAGTTTTTATCGGAGATTCATTCCCAACTTCAGCACTATAGCCACCCCATTGACAAGTGATATCAAGAAGAATTCTAACTTCTTTTGGGGGGGAGATCAAGAGAAGTCCTTTAATGCCATTAAAGATTGTTTAATTCATGCCCCTTTGCCTACCCTACCTGATTTTAACAAAACGTTTGAAATTGAATGTGATGCATTAGGTGTAGGAATTGGAGCGGTCCTACCTCAAGGTGGACGTCCTATAGCCTATTTAGCGAGAAGTTGAGTGGAGCTACGCTTAACTATCCCACTTATGACAATGAGATTTATGCTCTTGTTCGGGCTTTGGAAACATGGCAACACTACCTTTGGCCTAAGGAGTTCATAATTCACACGGATCATGAGGCATTAAATCACATCCGGAGGCAACATAAGCTCAACAAAAGGCATGCCAAATGGGTGGAGTTTCTTGAAACTTTCCCATATGTGATCAAGTACAAGAAAGGTAAGGAGAATATAGTTGTCGATGCTTTGTTACGAAGGTATACTCTTCTAAATACCTTGGATTCTAAGTTGTTGGGATTTGCTTATCTTAAAGAATTATATGATTATGATCCTGATTTTGGAGAAATTTATAAGGCATGCGAGAAGAGAACGTTTGGAAAATACTATAGGAATGATGGGTTCCTATTCAAGGAAGGAAGGTTATGCATCCTACAAGGTTCCACACGTGAGTTATTTGCCAAAGAAGCCCATGAAGGGGGCTTAATGGGACATTTTGGGATAGCTAAGATGTTGGTCATACTTCAAGAGCACATATATTGGCCCCAAATGAAATGAGATGTGGAGAGTTTATGTGCACGTTGCATCACTTGTAGGAAGGTCAAGTCAAAGGTCATTCCATATGAGCTTTACACACCACTACCCATTCTGGAAGCACCATGGATGGACATTTCTATGGATTTTGTACTAGGGCTACCCCGTACAAAGAATAATAAGGATTCCATCTTTGTAGTGGTGGACCAATTTTCTAAAATGGCCCATTTTATTCCTTGTAACAAAACTAATAATGCTTCACATGTAGCTTCCTTATTTTTTAGGGGAATCATGAGACTCCATGGCATTCCGAAGACCATTGTATCTGATAGGGACGTGGAGTTCCTAAGCCATTTCTGGAGAGCATTGTGGAGTAAGATCAGTACAAGGCTTTTATTCTCCACCACTTGTCATCCTCAAACGGATGGTCAAATAGAAGTGGTGAACCAAGTATTGCCCATGCTACTTCGGACCATTATTCGAAAGAATTTGAAAACATGGGAGGAGAGCTTACCACATGTGGAGTTTGCATACAATCACTCAATTCATACCACTATGGGACACACGCCCTTTGAAGTGGTGTATGGATTCAACCCATTAACTCCATTGGATTTATTACCATTACCCATGGAACAAATCGTGAATAAGGATGGACACAACAATGTTGAATTTGTTAAAAAGCTCCATCAACAAGTGCGTGAGAACATTGAGAAGCGAACCAAGCAGTATGAGCAGTAGCGAACAAGGGTCGTAAACGAGTTACCTTTGAGCCGAGAGATTGAGTGTGATTGCACATGAGAAAAGAAAGGTTTCCGGCCCAACACAAGTCCAAATTGATGCCTCGGGGAGATGGACCATTTCAAGTAGTCAAGAGGATCATGACAACGCATATCAATTAGACCTCCCAGGAGAGTTTAATGTTAGTGTTACCTTCATTGTTGTTGACTTATCTCCTTATGACGTCGATGAAAATTTGGGGACAAATCGCCTTAAAGAGGGAGGGACTGATGTGATTCCTAGCATCAAAGACCCGAAAGAATACCCAAGCGGGCCCATTACACGTGCAAGGGCAAAGAAGTTCCAAGCAGCCATGGAAAGTTTGTTTATGACAAGCTTGGAACGAGAAGGAGAAAGACCAACAACAAGGGAGGAATACTTTATTTTACTTATGTATGAATTTGCATGAGAAATTAAATTTTGCATAAATACTCATTGCATTCAATAAACATGTTGTTCATTAAAGCAAGCATTGCATTTAACCTTATAGTTTATTCAGGGAAGTAGATCATTCATGTATGTTTTTATTTAAAGTTTGAATAAGGTCTATCTTTGTGACTAGGTGCATGGACGTGTGGATGAAGCTTGAACCAAGGAGGAGTCTTTTCAACTTCATCCAAGAGACAAGCCATTGACGGTCTTTTTTATTCACCTATTTAAGGTATTAAAAGTTAATTTTTATCATCCAATTCAAGTGGTTGTTCAAATTCTTCAAGGGAGCAAGCAATGAAGGCTGATTTAATTCACTTATTAAGACAATCAAGTGATAAAGATCAACATGGAATAGGAAGAGTCACCTCCTAGTGGACGACAAGGGTGTCTACATTCACTCAATGTTTATATTCATCCCCCTTTCTTTTCATAGGAAAGCAAGACAAGGCAGCCCAAGAGTCCTTCATCCCTTGGACGAAATTAAGGCCATATTTAGCTTCAAATTGTCTAGATTCATCCCCAAATGATCTATGATATTTGGCTAGCTTTGAAGATGAAAAGGCTAAGCATTCAAGTGCATTTTATTTATGAATTGATGAGAATGTTTCATCTTTGTATGACTTTTCATATGCTACCTAGAAATACTATAAATAGGCACCTTAGGATCATTTTTACACAGCTCATGAATTATATTAAAAACTCTTTGAAAGGTTGCTTTCAATCTTGTTCTTTTGAAGAACTCTATCGGCTTCAAGTTATTCTTGTGGTCTTCATCCATTCATTTATTTATAACATTGGTTCCTAGCTCTTCTATAGCCAATGGGTCACGTTCCACCCTCTATCACTTCGTTTCAATTACTTTATATTGTTGGTTCCTAGCTCTTTATAGCTAGCAGGTCACTATTCATCATCATTCTCAAATCTACAAATCCCACACCACCACCATTATCTTCCATATCCATATTTCCTCCCACCATAATTTTTAACATTATCCTTTCATATCACAAACCCAGTTGCCTCGACAACTAATTTGCCACGGCAACTTCATATCCAACTTGCCACAGCAACCAACTTGCCATGACAACTAACTTGCCTCGGCAAACGACATTCAAGTTCTTACTCGAATCATGATTGGGCAACATCATATATGATTCAGAATTCTCAACCAAAATCATATCAGATTGCTTCAAGGATCACCTCTTGTAGATGTTAATCTCTAAAAGATTTAGGCTCTGATACCAATTGTTGAGTGGATCAATCGATGAATAAATAGCCAAGAGGGGGTGAATTGGCTTTTAAAAGTTTGAAGGATGAAATTGGTAAAATAAAATTGAAGGCACAAGAGATCTATAGTGGTTCAAGCTTAGAATAAGCTCTACATCTACTAAGGATTTTCAACCAATTTCACTAGAAATTCTTCCTCTTTTCTCGAATTAGAAGAAAATCTTACAAACCGATTAAGCTTTCTACCCAAAGCTTAATCAAGACTCACTCTTTACAAGAGTAGTTTTAGAAACAAATAGAATACCTCACAATAGGTGAATAATTGACAAATACAAGTTCACTCTAACCCCAAACTTGAAATAAATGAATACAAGAAAAATACATAAGTTGGGTAATGAGGGTTTAACTCTAAATAGCCCAAATGGATTGAATTTTTTCTTAAATGGGCTTAACTTGTTCAATAGTTATTGTTGTAGCTTTAATGGCTTACTTTTATACCTCCTCATTGAATTCTAACTGTTTGGGTGGTTGACATCATTAATAGAGCCGTTGGGCTCTCTTTTTCCCACCATAAATGCAGTTCTGCAACCTACTGTATCGGTACTCGCGTCACCGTATTGGTACCTGTCAGAAAAAGAAATAGTTGTTGTATACAAATAGCGTATCGATATGCGAAGAGGCGTATCGGTACGGAAACCACATTTTACATAGGGGATCGGTACATCATAGTGCGTACGGTACCGATTTTGCTCACTAGAATCTGGAGACTTTGTTAACCAAAAAGTGTATCAGTACAATTGTTAGGCGAATCGGTACTATTAACCAATTTTCAAAATGTTTGGTTCCAATAATCTGACAAGGCAACGCTCAAAAATTAAATGCCAAGATTTTTCAAATCTTACCAACTCGTATCGGTACGGAAAGGAGCGTATCGGTAAGTAGTTTTTAGTTATCAGGATAACGTCAAGTCTAAAAACCGTATTGATACGACAAGGAGCGTATCGGTACACTTTTCTTGACTCGTTTCCAGTAGCCAAAACCGTATCAGTATGCCTGGACTAAACTTCAAAAATTTAGATTGAAAAATACTTAGAAAAATTTTGGGATACTTGGATTTTGATTTAGAAATGCTTAAAGTTCGAATCCTTATCATTTTGTCAGTCTTTTGAGTATTTAAAAATTTATTCCATTTTGCAATTAAGTCCTTGAAAAATATTGTTATATCAAAAATCAATTTTAGTTTTACATGAACTATGCCTTTTCTCTCAAGATTATGCCTATAGAATTTTTGCTCCCATGTTAAGACCTAAAGATTTTTTTTCTCAAGTATAATAAAAGTGTAGACGTAACTTGTTGCTTTAGAGCATAATTCAATTACTCAAATGTTGTTTTAATCCAACAGACTCACTTAGTTTGACATCATTATAAAAAAATTAATTAAATTTTAAATGTTACAAGCTAAATTTATTAAATTGTTTCAAATTAAGATCAAACTGATAGAAAATATAAATTTTACTGACCAAAATTATTAAATGAAATAATAAAAAGAAATTAAAGTATGGATACTAATCTGAAAACAAAATTCTTTAGATAACAAATTCAAGAGAAATCTAATAAGTACAAAATGTATACTAAAAAAACCTTTGGGCTGAAATCAATCAGACTGAAAAGACAAAAAGAAAACAGACCCTAAACCGAAGCGACCATTGTAAATCCTTCGAAAAAACCGGGTTTTAGTGTGCCATCTTCTGAAAATGACTGCAAAGCCCCAAACCCTCTTTTGAATCCAGCAAGGCTTCGACTGAAACGCTCGTCCTTTGAAATCCGATTTGAAACCTCGAAAACCCAAAATTGCATCCGAAATGAAATCCCTACTTTTGCTATTGGAACTGTGATTGTGGTGTAAGGAGGAAATACGAATCGAGAGTGGAGTCGAAGAGGACAGGTAATCGTGCTAAACCCTGATGATGCTTGTGCTATTTCGTTAGTTTTATGTTACTGTGATTGTTACGTGGCCATGCATGCGACTGTGGAAGCATATGATCGTTGAGAATCGGCCTTGCATGTGACTCTGGAAGCATACGATCGTTGAGAATCGGTATTTCACTTATGTGTTGTGGCCCACTGTCGTTGAATTTCTCGAAGCTTGTTTCCCCACCATTAAATTGTTTGAACTTTGTTGTTCCAAGTGGTCCCTTGCTTGTCTGTAATATAGCCGGGGTGACGGAGCTGGGATCAAACATTGGGTGGGTCAAAAATCCATTAAGCTTTAAAGTCTAGGGACAAAGGCCTTATTTGATTAAGATTTAAAATAAAAGGACCAAAAATGTTATTATACCAAAAATTTTGGAGGGGGCAACAACCCCTCCCTGCCAATACATGGCTTCGTCCCTATTTATATATGGTTTGTATTAGTTTGCTTCTTTGCCTCATGCTTTTGATGATATTATTTGGTCTTAAAGCTAAGTTTTTTACCAAAAAAACTTATTAGTAAAAGCATATGGACTGTCGAATTGGAATTAGTCGTGGTAAAGCTTGAAACATGGAAAGAACCTCTTGAAAGTAACCTTCTTTAGAGATGAGTTGACCATTCAATTTCTATATAGGTTACTGTGAAAAATCATGATTATTATTGTGATTCAAGTGGTATAATTTAATTAGTAAATAATTGAAAAGTTAAACTCTATCATAAAATCAAGTATTAACATAAATAAGTGTAGCTAAGTTTTTTATTTATGTTAATAAATAAATTTAGGCTTAATATACCATTTAGTGCCTGAATTTTCACTTTTTTCTAATGTGGTATCCATGGTTTTTCCCCCAATTTGGTACCTGAATTTGTCAATTTGTTCTAATGGAATCTCAACAACCAATGTGGTTGTGACATGTGGCAAAAAGTCCATGTCATCACATGTTAAAATTGTCGAATTGAAGAACCACAGAAGAAAAATAATTGTCTGAAGTTAATAAAAAAGACATAAATCAAAAAAGCAATTAACAAAGCAAAATGGCCTTTGCTCAACTTGTGAAATACGTAGTTTTTAGTTAATCCTTTCTCAAAAACGATAAGAATATAAATATTTTATTATAGAAGCTGTACACACTTGTAAAATCACTTTATTGCTTGCCATTTATTATGATACAACCTTTATTGCCTGCCCTTTATTTTGCGTGAGCACAACAATTTGTATACGACAGTGTTTTGTTTGTTTTAAACACTTATACTTTTGAGATAACTAATACGTTGTTTTATTAGTATAGTTTAGTATATTCTGTTTGCATGGTTATATGTCTTGTGTTTGTTTTATTTCTGTTTGTTTATTTGTGTATTGTCTTTGTAGCATGAGTGCTGGTGTTTGTAAACTAAGGTATCATCATGGTGGGAAAATGTTGAGAACCCCAACAGTTCAATACATAAATGGGTCTGAAGTTGAGTATGATGAAGATATTGATTGCATTTGTTATTGGACTATACTAGGAGCAGTGAAGTCCTTAGGATACGATATAGGGATGGCAGTGAAAGTATACTATGTAGAGGAGGGGAAGTCTTTGGATGGAGGGTTGAAATTAATATTGGATGATAAAGGGGTCCTAGAAATGTCAAGTCAGTTAAGGAAGACTAAAGTTGTAGATATCTATGTCGAGCACTTAGATGAGAAGGTTAGTGGAACAGAGCTGCCTGGTGCTCTTAGGCAACCAATAGAAGGTGGCGAACAATCTGTCAGTTTAAGTGATGAAACATGTCAGTTGCCCCGTACACCCCCTACACTTAGATATGATGATTCACAAACTGAACTAGAAAGGGATGAAAATCAGAATGAGAGTGAATCTGGTGAAGATTTAGCCATATTTAAGGAGGTGCCTGCTGACTTCTCCACAGGACAGAGATTTGAGTATAGGTTGAAAAAGAATGATGAAGTACATCTTTCTTTGAGGAAACATCTCTCTCTTGAAACCCAAAAAACCAAAATTATGGAGGGGGGCATTGATCCCGACTTATTTTTGAGCGAAGGCAGAGAGGTCGAAGTAACCTCTGATGAAGAAGGGCTTAGAGGAGCATGGTTTACTTGTACCATTCTGAAACTCCCAGAGGACAAAACTAAAGGCAAGGTCTTGGTTCAGTACAAGCACTTAGTTGAAGATGATAATCAAATGCCATTGACCGAAAGTGTTGAGCTTTCCTTGATTAGGCCATTACCTCCAGAGCTCAAAATCCCTGGTGACAAATGTTTTGAAGTAAAAGAGGTGGTGGATGCGTTTCACCTTGATGGGTGGTGGACTGGTTCTATTTCTGCAGTTCTTGACAACCCAAAGAGGTATATTGTGTCTTTTCCAGATCCGCCTGAAGAGATTGAATTTTCTTCTTCTAGTTTGAGACCTCACTGGAAGTGGACTAATGGCGGATGGGTTAAACCCTCCAAATTTCAGGTTTTCCCTTCTTTCGTTTTGAATGTTTTATGCTTCTTTTCTAAATGCATTTGCTTTCTTGGCTCCAAATTTTTCAGCGGATCTCATGTTTATTGTATATAGGTTTTGGCTTCATTTATAATGCCCAAGTGGCTTGGCACTTACGGTTGACTATTAGTCTTTTGCTTTTGTTACCTTTTGGGTGACTATTCCTGGCAAGGAGTTTTTATTGCTGTGATTTTGGTCTTCTAATTTGAACGCAGTTCTGCTCAACTAACTGTGCAAAATAAGTTAGTTGAAATAAATTAACTATTTTCCAAGTTGGCCCATGTATGAGGCATATAATCAACAAAAATAGTGGCCTGCAAAATTTTGTGTGCTCAAGTTGCTTTCTGCTCACTTAATTGGACCTTTTTTCCAGGAAGTTTTCTCTTCATATTGTCAAAAGCTGGAGCTATCTTGCAACATAGCCAAATATGCTGAAACAAATATTCAGCTTGAAAGTTCTGATGCTGTAAAATGTAGCAGCAAAAAACATGAACTTTGCTATGTATCTTCCAGAAAGAATAAGATGTGCCCATGGACGGCATCTAAAGAACCCGCAAAGAATAAGCAAGTAAGGCAGGCAACACCTGAAGGTGATGCTACACCTTTACATCCTTCCAAGAAGTTCAAACATGTAAGCTTAGGAAACTCACACTCCTTGAATCTGAAAGTTTTTCCTAACAGCTCTTCCTTGTTTTGAAGTGTAGGCATTGTATCTCAATATAAAAACTTTCTATTTTTTGGGTGGGGAATGGATTAAAGCTGTAGAGTACTCTGTTTCAAATCCTTAGTCTGGTTTATTGGGGCTGGGGGGTCATCATCTAAACAATTAGGATAATCTGAACAGTTTACTTCCTTTTAAACACAATGTAAATGTGTTGAATTGTATTAAGTAGTGTCAACTAGTGTTTTTTCTATCCAAGTGTAGTTTAGCTGAGGTCCTCCTAACTATATATTTTTAAGTAAAAGGCTTGTGTATGGCTGCAAGCAATATTATAAAACTCAAACGATTGATCCACTAATGTTTGCTAATGTGTTTATGTGGATTTGTTCCTGGACTTGAGTTTCAATTATGTGACTATTGATCATGATCTTTAAAAAAGGCATTTCCCTCTCTATATCTTTACATGAAAGTTGGTGGTTACATCCCTTTGGTGGTATCTGCTCAAAATTCTCTTATTCTTTTCTGTTTGCTTTCAAGAGAATGTCTCTGCTCTGCTCACCATCCATTTTTCTTTCAATTTCCCCTTCCATAAGTCGGAGCTTCTAATCGGTTGTCCCCTCCCCACTAAACACATTTAGGCCACTGACCAACCAAAAATTGAAGTTATGCAGGTAGGTGTTGGTCTGCGTAAAAAATATGGAAGAATGCTAAGATTTCATGTTGAAGGTCCTGAGCATCTAGATGCTGGTATACATTCTCTGTGATAGCTTGAGAAACTGCAATTTCTCTGCATTCTGTGTAATAATTTACTAAGATGAGCAAGAATGGCTTGCAGGAAAAATGAATAATTTAAAGGTAGCAGCAAGTATTGAAGTTTCTGAAGTTCAAAAAGTGACAAAGGAAGTTGAATCTTCAGTCACCAGAGGATTGTCGGTTGAATGCATGAGTGGCTCATCAGTGACTGAAGAATATAGCAGTGTTCCCAAAGAGGTATTTTACATAAAAGTCTACAAGTAACTAAGTAAGTCAAAAAGAAGGCTGATTTGATCAAGCTTGAAACTTGGCATTGAATATAATGAGAGAAACATACTCTTTTTCCTATAGTGGGGTTGGTGGATTTTGGGTGTTGGGTGGGAGTAGAATGGGATATGGTGGTAAGTAGGGGCTTCCGTGTTTTCTCCCCTAATACTGTACCATTTTTATGGGAAGTGATTTCTTTTCTTTTGTGAATTCTTTAGAAGAAAAAAAGAAATTAAGATGCAGGAACGCCCTTCAGTTTCTCTTTGATGGACAGAGTGAAATTATTACTTCAGTTTTCTGTTAGACATTCTCAAATTAACTCGAACTAAAAAATTGCAACTTTTTATCATTTCTTGCCATGTTCCTTGAAATTGCCAATAAAAGCATTGATAAAGCATGTATCTACATATCTATCTTCTGTTTGTGCTGAAAAGAAATTTATGTTGATCTTTAAATCATTACTGTTCTAACTTCTAATATCCCTTATTTTCTTTAAACACAAAAAATGGAAGCACTGTTTGTATCTATGAAGTTGTAAGGAACAATTGTTTCTTCGTGTCAGCTTTTGAATTTTACTTCATTTGATTTAATTTATGAACATGGGGGAAAAAGACCACGATGTAGTCTTAATATTCATGCAATTGTACTTTGACATAATAGAGTGAGACAGTTAAATTATTTATTACTTTATTGGTTTACCGCTGAAAGTAAAGGATTTGCTTTCCGAACTTGTTTTCTATCCATGCAGGAGATGAATCTGCACAAGAAACACGGTATGAGCCGACATCAGAAAGAAGATGGTTTGCTCAAAAGGAAGCAACCAAAATCAGTGCTTCGAATCAGCCGATCTCCTGTTGGTAAAGAAATAGAATAACATGAAGCTACCAGTTTCTGTTATCATCTAATTTCATAACTTCTACTGCTTTATTTTTTATACGATATAAATGCTTCTGCTGGTGTTCTTGAAGAAATAGTTCCTGAAGAATACAAAGCCACGTAAGTTGAGTCATCTGTGATCTCAGGGTTGGAGCGAGCATGTTGGGCACAACTTAAAATCCACTTCAGCTTAATGAATATCGGTGTTGTTTTAGCATTTATTAAAATCTTCTGAATGAACCAGTAACTCATATGACTATTATTGGGATAGTAGGATATCAGCTGCAGCTTGCGAATTAAATTGTTGACAATGGTACTAACTTGCATATGCTAGTGATGACTTACTCGAACTGATAACCGCTGAGAAATGCATTGCATACAATAGGAAGGAACTTGATAAAGGGAGGATGTGATTTTCATGACGTATTTTTCTTTTTGTTTTGATTATCAAACTGGTAGTTCTTCCTGACTTTGTATGTTCTCAAACAATGTCAATAGGGAGGGCAGATTCTCAGAGAAAGATAACCAAGGTGGCTGGAGAGTCTGGCAGAGTTCTTCATAAAAAGGAAGAACAACCTCAATTAATATGCCACGAAAATGATTCAGGTAAATAATGTAACATATTATCATGATTCATGTTCCCTTTTTCAGTAAAATTTTCTGATTCTGATATCGTTTGTACCTAGGAGATTTCCCCCCTGGATTTGAAAATCAATGGAATGGTCCAAAGGAGAAACCTCATGAATTAATGGTGCAGTCTCCTATAGTTGGGTTGACAGGTGACAATGAGCCAGAGGAGGGTCAAGGCTTACCTTTTGTAAAGAGCCTAGAAATCTGGAAAGAAGTTGAATCTATGGGAATTTTCAAAGTCATGCCTCAAAAGCCGCATTTTCACCCCTTGGTTAAATCGAAAGAAATCCTCCGTGAAGGTTTAGCTGTTGCTCACATGTTGAACTTTGCATCCTTGGTGCAGAAGACTTCTGAGTTGACAGTTGCTGATCCTAGGAACCTTTTTACCACCAATTTGGATATTCTTCATGAATTTGAAATTCTCGGATTTGATGTGAAGGCAGTAAGGGACCGAACAAGGGAGTTGTTAGCGATAAAAGATAGACATGCACATCTTCAACAACATTCAAAAGAAGTTGTACTGCAAGCCAAGCAATGTTCTAATGAATTAACTAAAATAAATGTGGAGATTAATGCAAACCAAAAGAGGGTGAGAGAACTAGAAGAAAAGCAAGCATTCCTGTTGTCGAGGAAGAAGAGTAAGATATCTGAAATTGCAACACTTAAAGTATGTGCAGATGATACTACTAAAGACATTCAAAATGTAGAGGCTGATTTCGAGAATCTAGCTGGTAGTTCATGGTAACTGATCTCATCATCCTTGGTGTTCCACTGTTTTTGTAGGGTTTGAGCATTTTGGGATTTCAACTGTGATTATGGTTCTAGATGACCCATTTAGCCGTGCTGATGTAATTTATGCTGAAAACATATTTTACGACATCTTTTGTTTTAAAAGTAGTTTTGTTTGCCACTAGATTTCAAAAGCTTCAAATCGAACTGTCCTTCAGGCTTCAATCCATAAATCTATTTTCCTATGCTATAAGCCTTCATTCCAAAATGGATGTAAGGAATTCTCAAATTTACACATTACTTGAATTTGAATCCTTGGGAAATTACTATATGCAAACTTATCCTGGATTAGGTGGACGTCTGTAGTCAGGCCGACGATGGCCTGTTAACAACATTTTGTAATAAAATTATGATGGCCTGTTAACAACATCTGACCACTTACCATTTATTTTGTAATAAAATTAAGTTTAATGTAAAGATTAGTGTTCAAAAACATCAATTTAATCTAGTTTAATACCAATAATTAACCATTTTCCTCATAATTACACGGGTTAATTATCCCATTGGTACATAAACTATACCAAATTCTCAGTTCCATACATTACCCTTTTTTATTCTTAGTTTCGCCGTCAACGTTTTTAGAGAAATTATATTATGGGTCTAGCTTACCACATTAGTCACGGTCTCATCCAATGAAAATCACATTAATAGAGATGGGCACGGGTCAGGTCGGGGTTTTGGCCCACCCGAACTCGACCCGAACATTTTCTTTAAAAAATTTGACTCGGCCCGACCCAAAAATAAATATACTAAACCCGACCGACCCGACCTATAGAAAAAAATTAATTTTAGGGACCTAATTATAAAAAATAATTTTAGGGGGCTTAATTGTAAAAAAAATTATAATTTGAAGGAATAAATTATAAATAAAAATTCAATTTTAAGGACCTAATTATAAAAAAATATAAAGATGAAGTATTATTATAAATATCCCTAAAAAATTAAGGGAAAATTGCACAATTAATCCCTGGTTGAATATTTTTCACCATAAACCCGAACTTGCCCTTAATAAAAATCCAATCCGAATCCAATTTGTTCATTAAAAAAACCCGACCCGATCAGGTAAAATGCACATCCCTAATCACACACTTTACCATTATTTTCCATGTCAATAATCCAATAATATAGTAACTCTAAAAAACTGTTTTTTAAATGACATGGAAAAATAGTGAAGATTTATTGGTTGAAAAAAATGATGGGAGAAAAAAATTGTAAAGTGGATGATTTTCATTGGATGAGATCACGACTGATGTAGTGAGTCAGGCTCATAATATAATTTTTACGTTTTTACCCATTTTCGTGATGGAATATGACATGATAACATTGAGCCACTCAAAAAGTGACACATGTCAATTATTTTATTTTTAAAAATTCTTCATTTACTTAAGGGTTAATAATAAGATTAGTCCTCAATACTATTGTTTTCTTAATTTAACACTTCAAATTTTAATATATTTTTTTAAATCTATATTTTAAAAAAATTATAAAAAATAATAAATCAATCGATGATTGACAATGGCACAATATTAAAAATTTTAATATTGAAAGTATTCAATTTTATTTATTTCTTCTCTTTTATTTTCTTATTTTATTTAATTTTTTTTCTTATTTAATCTTTTTTCTTTTTAATCTCTTTAATTCTAATATCTAAATTTAATTTTTTAAATAATCCTAAGAAAGAAATTGTAAACACAGTTTATTCAACACCCAGAGGAAACAACAACAATATTCTCTTTTCTTCATTACTTTTCAAAAGTTTTTGGAGCGAAAAATACTTTTGAGATTAAAAGCAACAGAACCTAACTTTTTAGGTTAAAACTGTTTTTTATAAACTTTGTTTGAAAAATGTCTTTTGAAATATAAAATTTTAACTTTATTTTTTTATATTAAATAGAGATAATACATCGTTATATCAGAATTTAAATTTATATAAAATAAAATAGGGAAAACTACACCAGTGGTCCCCTAACTATTACCGTTTTCCTGTTTTGGTCCCAAAACTATGTTTTTCGGCAAACTCGTCCCTTCTGTTACATATTGCTGACGTGGCATTTTTTTATATTTTTTTAATCATTTCTCTCTTATCTTATATATTATTTTTATTTAATTTTATTCACCCAATCATGTTGTGACACGTGTCACTACACTATTAGGTGAAAAAATCCCCCAAAAATCCTTAAAATTTGAACATGGTGCCACTGAGATTCGAACCCAGGACCACCAATACACCAAGCATGCGCTCAAACCAACTAGGCTAGGCTGGACAATTATTTTAAATCTACTAACACTTATATTTAAGCTGTACAAATTAACCCAAAAAAACCTAAAAACATAATTGATGCCGCTGGGAATCAAACCCAAGACAACCAATGCATAAGGCATGCACATGAACCAACTATGCTAGGCTGGTTACATGATTCAAATCTACTAACATTTATATTTAAGCTGTACAAATTAACCCAAAAAAATCTAAAAACACAATTGGTGCCACCAAGATTCAAACCGAGGTAACTAGCATGGAAGGCCAACGTGTAAACCAATTACACTAAGCCAACTATTTGGTTTAAATATTCTAACATTTATATTTAACCTAAACAAATTAGAAACAACACATTCGAACGCAAATACCTTATTGATTTTTTTTTAAATATTTAACCACCAAGTTAAACTAATAAATTGTGCTATTTTTAAATTAAATTATGTTTAAAATTAAAAAATCAAACTAATTTTTTTACTTTGATTGATAATAACAAAACTAATTAAATATTTATTTATTATTATAAAATTATTATAAATTAATATTTATTTATTATATTAAATATAATATTAATAAATATTATTAGTTTAATATTTTTTGATTATTTCTCTCCTCTTATATTATTAATAAATATTAATTTTATAATAAATAAATATTAAACTAATAATATTTATTAATATTTATTATAAAATTAATATTTATTAATAAAAGAGGAGAGAAATAATAAAAAATATTAAACTAATAATATTTATTAATATTATATTTAATATAATAAATAAATATTAATTTATAATAATTTTATAATAATAAATAAATATTTAATTAGTTTTGTTATTATCAATCAAAGTAAAAAAATATTTAATTAGTTTGGTTCGAATCTTGGTGGCACCAATTGTATTTTTAGGTTTTTTTGGGTTAATTTGTACAGCTTAAATATAAATGTTACTCCCTCTGTCCCACTAAAACTGTCACATGTTGACAATTTTTGGGTCAAACTTTTTCAACTTTGACCTCTTATAATTTAAAATTTATTATTGATAAAAATATTAAAAAATATATTTTAAAAACTTTGAATCAAGTAGTTTTTAAATATATTTTTTATAAATTTTAATTAATTAAAATTTTTAAATAAACTATAGTCAAAGTTGAAAAAATTTGACCCAAAAAAAGTCAACATGTGACAGTTTTAGTGGGACGGAGGGAGTAGTAGATTTGAATCATGTAACCAGCCTAGCATAGTTGGTTCATGCGCATGCCTTATGCACTGGTGGTCCTGGGTTTGATTCTCAGCGACACCAATTATGTTTAGTTTTTTTGGGTTAATTTGTACAGCTTAAATATAAGTGTTAGTAGATTTGAATCAAGTGACTAGCCTAGTCTAGTTGGTTTAAGCGCATTCTTGGTGCGCTGGTGGTCTTGGGTTCGAATCCCAGCGGCACCAAGTCTAATTTTAAGGATTTTTGGGGTTTTTTTCACCTAATAGTGTAGTGACACGTGTCACAACATGATTAGGTGAATAAAATTAAATAAAAATAATATATAAGAGGAGAGAGAAATGATTAAAAAAATATAAAAAAAATGCCACGTCAGCAAAACCGTTAGTTATTTAACGTCGGGGAGCAAAACATGAGAACTATGTAACAGAAGGGACGAGTTTGCCGAAAAACATAGTTTTGGGACCAAAACAGGAAAACAGTGATAGTTAGGGGACCACCAGTGTAGTTTTCCCAATAAAATAATTATAATATAAACATGGGTAAACTACTGCAGGGGTCACTTGATTCGAAAAAATTAAATTTTTAGGTTTGATGTGAAAATACTCGACTCATAATTTCATAAACTCGACTCAAAAATTCAAAATAAAGTTTGAATTATAAAATAGAAATTCCAATAACTCGACTTGACTCGAAAAAATTAAATTTTTTGGTTTGATGTGAAAATACTCGACTCATAATTTCATAAACTCGACTCAAAAATTCAAAATAAAGTTTGAATTAAAAAATAAAAATTCTAATAACTCGAATTTTTTAGTAGTTAGTGGACTAAATTTTTAAGTTTGAGTTATTAAATAGGATCAATTTGGGCACCTAAGTTTCAAAGGGTATACTTTGGGCACCTATTTTTCATCTAAGCATTTATAATATTATTGTGTTAATTGATTGTAAAGTTTTAGGGTTGAAAAATGAATTTTTAAAAATTTAAGGGTGAAATTATAAAGAAACATTTTTATTAGTGACTATAATGTTTATTTTTTTAAATTGAGGAGAAAAAATGTACATAAGATAAATTTTAATGGCTATTGCAGTAATTTATCCTTATTTTAATTTCGCCACATCAGAAATCCGTTAGGGGACTAACGGAGTATAACGTCGGAGTGACCAAGTATTTACACATCGAAAACGTAGAGGACTACTAATTGACACTTTTCAAAAGTGGTGACTAACTCTGTACAGACGTTAAACGTAAGTGACACCTACAGTAGTTTACCCTATAAACATCTTGAACTGTTACACCAATACAATCACTCATTATTATTTTTAAACATATACAATCACTCATTTACATCCCTGTTTCTTTTACATTTCTTAAAACAAGATCTAAATTAAACATTCGTACTTTTGGACATACCTTATCTGTCTCCAAATTACTCACCAGTCACCAGCAGCTATGCCGTTGCAGGTTTTTTTTGAAAAAAAATATAATTTTGAAAAATGAGGCTGAGGAATGGAGCAAAGAGAAGCCGCGTCTCAGAGCAAGAAGCAAATGAAGTAGAAGCTTCGACTTCTTCACGAGAGAATCAAAAGGGAAACTCCAAAGCTAAGCCTGCTGAGACCTTGGTGATACTATTTTCTCCCTTTTCTTTTCGATTTTAATTTCTGAGTTTACTGTTTTCGATAGTTGTGAGGTTAAAAGATTCGGGGTTTAGGGTTCTGGATAGTTACGAGGTAAAGAAAATTAGGGTTTATTAGATATCTAGATAGTTACGAAGTTAAAATGAGACCACCGCTGATTTTTGGTTTGGAGTGAATGCCTCTGCTCCCCTATTCATCCATTTGTTCTTTTGTTCAGGCCACAGACCAACCGAAGATTGAAGTTATGCAGGCAGGTGCTGGTTTGCGTAAAAAATATGTGAGAAGGCTAAAATTTCTCAAGGAAGTGATGAAGGAAGCTGATTCTTCACTCCCCAAAGAGGTATTCTAGATATCTGTTTACAAGTCACTCAAAACAAGCTGATTTCATCAAGCTTGAAACCTGGTGTTGAATGTTGATTATAGGGAGATTTTTGTGTTTTGGGTCTCGGGTGGGAGGAGAATTAGATACGGTGATATGTACAGTTCGCTTTGAAATTTGACATAATGTAGTGAAATTATTTTAGGTTTATTGCTGGAATGTAAAGGAGTTGTTTTCCGAACTTGTTTCCCTATCTATGCAGGAGATGAATCTGCACAAGGAGCATTGTATGGGCAGACATCAGCAAGAAGATGGTTTACTCGAAATCAAGCAGCCAAAATCAGTGCTGCAAATCACCCAATCTCCTTCTGTTGGTATGGAAATAGAATAACTTGAAGCTACCAGTTTCTTCTATCCTCTAATTTCAGAAGAACTTACTTCTACTGCTTTATTTTCTGAAGATAATAATGCTGCTGCTGGCGTTCTTGAAGAAGTTCGTGAACATGACAGAGCCACGGAAGTTGAATCATCTGAGATATCAGGGTTGGAGCAAGCAGGTTGGGCACAACTCAAAATCCACTTTATCTTAATGAATATTGGCGTTATTGTAGTGTATATTAGAAACTTCTGAATGAATGACTTCACTCATAAGTCATATGATATGACCTGAATTGGGAAAATAGTAGAATATGAGCTTCAAATTAAATTGTTTTCAATTGTACTCACTTGCATATACTAGTTATGACTTATTTAAACAGATAACTGCTGAGAATCACATACAATAGGAAGGGACGTGTAAAGGATGTAACTTCCAGACCCTCTTTGTTCCTTTTTGTTCTAATTCTCACAATGCTAGTGCTTCCTGATTTTATAGGTTCTCAAACTATGTCAACTGAGATGACAGATTCTCAGATAAAGATAACCGAGGTGGCTGGAGAGTCTGGCAGAACTCTTCCTGAAAATGAAGAACAATCTCAATTGATATGCCACGAAAATGACTCAGGTAGGTTATTTGACATATTATCAAGATTCATGTTCCCTTTTCAGTAAAATTTTCCGATTCTGCTATTTATTAGTACCTAGGAAGTTTTCTTCCTGGATTTGAAAATCAATGGAATGATCCAAAGGAGAAACCACTTGAATTAATGGTGCCATCTTCCTTAGTTGGCTTGACAGGTGACAATGAGCTAGAGGCAGGTCAAGACTTACCTTTTGTAAAGAGCCTAGAAATTTGGAAAGCAGTTGAATCTATGGAAATTTTCAAAGTCATGCCTCAAAAGCCTCATTTTCACTCCCTAGTTGAATCGAAAGAAATTCTCCGTGAAGGTTTAGCTATTGGTTATATGTTGAATTTTGCATCCTTGGTGCAGAAGACTTTTGAGTTGACAGTTGCTGATCCCAGGAATCTTTTTACTACCATTTTGGATGCTCTTCCTGAATTTGAAATTCTCGGATTTGATGTGAAGGCAGTAAGGGACCGAACAAGCTTGTTGCTATCGATGAAAGATAGACATGGACATCTTCGACACCATTCAAAAGAAGTTGTATTGCAAGCCAACCAGTGTACTGATGAGTTAACCAAAATAAATGAAGATATTGATGCAAACCAAAGGATGCTGAGAGAACTAGAAGACAAGCAAGCAGATCTATTATCAAGGAAGAAGAGCAAAATGTCAGAAATTACCTCACTTAAAGTATGTGCAGATGATACTGCTAAAGCTATTAAAAATTTAGAGGCTGATTTTGAGAGTCTAGCTGGTAGTTCATGGTAATTGGTCGTATATACTTGGATTTTGTCTTTATCCTTTGTGTTCGAATGTGTTGTATCTTTAGTAGGTTTTGAGGTATCGATAGCCTTAGATCACCAAGACTAGACATGCCATTAATGGGGTTATGGGATTTCAGCTGTGTTGTTTCATGGTTTTGTATGACCGATTTAGTTGCTAATGACAGGTTCTTGTATGTAATTCCTGCTATCTTAAGTTAAAAAAAAATGTAGTTTTTCCCTCTGCTACTTTGAGCCACTTGATAGAAAAAGGTTAAAAGTAAACTGCTATGCTAAATTTGATGTCAAAAGTTCAATATTGTTATCTATGATTCAATCCATAAATCTATTTACTTATTAAAGTATATGTATTAAATTAGTTAATGTTAGAATACATGAAGGGCATTTAGATTCGAGTCGAAACGGCTCCGAAACGAGGAATGTGGTCAGGCTGTCAAGATGGAAAATTTGATGATTTGAGCATACTTAAAGTTGAGAAAAAAAATGAAGAGATTGATGGAGAATTTCAAAGCCAACAAAAGACCCCCAGTTTTTGGCATAAATATTACTAAAAGGCACTCACTTTTTGGCAATTATAATGCCCATCACATTCATAGTGTATGAAATTGAAACCCCTTCCATAAATTGACACTTGCAATCATGCAACATCGACTTTTATCTTACCTTGTGCTCTATTCCATAAATTTAACAACTCTCTACCTGCAGGAACATACAACAAAGGATCTTTAGCCACTGCTTACAGCAAACTATTCAAAATGAAGCAGTCTTATCAAGACCAGAGAGGGAAAATAAAAAAGATGGAACCATATTCGAATAAAACTAGATGCATCTGAACGTGTCAACTCAAAACATTACATATTTAAGTCAAAGAATTCAAAAGAAAATTTCAAGATCGTTTACAGCAATTTAAAATGATTTATTGTTATTATTATTATTATTAAAAGAAGCTAATTGGGATAATCATTCTATAATTGGGACACGGCGAGTTTGGCTTGGTTATTATTTTAGAAAAAAGTGTTCAATTAACTTGTAAATTATCTAACATTTTGTAATTTTGTTTGAATGCACAAGTAGTATAACTAATAGGTTGTAGAATATTTTAAAGAAAATGTAGAAGTTGAAATGTATTTTTTAATTTTAAAATTGTAACCCTTTAGGTGAACGGTGCAGTGGTGAAAAGTTAGATCGAAATGAATTCTAGTGAAGTTTCATACTAATATTTATGTTAAAACATAAATACTTAATAAAAATAAAACAACATATTTATGTTCGAGATGAACTCTTTGGCATTCTATGACTTGGAAGTCTACGATTCCCGTAGAGTCTAGGTTGTCCGACAGGTTCACGATCGTGGTGACGCATGTCGTCCATATCATTCTGAATCTCTGTGGATTTGGGACGTCCTGCTTTTTCCCTTCGCAGAGTTGGGTCAAGTAAAATTGTGGTCCATGTCTACTTAGATTCCTTTCAGTTTCGCTGCCGATTGGTGAGAATTCAATTTCGTAGACCTTAAATATTGAATGAAGCTAATATATAGGATCCATGTATTTCTTGTAATCGATCCTGGCAGCAGAGCATGCATCGATGACATGCTCGCACGGAGTCTTCAGTGCTTGAAATTTGCCACAGTCGCACAACTTATTTCGGAGATCCACCCTGTACGATGTTGGGTCAAAACCATGCATTGGTCGTGGTATCTCCAAGACATTGGCAGCACATGCAACCCGTTCGATTTAACAACAATATTTTTTTAATTTCGTCTCGTATCCTTGGGTGGAATGTGAGGCCCTTTTTGCAGCATACTGAAAACTTCTTTGCCCAAGGTTGCGAATAGCTTGCCCAAACGAAAGTACGTAGCTTTCACGATGGCGATCATTGGAAAATTTCGAACCCCCTTCAAGGAAGAATTGATTGCCTCGGCCAAGTTGGTTGTCATGTAGCCTGAGACACGATAGAGTGTACAAATGAGATATAGGGAAAGTAATGATAAATACAAAAAATCTTAAAACATACCCATGTGTATAACAAGCCTATGTTCATCGTCCTTTGCATAACGACAATGTGGCGTATGCAGTAACGGTATTCAATGTTTGGAGATTGAAACTTTCTGCCTAAAGATTGGATCGCTGACTTGATCTCACTTCCTTGATTTGAGATCAAGAAAACTCGATCCTTTTTTATAATGTAATGTTAGCTTCTTGAGGGAAAACATGCAAGATTCAATATCTTCTCTGGGCACGAGTTTGAACTCTATGGGTATTGTCTTGCGATTGCCGTCTTGAACAACGGCTAATGGCAAAACTTGCTTGTATCTTCCATACAAGAATGTGCCATTGATTTGAACGACGGGCTTGCAGTTCTTGTACACATTCATACACTGCGGAATGTTCAGAAAAGTCATTTGAATTGGAAAACATCAGGAGCCACACGATCATTCTTGTAGTATTGTTCAGTTTCCAAATATGCGATCATTTTGGGGTTGTATTTCTTCATGATGTTTATCCAAGCAGGGAGCTCGTTGTAAGAAATGTCTCATTCCCCATGCAAATTCATGATTGCCTTATTCTTTCCCCTCAAAGTCTTTTTGTATGATGACGTGTAATCGCATACTGTATTAACATGCGCCTGCAGCTAGGGGTGTAAACGAGCCGAGTTGAGCTCGAGTAGTGCTAAGCTTGGCTCGAATCGTTAAGAATTCGAGTCGAGTTCGAGCTTGACTCGAGCGTGAGTATGCTGAGCTCGACTCGGCTCGTTAAGAATTCGAGTCGAGCTCGAGTTCGAGTCGAGTCCAATCGAGTCGAGTATTGATCGAGCTTTGACCGAGTCGGGCTCGAGTAGCTCACGATCTATCTTGTTTCATTTACAACATTGTACGTAATATTAATTATTATTATTATTATTATTATTATTATTATTATTATTATTATTATTATTATTATACAAAAGAAATATTTTCATGTGACTCATTAAAAATCCCCTAATTTTAGTAGGTGAAAAGAAGTACACATGAAAATATAAAGAAAGTTAAACTAAAAATTAAACTAACATAACATAACAACAAAAAACACACAACATATATTTTAGTTCACTTCAAATTTAATATTTTAAAAATAGATTATTATACTTTCAAGTAGCTCGCGAGCTTTTCGAGTCGGGTATCAAGTAGCTCGGCTCGGCTTGTTAAGAACTCGAGTTGAGTTCGAGCTTGAGTCGATCCCAATCGAGTCGAGTGTTGATCGAGCTTTGACCGAGTCGAGCTCGAGTAGCTCGCGATCTGTCTTGTCTCATTTACAGCCCTACCTGCAGCATATAAATAGTGACTTTGGGGCTTGCCTGGACAATTGTTTGGATGCTCCCGTTGATGATATTGGAGTCTAGGTTTGGATGATCCTGCCTGTAACTAACGGCACAACAAGTATAAGGGCCGTTGTAGACTGTGATCTCTCAGATGTTGTCTTTCCTTTTCATCTTGTTGACCCAAATCTTCTAGTTGCATCCTTGTGCTGATTGTTGTGTACACTGACATACGCATTTCTTTGATGTCGTGTACTACACCTTGGAGTGCACACCGTAACGTATGATGTAGTTTTTAACAGCAGCTTTCGCTTCATCGCTCGTTCTGAACTACATCCCTTCCCACAAGTCATATTTTTCCATTGCAAAGTAAAAACCATCAAAACCCACGTCAGGCACGCCGGGGAACTCTTGCACGTCCATTACTGCCAAGTCAATGTCGTGCATGTGTGACGGAGGCTCGTACGGTGTAAAGATAGTACTGCTTGCAACATGTCCCAATTGATTTTCATTGAAGTTTCCAAGGGCGTCATCACATTATCAATGTCACTTTCAGATTCAGAGGCGGAATTGGCAGCAACGTCTTCAGGCTCCAGGAACAAGCCAACCTTAGCACCATCGGGGCCGCTTTCTTGAATCGATTCTTCTGGGGATGTGTAGCCTTCATCACCATCTGTGGATGCATGGGTAGGTACAGAAGTCGTAGTTGTAGACCCGTGGAAAAAATTATGAGAAGCGTAGTTTGGCTCGTTTAGATCGAATGATGCAGCGCAAGAGTATCGACCCTCTGAAAAACTTGATCCACCAAGTATCGGTTGATGCCCATCAACGTATGAGTTAAAGGTGGAATGTTGAGTTGATGCTTGTTTGACATTTAGGTCAAAAAAGTTGGAGTACAAGTTTCGTTCTGTTGAACATGCAGGTTCATCATGAAACGCATGGGTATAAGCAGGAACGCCAAGATTGTAACCCCTCATCAAAGAGTTGAAATCATATGTTGTCGCCTGAGTTGCGACTCGATTTTTGTTGTCACCTTCTACTTCTCCACTAAAATCTACATACAAGTAGCAAATTTTCTCTCCGTACCTCGTATGCATGTCGACCATTGCTTCAACATCGTATCCATTGTCAATTCTCATTGTACCATATGTCACTAGAAACAAGGATGTCTGGAACTTGTAGTAGAGAGCCTTTAGTGGTCTGTTATGCCCGACATGTACTGGCTGTTTGATCTTCTTCACTACCTCCTCGAAAGAAACGATGCGAATGAATTTGATCTGAAAAAAAAATTCAGACTCAAAGTTTTCACCGATATTGTCTCCCATATAGTTGCCATCGTAGTATACGATTGCTGAGATTGGTGATGGTGCCATTGTAAATCAATGTTTGTATGAGATTGGGAAATTTTGGGGTTGGAGTTTGTTGGTGAAATTTGAGGGTTTGTTTTAGAGTTGTGGAAAATGAGAAATATATTAGCTGGTTGAAGCTTAATGAGTTTTTGAACTCGCCACGTATATACTTCGAATTCCCTTAACGCAATCCTCGTTAATTACATTCATATTGGAAATGTAAACCTACAACGTTATTTCAATTCTGAGCAGCAAATTGTAACATGATGAGCCAAACTCGCCTTGCATAGATGGCGAGTTTTGCTTGTCATGTCATAATTTACTTCTCAACTGGTATAATATACGGAGACACGACGAGTGTAACTCGGCTTACATGTAAAGCGAGTTTATGTTAGAATGCCCAACTATAAATAACTAGTAACATGATGTTCGATTGTTTAAAACATCCATTTCAAAATATTATACTTTACGTGTCTGAAAATGCATTCAAAATCGGGGTCATTTTATGTATTAATGGCGCCTAGTTGGACGAGCAAAGTTTTCCTTACAACATTAACCAATCAGGGGGAGATCATGGTGTAAATGGTCAGACAGTTTCTTACATAGAGCAACACAAACCACCCATTGTGCGGAATCAGTGACAACTGCATATTTCATGTTGAGTAACTATGTGTAGTACCCATTGTATCTCTCCATTTTCTGTGTTTAGGCGGGGGTATGTTAACAAAGACTTCGTAAAATGCCTACCTCTTCATACTCATTTTAATGCATTGAAGTTGTATATAATACAATTTTATTAAATTTATAAAATTTTGTACGTATTATAACTGTATTAATTTTTTTACTCGTTGTCTATTATGTGAAGAGAACTCCCATAGGGGGTGTTTAAGCGCATTTTACACCGCCTTTGAATGTTTTTCAAACGATTTTTTACGTTAACATCAAGTACAAGTGTTTATCTATACGACTACGCATCCGCCGTTTGGCCCAACATTCAAAAACCGCTCTAAAACATGCGTTAGAAACCCTAACTCCCACAGAGGTGTTTAGGCGCGTTTTACGCTGCCTCCGGATGTTTTTTTAGCCGAATTTTTTACGTTAACATCAAGTACAAGTGTTTATCTATACGATTATGCATCCTCCGTTCGGTCCAACATTCAAAAACTACTCCGAAACATGCGTTGGAAATCCTACCAAGAGAACTCCCATATGGGTGTTTAGGCGTGTTTTACGCCGCCTTTGGATGTTTTTTCGGCCAAATTTTTTATGTTAACATCAAGTAAAAGTGTTTATCTATAGACTATGGGTCCGCTGTTCAGTTCAACATTCAAAAACCTCTCCGAAACATGCATTGAAAACCCTACCAAGAGAACTTCCATAGGGGTTTTTAGGGGATAGACGTGTTTAGGCGCGTTTTACGCCGCCTCTAGATATTTTTTCGGCCGAATTTTTTACGTTAACATTAAGTACACATGTTTATATATACGACTACGCATCTTTTGTTCGGTCCAATATTCAAAATCCGCTCCGAAACATGCGTTGAAAACTCTACCAAGAAAACTCCTATAGGGGTATTCAGGGGGATAGCCGTATTTAGGCGCGTTTTATGCCGCCTCCGGATGTTTTTTCGGCTAAACTTTTTATGTTAGCATCAAGTATAAGTTTTTAACTATACGACTACGCATCTTTCGTTCGGTACAACATTAAAAAACCGCTTCAAAATATGCGTTGAAAACCCTACCAAAAGAATTCCCATAGGCGTGTTTAAGGGTATAGTTCTATTTAGGCACGTTTTACGCCGCCTCCGAATGTTTTTTCGGCTTAATTTTTTACATTAACATCAAGTACAAGTGTTTACCTATACGACTACGTGTTCTTCGTTCGGTCCAACATTTAAAAACTGCTTCAAAACATGCGTTGAAAACCATACCAAGAGACCTTTGCAAAAATGCTGCTAAGATGCTGGAAGTGGAAATGACGGGCAAAACTCGACGGACCTGCACGACGAGTTACCATAACTCGTCATGCAAGTTCAGCGAGTTTTGCCTATCATTTCCATTTTCAGCATATATATATAGCACTCATGAATCAACACATTCAAAACCATACCACAATTGTCTTTCATTTTTTTTATACGAACCAAATTTACAAAGTTCACGCCACTACATTAATTACGTTGTATATTGTTCAGAATGAGGCTACCGAAAATCATAATGGAAACTCCAATTGCTACCGTATTGTCTCATATTACGAAGTTATACGAACCACACAGTATTACATTATTTGGGATGCAACCCAAGGCTTATGAGGCATAATGTTGCACCCATTTTTATTTTATACAGGACCCTTATACGTCCATAATGGCATGCAATACAGTGTATTGCATGCCATATTCTATGTTGATTGGCCCTGTTTTTTGCACGAACAACCTTGTAGCAGTAAAAACAATTGGGCAGTCAGTCATCTCAATGAGTTGTGGTACTGAGTGATTCTGTTGTATACTATAAAAAAATTTACATGTACTCAAGCATATGTATTAAATTTTGGGGAGTAATCCATCAAAGAGTTGTTGTTGAGTGGATCGCAAGATCGATATTGACCAAGAGGGGGGGTGAATTGGAAATTTAAAGGTTTTGTGGTGGAAATTGCAAATTGAAAATAATAGACAAGGAATTTAGAGTGGTTCAAGTTCCAAATGAACTCTACATCCACTACCTTAGCTTCACTAAGGATTTGCAACAATTCCACTAATTGCTCTTCCCCTTTTCTAGGACAATGAGGCAACCTTTACAATTTCGGTTGATTTTTCTACCCAAAAATCAACCCAATCCTCACACAAGTGAACAAAGGAATTTGTTGGCTAATAAGATATCTCTCAATACAAATGATAGCCCAATTACAAGCACTCAACCCAATTGAACAAGATATGAATGAAAATTACAATTGGGGTTTCTAGACAAAATGGGATTTTTGCACAATTGCTTGGATTTGATGTTTGGATGTTTGCTTTTGGATCAATAGTTGTTGCTGGAGCTTTTAGAGGTCTCTTTTATACATTCTCATTGATTTCTAGCCGTTGTGGTTGTTGCACTCATCAATAGAGCCGTTGGGGATGTTATCTCACCACCATAAATGCAGTCTGCAACAACCCGTTTCGAAACGCGGGGTACCTGTTTCGGAACGGACTAAAATAGAAAGAGCCGTTGGGGTGCATTTAAGAGCCCATTTCGAAACGCCTTAGGGCCATTTCGAAACACTTTTGCCACTGTCAAGGGTCGTTTCGAAACGGTCTTAGCCCGTTTCGAAACACCTTAACGGTTTTCAGAAAATCAGTTAAAAACAACTTCAACGGTCATATTTTTCAATTTAGACTTAAGAGCTGTTTCGAAACGCTTGGCTTCGTTTCGAAACGGTTTTGCTACTGTCAAGGGTCGTTTCGAAACAACCTTAGCCCGTTTCGAAACACCCTATTTATCTTTAAATATTCAGTAAAAATATTGCAACAGTTATACTTTTTCAAATCAAATATGAAGAACAGTTTCGAAACGTGAGAGACTGTTTCGAAACGGGTTCAAGTGTTCTTAAGCCGTTTCGATACACGTTTCAGAACAGGGGTTGGCAGTGATGAAAACGTTTCGAAACGCCTTAGGCCGTTTCGAAACAGGGACTTGAAAATCACTATTTTGGCTTTAAATACTTAGAAAAATATTTGAAAAAACTTTGTTTTTAACTTGGGCATAATCTTAAAATTATATGGGGATATTTTGAGGACTTAAAATTCGTTTTGACATTTTCAATTTAGTCCTTAGGTTTTTAGTTATATCAAAATTAAAATATTTGTTTCACAATCTCCCCCTTTTTGATATAACAAAACCAAAGTTAGAATTTTTAAGAATTTTGAAAGTTTTGAAAATATTCTAACTCCCCCTTAATTTAAGATAGGTTTTTAAAGTTAAAAAAATGTTTGACTTGAAATCCAAGTTGTAAAGCTTTAAAAAAAACTTTTAAAATTTAAAACGAATTTTAGTTCGTGGCTCTTAAATTTCTTCTCCCTCTTTTTGTTAGATCAAAAAGAATAATGAAAGCTCATAGAGAAGACAAAGGATTAATTCATAATAAAATATCCAAAACATAAACCAACATTAAGTTCATAATAAAATCCCAAACAAAAGATCAAAAGCATAGGTTCCTAAAACATAAGAAGACATAAAGATGCAATCTTAATCCTAAAATGCATAGATAATATGATATTAAGATCCTATGCCTCGTCATCATCATCCGAAGTATCATCATCGCTCTTGACTTGAGAACGGTGAAACTTCGTCCATTGCCCATAGAGAGTAGAGAAGGACAAATCCAAGTTTGAATGGGAAGTCTCAAGAGTATGAAGACGATCCTCGACATTTTTCAACCGATTGTCCATGGCAGTAAAACCGGAAGCAATGCTAGTATCCAAAGCATTGAACCGCTCGGTAATGAGAGCCGTGAGGGCTTCATTGTTTCCAACCTGAACTTGCGGTGAAGGAGCAACAGGAGGAGGAACAGCTTCTCTATCAACTCTTTCCCAAACATCATTCACATATGTAAACCCGGACTTGCGAAGGGAGGACTCACCAATCTTGGACTTGCGAGGTTCCGGAGAGTCGTAGGAACAATCGATACCAAGATCATTAAAGATGTAGCTCAAGATTGTGCCATAGGTTAAAGACTTCAACTTGTTTGTGTCAATAAGCTTAACATTATTGACTATCTCGGCAAAAATAATTTTAGGCACATTAGGGCGCTCACCTCTACGGAAACATTCAAGCCAAAAAAGATCAGTATGACGGATATGAGAGTATTTACCTCCGGAAGGTCGAATGAACCATGAAACCATCAAGTGAAGAACGCGATCGTGCACATCCAAAGTAAGTGCCCGACCGGTGAAAGTGCCAAAGTGACGTTCATCCTCAAGACCCTCATCTTTAAGTTTAAAAATTGACTCCAAGAGAGCAATATTAACAACAAACTTTTTGCCCAATATGAAAGATTCAATTCCTATAATCTCGGTTTTGGTCTCATCATGAATAAAACGAGCATTAGAGTAAAAAAGGAGTACCATGTGTTTGTAGCGAATATCCGGAATGCTCAAGAAAAAGATAAGATCCCACTCACTCAAACGGTCGAGATAACGGAATAGGAATCGCTCGGAATTGAGGAAATCAAGATCAATGACACGTTCTCTACGAACTTCGAAATCCTTGACATAAGAGAAGCGAGCTCGCATCTTCGGAGTTTTGAGGGATTTCTGAAAAAGCAGAGCAAGATTCGGACGAATGCTCGAATCACCGGTTTGAACGGCCTTACGCTTTTTGTTAGCTTGTTCCGCCATCTAAAAACATTAAGCAAGTATATTTTAAAATTAAGTGTATGCATTGATATTGAGAATCAATCCAATAATAAATCCCACTTAGGTTTTTGAAACAAAATTAAAAACAAACAAAAAAAAACAGTAAAAAAAATTAAAAAAATACGACTGAAAAAATTTATATTCGAATAAAAAAAGCTGAGATTTTGAATTTTTTTACAAGATATGGAAAACCCACAAAGGAAAACATATAATTTATACAAAAATAAAATTTTCTAACCTAAGATTCGAACAGAAATTGAAAGAAAAAGAAGAAATAAAAAAATACCTTAGTTGGGGATTTTGGATGATTTGATGAAAATTCTTGCACAATGTTGATGAAACTTGCTTAGACTTGAGTTTTAGAGTAAAACCCCTCACAATTTTGTGAAAAACAATGAGTTTGAGAGGATATTTATAGAGAGGGAGGCGGTTTAAGGTTTTTAAGAGTTTGATAAAAAGTAGGATTTTAACATTAAAAGCCTTAAATAAAGCAATCCGCGATGCCGTTTCGGAACGGTCAGGACCGTTTCAAAACGGTCAGGACCGTTTCGAAACGAGATGACTAGGGTTTTGACCGTTTTGAGACCGTCAGCTGACCGTTTCGATACGGTGTTGACCGTATCGAAGCCCTGTTGACCCGTATCGAAACACGTTTCGATACACCCCTTGGCAGTAGCCAAAATGTTTCGAAACACATTGTAGGCGTTTCGAAACGCCCTTCTCTCAGAACTGGATTTAAGGTATCCGTATCGAAACAGGGTCACCCGTTTCGATACACCTGGGCCTGGAAGTGCAGATGAGGCTCTAAAAGTGCAGAAAAATGAAGTTTTAATAGGCCTAACATGCATAAATGTCATGAATGAGCAAGCAAAACATATTCAAGCATAAACATACTCCCCCTAACTATAGGCATGGATGAAATTAGGAGTTTAAACACATAAACATGGCATTTCACAAAATCAAGCATATTTAAGCACAAAAGAGGTCTTAAAAGGTCAAGATAGGCTAGCTAGACCTAACTCTCTCCTAAGGGACCAAAAACGCTCTTTGTCTAAGGGTTTTGTAAATATGTCCGCTAATTGATTCAAGGTGTCTACATACTCTATAACAACATCTTCCTTAAGGACATGATCTCTAATGAAATGATGCCTTATTTCAATGTGTTTGGTTCTAGAGTGTTGGATGGGATTTTTTGTTAAACATATTGCACTAGTGTTGTCACATTTTAGGGGTATGGTTTCAACTTTAATTCCATAATCTAAGAGTTGTTGCTTCATCCAAAGGACTTGAGCACAACAACTCCATAAGGATATGTACTCGACTTCGGTGGTAGATAAGGCTACACTATTTTGTTTCTTAGAGAACCAAGATATGAGCATACTACCTAAGAATTGACAAGTTCTCGAAGTACTTTTCCTATCAATTTTGCAACCCCCATAATCCGCATCCGAGTAAGCATGAAGGTTGAAGGTAGAGTCTCTAGGATACCAAAGATCTAAACAAGGAGTGTCTCTAAGGTATCTAAAGATCCTCTTAACGGCTATAATGTGAGACTCTCTAGGACTAGCTTGAAACCTATCACACAAGCAAACACTAAACAAGATATCCGGTCTACTTGCGGTAAGGTAAAGCAAAGATCCAATCATAGAACGATAAAGCTTAGAGTCAACACACTTACCTCCTTCATCTTTGTCAAGCTTTGTAGATGAGCTCATAGGAGTGGCTTGAGGCTTTGCATTCTCCAAGCCAAACTTCTTGAGCATATCCTTTATGTATTTTGCTTGGTTGATGAAGGTGCCATCCTTCTTTTGCTTGATTTGGAGTCCCAAAAAGAATGAGAGCTCCCCCATCATGCTCATCTCAAATTCACCTTGCATTAACTTAGCAAACTCTTGACAATGACATTCATTAGTAGAACCAAAGATAATATCATCAACATAAATTTGAACTACTAAGATGTCATTTTTATACATTTTTATAAAAAGTGTAGTGTCCACCTTACCTTTTTCAAATCCTTTTTCAATAAAAAAATTTGAAAGTCTTTCATACCAAGCTCCAGGAGCTTGTTTTAAACCATAAAGAGCTTTGGTAAGTTTGAAAACATGATTTGGAAATTTTGAATCTTCAAAACCCGGTGGTTGTTCCACATACACTTCTTCATTTATAAAACCATTTAAAAATACGCTTTTAACATCCATTTGAAAAAGCTTGAAATTATGATAACATGCATATGCAAGCAACATCCTAATGGCTTCCATTCTAGCTACGGGTGCATAGGTTTCATCAAAATCTATTCCCTCTTCTTGAGTGTAACCTTGTGCTACAAGTCTAGCTTTATTTCTCACAATGTTACCACTCTCATCTAGCTTGTTCCTAAAGACCCATTTAGTTCCTATTGTAGATTGATTTCTAGGCCTATCAACTAATGTCCATACATTACTTCTCTCAAATTGATTTAACTCTTCTTGCATAGCCATAATCCAAAAGTCATCTTTCAATGCTTCTTTTATATTTTTAGGCTCTATGCATGAGGTAAATGCAACATGGTTCATTAATCTAAGAGAAGAACGAGTGGTTACCCCCTTGGATGGATCACCCAAGATTTCACCATCTTTGACATAGTTCAACTCCCTTGGGTAGCTAACTTCCTTTTCCTCAATAGCCAAGTCCTTCAAGGCCTCAAGAGGTGGATCTTGTGTGTCGTCTTCTTTTGTTGGAATCTCATCCTCCTTTGAAGTTTGACCTCCATCAAAGGCATTTATGATTCCTACATCATCATCATCACAAGAATCCTTCCTAGGAAGGAGGTTATCATCGAATACAACATGAATAGATTCTTCTACTACTAAAGTTCTTTTGTTAAATACTCGATAGGCTTTAGAGGTTAAAGAGTAACCTATAAAAATGGCTTCATCACATTTTGCATCAAATTTACCTAAGTTGTCTTTTCCATTATTTAAAACAAAACACTTGCAACCAAAAGGGTGAAAATAGCTAATGTTAGGCTTTTTAGATTTTAAAATCTCATAAGGTGTTTTCTTTAAAATTGGCCTAATCATTACTCGATTTACAATATAACAAGCGATGTTTGTGGCTTCCGCCCAAAAATATTTAGGTAAATTGTTTTCACAAAGCATAGTTCTAGCCATTTCTTGCAAAGTTCTATTTTTCCTCTCAACTACCCCATTTTGTTGAGGAGTTCGAGGAGCCGAAAAATTATGGCTAATACCATTTTCATTTAAAAAATCTTCAAACCCCAAATTTTGAAACTCGGTTCCACGATCACTTCTAATATGTGAAATTTTTAGTTCAATATCATTTTGGGTTAATTTTGAAAATGTGATGAATTTTTCCAAAGCCTCATCTTTAGTACTTAAAAAGAGAACCCAAATAAATCTAGAAAAATCATCAACAAGCACTAAAGCATAAGACTTACCACCCAAGCTCATAGTCCTAATTGGCCCAAATAAATCCATATGGATTAGTTGTAAGCATCTACTAGTAGAAACATCATTAATGGATTTAAAGGAAGACTTATGTTGTTTACCCTTTGAGCATGCATCACAAATTTTATCATTTGAAAATTTTATCTTGGGTAAACCTCTAACTAGATTTAGGGAGACTAATTTTTCCAAAACACTTATGCTAGCATGTCCTAGCTTCCTATGCCACAACCATACATCATTTTCATTTTGAGCAACTAAGCATGCATGAGATGTATGAATGTCATCTAGATGCACCATGTATATATTCCCTATGCGATGACCTATGAGCATAATACTATTAGATTTAATGTCTACAATTTTGCACCAATTTTTATCAAATAAAACATTAAATCCTTTATCACACAATTGACTTATGCTCAATAAATTGTGTTTAAGACCATCGACATATAAAACATTTTCAATGAGAATAGTAGAGTGATTACCTATGGAGCCAATACCTTTAATGTGGCATTTGGAGTTGTCACCAAATGTTACTACTCCTCCACCTTTTGGCTTTAGATCCATGAATCGACTCTTGTCTCCGGTCATGTGCCTCGAGCATCCACTATCAAAGTACCATGAGTTTTGACTTTGTGCTTTGGCCTTGTAGCAATGCTCCCCCTACAAACAAAGATATTAAACTTTGCTTTTTGGTACCCAAATCATTTTGGGTCCATGAGTGTTAGCTCCCCAAACCTTGGTTCCCTTAGGAATCCAAGATGACATAGCAATAATATTATTAGATTTAACAAGTTCCTTAGGAACCCATACACTTCTAATTCTTTTAGCTCTACTATGTCTAGGGTAGCTACTTTGTTTGTAGTAATTAGTCTTTTTCTTAGGTTGGTGTGTTCTAGAGGATTCTCCTACTTCATGTTTGACACTATCAACATTTTTTAAAGACTTTTTGAGCTCATTTAGCTCACCCAACACCTTTTGGTGTTCACAATTACATTGAGATAAAAGATTATTAAGATCAACATTTTCATCTTGAAAAAAATTAAGTTCATCTTTTAATCCTAATATCTTTTTTCTCAAATTTAGAATTAGCTTGAGTAAGTGAGTCATTTTTCTCATTTAGTTCTAGAATAGTCTTTTTATTCCTAATGACCGACTCCTTATATTTCTCAACTAATTCATCATATACCTCTTGTAACTCATCATATGCATCATTTAATTCTTCATATGAAAAATCTAAAGTAGATGAGTTAGAGGTTACCAAGGAGGAATCTTCCTCAAGTGCCATGAGGCAAAGATTAGCCACTTCTTGTTCGTCATCCTCCGATGACTCCTCATCACTCCAAGTAGCAAGCTTGGCTTTGAGTCTCTTCTTCTTCTCAAAGCCCTTCTTCTTGAGTTGAGGGCACTCCGAACGTATGTGGCCGGGTTGTTTGCACTTAAAGCAAATGATAGGATCCTTTCCTTCTTCTTTGTTCTTGCCTTTGAAGTCCATCTTCCTTTGGATTTTTCTTCCCCGGTTGGACCTCATGAAGCGTGAGAACCGTTTGGCTATCATAGCCAATTCTTCAAGTTCATCCTCCTCACAAGATGAGCTCTCATCATGTTGTGAAGCTTTAGCCTTGAGAGCTATTCCCATCTTCTTCTTCTTCTCAACCTCAAGCTTCTCTACCCTTTTCTCTTCTTTCTTCTTCTCATCTTCCCTTCCTTGCTTCATGATCTCATGAGTAAGGAGAGAACCCACAAGCTCATCAAGCTTCAACGTTTTCAAGTTCTTTGCTTCGATGATAGCGGTTCTCTTCCCATCCCAAGACTCGGGAAGTGAATAGAGTAGCTTCCATACATGCTTGTCTTCCGGTATGATCTCTCCAAAGCCCTTTAGACCATTGACAATCGTGGAGAATCGATCAAACATCTTTGACACCGTCTCATCGGGCTCCATCTTGAAATTTTCATAGCTAAGATTGAGAATTCCAATCTTAGTTTCTTTAACATCATTGGTGCCTTCATAAGTGGTCTCAAGAGTGTCCCACACTTCTTTGGCACTTTCAATTGATGAGACCTTTGAGTAGATGTCCGGACCGAAAGCACAAAATAGCATGTGAAGAGCTTTATGATTGACTTGAATCTTTTTCCTCTCCTCTTCACTCATCTCCACTTTCTTCTTTAACACCATCTTGCTTTCACCATCTTGCTTCAATGGAATATATGGCCCATCCTCAATGACATCCCACACAAGATAGTCATTTGACTTGATGAATAGACGCATTCTATTCTTCCAAAAAGAATAGTTATCATCGTTGAAGAAGGGAGGCTTTGTGGTCGATTGTGACTCGTACATGCCGGAACCGGAGGTTGAAGTCATCTCTTGATACTTTGATGATCACACTCTTCCAAGGAACTCCTCTTGTGGTTGTTAATCCTCAAAGAGGTAGGCTCTGATACCAATTTTTGAGTGGATCGCAAGATCGATATTGACCAAGAGGGGGGTGAATTGGAAATTTAAAGGTTTTGTGGTGGAAATTGCAAATTGAAAATAATAGACAAGGAATTTAGAGTGGTTCAAGTTCCAAATGAACTCTACATCCACTACCTTAGCTTCACTAAGGATTTGCAACAATTCCACTAATTGCTCTTCCCCTTTTCTAGGACAATGAGGCAACCTTTACAATTTCGGTTGATTTTTCTACCCAAAAATCAACCCAATCCTCACACAAGTGAACAAAGGAATTTGTTGGCTAATAATATATCTCTCAATACAAATGATAGCCCAATTACAAGCACCCAACCCAATTGAACAAGATATGAATGAAAATTACAATTGGGGTTTCTAGACAAAATGTGATTTTTGCACAATTGCTTGGATTTGATGTTTGGATGTTTGCTTTTGGATCAATAGTTGTTTCTGGAGCTTTTAGAGGTCTCTTTTATACATTCTCATTGATTTCTAGCCGTTGTGGTTGTTGCACTCATCAATAGAGCCGTTGGGGATGTTATCTCACCACCATAAATGCAGTCTGCAACAACCCGTTTCAAAACGCGGGGTACCTGTTTCGGAACAGACTAAAATAGAAAGAGCCGTTGGGGTGCATTTAAGAGCCCGTTTCGAAACGCCTTAGGGCCGTTTCGAAACACTTTTGCCACTGTCAAGGGTTGTTTCGAAACGGTCTTAGCCCGTTTCGAAACACCTTAACGGTTTTCAGAAAATCAGTTAAAAACAACTTCAACGGTCATATTTTTCAATTTAGACTTAAGAGCTGTTTCGAAACGCTTGGCTTCGTTTCGAAACGGTTTTGCTACTGTCAAGGGTCGTTTCGAAACAACCTTAGCCCGTTTCGAAACACCCTATTTATCTTTAAATATTCAGTAAAAATATTGCAACCGTTATACTTTTTCAAATCAAATATGAAGAACAGTTTCGAAACGTGAGAGACCGTTTCGAAACGGGTTCAAGTGTTCTTAAGCCGTTTCGATACACATTTCGGAACATGGGTTGGCAGTGATGAAAACGTTTCGAAATGCCTTAGGCCGTTTCGAAACAGGGACTTGAAAATCACTGTTTTGGCTTTAAATACTTAGAAAAATATTTGAAAAAACTTTGTTTTTAACTTGGGCATAATCTTAAAATTATATGGGGATATTTTGAGGACTTAAAATTCGTTTTGACATTTTCAATTTAGTCCTTAGGTTTTTAGTTATATCAAAATTAAAATATTTGTTTCACAGTTGTCAATTTCTTTTTTGTATTCTAAATATTTCTTACTATTCTAAATGTAGTATTTCGTTATTTCCGATCGATGACAACACTCTACATAGTTCACTACATGAAAAAAAAATAAACAAGCATAACAATTTTTTGTCAACTAAACTCATAATTTTATTAATAAAATAAAATATGCACTGGGTCCAAAATTTATTAAAAGAAAAATATCTAAAATTAATAAACATAACAAATTTTGTGAATTCAACTCAAATAAATAATTAAACCTTTCTGGACTCTGCCGACCTAGCTCCTATGTCGAGTTAGGATTTGGGTTTCGGATCATGTTCCTAGTCTTGGTCTTCTAGGATTTCAAACAAAGTAACATAAGCTTGTTGTTGGGCTTCAGTCGTCAACTTTGGTTTGTCGTTTGCCACATACCACTGACGGTATTCAAAATTTAAGAAATCAAAATCATAGGGAATGGGATCACGAGTCGGCAATCTGCTTGACCTATCAAGCCATCAAGCTATGTATGACGAATATCTCTTTAGCCAATTCTCTTTGCTCTTACCCCGTAAGTCCACCTTTTCGAACTCATCCATATTGATCGGGTCTTTCGACACAGGCTAGTAGTATCCGAACTGCCTAAGAACCCTATTACCATAAAACATCTCGACAATCGCAAAATTTAACAAAGACATTACCAAACACCAATTTTTGGCATCTTTGTAGGCATCGTTCGGAATCACATGGCGAATATCATCATCCTCATCATATGGCATCTATCGGAACTGCAATAATACGTACATAACTAGAAAATTGGATAAAAATAAATTCAAAATTTAAAATTTTGACCTAAAAATAATTTTGCATTACCTGCTCTTCGCAATGCTTGTCAATCTCTGTTCTCACTGTGAGAATTAATTTTACCTTCAACGTTTTCTTTTTGAATTTTTGGGCCCATCTACATAATACAAATACATAGATGGATTATAGTTTTCGTAAATAACGTTTAAAATATTTATGGGAATTAACATTATTACCTTGAAGCAAGTGGGAATTCAAAAGGAGGATCGCAAATAGGAGCCAGGAACGGAAGCCTATACAAGGCCCATAATTGTATCAACACCACACATCCACCTATATCGGCGTGCACGAATCTATTGTTGACATCTGTAGGTGTTGTTGCCTTACACAACTCGCGGTACAGAAAAACTAATATTGTAGATCCCTAACTTAATTTTCTTGCTACCCATGACGTCTCCAAGAACGGAAGGTACCGCGTTTGCACATGAACTCGATTTGTCCGACATTAGCATACCACTGATAAGGAGAAATATATAGGCTCAAGCAGCAAAATCAATTTCCGCCGCTGTGGAATTTTCATCCACTTAAAAATCACTCTTCAGCCATGTCAGATTCACACGTTTACCATCAACAACACGCACCAGTGGTGTCTTCCTTAAATACTTAGAGCAATAATCATAAACCTTATAATTATTTCGACCAACGATTGGACTGCCTAAAATTGGGACACTGAGATGCATAGCAACATCTTCGAGGGTGATTTTGCACTCCTCGCACGGCATGTGGAAGGTATGTGTCTCCGGTCTCAAACGCTCCACCAACCCATTAATCAACTGCAACAAGATTTTAAACTCACGAATCTTTGACGCGTACCTAAAACAGAAATTCTCCAGAAATCTCATTAGGTATTGGCTTAGCGGATCGCTCCATATCAAGCGTGGCCGAAATTTTGAATCCTCTTTCTACAAACACAATATTTAAATTAAAGTAGTACTTTATCGTTTAAAAAATAATAAAGTAAAAGTTGCAAAAAACCATAAATTCTTACCAACATTCTCATGTTTTTCGTGAAGTGAGAATCTTGAAGTCTTAACAACGCCATGTTTTCCCTCAACAATTATGTGCAATTAAACGCCAAAAACATCACAAATCAATAGAATTTTAAAATATTTTTGATTCAACTATTAACAACACAATTTACTATTCGAATTAAAAAAGCATGCATATATAAAAAAGAATTCGAGTGAACAAAATAAATCATATTAAAAAAATTAAACGTACTCTAAGAATATAAGCAAACGTTGCCTTAAACCTTTTCAAACTATGTGTGAGCTTGCTTCTTTCAATGTCGTCTGAGAAAATCTCACGGCTTGACAAACTCTTTTGCTTTGTTCGAACAAAAGAAGGTGGGCAAATTTTTGTGTGTTCTAAACCCTAAACAAAACTATCTATTTATAAGATAAAAAAACACTAATATGCTAAAACCCTAAAACAACCCGTTTTCCCCCCATAAAAACGTGACAGCCGTTAAGCCAAAGAGAACTCAACGTGTCCCTATAACGAGTTACGTTTAGGTTTAGGTTAATCTTGTGATTAATGGTTAAACCAGATATTAGGAAAAAATAGAATTCGCTATGCGAGCAAGGCGAGTTTGAATAAAAAATAATATAATTTTGAAACTCGCCGTAGTGGTGCGACGAATTTAATGTAAGAGTCCTATTTTTGAGAATTTAAAATTTTGGATGTCGCTTTGGTCATAATAAGATTTGAAAATCCTAAAAATGACCTTACCTCCAAGCTAAAAGCATCACTCAAATGAAGGTTAACATGTTTTATTAAATGCTGTTTTATTGTTAAAAATTTTACCACTAAATCAAGTTTTGTACTTGGTTGTAGGTATAACAGAGTATTTTATATATAATTTAAAATGAAGTTAATAGAAATTAATATAATAATATATAATACTGTATTTTTATTTTAATAATATAATGAACTATTAATATAGAGGAGAAGATTTAAACCCAAAACTGTGTACTTAACCATTAAGTTAGGATAAGAATTTGCGAAAAAATTCATAAAAACTAAAATTTAACTTTAAGATTTATTTTAAAAAATATTTTTAACAAGCGATAATTAAAATAAAAAAACATAACGTTAGATAGGAGTATTCATAAAATTTCGAACCAATATATCATATAAAAAACTCAAAAAAATCGAATTAAACGGTATAAACGTACCAAATTTTTTTTAGTCGAAACAGTATGATTATCGTACCAATAAAATTAACGGTTAAATGGTATGATTAAGGTTACGATTTTTTATTAAATGGTTAACTAGAAAAACTACCATTTAAAAAAATAAATTTATAAGACTTTAAATGTACTTGTTCATTCAATTAGCCCAAAGAGACTTTATCCCTTTTAAAGTTCTGGGCCATTCAATTAGCCCAAAGAAAATGATGAGAAACTCATTAGTAATTGGGTAAAATTTTTATGCACAAGTTGTGAAAAATTAATTTTATACAAGTATGCATATTTACACTATAAAACTAAAATTCTAAATTCTTAACCTTGAAAAACTAAAACATAAACCTTAAATTCTATACCCTAAATTCTAAAAACTAACCTTAAATTCTAAACCTAACAACCTAAACCCCTAAACTAAAACCCTAACCCCTAAAATTAAAAGGCATGTGTAAAATAAAGTTTACACGGCCTGTGTATCAAGTTTTTTCGATTTATCTAATTCAATAAATCACCCAGTCTCTCTCAATCCAGGGTCGTCCCTGGAGGTGGGCCATAAGGGCGATGGCCTAGGACCCACCCCTATCAAGGGCACATCGCTCATAATTACAAGTGTTTAATTGTAATGATAGTTTAATTTTTTTAATATTTATTATTAGAGTCCAATTTTTTAATATTTGTTATTAGAGATCTATTATTAAAACTTATTTTTTAATACTTGTTATTAGGAGTCCATTTTTTCAATACTTGTTATTAAGGACTCAATTTTTTTTCCGATATTTTTTTATTAGGTCTACTACTAAAATTCAAAAATTTTAGTATTTGATATTATCGGTCCAATTTTGCAATATTTATTATTAAGGGTCTAATTTTTTTTCTAATACTTGTAATAGGGATCTACTCATAAAATATAATTTTTTCAATATTTGTTATCGAGTCCTAATTTTTTTCGCAGTACTATTGTTAGGGCCTAATTTTTTCCAACATTTGTTCATAGGTACATGCTATTGAAATTTATTTTATTCATTAATTGTTATTAGAGCCTTGATTTTTTAATACTGGTTATTAGGAGCACACTCTTAAATTTCATTTTTTTAATATTTATTACCAGGGGCCTAACTTTTAAGTTTTCCCATAGGCTTTTAAAATTTTAGGAATGAGCCTGTCTCAATCTCACGATAACTCCCTCACACTCTCTTTAAGTTCCAAAAATTCAACGACTAAAGGAAAAACAAAGTTCGGTACATGTTTCTTTCTTCCCTAAAGCTACATCTATGAATTATTTTTTTTGAACAAAACATCTATGAATTATACACTTCATATTTAATGCTATTCTATTTTCTCCCCTTTAACTTTTTTAACTCCATGTATTCTCTTTTCTCACCCTTATTTTGAAGAGAAGGGAAGAAAATAGATCTTTGTTTTAATCAAACGTCTTTATTTATCAATAATTATATATAAGATAATTATTTGATATATTGGTGGTGGAAACTTTTAATTTCCACAAGCGCTTAGTTTTAGGGTTTAGGGACTCAGTTTAGGGTGTAAAATTTAGGGGTTTAAGTGTAGCAGTTTAGAATTTAGTGTTTGTGAATAGAATTTGAAGTTTATGGTTAAAATTTAGGGTTTATAGGTTAAAACCTAAACCCTCAACATATTACCCTAAAACTTAAATCCTAACCTCTAAACCTTACATTCTAACCATTGCCCATAAATTCTAAACCATATACCTAAACCCTTAAATCTTACACCCTAAACTGCATCCCTAAACCTTAAAACTAATTTGCTTGTGGAAACTTTTAGTTTTCACCGCCAGTGTATTGGATATATATATATATAATTTACTTGTGGACACTTTTAGTTTTCACCGCCAGTGTATTGGATATATATATATATATATATATATATATATATAACAATGAAAACTTTAATTGATTTTTTTGTGTTGTTATTTTTTAAGTTATTAAATTTAGTAATAAATGTGTATATTATTACTTATAATATTAGAGGTAAAATGGTTCATGGTTAATTGAGTAATCGTACTACATAAATAGATTAACCGTTTAAGCGGTAACCGACTTAAACAAGAATATAGCAATTCATCAAAATTCGAACTGAGATTTCCAATAACCGTACTAGCAAGTCATGTCGGTGCGATTAATCGCTAATAAACACTCATAAAGTTAGATACGATTTTACCAAAAATAATAGTTGAATGACCAAAATAGAAGCAGAAGAATAAGTAGTTTACTCTAAGTTATAATAAATATTAGTAACTATTATTTTCTCCCCTTTAACTTTTTTTAACTCCATGTATTCTCTTTTCTCACCCCTTATTTTGAAGAGAAGGGAAGAAAATAGGTCTTTGTTTTAATCAAACGTCTTTATTTATCAATAATTATATATAAGATAATTATTTGATATATTGACGGTGGAAACTTTTAATTTCCACAAGCGCTTAGTTTTAAGGTTTAGGGACTCAGTTTAGGGTGTAAAATTTAGGGGTTTAAGTGTAATAGTTTAGAATTTAGTGTTTGTGAATAGAATTTGAAGTTTAAGGTTAAATTTCAGGGTTTATAGGTTATGTAGAACTAATGTTTCTCCCCTTTAACTTTTTTTAACTCCATGTATTCTCTTTTCTCACCCCTTATTTTGAAGAGAAGGGAAGAAAATAGGTCTTTGTTTTAATCAAACGTCTTTATTTATCAATAATTATATATAAGATAATTATTTGATATATTGACGGTGGAAACTTTTAATTTCCACAAGCGCTTAGTTTTAAGGTTTAGGGACTCAGTTTAGGGTGTAAAATTTAGGGGTTTAAGTGTAATAGTTTAGAATTTAGTGTTTGTGAATAGAATTTGAAGTTTAAGGTTAAATTTCAGGGTTTATAGGTTATGTAGAACTAATGTTTTGATATAACATTGGAAAGGGTAAACTAATGCAGGGGTCACTTACGTTTAGCGTCTGTACAGAGTTAGTCACCACTTTTGAAAAGTGCCAATTAGTAGTCCTCTACGTTTTCGATGTGTAAATACTTGGTCACTCCGACGTTATACTCCGTTAGTCCCTAACAGATTGCTGATGTGGCGAAATTAAAATAAGGATAAATTACTGCAATAGCCATTAAAATTTATCTCATGTACATTTTTTCTCCTCAATTTAAAAAAGTAAACATTATAGTCACTAATAAAAATGTTTCTTTATAATTTCACCCTTAAATTTTTAAAAATTCATTTTTCAATCCTAAAACTTTACAATCAATTAACACAATAATATTATAAATGCTTAGATGAAAAATAGGTGCCCAAAGTATACCCTTTGAAACTTAGGTGCCCAAATTGCTCCTATTTAATAACTCAAACTTAAAAATTTAGCCCACTAACTACTAAAAAATTCGAGTTATTGGAATTTCTATTTTATAATTCAAACTTTATTTTGAATTTTTGAGTCGAGTTTATAAAATTATGAGTCGAGTATTTTCACATCAAACCAAAAAATTTAATTTTTTCGAGTCAAGTCGAGTTATTGGAATTTCTATTTTATAATTCAAACTTTATTTTGAATTTTTGAGTCGAGTTTATGAAATTATGAGTCGAGTATTTTCACATCAAACCAAAAAATTTAATTTTTTCGAGTCAAGTCGAGTTATTGGAATTTCTATTTTATAATTCAAACTTTATTTTGAATTTTTGAGTCGATTTTATGAAATTATGAGTCAAGTATTTTCACATCAAACCTAAAAATTTAATTTTTTCGAATCAAGTCGAGTGTTGCACTTCCCTACATATAATTTTTAATTTTAATCCGTGTTTTTCCCAAGAAAAACTTCGGTCGTCGTCGTCGGCGGAACTTACATAGCTCCGATAGAGGCTCCGCCGACATCGGTTGGACTCGGAACCTTAGGGGTTTTGCTCGCTGCCACGTCAGGAGCCCGGATCTGGTGTCCGTCTCGCGAATGGACGGCAACCGATGCCGGAAAATGCGAGAAACAGTGGCGTCGATTGGTTTCTTGTTAGAGCTTCAATCGAGATTTGCTGGCAGAAGGCGGCCCGACGACGCGCGTGGTGGCCATGGATGAGATCGCGACGACGTGGCGCCTCTAGCGATGTAGGCGGTGACCACCACCGCCCGACGGTGACGGAGATCGACGACGGCCGATCGGGAAGGTGAACAAGCAACAGTAGACTTGACTTGATTCGAAGTTTTTCTTGGGAAAAACACGGATTAAAATTAAAAATTATATGTAGGGAAGTGCAACACTCGACTTGATTCGAAAAAATTAAATTTTTAGGTTTGATGTGAAAATACTCGACTCATAATTTCATAAACTCGACTCAAAAATTCAAAATAAAGTTTGAATTATAAAATAGAAATTCCAATAACTCGATTTGACTCGAAAAAATTAAATTTTTTGGTTTGATGTGAAAATACTCGACTCATAATTTTATAAACTCGACTCAAAAATTCAAAATAAAGTTTGAATTATAAAATAGAAATTCCAATAACTCGAATTTTTTAGTAGTTAGTGGACTAAATTTTTAAGTTTGAGTTATTAAATAGGAGCAATTTGGGCACCTAAGTTTCAAAGGGTATACTTTGGGCACCTATTTTTCATCTAAGCATTTATAATATTATTGTGTTAATTGATTGTAAAGTTTTAGGATTGAAAAATGAATTTTTAAAAATTTAAGGGTGAAATTATAAAGAAACATTTTTATTAGTGACTATAATGTTTACTTTTTTAAATTGAGGATAAAAAATGTACATGAGATAAATTTTAATGGCTATTGCAGTAATTTATCCTTATTTTAATTTCGCCACATCAACAATCTGTTAGGGGACTAACGGAGTATAACGTCGGAGTGACCAAGTATTTACACATCGAAAATGTAGAGGACTACTAATTGGCACTTTACAAAAGTGGTGACTAACTCTGTACAGACGCTAAACGTAAGTGACCCCTGCAGTAGTTTACCCTATTTGAAAAATGTTTTGGACTAAATTGAAAAGAATTTAAAATATATTTTTAGTAAAAAATAACTTGAAAATATGTTTAAGGGTTTTTACAAGGCTTTGGAATGATTTAAAGTACATTTAAAGTAGTCAAAACTAGCCTTTTCAAGTACCCGTACCGATAAGGTCTTGGACCGTACCGATAAACCTTAGGGTTTCAACTACCTGATTTTTCTAGTAGCCAAAACCCGTACCGATACGCTTAGCTGTATCGATACGGTGTGTTTTGAAATAGCCCAACGGCTAGTCGTGTACCGATACGGGTGTATCGCGTACCGATACTCCTAACTTCCCCAACGGTCATTTGCCCAACGGTCTTTTAATTGCAGAACCGTACCGATACGCTAGGTAAGCGTATCGATACGCATCAGCTGAAGAAGCCTAACGACTAATTCCTCATTGAGACCGTATCGATACGGTTTGACGAGTATCGAAACGCCCAACTGTAGAACTGCATTTATGGTGGGAAATAAAGGCTCCAACGGCTCCAATTCAATCCCAACGGCTAGTAACGACTACAAACTCATCAAGGAGTATAAAAGGGACCTCCAAGCATCTTGTAATGGTGAATGCTTCAATTTTTACAACATTATGATGTCAAAATTTGTCTAGAGCTAAAATTGTTTATTTCTTGCTTAGACAACACTTGTGAGCTAAACATTGTTAAATTTGCTCAAATGTTTAGGTTTTGGGTGAGAGCTTAGTATTGCAAACACATACCTATTAAAGGGATTTCTAGTTTGCTAAGTTTTTCTCTTGTAAGAGAGTGTTTGATCAAGCTTTGGGTAGAAAGCTTGATCGTTGTAACGGTTTCCTCCTAAGTCGAGAAAAAGGGGACAAAATTCTTAGTGAATTTGTTTGGGAATCCTTAGTGGGAAGCTAAGGTAGTGGATGTAGACCTTGGCTAGAAGGTTGAACCACTATAAATCCTTGTGTCAAATTGCCAAATTTTCACCTCCCACTAAAACACCCAATTATCCAACTTCTCCACACTTGGCGAGCAAGAACGGTTGATCGAATCGAACCCCTAAAATCTCAACAATTGGTATAAGAGCTTGGCTCAATCGAAGGGGATTCACATCCTATTGAGAAGATCTGGCAAGCTCGATCAACATTTCACCAACCGACTCAAATGGCACAATCCATCGACAAACCGCCCTTCTTCGACGAAAATCACTATGCCCATTGGAAGACAAAGATGAAATTCTTCTTGAAGTCAAGAGACTACAAGCTATGGGACATAGTTGAAGATGGTCCGTTCGTGCCTCAAGGAAGCAAAGCGGAATGGAGTGCCGACGATCGCAAGAAGATGAAGCTTAATTGCAAAGCCTTGCACATGCTCTTTTGTGCATTTGGTCCAACCATCTATGAGAAGATGTCTTCTTGTGAGAGTGCTAAGGAGGTATGAGACAAGCTTGAAGTCACATACGAGGGAACCAATGAAGTCAAGGAGACCAAGATTGGGCTCCTCACCTTAGAGTATGAGAACTTCAAGATGAATCCGGAAGAGAACATCGAGAAGATGTTTGGTAGGTTCTCCACTATCAAAAATGGACTTAAAGGTTATGGAGAAGCCATCTCGGAAGAGAAGCTTGTCTGAAAGCTCATCTACTCCCTTCCCGAGTCATGGGACTCAAAGAGAACCGCCATCAGCGAAGCCAAGAATCTCAAAACCTTGAAGCTTGATGAACTCATGGGGTCACTTCTCACTCACCAAATAATGAAGAAAAACAAAGAAGATGAGAAGAAGAAGGAAGCGATTAGAGCGATGGGGAAGAAGAAGATTATGGAGCTAGACATCAATGCAAGTGTCGTTGCTCTCAAATCCTCCACATGCCATCATGTAGATTCAAGTGAGGAGGAAAGTGAAGATGAAGAGATGGCCTATCTCTTCAACAAATTCACCCAGTTCATGAAGAGTGAAATGGATAAATCCAAGCATGAATCGAGGAAGAAGATGAAGGAATCCCACAAATCCAAAAGGAGGGGATCATCTTCAAAACAAGCATATGTGGCCACATAGAGTGATGAAGACTCCACCGATGATGAAGTAGCCCACCTATGCTTGATGGACCTCAATGAGGGGGAGGTAACTTCTAACTCATCTATTTCAAATTCTTATACATTTGATGAGTTACAAGATGCCTATGATGATTTGCTTTTGGAATTCAAGGCATCATTTTCCAAGAACAAAAAGTTGATTTCAAAAATAAAAATTGAAAATGATTTGCTTTCCAAAACAAATCTTGAACTTGAAGCAAAATTGAAAGATTTTGAACAAAAATGTTTTGATTTACAAAATTTGCTTCAAGTTCAAAAAGAAAAAGATTTGATTTCCAATGAACTTGAAAAGAAAAATAATTTTGGAAAATCAAATTTTTATGTAAGACAATCTAGCGCCCCTAGATTTGTGAATGGAAAATGTTTTAGAAGTGTTTGGGTCCCAAAAGGACTAACCACTTCAAGTAAAAATGATGAAATTGAAAAATGGATTCCTAAGGGGACTAAATTTTGTGCTACTAATGTCTATGGATCCAAATCAATTTGGATACCAAAAATTACTTGATTGTCTTGTGCTAGGTGTGATGGAGAGTGGTCAACAAGTCAAAAATTGAGGGGGAGCTCCATGCACACAAAGGAAGAACACTTGAAGAAGGAAGGCTTCACATCCTCCATTGAGTTCAAGTGTGGTAAAATCTAGTTGCTTTTGTTTTTATTTGATTTATTTTCATTTATGTCAACTAGATAATCATATATGTTGAACTAACATTCTTATGATGCTTCGAGTAAGGGGGAGCCAATTTTAAACCAAAATTTTAAGTGTGTCAAATTTTTTTGCCTCCTATGTTATTTTGAGCTCAATGTCATTTTAAATTCTTTTTGACATAACAAAAATGGGGAGAAATGGTGGTTTGAAAATTTGAATTTTCAAATGAATAAGGGGGAGCTTTATTTGATTTCATATCTTTAATCTCTTGTTCACAATTTTAAAGTTAAAGGGGGAGAATCCCAAACAATTTTTCAAGTTGGTTTTATTATATAAAAAAGGGGGAGATTGTAGAACTAATGTTTTGATATAATATTTGAAAAATGTTTTGGACTAAATTGAAAAGAATTTAAAATATGTTTTTAGTCAAAAACAACTTGAAAATATGTTTAAGGGTTTTTACAAGGCTTTGGAATGATTTAAAGTACATTTAAAGTAGTCAAAACCAGCCTTTTCAAGTACCCGTACCGATACGATCTTGGACCGTACCGATACGCCTTAGGGTTTCAACTACCTGATTTTTCCAGTAGCCAAAACCCGTACCGATACGCTTAGCCGTATCGTTACGGTGTGTTTTGAAATAGCCCAACGGCTAGTCGCGTACCGATACGTGTGTATCGCATACCGACACTCCTAACTTCCCCAACGGTCATTTTCCCAACGATCTTTTAATTGCAGGACTGTACTGATACGCTAGGTAAGCGTATCGATACGCATCAGCTGAAGAAGCCCAACGGCTAATTCCTCATTGAGACCGTATCGATACGGCTTGACGAGTATCGATACACCCAGCTGCAGAACTGCATTTATGGTGGGAAATAAAGGCTCCAACGGCTCCAATTCAATCCCAATGGCTAGTAACGGCTACAAACTCATCAAGGAGTATAAAAGAGACCTCCAAGCATCTTGTAATGGTGAATGCTTCAATTGTTACAACATTATGATGTCAAAATTTGTCTAGAGCTAGAATTGTTTATTTCTTGCTTAAACAACACTTGTGAGCTAAACATTGTTAAATTTGCTCAAGTGTTTAGGTTTTGGGTGAGAGCTTAGTATTGCAAACACATACCTATTAGAGGGATTTCTAGTTTGCTAAGTTTTTCTCTTGTAAGAGAGTGTTTGATCAAGCTTTGGGTAGAAAGCTTGATCGTTGTAACGGTTTCCTCCTAAGCTGAGAAAAGGGGACGAATTTCTTAGTGAATTTGTTTGGAAATCCTTAGTGGGAAGCTAAGGTAGTGGATGTAGACCTTGGTTAGAGGGTTGAACCAATATAAATCCTTGTGTCAAATTGCCAAATTTTCACCTCCCACTAAAACACCCAATTATCCAACTTCTCCACACTTGGCGAGCAAGAACGGTTGATCGAATCGAGCCCCTAAAATTTCAACAGGTTAAAACCTAAACCCTCAACATATTACCGTAAAACTTAAATCCTAACCTCTAAACCTTACATTCTAACCATTGCCCATAAATTCTAAACCATATACCTAAACCCGTAAATCTTGCACCCTAAACTACATCCCTAAACCTTAAAACTAATTTGCTTGTGGAAACTTTTAGTTTTCACCGCCAGTGTATTGGATATATATATAACAATGAAAACTTTAATTGATTTTTCTGTGTTGTTATTTTTTTAAGTTATTAAATTTAGTAATAAATGTGTATATTATTACTTATAATATTAGAGGTAAAATGGTTCATGGTTAATTGAGTAATCGTACTACATAAATAGATTAACCGTTTAAGCGGTAACCGACTTAAAAAAGAATATAACGATTCATCAAAATGTCGAACTGATATTTTTAGTAATCGTACTAGCAAGTCATGTCGGTACGATTAATCACCGATAAACACTCCTAAAGTTAGATACAATTTTACCAAAAATAATAGTTGAATGACCAAAATAGAATCAAAAGAATAGACGTAATGCCAAATAAGTAGTTTACTCTAAGTTATAATAAATATTAGTAACTATTACTTTAATAATATACAACTATTAATATAATTAATAATATTTTTTATTTTCATAAAATATTATTTAATATTTAAAAGTAATTCTTATTTTTAATATTTATTGAAATTATTAATAAATACATATTAAATAATATTCTTATGAAAATAATCAATATTATTTAATATTTAAAAGTAATTCTTATTTTTAATATTTATTGAAATTATTAATAAATATATATTAATAGTCTTAAATCCTTAAAACCACAAACCTCAGAAATTTTAAAATTTACGTCACTAATACCGTCGATAGCTTCGCCGGACTCCACATCGTCGTCGCCTGAGGCTGCCGCCCATTTCTCCCAACCACCCATCGCCGGTAATCGACGAGAGGCGTTGTTGAGTGTGTAAAAGTTCTATTATTTGACAGGCTGTCAACAGACTGACACGGCAGACGCAGAAGCGTGCGGCAGACGCGTAACAGACGCATAAATGCGTGTCAGACGCGTCAGACACGCTAAATCCAATCTGCCACCCCGTTATTCCCGCCTGCCGTTGCAGCATTAAATGGGCAGATACTCGACCGCTATATAACCCCGTTCCATTTTCATTTTTTCTCACTTCTGCTTATTCCTACTTGCTTTCTCCTCTAGTTTTATTTGCTTTCTTCATTTTTCTCAACCCTTGCAACTAACATGTCTACTAGACAAACCCGTCGTAGTGCTGCCTCAGCATCCTCCTCAGCAGCAGCAACGCCCTTTGCCAACAAGGAGTTATGGGAGGAACGTGGCTTCGTGTACATCCGACAGGCGCCCAACATGGGACTCTGACCGTTCATTGTAAAGGCCATCGCGGCTCAACTATGGGAGTACTTTGCTGAACAACCGGCAGAGTTGAACGATACCCTGGTCCGGGAATTCTACGCAGCCATAGACAGCAGAACGGCGACATCCGTCACCGTTAGAGGAGTGCACGTGCCCTTCACTGCCGACAGCATCAATCACATGTTTGGCCTCTTCTTTGGCCCCGATGATGATGCTCACCAGAAATTCCTCGACACCCTCGATGCTGCCGCCTATGATGCTTTCATGGTGGAGTTAACAGAGGCGGGAACATCATGGACAACCAGCAAGAAGAACCCCCACTCCGTCAACAGGGGGGAGCTCTTCCCCGAAGCAAAACTTTGGAACGCTTTCATCAAAAAGCGTATCCTGCCCACTTCCCACCATACGACAGTCAACCGGCAGCGGCTTGCCCTTATTCACTCCATCATGCACGACAGGCCCATCAATGTGGGCAGATATATGAGGGACAGCATCCTGGACTGTGCCTTCCGCTCCGACTCACGCCTCTACCTGCCGTTCACCATAACCTCCCTCTGCCGATGTGCTGCTGTACCCGATGATCCCTCTGACAAAATAAGGAAGGGCAGAGGTTGGAAACACAACAACATAAACAGCCTCATGGAGCTGATCCTGGCTACACCTGTCTCCTCCTTCAACCCTGCCGGCTCCCCCGCAGAATCATCAGAGGAGCCTGCCCCGGAACCTGCTGCCGCCACCGCTCCGACGGACCAGTCTGCCCTCCTCCTTGCTACGTTACAACGGGTAGAGGAACGCCAGATGGGATTGATGACATTTATTCGGGACTTCACGAACTCAACGGTAAATTTTATTACCCAAACTTTAAATTTTCCCGATATTCAATTCCCTACTTTTCCTGCCCATTATTTCCGTATCCCCACTCCTGTCCACACCCCTGTTCACACACCCACCCCACCCGGCTCTCCACATTCCCACTCGACTGCCTCCACCACATCACCTGCCCCGACGGCAGCAGGCAGCCCACCGGCAGACACCTCTCCCCGAGGAACAAAGAGACCTGCTTCGGACGACAGCCCGCTGATCCGGAGAAATTTGGAGAGGGACTTTACGCGGGTCAAGAGGATTAAACACGTGGCAGGCAAGAAAAGGCTGCCCAAATCTAGCACCACCACCAGCAGCTCTTGGGACAGTGGCAGCAGTTCCGATGTCCAACTTGTAGAGCAGCCTGCCCCTGAACCTGCCCAGCCTCCTCTACAGCCCAGACGCCGCCGTCAGATCCGAGTCAGCAGCAGCAGCGAGGACAACGACTAAAATTTAAGTTTTTATTTTTCCTTTACTGCTGCCTGCCTTTATCTTTTGTGATGTACTTTTCTTTATATTTTTGTCTTTATTTTTCATGTCATTTTGCATTGAGGGCAATGCAACCCTCGAGTTTGGGGGTGGCAACCCTCCATCATTAATGGAGTCTTAAGTACATATTTTTATTAATTGTTGTGTCCTTTATTTATTTAAGTTATCTTAAAAAAATCAGAAAATATAAAACTGTTGGCTTAAAACGGTGAAGTTAACCTACCTGTCATGACGACTCTGTCGTGACAACATCTTTAGGACAGGTTAAGGAGAAGTTTAGAGCCTTTCTATAGTTCTGAAAACTTAAACACCTTTGTGACTATTATATTGCTTAGATTTCTTTTAGCGAAACTAGAATAGGATGCTTAGAACTTGAATAGCCCCTAGAGGTGCCTAACACTGGCTCTAGGAAAGAAGTTTAGCAAAAGAAAATCAAAAACCTAGAGGTGCCCGAAACTGGCTCTAGGAAGCTAACTAGAGGTGCCCAAAACTGGCTCTAGAAAAATTTAGCTTGAAAATAGAAGAAAAAGAAGCATGAAAATGTGCCTTCTAAAAAAATAAACTTTGGCATAAAAATTCGAGTTGAGAAGTTGAATATTCTAGTGAAACTAAGAGAGTCTTAGCATATAACTGTTCACAAGCATGCACACACTGCACGAGAGCTATAGGGAGATTCCAGACAGATCCTAACCTTTCCGACAGGTTGCTGCCGCCATAGAGAATGAGCGACGGGTAAGGGACAGTTCACTATTTGAAGGCCAACACAAAAATTTTCATTTTTCTTTCTTCATTGCTTGAGGGCAAGCAAAAACTTGAGTTTGGGGGTGTGTTGAGTGTGTAAAAGTTCTATTATTTACACCCTTTTTAACCCATATTTCTGCTGCATTCAAGCATCATTGCATTGCATTTAGGTTAGTTTTCAGTAAAACATCACAAAGGGACTAAAAGCACGGATTCTACTAAAAGATGGCTATTTTTGCAAGTATCTGCCATAGTAGACGTTGAAGGCAGGCGCAAGGCAGAGAAGCAGGAGGGCTGAACTGGACAAGCAGACGAAGAAGACGAAGCTGCCATGGACCTGTCGTGACAGCATGGTGACAGCAGACTTATGAAGAGGAAAAGCAAAGTGGACCTCGATAGATAGAGAAAAATCTGCTCGTCTATCGTGTGAAAGCCACATATTTTTCCAAGCCCCGGATCAAAAGATATGTCAAGCCAAAGCTCAAGGAGAGGAAATTCCTAGAAACAAGGATGCGGCTGGAAAGTAGGAGTCTTTAGAGATTTAGTCTTTATTAGAATCTTACTTTTAATTAAAGTTGTAATCCTTGTTACCTTAGAAGACTTGAGCCCAAAGCTTATATAAGGGCATAGATTTAACCTAGGAGGGAGAACCGATTACCCCATAACCGAAACCAAAAACCCCTGTCGTCCACCCGTCACCGACATGTTCTAAATTCCCCCTAGGGCTACGGGTTGTTTTGTAAAGTAGTTGCAAGGGTTGTTTTGTTTTAGGATTTTCCAAGTTCAATAAAATAAACTTCAAGTTCTCTTATTTTGGTTTTAACATCTTGCAAGAGCATCGGGAGAGCATTGTGAGGTTATCCATTTACTTAGCATCGGGAGAGTTAAGTATACGAAAGAAATAAGAGCGCGTTCTCTAGTTTATAGTTGAACCATCTCGTGCCTAGGGATAGGGCGAGGTTAAGTGGCTAAGGAAGAATTCATACACATCGGTGTTCATCCTTCGATTCACGCCGGGAGGTATCATCAAAGACGTTATCATCGACAGACTTGGACCTAGGGATAGGCCAAGGCAGATCTGGGATTCTTGCCAAGCTTGAAGTACAGAGTTGGTGTGTCTGCTGCCGCGACAGCCAACGGACAGACGCCGCGACAGGTGCTGTCGACGACGGAGCGACGACAGAACTGGAGATCCTAAGCAATTCAATACCTGCACTATCGAGCAATTCAATACCAGCCCATTCTCTCTATCTTGATAACTCAATCCTTTTATTTACGTTTTTATCTTATTATTCTCGTGACAATTCTAAACTATCTCTTTTACTTCGTGCAGTAAACTAAGGTGAAGTCATTAGCCCAATCCCTGTAGAGACGATATCCGATACTTCGTATCACTTTACTACTTGCGTCGTGTACACTTGCACTACAATTGCGATAGACTCTTTTACACGCAACAGGCGTGCCAATCGTACGTCGAACAACTAAAACCTTTTGCGTTCGTCATTTGGCGTACGATTGACACCCCTCATGTCGGTTACCGACAATGGGTGGTTGGAGAAAATGGGTCGTGGCCTCAGACGACGATGGTGGCGGGCTCCGGCAAGACTATCGACGACGACAATGACGTTAACTTTGGGTTTAAAGTTTTGTGGTTTTAGAGATTTTTAGACTATTTTGTGATTTTTAAAATTTTTGGGATATTGTTTAATTTATTTTATTTTCTGTTTATTTTTGAAAAAAATAAATAACAAAAGCCACGTGTCAATATATTATTGGGTGATGAATTTTTTAACGATATTACCTTAAAATACTAACAGAATAAAATTTTAAGCACATATTTCATCAAAAAAGTTAGACTTTTATCTCAGAACAAATGTATAAATTAGACACTTATTTATGAGTTAATCCTTAAGGGTGCGTTTGGTTCACAGAATGTAAGATTACCTCTGGAAATAAGATTCCTGGAATTTAACATTACCTGGCTGTAAAACTAAAAAAAGATTACCTCTGGAAATAAGATTCCTCAAAACTTCCCAAAACTTTTAAGCAAAGTGGTCAAGTCAAAACCAAATGGTTATACAAATTTTTCTAAGTGTTTTCCAAGTCAAAACAATGATTCTCAAGTCACCGTTTCGAACCATCCCTTAGGTGTTTCGGAACGTGTTGAAACTGTTAAAATTGGTTTCGAAATGAGTCTTCTTGTTTTGATACGATAGTATCGAAACATGACACTATGTTTCGAAACAGGTGAAGAACAATAGAACGGGCATATCCGTTTTGATACGGCTGTATCGAAATGATCTCAAACGTTTCGAAACGAGATTTGAACATGGATTTAAAATTTATGGCCGTTGCAATTTTATAACTGATTTTTACAAAACGGTTAAGACGTATCGAAACGATTTAAGCACATTTCAATACGAGTTTTGACATTTTCAAATTGTTTCGAAACGGTATCAAGCCGTTTCGGAACGAGCTCTTAGCGTATCGAAACGATCGTATCCGTTTCGATAAGGTCTCTTAATTACACCTCAACGACTATTTCCATTTTGGTCTGTTTCGAAATAGGTACATGTGTTTCAAAACGGGTAGTTGCATAAGTGCATTTATGGTGGGAAGATTGCATCCAAACGGCTATATTGATGATGACAACCACCCCAACGACTAGAATTGAATGAGAATAAATAAAAGGGAGTCTAAAAACAACCAGCAACAACTATTGATCCTAAGAGAAACAATCCTACATCAAATCCAACCTCAAGTGCTTAAATTCCAATATCCTTGTAAAACCCCAATTGTCAATCCTTATACTTTCCTATTTTTCAGATTCAATTGGGTTGTGTGCTTGTAATTTGGGCAATATAAGTCTTGAGAGATACATTGTATTTGCCACATTCTTCTTTGTACACTTGTGAGAGGGTTTGGTCAACTTTGGGTAGAAAATTGACCATTTGTGTAAAGGTTTCCTCCTAAGCCTAGAAAAGGGGAAGATCAACTAGTGAAGCTGTTTGGAAAATCCTTAGTGGGGGCTAAGGTATTGGATGTAAAGTTCATTTGGAACTTGAACCATTATAATTGTCTTTGTCCTTAATTTTATTTTACCACTTTACTACCAACCAAATTAAAAATCAAATTCACCCCCTCATGGCATTTATCGATTCAACGATCCACTCTACAATTGGTATCAGAGCCTACCTCTTTTGAAGGATTAACAACCACAAGAGAATATCCTAAAAAATTGGTGAATGAGCTCAATGAGCTCAAAAATTCTTTCAAAAGTGTTGGTTCTTCAAAGCTTGAAAAGGGTGAATCCTCAAAAACTAACTTTAAAAAAAAGAATTTCAACTATAAACAAAATGTCTCCTATATGCACTCTAGGACTAAAAAGATTAGAAGTGTATCGGTTCCTAAGGAACTTGTAAAATCTAATAATGTTAATGCCTTGTCATCTTAGATTTCTAAGGGAATCAAGCTTTTGAGAGCTAACACTCATGGACCCAAAATGATTTGGGTACAAAAAATCAAAGTTTAAACTCTTTGCTTGTATGGGGAGCATTGCTACAAGACCAAAGCACAAAGTCAAAATTCATGATACCTTGATAGTGGATGCTCGAGACACATGACCGGAGACAAGAGTCGATTCATGGAATTAAAGCCAAAAAGTGGAGGATTAGTAACTTTTGGTGATAACTCCAAAGGCCACATTAAATGTATTGGCTCCATAGGTAATCACTCTTCCATACTTATTGAAAATGTCTTGTATGTCAATGGTCTAAAACATAATTTGTTGAGCCTTAGTCAATTATATGATAAAGGGTTTAATGTCATGTTTGATGTAAATGGGTGTAGAATAGTAGACATTAAATCTAACAAAACGATGCTCATTGGTCATCGCATAGGCAATATTTATATGGTGCATCTAGATGACATTCTTACATCCTCTGCATGCTTAGTTGCACAAAATTAAAATGATGCATGGTTATGGAATAGGAAACTAGGACATGCTAGCATTAGCGTTTTAGAAAAATTAGTTTCCCTTAATCTAGTTAGAGGCCTACCTAAGCTCAAGTTCTCATTAGATAAAATTTGTGATGCATATGCTAAAGGTAAACAACATAAAGCCTCTTTCAAGTCCATTAATGATGTTTCTACAAGTAGATGTTTGCAATTGATCCACATGGATCTCTTTGAGCCAATTAGGACTACTAGCTTAGGTGGAAAATCATATGCATTTGTACTTGTTGATGATTACTCTAGGTATACTTGGGTTCTCTTTTTAAGCACCAAAGATGAGGCTTTAGAAAACTTCATCACATTTTTAAAAATAACCCAAAAAAGATCTTGAACATAAAATTTCACATATTAAAAGTGATCATGGAACCGAATTTCAAAATATGGGTTTTGAAGATTTTTGTAATGAAAATGAGATTAGCCATAATTTTTCGGCTCCTCGCACTCCTCAACAAAATGGGGTAGTTGAGAGGAAAAATAGAACTTTAGAAGAAATGGCTAGGACTATGCTTTGTGAAAATAATTTACCTTAAGTATTTTTGGGCGGAAGCCACTAACACCGCTTGCTACGTTATATACCGAGTAATGATTAGGTTTATTTTGAAGAAAACCCTTATGAGATTTTAAAATCTAAAAAGCCTAACATTAGCTATTTTCATCCTTTTGGTTGCAAGTGTTTTATTTTAAACAATGGAAACGATAATTTAGGTAAATTTGATGCAAATAGTGATGAAGCTATTTTTTAGGTTACTCTTTAAACTCAAAAGTCTATCATGTGGTTAACAAAAGAACTTTAGTTGTAGAGGAATCTATTCATGTGGTTTTCGGTGATAACCTCCTTCCGAGGAAGGATTCTTGTGATGATGATGATGTAGGGATCATTGAAGCCAATGATAGTGGAGATTCATCAAAGGTGAATGAGATTCCAACTAAAGAAGAAGAAGCACAAGAACCGCCTCTAGAAGCATTGCAATATATGTCTCTTGAGGAAAAGGAAGTGAGCTACCCAAGGGAGTACAACTATGTCAAAGGTTGTGAGATCTTGGGTGATCCATCCAAGGGGATTTTTCTAAGTTGTTGCAAGGTGAATTTGAAATGAGCATGATGGGGGACCTCTCATTCTTCTTGGGACTCCAAATTAAACAAATGAAGGATGAAATCTTCATCAATTAAGCTAAGTACATCAAAGATATGCTCAAGAAGTTTGGCTTGGAGCAAGCAAAACCTCAAGCTACACAAATAAGCTCATCCACAAAGCTTGACAAAGATGAAGAATGTAAGTGTGTTGACCCTAAGCTTTATCGTTCTATGATTGTGTCTTTGCTTTACCTTACCACAAGTAGACCAGATATATTGTTTAGTGTTTGCTTGTGTGCTAGGTTCCAAGATAGTCCTAGAGAGTCACACCTTATAGCCGTTAAAAGGATCTTTAGGTACCTTAGAGATACTCCTTGTTTAGGCCTTTGGTATCCTAGAGACTAAACCTTTAACCTTCATGCTTATTCGGATGCGGATTACGGGGGTTGTAAGATAGACATGAAAAGTACTTCCGTCACTTGTTAATTCCTAGGTAGTATGCTCATATCTTGGTTCTCTAAGAAACAAAATAGTGTAGCTTTATCTACCACCGAAGCAGAGTACATATCCTTAGGGAGTTGTTGTGCTCAAGTCCTTTGGATGAAACAACAACTCTTAGACTATGGAATTGAGGTAAACATCGTACCCCTTAAGTGTGATAACACTAGTGCCCTATGTCTTACCAAAAATCCCATCCAACACTCTAGAACCAAACATATAGAAATAAGACATCATTTTATTAGAGATCATGTCCTTAAGAAAGATGTTGTTTTAGAGTATGTAGACACCTTAAATCAATTAGCAGACATCTTTACCAAACCTCTAGATAAAGAGCGTTTTTGGTCCCTTAGGAAAGAGTTAGGTCGAACTAGCCTATCTTGACCTTTTAGGACCTTTGTGCTTAAAATTGCTTGAATTCTTGTTAAATCCCATGCTTATGTGTTTTTTTATCTTAATTACATATTTTCTTATAGTTAGGGGGAGTATGTTTATGTTTTGATATGTTAAACTTGCTCACACATCTCATTCATGCATCTAGGTTCAATCAAAGTTCGATTCTTTTGCATTTTAGAGCCTTATCTGCTCTTCCAGGACTATTGGTATCGAAACGAGTCACCCTGTTTTGATACGGGCTGCCTCTAAAGAACACATATGGACCAAGCTATTTCGAAACGCTCCCAAGGGTTTTGAAACGTTTTGGTTATGTTAAAACTTGTATCGAAATAGCCCCTCTTCGTTTCGATACGGGAAACTCTTGGGCTTCGATATAGTCAAATTTGTATCGAAACGGTCAATAAGTTTCAGAATGTTCATATGCGTTTCGGTACGCCTGTTTCGAAATGATCTCTCATATTTCGAAACGCGTATCTGGAAAAGCCAAATTTAAAGGGTTTTAAATGCTTAATGAGTCTTTTAATTAAACCCAAAAACTCTCAAAACCCTAGACCGATTTCATCTATAAAAACCCTTCAAATCTCTTTGTTTTTCATCAAAACTTGAGGGTTTTTACTCCTAAACATCAAACTAAGCAAGCTTCATCAATTTTGTGCAATTTCATCCACAAATTCCTCCAAAATCCCATCTTTGAGGTATTTTCTATCTTTTTCTTTTTCCTTTTATTTCGTTCAAATATTATGGTAAAAAAATTATAGTTTTGTATAGAATACTTATTTTACATTAGGGGTTTTCAAAATCTTGTAAAAAATGTTCAAATCTCAATTTTTTGGTTCGAATATATTTTATTTTAATAGTATTTTTACACTAATTTTCAAATCTGTTTTCATCAAATTTTTATTTTTATGTATATGCTTTCAAAGTGTTTTTAAAAACCTTAATGGGATTCTTATTAGATCGAATTAGGATTTAATGCAAACACTTAAATTTTATTGCTTGCTTTGTTTTTAGGTGTTTTTAATGGCTTTGCAAAAGAAAAGAAAGACTGAAGGGGGTGAAGGTTCAAACCCAGTGACGATGTTCGTCCAAACCTTACCCTCCTCTATGCCAAAAGTTTTAGAAACCAAGAGGCTAGGAATCGGTTTAAAATTCTTCAAGATGCTGTTGTTCGACGAGAGAGAGTTGTAGACATGGCATTCCTTGATTCCGAGCGTTTTTACTTTAAGTACCTACCTATTTTGCACCGTTAGGGTTTCCTAAGCTTCATGAATATTCCCGGCATTGTCTACAAAAACATGGTATTGTTTTTCTATTCCAATGCTCATCTTATTAGAAATGCTGATCGTTCCAAAGTTATTGCTATCGAGTCTTACATCTTGGGAAAGAAGTTTCGCATTGAATCATCCACCTTAGTGACCGTTCTTGGGCTTGTTGATGAGGGTATTGAGGATGAATCTACCTTTGGATCTCGAACTGGATCAGTTCTCACTTTGGATGCCCAAGACCGTTTCTTGCACTTAATCATATCTTGGTTCTTTCGCCCATATGGAGGAAAATTTGCCCATATCCGTCAAGTTGACACCTTTTGGCTTGAGTGTTTCCGACAAGCACAACAACCTAACTTGGTGAAGATAATGTTTGCCAAGATGTTCCATCTCGTAAGGCATCGTGAATCTGACTCCATCACCTTCTTCACCTATGGGACAGCTTTGAGCTACATTTTTGTTCGCCTTGACCTTGATGTCTCATACAATTTTCCGGAACAATACAAGCAAAAGCTTGGTGAGTCTTCTCTCGTAAGGTTCGGATTTCGATACACTAATGGTGAATGGACTCAAGTTGATCGTAGAGCTCAAGAACCTCAAGAAGAGCCTCAACCAGAAGTTCAAGTTCCCATTGTGGCTCCTAACAATTATGCTCTCATGGCCTTCCTCACCGAGAAGCTCAACACCATGGACACAAACATGGCTTCTAGGTTTGCAGCTATCGACACTCGATTCAAATCTTTGGAGGATCGTGTTCTTGGCATAGAGAATCACCTTACCTCCCTTGAAACCCAACAATCATCCATGGATCTCTCTTTCACCAACTTATATGGTGATTGGAGGCGTTTTCGCAAGGATCAAGAGAAGGAAAATGATGATTTCTTGGATGACCTTAGAGGCGATGAAGACGATGAGGCACCTTAGTTTATTGCATATCATTTTATTTTGTCATATTAGGATTGAGTTTATGCACCTATCTCTGTTTTTTTAAGACCTATGCTTTGATTTCATGTTTTTAGGATTGAATTTGATTTTATGTTTGAATCTGTTTTATGAACTAAATGCTATATATGCTATTATGTTGTTTGGTTTATGATTTATTCCTCTTTTATTCTCACTTAGTCTTGATTATATGTTTGATCTAACAAAAAGGGGGAGAAGTAATTCCTAAGAGCCTAAGTGTTTTTAAGTTTCAAGTGCTTTAAATTTCAACTTTTTAAAACTTTAAAACCTATCTTAAATTGAGGGGGAGTTAAAAGTTTTTTCAAAGATTTCAAAACACTTAAAAATTTATACTTGGTTTTGTTATATCAAAAAGGGGGAGATTGTAAAACCAAAGAATTGATTTTGATATAACAAAAGATTTAAGGACTAAATTGAAAATAGAAAATAAAATTTTAAGTCCTCAAAACTTCCCAAAACTTTTAAGAAAAGTGGTCAAGTCAAAACCAAATGGTTATACAAATTTTTCTAAATGTTTTCCAAGTCAAAAAAGTGATTTTCGAGTCACCGTTTCGAAACATCACTTAGGTGTTTCAGAACGTGTTGAAACTGTTAAAATTAGTTTCAGAACGAGTCTTCCAGTTTCGATACGATAATATTGAAACATGCCACTATGTTTCGAAACGTATGAAGAACAACATAACAGGCAGATCCGTTTTGATACGACTGTATCAAAACGATCTCAAACATTTTAAAACGAGATTTGAACTTGGATTTAAAATTTATGATCGTTGCAATTTTATAACTGATTTTTACAAAACGGTTAAGACGTATCGAAATGATTTAAGCATGTTTCAATACGGGTTTTGACAGTTTCAAATTGTTTCGAAACGGTATCAAGTCGTTTTGGAACGAGCTCTTAGCGTATCAAAACGATCGTATTCGTTTCGATACGGTCTCTTAATTACACCCCAACGGCTATTTCTATTTTGGTATGTTTCGAAACAGGTACAAGTGTTTCAAAACGGATATTTGCAGAAGTGCATTTATGGTGGGAAGATTGCATCCCAACGGCTATATTGATTATGGCAACCACCCCAACGACTAGAATTGATTGAGAATGAATAAAAGGGAGTCTAAAAACAACCAACAACAACTATTGATCCTAAGAGAAACAATCCTACATCAAATCCAAGCTCAAGTGCTTAAATTTCAATATCCTTGTAAAACCCCAATTGTCAATCCTTGTAATTTCCTATTTTTCAGATTCAATTGGGTTGTGTGCTTGTAATTTGGGCAATATAAGTCTTGAGAGATACATTGTATTTTCCACATTCTTCTTTGTACACTTGTGAGAGGGTTTGGTCAATTTTGGGTAGAAAATTGATCATTCGTGTAAAAGTTTCCTCCTAAGCCTAGAAAAGAGGGAGAATAAATAGTGAAGTTGTTTGGAAAATCCTTAGTGGGAGCTAAGGTAGTGGATGTAGAGTTCATTTAGAACTTGAACCACTATAATTTCCTTTGTCCTGAATTTTATTTTATCACTTCACTACCAACCAAATTAAAAATCCAATTCACACCATTTTGGCATTTGTCGATTCAACGATCCACTCTACACTAGCATATTACTGGAATTCTACATTACATTGTTTTGTAACCCCCTCGTCCCGGTCTGGCTGACTGACTGGTCCGAGTAGGCTACACGGGGAAAACCGATGCGAAACCTGTTAAGGTCCCACTTCGGTTAGCAACCCTAGAAAAATTATTTTATTTATATCTTGTCTAAATGTATTATCAAATCCTATGTGAAACACGTCAGCGGAAACACAAACAATATAACAACGACCATCCAAATCAGCACATTAAAATAACCTATTTTTCCTTTTTAAACAGGCCGTATCGGAACGCCCTTAGGGTGTTTCGAAACGCCATGACCTGGTCAACTGGCCAAAGTCAAACCGATAAGACCGTTTCGAAACAGGGGTGGACCGTATCGAAACGAGGTCAACGGTCAACTTCTCATGGTCAACGATACGAAGACCGTTCCGAAACGCTAAGGCCCGTTTCGATACATTAATTTATCATCAAATTCTCAGATTTCCAGTGGCAAAATCGTATCGAAACGTTCTTTAGGCGTATCGAAATGCCTGGCCAAAAACAAAGGGGTCGTATCGGAACGGGGTCGACCGTTTCGAAATGCCATCTGTCTGCAGATTGGTTTTAGCTGGTTTTAAAGCACAAGGATGCCCCAAAACCTCACTAAAGCCTCCCACAACACATATACAACAACACTAAGGCAGATCGAACATAACAAGCATGCTTACACACATCAAACATATCAAGACCATACATTGAAGGAATCAACAACTTAAGAATCATACCTCCATACATAACATTAAAGATAACATGCTTCAACAAGGACATATACTTAGATATTTAAGATAGGCAAATCCAACATCCAAAAGCCAAATCAACACAACATATAAAAAGGAGTCTACCATACCCCTAACAACCAACATAGCATACTTCAAAGGTTCAAACAACGACACCTATCCCATTGCTTTACTATTACAATCTTTCAATTTAAAGATCATACTTGAGCTAACCGTAAGCAACACTTGGAGGCCTTTCCTTGCCCTTGCCACCCACTAGCTTCTGATCTGCATTGTCGAACAAAAAGGAGCATAAGCACAAATGCTTAGTGAGGGTATGCTCATAAATCAAACCTTCGACAATGCAGGGTCCAAGCACGAGCATACAACCAAGGTAGAATGCATGAGTTCTTACCTTCGAACCGCAAGAGCCAAAAATATAAAGGATGCATGATCATAGTATCAATGTCATGTCATGCTCAACGAGTCCATATCCACACATATAGAAACACATATAACCACATATGAGCAACATAATCCACAATCCGTATTGGCACCTAGCTATGACTCGAATACGCGAATAACCGTTGGAACTCACATCCAACAATACAACCATTACCTGACGGTGGGATTACACTCATCACCGTTCACGCGGAGGGGATTTCACTCATCCTCACGCCTCATCTCACGCGGAGGGGATTCCACTCATCCTCACGCTCGTCGATGGGATTCCACTCATCACCGACGAATATATATATAAAGATTTCCAGGCGAACCCGTACTCCATCTTGATGACTACCATCATCAAGACCACACGCGCATTTTGACTCACGTGTGCACACTAAACATCCTAATGATCGATCATTTGTACCCAAGCATACTAGTGCCAATACTACACATTTCATTAATCTTTCATAATATCATTTCCTAACAACTTTCGTGCTTAGCACGTACTCACCATGACTTACCGTCATGCACAAACCACATTTCCATGCCTAGCATGTACTCACCATGATCCTCGGATGATACAACCACCTCATATCATCATTTCACATGTCAACACTTAATGTATATTATTAACACAATTATCCCATCATATTTCACACATATGTATATCCATATCATATTTATCATCAACATGCATATACCAATGCATCAAGCTATGTCTCAACATACATGTATACACCATATACATAACCAACACCATCACAATTTAACACGAGGCATAAACAACCATTAAAGAGTGCAAACAAAATCTCTAATCAAAGCTTGGGATTAGGCTATCACTCTAATCCCAACTCTAGGTGGGTTTACCAAGCACATCCTAGGTTCACATGCTTGAACCAAATACTCAAAATCATTTTAAAAAATATTTAACCACTCACCATATTTCCTTAAGTAAACCAAGCAAAGCCGACCCAAGCCTCCACAACTTCCGGAATCGTGCCCGAACCTCCCAAGGCCAAATCCGCTGTTTCTAACCAATCAAAAGCAATGTATTAACCTCTTAATCAACCACAAATTTACTGTTACACATCAGCTCTCAATTCTCTAACATTTTCTCAACAATTCAAAGCCGAAATCCTCCCAAATAATCTCATTTTCGTACTCCAGCAAAACCCAGCCATTACCTCCCAATTTAAACACTTAAAACACTCCAAAACATGTCCAAAACATCATCATAATGCTGTACAACCATCAGTCCTTCATTTCCCCACACAAACACTTCAAAAACTCTTAATTTCCACACCTAAAAATCACCTACAGCAGTAGCTACGGGAATCCCATCAAACCAACATTATAACCTCTCAAAAATCATCATAAAACATCTAAAAACACCTACCCAAAGTTGCTATAACATCAGCCCAACAATTTTTCACAAAACCATCCCAAAATCACAAATTTTGACACTTTAAATATACCCTAAAAACCCATTTCGGGATTCTTTGTAAAACCCAACCAAATTGAGATATAATGTTCCATTGGGCAAAGTTAGATCAAAACTCAACTCTATTAATCAAAAACAACCCAAAAGGCTATTAAAGTTTCATGCTTTTCTTCAAACTTGAAAACTTCAAAAACTCAAAAAGATGATTTCTATGAAAACTAAAGCTATAGAAATGTTGGAAATCATGAGGAGAATTCAAAAATGCAATTACCTCGAAGAGAGCCCTTGAATTGATGAAGAGATTTGATGAAATAGTGCTTTAGGGGATAAGAGGGGTTTTAAGTTTTCAAAAATGATGGAATGAAGAAGATGATCATTTCTTTTCAAATAAAACCCCCTTTTGTCATCTTATTTCTCCTTCAATTTACAATTTACCAAAATGCCATTAATGAGATGTCATATCTCATCCATATTTAAAAATCCATGGAATTGATTCCTAATTTAATTTGAGTCCAACATATAATGTTTGTATTAAAATGTGAAGACTTAAATAATATTTTATTATTTAAATTATAAAATCGAACCCGAAATAATATTAAAATATTATTTTCACCCGACCCCTAAACCCGGGTGTTACAACTCTCCCCCACTTAAGTAAATTTTGTCCCCGAAATTTATCGGACATGAAAATACCACGAAATCTACTCCTCCACACTTACCTTCTCACCAAAACATACTAACCAACTCGGTAGACTTACCACGCAACAACAAATATCTAATGCTTAGATCTCAACTAGTTCCTTCAAGGCATGTCAATTTAAAACTCAACTCAATCTCTTCAACAACTTAGCACGGTGCAGATCTGACTCACACTTTTGAATCACAAATACACAGGACACATCACAAACCCCTTTCTGATTCTGGTGGTAACCGCAACAAATAAACAACAGAACTAGCCCGATTCACTACTCATACAACACTGTTTGAAAACTTGACCGATAACTCTCTCTGACTGACCATCTGACTTCAACAGGTAACCAAACACTATGCAGACGCCTTCAAAAAATCTAGTCGAAATCTCGAACCTCTATTACCCACTTTCATAAAGAACCTTCCACAGATATAACAAACTAGAAGAAAACTGAAGCTCGGTCTTGACACGCTGGCAATTTACTCACTTACTCTTATACGGAACCACGTTATTCATCAACTCAATCCAGAAGTACTCATCTTCAACCCACAATACGTCTTCATACTACTCAGATGCAATACAAATGAACTGCCGTATGCTTCGGCTGACACATTACGTCTCAAAACACTATGTCAATCGGTACAACAATTTTGTCTCTAAAATGCAGAACTCTATCATCTCTGAAACTGTATTCTGAAGGTCTTCCTTCCGCTATGTCTTGCACGTGAGGTGCCAAGAACCTGTCTTGCAATCGTTTCTATTTAAGTAATCTGACTCAAAGTAGGTTTAACATGAAACTCGGCCATAAAACCACTATCCTTTGATAAATTGAATCTGGAAAATACAACTCGCAACTCAACTACTAATCTAACACCAAATATAACTCGGAACATCAGTCACTACGTTGACTCTCTCTTCGGATGACACTCAATCTTGAGATTACGGTCTTCAAGCAATTCTAACAACTCATGCTGTTCAAGTTTCAACTCTTCCTAAGTCGTCTAATATTTCACGTTCTGATGATAAGTATATACTGTGCATTTCTAACTATAAATGCTCTATCTCGAAGTCTTCAAAAAAAATACAACTGTAATTAACTCTAAGTTTATTGTCGGATAACTCTTCTCTCGGTCTTTCAACTATCTCGATGAATAAGCCACAATCTTCTGTCTTGCATAAGCACACAACCTAACCCTACATGCAGCGCATCACTATAGTTCACAAATTCTTTCTCTGATATAGGTCGGATCAAGGTCGAAGCTTTCATCAAAGTTTCTTTCGGTTTCTCAAGGGCTTATTGTCTCGCATCTAACCACACAAACTGAACTTTCTTCTGTAGCAATCTGTCAAAGGAGCAGCTATCTTCGAAAGATCATCTACAAACCTCCGATAGTAACAATACTAGACCTAGGAATTATAGATACATGTCATTGTCTTCGGTTTCTTCCAACTCACATCTTCTGCCTACTTAGGATTTACTCTAATACACTCGGCTAATCTACATGTCCTAGGAGAACATCTTCCTTAACTCGGAGTTCCTGTTTTCTCAACTTGGCATACAATTAATTCTCTAATAGGGTCTACAAAACTAACTCCAAAGCTTATCTTGGTCTTCTTCGGCTCGTGAATATACCCATACATCATCTAAGAGAACTACTACAAACTGATCAAGGAACTTAGGAAAATATTCTGCTCAACATCTCTATAAAAGTAACTAATACACTAATCAAACAAAGCGGCATAACTCATAACTCAAAGTGATCATATCTTTCCCCGAAAGCTGTCTTCGGTACCTCAACTTCTCTCACTTTCAACTGGTAACAACTGGATCTCAAATTAATCTTCGAAAAGTCTAGAGCACACCCCAACTGATCAACAGTTTTTCGGACACTCGGAAATGGATACTAATCATTCACAGACAATTTTTTTTTCATCTGTCTGTAATCTAAACACATTCTCGTATTGTCTTCTCTCTTCTTCATAACTTGCACTGTCATACTCTAAGATGATGTACTAGGCCTAATGAATCTAGGGTCTAACAAATCTCGAAGTTGATTCTCCAACACTCTCAATTCTGTCGGGAATCATAAGATACAGAGCAATCAAAGTAGAAGCAAGCTCGGAGACGGTCTCAATAACAACAAACTCTTCTTCTCTGTCAAGAGACAAACCGGGTAATTCTTGTAAACACTTCTAGGAAAAACACAAACTATTCTAACATTCTGCGGCCTAATCTTCATTCAAAATCAAATCCATCACATTTGCTAGGCAAGCCTGTCAACTAGCCCAATCAATCTTTGACCTCTAAAGCTGGAACAACATTCGATGAGAAGTTCACATCTTCACCTACCACTACAGTCCCACAGAAATCTGCAACTTCAAGGCAACTCTCTATTTGTCTCAACGTATACCCTAACTCTGTGTTCTTCAAGCCAAACCATGTCAAAAGTTACATCGAAACCGTAAAAGACAATTTCTTCACATCTACTGAAAACTAGTAACCATGAACCATCAACAAACATCTTCCGTACATCTTTCTGACCACCACTATCTCACCAAAAGGTCTAGTCACATGTGTCCCTATGTCTAAAATCTCAACAGAGATAGTCTTCGGTCCTCTCATTTTTTTTCAAGCTGGTTCTTCAACAAAATCCGACTCTTCTAAATTGTTCTTAGAGCATCTCAAAACTTCAAAATTCAATTCTGATTACACACAAACTTTCATGCTTGAACTTGTTCTATAACGTCGATCCTGACGACTCGAAACATTCCACTACCAAACAATCTGGAGTCAAAACTCAAGACTTCTTCTCGGCTTGACTATATCGGAAGCGACTTCATCTCTTCTTCTTGCTGGGAGACAACTCAGACGCACACTGGCCCAAACACACAAATCGATTCCCACTCATGGATACTAATCGGTTGTCTTGAATTAAAACCATAGGCTAAACCCCAAACGACCACTAACTAACATTCCTGAGTTTCAGATTACTCACACGAGACCCTTACCATGATCTCGCCAAAAGAACTAAGGTACTTATACCTACCTCTAACATTTCACCTGGCACATTCAAACTTTGCATGCTAGCTAACAACATACGGAAGTACAGATTCAGAATCGATCAAAAGGGAACAGACTCAAAATTGTACCAAGGGCTTATCCACTATAACATCGATATCACTCTGACTCCCACTCATAGGTCTTCACTTCTTTTCACCAACTAATATCAGAATCGGTCTCATTCGTCCCTCACCAACACGAATCAGCCCACATACACACTCACTCAGACAAACAAATTGTACCTCAACTCCGATACAACCACACTTCCCTAACTATAACAATGATCTCCTTCGACATCATCCACATTTTCAGAAACTACAACTTCCACTTACCGATTCACGACCCACTCCTTGGCCTCAAACTACTAAAAAGCAATAAATCAACAACAACGACAAATTAACATACAAACTGGGTTAGCAAAGGTAAGGTCCAAGTGCCTCAAGTATGATTTCCCTCACTTAAAAATCCTTTTTCCGATGTAATAGAAGCAATGGGACTCTACTAAACATGCTTCAAGCAACACACACACACGATCAACCGACATACATTCACAATCAAACAATCACACATTACAGCATACTCGAATAACAAGCAACATGCTTACATGGCAAGCAACCACCGTGCAATTGCAATGCAAAGATTAAACTTACCTCACTTACCCGCCCAAGGTCTCGGAAACCTTAGGCTCTAATACCAACAGATGTAACCCCCTCGTCCCGGTCTGGCTGACTGACTGGTCCGAGTAGGCTACACGGGGAAAACCGATGCGAAACCCGTTAAGGTCCCACTTCGGTTAGCAACCCTAGAAAAATTATTTTATTTATATCTTGTCTAAATGCATTATCAAATCCTATGTGAAACACGTCAGCGGAAACACAAACAATATAACAACGACCATCCAAATCAGCACATTAAAATAACCTATTTTTCCTTTTTAAGCAGGCCGTATCGGAACGCCCTTAGGGTGTTTCGAAACGCCATGACCTGGTCAACTGGCCAAAGTCAAACCGATAAGACCGTTTCGAAACAGGGGTGGACCGTATCGAAACGAGGTCAACGGTCAACTTCTCGTGGTTAACGATACGAAGACCGTTCCGAAACGCTAAGGCTCGTTTCGATACATCAATTTATCGTCAAATTCTCAGATTTCCAGTGGCAAAATCGTATCGAAACGTTCCTTAGGCGTATCGAAATGCCTGGCCAAAAACAAATGGGTCGTATCGGAACGGGGTCGACCGTTTCGAAACGCCATCTGTCTGCAGATTGGTTTTAGCTGGTTTTAAAGCACAAGGATGCCCTAAAACCTCACTAAAGCCTCCCACAACACATATACAACAACAATAAGGCAGATCGAACATAACAAGCATGCTTACACACATCAAACATATCAAGACCATACATTGAAGGAATCAACAACTTAAGAATCATACCTCCATACATAACATTAAAGATAACATGCTTCAACAAGGACATATACTTAGATATTTAAGATAGGCAAATCCAACATCCAAAAGTCAAATCAACACAACATATAAAAAAGAGTCTAGCATGCCCCTAACAACCAACATAGCATACTTTAAAGGCTCAAACAACGACACCTATCCCTTTGCATTACTATTACAATCTTTCAATTTAAAGATCATACTTGAGCTAACCGTAAGCAACACTTAGAGGCCTTTCCTTGCCCTTGCCACCCACTAGCTTCTGATCTGCATTGTCGAACAAAAAGGAGCGTAAGCACAAATGCTTAGTGGGGGTATGCTCATAAATCAAACCTTCGACAATGCAGGGTCCAAGAACGAGCATACAACCAAGGTAGAATGCATGAGTTCTTACCTTCGAACCGCAAGAGCCAAAAATATAAATGATGCATGATCATAGTATCAATGTCATGTCATGCTCAACGAGTCCATATCCACACATATAGAAACACATATAACCACATATGAGTAACATAATCCACAATCCGTATTGGCACCTAGCTATGACTCGAATACGCGAATAACCGTTGGAACTCACATCCAACAACACAACCATTACCTGACGGTGGGATTACACTCATCACCGTTCACGCGGAGGGGATTCCACTCATCCTCACGCCTCATCTCACGCGGAGAGGATTCCACTCATCCTCACGCTCGTCGATGGGATTCCACTCATCACCGACGAATATATATAAAAAGATTTTCGGGCGAACCCGTACTCCATCTTGATGACTACCATCATCAAGACCACGCGCGCATTTTGACTCACGTGTGCACACTAAAGCCGACCCAAGCCTCCACAACTTCCGGAATCGTGCCCGAACCTCTCAAGGCCAAATCCGCTGTTTCTAACCAATCATAAGCAATGTATTAACCTCTTAATCAACCACAAATTTACTGTTACACATCAACTCTCAATTCTCTAACATTTTCTCAACAATTCAAAGCCGAAATCCTCCCAAATAATCTCATTTTCGTACTCCAGCAAAACCCAGCCATTACCTCCCAATTTAAACACTTAAAACACTCCAAAACATGTCCAAAACATCATCATAATGCTGTACAACCATCAGCCCTTCATTTCCCCACACAAACACTTCAAAAACTCTTAATTTCCACACCTAAAAATCACCTACAGCAGTAGCTACGGGAATCCCATCAAACCAACATTATAACCTCTCAAAAATCATCATAAAACATCTAAAAACACCTACCCAAAGTTGCTATAACATCAACCCAACAATTTTTCACAAAACCATCCCAAAATCACAAATTTTGACACTTTAAATATACCCCTAAAAACCCATTTCGGGATTCTTTGTAAAACCCAACCAAATTGAGATATAATGTCCCATTGGGCAAAGTTAGATCAAAACTCAACTCTATTAATCAAAAACAACCCAAAAAACTATTAAAGTTTCATGCTTTTCTTCAAACTTGAAAACTTCAAAAACTCAAAAAGATGATTTCTATGAAAACTAAAGCTATGGAAATGTTGGAAATCATGAGGAGAATTCAAAAATGCAATTACCTCGAAGAGAGCCCTTGAATTGATGAAGAGATTTGATGAAATAGTGCTTTAGGGGATAAGAAGAGTTTTAAGTTTTCAAAAATGATGGAACGAAGAAGATGAGCATTTCTTTTCAAATAAAACCCTCTTTTGTCATCTTATTTCTCCTTCATTTTACAATTTACCAAAATGTCATTAATGAGATGTCATATCTCATCCATATTTAAAAATCTATGAAATTGATTCCTAATTTAATTTGAGTCCAACATATAATGTTTGTATTAAAATATGAAGACTTAAATAATATTTTATTATTTAAATTATAAAACCGAACCCGAAATAATATTAAAATATTATTTTCACCCGACCCCTAAACTCGGGTGTTACACGTTTATTTGGTAGGAATGTAAGATTGTTGTGTTTGGTTGGTGGTATATATTATTATCTGGAAGTGAAATTTACTAAATTGACAATGTGTTATATTTTCTTTTTAATATGTTAAACTTGCAATATTAAATTAAAAACATATGCACAAAAATAATAGAATTATTTTTGTTACACTATCTAAATTTTGAAAAAACTATATATTTATCATATTATTAATATAATTATTATATTAATTTTTTTTTAAAAAAATATAATTTATCTTTACATACCCTCGTTACCCTTTATTAAAATATTTTTTGAACTTTTAAATGATAAACTTTTAATATGTTTAAATTTTTAATTTTTTATTACTTGTGACATATTTTCAAGTAAATTAAAGTAAAGAATAAGATAAATCTAAAAGTTTTATAATACTGAAAATAATTTATATCATAAGTTTAACCTACTAAAATGTTTCATAAGATGATAAACATCTTATAAATCAAAGAATTAAATTAAAAACATCAACTCTTAACTTATTAATTTTTAAATAATATGCAATCCCAACATATAATCTATAAACATCACTAATATAATATTAATAAAAATATATTAAATATTAAAATAATATTTAAATATGTGTAATACCATTTAAATGTTAAATCAATATCGAATAAAAATATTTAATTAATTTATACCACACATATTTAATCATCTAATTAAATTCAATAAAGGATTCATGTGAATAAAATTCATTAATTTAGGGGCAATATGGTCCAAAAGGGTGGGAATTGACTGTTGGGTTTATAGCACGCTCGAATCGATCACTGAAACCGTCAATGAGGGTTGTAAATGTTTGGTGGTTGAATTGGCTAAAATCGAAATAAAGGTAGGCAAGTGACACAATGATTTTAGAGTGGTTCAGCCTTCTAACAAGCACCTACATCCACTATCACACCACTAAAGATTTCCCAATTCACTCAATAATGTATTCGTCCCCTTTTCTCGGTTTAGGAGGAAACCGTTACAACCCTATCTTTTGGACCTGGCTAAGATAGAACCAACTCTAGTTTTTCTCTCAAGGCTAAACTAGAACCTCTCCTTTTACAAGGGATTTGTTTGGGTAAACTAAATACCTCACAAGATTGGTGTTTACACAATTTAAGCTCACAAGAGTGTACAAAGAATTTACATTAAAGCACTCTTCTTAGACTATGTACAAGAGAAAGATAAAATAAAGATGTATACTCGATTTCTCTTGATCATGTTGTTTGGATGTAGTCTCTATCCATCTTTAAGTGTTCCAGCCTTCAATTTATAGTCCCAATTGAGTTTGTAGTCGTTACTAGCCGTTGGGGATGTTTTGAAGCCGTTGAGGTCTTTATTTCCCACATTAATTGCAGTTCTGGTGCCTACCGTATTGGTACACATGAAACCGTATCGGTACGCCATTCTTCAGAACTAATTGTTGGGCTCTTGCAAGCCTATGCGTATCGATACGCTAAGAAACGTATCGGTACGATCTGCATTTTAAACCGTTGGGAAATAGCCGTTGGGGTTAGTTAAAACAGGGATCGGTACGCTTTAAAGGCGTATCGGTACGACCCCTATCCGTATTGATATGGGCAAGCCTGTATCGGTACGGGTTTTGGCAGAATTAAAACTGGGTTAAAAAGGTATCGATACGGGGTATACCGTATCGGTACGGTACTGCTGAAAAATCAGTTTTGAGTACTTTAAAACATTTCAAACTTTGCCAAAAACCTTTTTAAATACCTCAAACATATTTTTAAGTTGTTTGGACTTAAAGACTTGTTTTAAATTCTTTTCAATTTTTTCCAAAATATTTTTCAATTATTATATCAAAACATTAGTTCAACATTGACAAATACTTAATAAATCCAAGGGAATCACATTCCTACCATTTAATGAAAAAAAATGCTACTGTTGGGAATACGATATTACCTCTTAGAGAGAATGCTCCTCAACCAAACGTGAGTATATTATTCCGTAAAAGATCATTTTTTTAAATAATAATCTTTTTCGTGAACTAAACACATTTTGTTGAAGTTTACAAGCAAATGCAGACGAGATCTCGTAGAATAAACGCAAATAATAATAGCCCTCAACTCCAAATATTCATATGTGGTGAAGCCAATGAAAACGTGCAGGGATTTATCGCCACTTAAACGGCTTTGAATTCCATGATAATTGGCTTTAAAACAATTTAGGACTAAATTAAAATTATAACTTTTTAGGATTGAATTGAACTTTGGTTTACTTTTATGATTAAATTAAATATTTATTTTAGATTTAGGACTAAATTAGACATTGTTCCGAATTAGGATGTTAGCGTTAAGTTTTTACAACTTACTACGATATTTTTTTGAGATTTTTTTCACAAGAAGATTTAATTTAGGAGTTAGGAGTTTAGTTTAGAGATTTGAGTATTAGTATTTTTAAATTTAGAGTGTATGGTTAGAAATTAGGATTTAAGGTTTATAATTTAAAGATTTAGATTTTAAATTTTAAGGTTTAAATAGAAACATTTGTGGGAAAAAATTGTTTGTGCATCAAAATATTAAACATACTTTTTTTAAAATAATGAGAATTGAGAACTTTAGATATTTTGATAAAGAGTAATTATTCAATGGTAAAATTTTGATATACGAAGAGTGTAAAACTAATTTTACACATGCCTGCATATTTACACTATAAAACTCAAATTTTAAATCTTTAATCTTAATCCTAAAATATAAATCCTAAACCTTAAATTTTAAACATTAGCCTTAAATTCTAAACCCTACAACATAAATCCCTAAACTTTAAACCCTAAACCTATAAACTTCAAAATAATTGAGATCCGCTAATTGGTCTAGTGACTAATGATGCTCATATTATCTCATCTTGTATGAATTCGAATCCTGATGTGAGAATGCTATATCTCTTTATTTAATAAAAAGGACAAATTTTCATTAATAAAATGACGAAATGATTATTTTATACGAGTCAATCGATTTTTATTGGTTTTTAAAAGAAATTTGCTAGAAGCTCTATGGACCCTTATGGCTTTTAATGTTAATGTTATTTTTTATGGTATCTTTGATTTGATTTATTTGTATAATGATTTGATTTAGTTAAACTGTAAATTTTAATTTATATATTAATTTGATAATTGGTTTAGAGGTGAATTTAATGTGGATTTTGAATTTGATGATAAATAGTGATTATGGATGTAGTTAATTTTTATGTGAATTCAGTTTATGATAATTCTGATTGTCATTTTGGAGTTTTTTTTAATTACTGGAAATTGGGCCTTGATAAAAGAAACCATGGAATTGGATTGGAAGGGATTGAAACCCGATCGAATACAGGGGGAAATATTAATAGTCGAAGGTAATACATTAGCCATACAAACACAAGTAAAATAATATAACAAACGAATGACATTGTCTGGCTTAGTACACGAAAAGGAAGCTAATCCAACATCACAAGATTCTCCTCCCTCTTGGATTTCTAACCGGGAATTGTTTCCTTGCATCTTCCCTGTAAAAGTATTGCCGTTACTGACTCAATTTATTATTCAGAATATTTACATTTATATTACGGAAGGGGGAATGATGAGAGATGAGAAAGGGCAAGGCGTTGTTTTCTCTTCACTGCTACACAATTTTCACGACAGTTGAAAGTCAAACCACCAATGAACCGCCCAAACAGGTCAATAGCTTAAACAAGAATGAGAAATAATAGGAGATGAGAGTATGTGTGACTTCAATATTACAGCTTGGCGCAACAAGGCATATCTGGGTTTTGCTGTTGCAACCTCTTTTTAGTCAGCCAACTTCAGTTATTCTTATCTCCAAATCATATCTCACCGGCAACCGCCGCCGCCATGTGGCTGTTGAGAGTAGCCACCAGAACCCAACATAGGGTTGTAACTGCCGGGCATTCCACTTTGGGGTTGCATGTGAGTTGCTTGCCCCATTCCCATATTCATCCCCATGCCTGAATTCATGCCCATGTTGTTCATCCCCATGCCCGGGTTCATTCCCATGTTGTTCATCCCCATGCCCGGGTTCATTCCCATGTTGTTCATCCCCATACCCATGCCTGGGTTCAATCCCATGTTGTTCATCCCCATTCCTGGATTCATGCCCATATTGTTCATCCCCAAGCCTGGGTTCATGCCCATATTGTTCATCCCCAAGCCTGGGTTCATGCCCATATTGTTCATACCCATGCCTGGGTTCATGCCCATATTGTTCATCCCCATGCCTGGGTTCATCCCCATGTTCACCCCGATTCCCATGCCCATAGGTTGTTGATTTATACCGCCATATCCTCCCATGCCCATGCCCCCGACAGCACCAGCACCCATTCCGGTTCCCATACCCATGCCGGAACCCATCATTTGGTTTGCTGGTGCTCTTAGAGCACTAGCCCCAACACGACCCATTCCAGAACCGGATCCCATAGCTTTACCCATTGTGATAGTAGATGTTACAGCGGTCTGGGCAGGCTTTTCCAACCTCTTTTCCTTCCGATTAATTGCATCAAAGTCAACTCCAATATCAGCCAGTGGGTTTGTTTTAGCTGCATATGTAAAATAAAATAAAGTTAATTCTCGTGGAAGGGGCATTTTTATAACAGGAAAGGCAAGTACTTACGGCCAGATATATTCAAATTAAACAGTCCTCGGCTCAATGTATCAGCCCAAACTGCCGACTTAGGCTCAAATTTATCCTTCGACGGTTGCAGAACTATAGCAAGTGCTCCTGTTGATGAGGGAGGAGCTGTCTGTGGTGCCATTGAAGTGTTTGATCCTGGTTGTGAAAAGAAGCCTCCGAGGACATCATTGTTAGTTTGTGCACTTGATTCATTTGTGGTTTGACTAGCACTCTGCGAACCAACTGGCATAGCTGAACCCTGCCGTGAAAGAAAGTTTCCAGTGTTGAACTGAGCAGCGGGTACAACAGGATTTTGAGCTTGAGGAGCCATCTGTGAACTGACAGGAGGATTAGAACCTAGTATTAAGCTCCCATTGCTGCTCTGTTCTGCAGATCCTGGAATTTGAGTGGCAGTAGACACAGACTGGGGGGTAAAATTACTGTATCCATGATTTGAATTTGGCTGTGTGCGGTGAACATATGGAGTAGCACTGGGCTGTGTAGGTTGGCCGTATGGAGTAGCACTGGGCTGTGTACGTTGGCCGTATGGAGTAGCACTGGGCTGTGTAGGTTGGCCGTATGGAGTAGCACTGGGCTGTGTAGGTTGGCCGTATGGATTAGCATTTGGCTGAGCAGGCTGGCCGTATGGATTAGCATTTGGCTGAGCAGGCTGGCCGTATGGATTAGCATTTGGCTGAGCAGGCTGACCGTATGGATTAGCATTTGGCTGTGCAGGCTGGATGTAAGGAATAGCATTTGGCAGTGCAGGGTGGCTGTAAGGATTAGCATTTGGCAGTGCAGGCTGGCTGTAAGGATTAGCATTTGGCAGTGCAGGCTGGCTGTATGGATTAGCATCTGGTTGTGCAGGCTGGCCATATGGATTAGCATCTGGCTGTGCAGGTTGGCCATATGGATTAGTACTTGACTGCTCGTTTTGGCTATATGGGTTAGAACTGGCCTGCGCAAGCTGGCTATAAGGATTAGTACTTGGCTGTGCGGGTTGGTACATACTAGCACCTGATTGTGCATGCTGGCCATAAATAGCTGGCTGTGCCGATTGACCATAAGCAGCTACTCGTGGTGCAGATTGGCTGGTTGGTGCTAAAAAGGCTGTATGTGAAGCTGCATCATTTGCAGGTCCAGAGGGTGGAAGAATATCCGCCAATATATCATTTTCCTGATTTGAAGCTGACAATTCTTGAGGCAAAAACTGTGAATTCGCTGATGGGGGTTGACCATTTGAGGAATTGGAAGCAGAGTAAGCATGGGCAGAGAATGACTCCCCAAAGTTGAAGTCTGTGACTGTCTCAAATTTTACAGAAGATGGCTGAGGTGCTTCTGCATTTTGGCTCATTGTAGGCTGCAAAGTAGTCATCGAAATTGATACTTGTTGCTGAGCTGAGGCAGCATCGGCTGAAAGGAAAGCTTTAAAAGGACCATCACCAAATGGATCATTAAAACCCTGTATCAAGAACAAAACTAAATTATTCTGTAACAGAATTACGACAACAAATACGTCCACTGGAATCGAGGAACAAACACGAAGGATAGAGGCAAAATAAAGGGGGAGAAAGGAAAGGGGGGAAATAGAGAAAAATCTAGAAAATGGTTATTTTCATAATCAGTTAACTGATGTAATTCAAAATAAAACTTAACCTTTATATTTTTGGAAATTCACCCTTGAACCATTTTTTTTGTTACCCTTCTATTTCTATAGTACATATACAGATGATATTGATGATTACACAAAGTAGCTTCAATTTTAACTATCCATGCTGTTTTACATGCTAGTTAATTAAAGATCTTGAATCAAATCAAAAGACATAATGTAGACAGGAAGAGTGAAATCCTTGTATATAAAGCAAAGAAAAAGGACTTTAAGAGGTCCCTAAATAAAACAAGTCATATCTACCTGATTTCCAGTGTTAGATGTCGATTGATTGGCAGCAAAGGATGACATAGCGCCAGATTTAGAATGGGCCTCAGGTTCAGCAGCAGAGGTTTCAGGTATAGTTGGCACCACAGCCCATGAATCTGACATATCACCAAGTAAGTCTATTGCAGAATTGGTTGAAGGAGTGGGAACAGCAGCGGAAGGGGCGGGGCCAGGTGTAGAAACAGAAGCAGGAGCGGGGGCAGCTGAAAAGATGAGTAAAAGATGAAAGATAAGTTCCAGGTTAAAGGGATAAATGCAATAGCATAAAAAAGAATCCAATTTAAGTTACTTGAGACTAGCAGATTTAGTTCATACAAATGCAATCAAGTGAAACTCCAACTAGTAATTTCATTTCAGGCGAGTTAATTAGGGAAATCAAAATTGAAAACAAAGCTACCAGCAGTCTTTTATGTTCTGATTTAAAATTACATGTACAATAACTTAAAATTCTCACTAGTATATACCAATTGCCAAGTTTAACATCCAAAAAAGCTACTATCAGTATAGAAATAATTAAATCCACTCAGCAAGAAATATATATATTTTACGGAGAGAATTCAAAATGAAATAGTATGTCAAGCAACAGAGGATGTCAAGCTTAAACAACTCAGTAACTCATACAAAAACCAATTGCCAAGTTTACCATCCAGAAAAGTTACTATGGACATATAAATAATTAAATCAATTTTGAAAGAAATCCAAATTTTATAGATAGAAATTAAAAATGAAATTGAATGTCAAGCAACATAGGATTTCAAACTTAAACAACTTGGAAATTTATAATTTCCATGGTAATTGTTAAAGTCAAAATATCACCACATCAAATATGTTCTTATTGGATAGGCAATAATGTGTAAGACTACGCAAAGATAAGTGTTAGTATAGGAGTTAAACTCTATTAGAAGAGTTGTAAGTCTTGTATCTAAGAGATAGAGTTAAAAGTCTAAACGAAGTAGGACTCCTTACTAAACTTAAAGTCCTATCCTATATAATCTGTAAACTACTTGTATATACTACTGAGTTTTTACGATTCAATATAAGAAACATAGAAGATTCTGTTTATCTTCATGGTATTAGCCTAATTCGATCCTATCGGATTATTTTTTTTCCCGATGGTAAATAATTCCAGTTCGAGTGAACTGCACTCTCCATCATCGACATATGCTGCTTCAATGGTAGATTTTTTGGAACCCTCTAGTTCGAGTACTGCATCTAGTGATTTCACTAAGCAACAAATGGTTCAATTACAACAGATGTTTAGTAAGTTTACTGGCAATAGTGCAGGTAATTTGGCCAGTATAGAGCCTGCAGGTATAGAGTGTAACTCCTCTACTGCTTTCTACTTCGAATACATCTACTTGGATTGTAGATTCTGGTGCCTCTGACCACATGACTGGTAACAAGGATTTTTTTTTTTTTTTCATGCCTCCTCTTTTAAGAACTCTATTAAGATAGTTGAGGGTTCTTACTACAAAATTCAAGGAAAGGGTTATGTTTTTCTTATTGAGGACTTACTTCTTAAAGATATGTTATTTGTGCCTAATCTGAAGTGTAATTTGCTATCTGTGAGTAAACTGTCTAAGAAGTTAAACTGTGTTTTGGAATTTACAGATTCTGGTTGTGTTTTTCAGGCACTGGACAGGAAGAAGAGGATTGGCAGTGCTAGCTTGCAGAATGGCTTATATGTTTTTTCTAGTCCGAGATTTCCTCCACCTTTATCTTTTACGGCTTGTTTTACTTCTTTAGGGCAAGATGATGTTATGTTATGGCATTTTAGGTTAGGCCACCCAAGTTTTTATTACCTTTCTAAATTGTTTCCTCAGTTTTTTCTTAATAAAAAACATTCTTCTTTTAAATGCCATATTTGCCCTCTTGCAAAACAAACTAGACAATCATATTTGCCCTCTACTTACAAACCCTCACATCCTTTTTCTCTTATCCATAGTGATGTTTGGGGTCCTTCTCGTGTGAAGAATATTACTGGGGGTCGTTGGTTTGTGACTTTTATTGATGATCATAGTCGACTTACTTGGACATACTTATTACAAGAAAAATCTGAAGTTAGTCGTGTCTTTGTGCAATTTTATAATATGGTTGAAACCCAATTTCAGACTAAAATTCAGATTTTCCAATATGATAATGGGGGGAGTTCTTCACTCGGTCCTTAGGAGAGTTCTTCAAAAACAAAGTCATTGTTCACATCAGTTCTTGTGTTGATACTCCCCAACAGAATGGGATAGCAGAGAGAAAAATCGCCATCTTTTAGAAGTAACTCGAGCCCTCATGTTTTCCCACAATGTTCCTAGGTATTTATGGGGCGAAGCATTATTAACCTCTACTTATCTTGTTAATCGTATGCCTAGTCGAGTGTTAAATTTTCAAACACCTAGGGATGTATTCCTGTCATACTTTCCTTGTTTTAAACCTATGAGTTCCAATCTTCCCTTGTGTGTTTTTGGTTGCACAGTTTTTGCTCAGAATTTGAGTCCCACTAAATCTAAACTTGATCCCAAGTCTATCAAATGTGTATTAGTTGGATATTCTTCACTAAAGAAGGGCTACAAGTGTTACCATTCCTCCTCGGAAATTTTTTGTCACTATGGATCTAACATTTTTTGAATAGGAACCCTATTTTTCCAAGGCTGAAATTCAAGGGGAGACTTCTGGTAATGATTTTCAGCTTATTCACAAACAAGTTTCTGTTCTTTCTCCTTCTTATCCTCTTTTACCGGAACCTCAAACTTCTTCACAATCCCATCATACTTCCCCTAATTCATCGCCTATTACCTTATCTAATTCACATCATCCTCCTGTTACTTCTCCTGCATCTGAACATTTAACTAAATCTTCTTCCCAGCCTCCTAAACAATTGTAGGTCTATTTTCGAAAAAGGAGAACTATTCCTGAAACTGTTCTGTAATCTAGCACTCGTCAAGGATTGGATTTCAATCAAGCTGCTTGTGAAGAAAGTGGAGGTAATGAATCTGTTAATATCCCTTCTCATCTTCTCGAGTGTGATTATGTACCTATTGCTAAAAGAAAAGGGGTAAGATAGTGCACTAAATACCCTATCCAGAGATATGCGGCTTATGGGAATTTAATGCCCTCTTTCAAAGCCTTTACAACATGTTTAGATGAAGAACAGATTCCAAACAGTTTTGAAGAAGCAGTGCAGAATCCTAAATGGAAAAAGGCAATTGAAGAAGTTGAGGCACTTTAGAAGAATGGAACATGGACTATTATTGATCTTCCCCAAGGTAAAAAGCTTGTTGGCTGTAAATGGGTATTTACTATTAAATATAACTCTGATGGTAGAATACAAAGACACAAGGCGAAATTGGTTGCCAAAGGGTTTACTCAAACCTATGAGATTGATTTTAAAGGAGCATTTGCTTCTGTTGCTAAATTAAATTTAGTTCGGATTGTTCTAAGTTTGGCAGTGAATTGCGACTGGAAATTACACCAACTGGATATTAAAAATGCATTGTTGAATGAAAATCTCGAGGAAGAAGTTTATATGCAGATTTCATCTGGAGTAAAGGGTGTTGAACAGTCTCGAAAGGTTTGCAAACTTGCTAAATCACTCTATGGACTCAAACAGTCCCCTAGAGCCTGGTTTGAGAGATTTACTAAGGTCATATTGAAGAATGGGTTCAAACAATCCTCAGCTGATCATACCTTGTTCACTAAGATAACCTCAACTAATAAAAAGGTTATCTTAATTGTTTATGTGGATGACATAATTGTGACGGGAGATGATGAAGTGAGCAGGTTAAAGAATCTTTTGAGCAGGGAATTCGAAATCAAGGATCTAGGAAAACTTAGGTATTTCCTAGGCATGGAGGTAGCAAGAACCAGCAACGGATTGATAATCAATCAACGAAAGTATGTTCTGGATCTACTTAAAATGTTTACAGATGCAAGCTGGGCAGGAGAACTCACTGGCAGGCGATCAACAAGTGGGTATTGCTCCTTTGTTTGGGGTAATTTGGTAACTTGGAGAAGCAAGAAGCAAACAGTGGTTTCAAGAAGTAATTTGAGATACCTAAAAGGTACACCAAGACATGGCTTATTTTTCAAAAGAGTCATGACAGAACTGTTAAAATTTTTACAGATGCAAGCTGGGCAGGAGAACTCACTGACAGACGATCAACCAGTGGGTATTGCTACTTTGTTTGGGGTAATTTGGTAACTTGGAGAAGCAAGAAGCAAACAGTGGTTTCAAGAAGTAGTGCAAAGGCAAAATTCAGGGCATTAGCTTTGGGAATATATGAAGGAATTTGGCTGGTGAAATTACTTACAGAATTGGGGATGACACACGATGAAAATTTTGAAGTTTTGTGTGATAATCAATCAACTATCCAGATTGCCAAAAGTCCTGTTCAACATGACAGGACTAAGCATATCGAGATTGACAGACACTTCGTTGCAGAGAAGCTATTAAACTACATACCTGCAGAAGAATAAGTGGCAGACACTATCACAAAGCCTATGCCAAAAGCTCTTTTCGACAAATTCTTATCCAAGCTGGGATTTTACAATGTATATTCTCCAGTTTGAGGGGGAGTGTAAGACTACGCAAAGATAAGTGTTAGTATAGGTGTTAAACTCTATTAGAAGAGTTGTAAGTCTTGAATCTAAGAGATAGAGTTAAAAGTCTAAACTAAGTAGGACTCTTTACTAAACTTAAAGTCTTATCCTATATAATTTGTAAACTACTTGTATATACAACTGAGTTTTTACGATTCAATATAAGAAACAGAGAAGATTCTGTTTATCTTCATAATGGAACCAGATTCCATGTGAGAGACAACCATGATCATCCAAGCGATACCATTGGAACGAACAAACCACTGTATTTGTATAGGAATATCATACCTAAATCTGAAACACGTGGATCAAATTCATTGAAAGCCTCCACCTTTTTATTTGATGGAGATGCTGAATTACCGAAGTCAGTGGTTGCTTGGTTAGAATTATTGGTAGGAGGAGAAGAAGACATGGGAGCAGCTGGTACTGAAGTTTCTCCATCCCTATCATCAAAGATCTTTCAGTGCACCAACTAGAATAAAACGATTGCAAGCATCATGTCTCTAAAAATTTATGGTAGAAAATAATACCTTTCACCATGGACTGGACTCCGAGAATCACTTACTACTTCTTCGTAACAAGGAGGAGCACCGTTTTTTTGTTCAGAGAGTTTGTGCTCATGCCATCTACAAAAAAAATATTTTTAAAAAGTTCTAGAAACAAGAAACCAATAATATTTTGTTTAACAAAAACTGAACTAGGACAAGTTAAGAATGCATCCACTCAGGGTTACCTTCCATCCTGGGAATAATCATCAGCTCTAGCATTGCTGCCGCTGCAAAGAAGATGATCTTGTTATTCATGACAAGCATCCAATGAAGGTAAGAGATTAAGAGCACCATACTTAACATTCGAAGGATACGATCTTAAAAACTATTAAATCTGGAACATCAATGACTGGATAAATGCACCATTTAAGTACTACCCTAATCTAGTGAAATGAACTTATTAATATTCAAACTTCCAATGCATAAATTGCAACCCAGAAAAAGAAAAAGATCACTTCAACAGATAATCAAGAAAAAATAAAATAAGAGAATCAATAATATTAACATGTCTATTAAAAAGAACACATCCAGATAAAGGCCAAAAAGGTAAATAAATGCATACCGAGATGAAGCACCATCATCATCAAAAGCTCGGTCTCTATCAGAGCTCCTACTTCTTGTGCCATATTGATCACCATCAACACTTCTAGTTTTACCTCTATAGTCATCATCCCTGTAACCATCTCTGGCAAAATGATCTTCATAACCTCTGCTATAATGATCTCCATCACGACTGTTTGAATCTGAATATCTACCATCATCTCTATAACCATATTCCCTGTCTTTTCCATAACCATACTGATAATCATAATCATATCTGTCCCCCTGTCCTCCCGAACCTGACCCAAGCCTTCCACCTGCTGGTGTGTTTTGTAACCTGTAAAACAAATAGTTATGCATTATGGAAGAATTCTACATTTCCATTCATTTATATTCGCATATTCTAAAAAGAATTTCCAATGCAAAATTATTTGGGACAAGAAAATTAAATCAGGCAGATACTGAGAATCATGAGCAATACAATATTTCACATATATTATCTACTAAAGAGATAGGACCATAGCTTCAGAAAATATATTCAAAATTGTAATGGGAAAAACAGAGATAGTTCACCATGCTACATCTCAAAAGGATACCAAATAGAGAAAAACCTTCCATATGATACTAGATTTGGCAATATTAGAGTAAATATTTGATTTTCACCTGTAAATGGGTGAACAAGAAAAATCTACAGAAATCACTATTAATGGCAACGATGGTGAGAATATACCGGCACATTATGAATAAAACATGCATGCTCATCAATTTTGTCTAGAGGTGACAAACGGGTCATTTGGATCGGGTTTGGTTCGGGTCATTTTAGTTCGGGTTAGGTTCGGTTTTGACAACATTCGGTTTCGATTCTGTTTGGATCGGATCTGATCTGGTTCGGTTTTGATTCGGGTCTATAGTGATTCGAGTCGGGTATCAGTCCGGATCGGGTCACATCGATTCGGTTGATTTTTGGGTCGGGTATTTTCGGGTCGGTTGATTTCGGGTCGAGTCGAGATCGGTTCAATAGGAGATCGATATGTTTCGATCGGGTTTTCAAGCCAGATCAATTTTTTAAACCCATGTATGGCTTTACAAAGTCAATATATTTGACTTTCTAGCAATTCACATCAAATCTTTCATTATTTCTTTTAATATCTTTTCTTTATTTCGAGTTGCCTTCGGTTCGAATTACTTTCGATTCGGATGAAATCGGTTCGAGTCCATTCGGTTCAGTTGAAAATCGGTTCGAGTCTGCTCCGGTCGGTTAAAAAATCAGATCGGGTCTATATCGGTTCAACTAAACGGGTCGGTTTCAATTCGAATCGGTTTGTTTCGGGTTTCGGATCATCCTGTTCGGGTCAATATCGGATCTTGGGTCTGATAAAATCGGTTCGGGTCTGGGGACAATTTGCCACCTCTAATTTTGTCAATGTTGGTCATACGCTGAAAACAGCAAGGAGATTAAAACAAGAATACATTTTTGCAGACTCACATATCCCTGTTAGCTGCAGCCTTTTGTCTTATTTCAATTATCCTTTCCTTATCATTGACTAGAGCCACAAGGCTCTGAGATTTTTTTCGGATATTGCTACCCTGGTCCCTTCTACTGGAATCAATATACTGAAAGTCGGACAAACTCTGTAACATGAAATGGAACATTAATTAGACCAAAACATTTAAACACATTGAGCAACAAAATGTCATCACCGCTGCATAAAATAATGTCATAAGAAACAGCAATTACCGATATTTGAGAAGCATGTTCTCTTATGTCATCTATGATACGCTCTGATCCATGGGCAACAAGGTATTCCAATATAGTCAGGCCCTGAAAGCTCAATAAAGAACATACCTTACTACACTGGTATGCTTTAAAGTAGGGGGGGGGGGGGGGGGGGGGGGACGGAGGAAAAGTAAAATATATAGATAAAACACAAATCAAAATATTATACAGAAAAAAATGTACATCAGAACACAACGATCATGCAAAATTAAAAGAGATTTAGTGAATGGATAAAATTTTAACAATTAAATGAGCATCAACACAGCTTTTTTCAGTTGCAGAGAAAACAAATTGATACTAAACACAACTAATCCTTCCACAAAATGCTGACCTTGTAGACATGACGCCAATTCTTTCCAGAGTCATTTATACGTTTCCAGATTACTGCCATGATTATCTGGTATTCATGACTGCATGGAGATTTGCAAATAAATACCCCTGTAACAAATATGTAATGAAGATCAAACATAATTTCCCTTGAGCTTACAGGTTTGTTGTAGCCATTGCAATATCTGCAAGAAGTGATCCATGAGGACCCCAGGGCTCATTGCTGGTGGCATCAAGAACCTAAAGACAAGGAAAGAAAGTATTATTATTTCAAGCGGATAAGCAAAATTTTAACTGTATTACTGGTGATATTCAATCAAGATTCAGCTCAATCAGCATCAGAATCACTCATTCAAACTTAAGGAGAAGTTTATACAAAAATAAAAATTGTGATCCTAGAGCAAATGTAAGAATCAGTCCTCTTAGTACCCTCTTGGATTCATCCAAACATTTCACTCAAAGGCTCAAATTGGCCCTGTAACAGGAAGCTCAACACCAGAGTGCTGACGCAGGAGCTTTATTTATTTTATAATATTTTATCATTTCAGTTTTTTTATTAAGCATTAGATATATTACGGACAGCTAGGATTATTAGTTATTTTTAGGGTTTAAATCTAAGGATAGGAATAAAAATTATTTTGCAAGAAAGTTTAGTAACTTTATTTGCAAGAAAGCCTGGTATAAATAAGTTGTAGGCTTTACAGCACGCATCATCCTTACTGTTTTCTTTGAATTAATATAAAGAAACTAGGGGTTTTCTATAACACAATGTTTTCTAGAGTTCCAACTTCTTTCTTACCTGTTTTACAGCCCTAATTCTTTCAGTCACTATTGTTTTCTTCACCTAAACCACATCATAAGCTCTTCTTCCAAACAAAATTATTCACTTTCCAGAATTCTCCATTTCTTGTAGTGCTCAATTGAGAAGGGGAACATGCAAGCCTCCGAATGGTAGTAAATAGCCACTCATATAACAAAAAATCCATCAAGAAACTAATCCAAAGAGTTCACAATTCTCTTTCCAGTTTCTTTTTTTCAGAAAACAAGTGTTTTCCCCTCGGTGTCGCGTCTCCATAATGCAGACAAGAGCATTAACCATTCACAAATTTACCCAAAAAATCACATGTTGGATTCCACTTATAATCCCATTTCTTCACACCGACCACAAAACTCGCATCCTAAGTATTGCTTAATCTTCCACTGTTGACTCTATCTCTATTTCATTTAAGGGTATGCAACAATACAAAATCAAAATAGCACTTTAATAGATAATACTTAAAGGCCCTTACTTTTTGGCAACTATCATGAGAATCAAAGTCAGAATCACATTGATAATTTAATATCTCAGAAAACATATCAATTGAACAATATCTAGATGGTCTATTAAACCCCTAGCCAAAAGAAAACCCGATTCTACTAGAAACAACCATTGATACTTACAATTATGCAACAATCATCTTTTAGGTACATATACACCAAGTGAACTTTCTAAAAAATATTCTTACCTTCTGCTCTATTCCAGGAACTTTAAGAACTTTCTTATTAACTCCTCTCCTACTGCAGGGAACAGAAATTAAAAAAAAAAAAAAAACATTTAGCCACTGGTTATATAGGAATAAAAAAATGATCCACATCATTCTTTACAGATAATATTGTTACGACTTACGAAGAGATTGTTTTACACTGTTAAATATTCAAAACAATTACAAAATGTTAATTAGAGACGAGAATTGGTAACTAATAACACACTTACAGGTCTCTAACAGTTTGGCCTATGGCCTTCTTCATCGTAGCCTGCCTTCAAAATGAAGCAGTCCTGTCACATTAGAGAGGCAAAAATGGAACAATCAGACCTTGGACCATTCTCAAGAACCACAATGGAGTAAAATTAGCAGTTCAAAACATTACAAAAAAAGTCAAAGAATTCAAAGAAATATTCAAGATCATTTACAGAAAAAAATGAAATTAAGCTTTATCAATTATCATTCAAAGAAGCCAACTGGGATAAAAATTCTATAATTTCAAGAAATATTTTAACAGATCCCTGGACCTTGAAATCGCGGAATCAAGAATCATTGCAAGGAAAAAACAACCTAATATAAATATATGTATTTGAATGCAACTTACAATAATAAGAAACAAAGCTCCAATCATTCGATAAAAAAGAGAATCAAGAAACCTTTAAAAATAATTGTCAATTTAAAGAAGAGGAAAACATAATCAAAACGATGTCAAATTGAGCTAAACTCAGACACAAATTTAAAATTAGTTCTACGAAATAAGAAATCCAAACAGAACTCCAAATCAATAATATGATAAGTAATAAAATGAAACAGATCACAATGTGAGGGAATAAAAGTACGAATGTAATAAACAAGATAAACAAAACCTGAACCTGATTGAATCGAAATTGAAACCGCAGATCTGACGGCAATTTCTTATTCCTTTTTGATTTTATAAGACCGTCGGTATTAGAATAAAAAAGAAAATGGAAAAGAGAGGACGAAGAGTTCTTCCTCCCACGATGTGCAAAATTCGGTGCTTAAAGAAACATTACGCTAAGCAAACGAAAAAGTGAGAAAATGAGAGAAAATTTGTGTATGCCTCCGTACTGATTTGTTCGTTTTTTTTTTTTTTTTTTTTTTGAGGTTTAGAGAGAGAATGGAATAAAAAAGACAGCGCAACTTACACGCAGAAAATTAAGGGATTTTGTTTTATTAATTAATAGGGTAAACTACACTGTTAGTCATTGAATGTTTAGGATGCTTTCAATATGGTCACCAAATTTTTGAAACTTTTATTACAATCATTTAACTTTTAATTCGCTTTTATTGCGGTCACTACCATCAACCACGTTAAAAAAAACTAGTGTGACATGTTAAATTTAAGGGTAAACTATACTGGTAGTCACTAAACTTTTAGAGCACTTTCAATATGGTCACCGAACTTTTAAAACTTTCATTACAGTGGTTCAACTTTTAATTCGCTTTCATTATGGTCACTACCGTCAACTACTGTTAAAAAGTTTATACGGCACGTTAAGTTTAAAAATAAATATTTTTCACCCTTGTAATAACGTTTTTTGAAAAACACTTTTAAAGTACCCCACATTTTTAGGAAATCGATTAAAAGAGGATTTTCTTTTAAGAATTCGAGTTTCGGAAAACAATAAAGACTTGGAGTCGCCACCGACCACTTAGGTAGGCCGGACACTATAAAAACTAGAGATTCATTTTGAAAAGGGTTCGGGAGTTGGTAACGTGTGGGGAAGGATTGGCACCCCCATCACGCCCAGAAATCGGTACCAAAATATTTAACGCCTGTAATCGATAGAAATTATTTAAAGTTTAAAGTGAATTTAATTAGATGTTCTTAACTGAAAATCTGACTCTAATTGGGCAGGCTTTGTCAAATCGTTTCTTTAGAATTAATTAAGCATTTAATTAATAAGTATGACAATACATCGGGCCATAGATTAAACCGACATCATATAAGTTTGACTGCCATGTTAATTTCTGGTTCGACTCTCGTATGTCACCTTTATGCATGATGCAAGCATTCAGGAATGATGTTATGGTGTTTCCATTTTTAATTATTGCTTACCTCGAGACGATGAGAATTAACCCAAATATTTGGTCCAGATCCATTGAGCTCGGAATGTGTCGACACGAATACCGGGGTTAATAGATACCTCTCTTTTGTATAGTTTGAATTGATTAATTAACATGTCAAATCATTAATAGTCCCATGGATGACAAATATAAATGCATGTCACGGAAAAACTTTAAGGTAAACGCACAAAGCCCACCCAAGGTCCTATCCTAAAAGGCTCAATTGTGGGAGCCCGATTAGTGATCTAATTATTAATTAGGTGATATTAATATTAACCCTAAATTTATGATACCCTAAAAACTAGAAAGTCCTAAAAACTATGAATTATCTCGTGTTATGTCCATCTAAACTTAATATTAATTTTATCTTAAAGATATGATTAAGAAAAGTTTAACCGGTTTAATGAACTTAATATTCATCCCAATAAGGCAAGGATAAATTTAAGCGAATTAAACTAGTTAAAGCCCTAAATTCGATTAAAGCTCTAAACCTAAACTAACATAATTGTACGAACCGTGCCCCCAATGAAGCAGACACACAATTTGAAACAATTAAACCGATCCAATCTAACTAGCCCAAACCCACCTAAACTAAGCAAAGCCCCAAACTTAATTCTGACAATCTAAGCCCCTAAAGCCCAAAGCCCAAGCTAAAAAAAACACATTCTATATTAACAACATATTATATATGTATATTAATATACCACGTATTTATAACAACTTATTACACATGTTTCAAAAGGCTATTTATAGGTAACGATCCCTAATGTGTTCGACACTCTAGGAGTCTCAGTATGCACATATGAAGAGTCTGTGGCTAAGTTACGGGGGCAAAGGTCACAAGCATGACCATAGATGCCACACTTGAAGCACACAAGGGGGAGGGATTCATATTCCACAACTTGTAGATGACCATTGACTAATATTTTGGAAACAAGGGGCTGGGTGAGATTAATTTTGATTGCCATTCGAGCGAATCGACTCCGAGAACCATTAACCGTCTGATAATCAATTTTAACTATAGAACCAATCCGTCCATCAATTGCCTCAATCAAGCTTCTTTTGTACTAGGTGATCGGTAAGCCAGGAAGGCGAACCCATGCCATGATGCGGCTCGGGAGGGCTTGTGATGGATCGAAATCCTCTGACCATGGTTCCACCGTTATATAGTGTCCAAAAATAGTCCAGGGACCATCCGTGAGAGCAGTAATGTAATCGAGGTGAGAGGAGAATTTGATGAGGAAATAATTGTTTTCTATATCAACCAATTTAATCGGACAAGTTGGCTTCCAAATGTTGAGGAGGCGATTATAAAGAGTTGAATATCCCACTCGGTGGCCAAGGAATCATAGTTTGCGCAAGACTCTTTGGCATCATCTTTTAGCTATGGCATCAACGATATCAAGCCCATTGGTGGTTCTTGGTGATTTTAATGTTACTCTTTCACCCTCAGATCGTTAAGGTTGCTCCTCTAATGCCCCTGACCCTGCGTTTCAAAACATGGTTTTTCATTGTGGTTTGCAAGACCTTGGCTTTTTTGGTCCGAACTTCACGTGGTATCGTGGCAACTGTTCCGTTCATCTTGACCGTTGTTTCGGTAATGCTACATGGTTTGAATAATTTCCGCAATCTTGTCTTTATCACCTCTTTCGAATGAAGCCTGATCACCGTCCCATTATACTTTATTTAGTCTCCCAACCCTCCCCTCCGCACCAACCTTCATTCTAGTATTTCTCAGGATGGTCGCTCCACAGTGATTTCCAATGTCTTGTTCGTGAGAATTGGAACTCTTCCCTGCCCATCTCTGAGACGATATCTACCTTTACAGATGCGACAATAGCTTGGAATAATGAGATCTTTGGAGCCATTGGGAAAAGGAAAAAAATATTAATGGCTCGTCTACGAGGAGTACAAAGATGCTTAGACCAGCGCCCCTCTGCCATTATGGTGAAACTTGAATCCAAACTCCTCCAAGAACTTGAGATAGTTATAGATCAGGAATAAACTCTTTGGAAGTAGAAGTTGAGAATTGATTGGATCAAATTCGGCGATCGAAATACTAGCTATTTCCATTCCTAAGCCATGATTCGAAGATGGAACAAGATTATTCGCTCGCTGAAACTTCATGATGGTGAATGGTGTGATGAAGTTAATCGGTTGCGGGATGCAGCATCTTCATATTTTGAATATCTTTTCTCCACATATGGGACGCCCCCTTGCTACCATTTTTGGGTATATTTCCCCTTTGCAAGCTCTTCATGTTGAATCTCTGGTATCTACTCCTCTTGAGAATGAAATCCGAGAAGCTCTCTTTGCCATGTCTCTCTTGAAAGCACTGACATCGATGGGATTCATGCCCAGTTCTATCAGCAACATTGGGATATTGTTCGGATCTCTGTATGCCGCACTGTTCAATCCATTTTCCAAGGAAATGATCTTGATTCAACTCTCAATCGTACTAGGATTGTATTAATTCCGAAAATTGAACATCCGGAGACCTTTGTGGATTTTCGTTCGATAAGTCTTTGTTCCATTTTGTATAAGCTCGTCACTAAAATCATTGTCCGACGTCTACAATCTGTTGTGCCCTCGCTCATTGACCCTCACCAAACTAGCTTCTTGAAAGGCCGTAGCATTACCGAAAATGTCATTATTCACCAGGAGGTGATCCATTCCATGAATTTAAAAAAAGGTGATATGAGATGGATGGCCATTAAGGTCGATCTTCAGAAGGCTTTTGATCACCTTCGCTGGGAATTCATTGAAGATACCTTGCTCGAAGCTGATATTCCAACCCCTCTAGTTTCGCTTATTATGAAGTGTGTCACTTCGGCCATAATGCAAGTCCAATGGAATGGTTCCTACAGTGCTGAATTCAAACCTTCTCGGGGCATACGACAAGGCGACCCCTTGTCACCATATATTTTTAATCTGACTGTGGAGCGGCTCAGTCACGTTATTTCATATAAGGTCTCTTCTGGTGACTGGTCTGCTTTTAGACTTGCTCGAAATGGGACCCCCATCTCCCACTTATTCTTTGCGGATGATCTGATTCTCTATGCCAAGGCCACATTGGAGAGTGCTTCAGTGATTGAATCTGCCCTTGATTTGTTCGGTGCTTCGTTGGGGCATATAGTTAATAAACGAAAAACTATGATCTTTTTCTCTCCGAACACTATGTCGGACATTCGTTCCTCTATATGCTCTCGGTTGGGTTTTCAGGAAATAACAGACATGGGTAGATATCTTGGCGTTCCCGTATGGCATGTTGAGGCTACAAGTGACAGTTTTGAGTATCTTATTGACAAAGTGCAGGGTAAACTCGATGGTTGGTCTACTCGCTCTCTCTCGTTCTCTGGGAGACAAACATTGGCTAAATCGGTTCTTCTAAGTATCCCTTCGTATGTCATGCAATCTTGTAAAATTCCAGCCCGTATTTGTCATAAAATTGAAGCCATTGTGAGGCGTTTTATTTGGGGTGCTACTCATTCTTCATCGTGAGTCTCACTAGTGAACTGCGACACGTTATGTCAACCCCTCCAAAACGGTGGGTTTGGTATTAGAAACCTTCATAATGCAAATGTCGTTTTTCTGATGAAGGTTTGTTACAGCCTCATCTCTTCTCCTAATGCCTTCTGGGTTTCTCTATTGCGTGAGAAGTATAGAATGTTTGATATCTCTTCTCCTAGTGATTAACTTTTGGACTAATAATTGGTTGCCAAGCTTGGGTCCGCTATCTAATTGGCGTAACTCCAATGTTGATGTTGTTTTGCCTATGAAGCTATCGTCTTGCACTTTATCGGATGGCACATGGAATATAGGCCTCCTCCATCATTTACTCCAGCCCCATGCTGTCGATTTCATCACCAACAAACTACCACCCCATCGATCTCAAGGGGCTGATCTTTTCTACCGGACTAAAACAATTTCAAGGGTCTTTTCTATTAAAAGTGCTTACTCCCTTGTTTCGGATCACTCATGGAGCACTCCTACGCATCACTAGCATCTAATTTGGAAGCTACGGGAGCCTGAGCGATTGCGTTGTTTTCTTTAGCTTTCCATAAGAGATAAGCTCCTCTCTAATGAGATTCGCTGTCGTCGAGGCTTCTCGTCTGATATGTCGTGTTCGGCGTGTGCACACCCTAATGAGTCCCTTCTACACATTCTTCGCGATTGTCCACATGTTCAAGCCTTATGGGCTTCGATTGTGCCTCCACAACTTGTTGCAACTTTTTTCCACTCTCCCTTATTCGAGTGGTTGGTTTTGAATCTTGGCCATGACGAACCATTCTATGCGGACTGTCCTTGGAATATTATCTTTGCTTCAATTGTCTAGTAGTCTTAAAAGCGGCGGAACATCTTCATTTTCCAAGAGGAAGCGACCACCTCGATTCTTCTTCTCCGTCTTAGTGTGGTTTGGGCTAAGCACTACTATTAAGCTGCTGGTTTTCATCCTCTCCCAACCCACATTCTGCCATATTTGTTCAATGGATTCCCCCCAACTTGGTTGGATCTGCATCAATTCTGACGGAGCTGTGTATAGGACGTCATCTCTTGGCGTTGTTGGTGGCATTTTACGCGATCATCGTGGTAATTTTCTCCTAGCCTTCAACCGATCTTTAGGCCCCTCTTCAATCATCCATGTTGAACTTTGGGGCGTTTATGAGGAACTGAAACTTGCTCGATCTCATGGCTTCAATCATGTTATTGTTCAATCTGATAGCTCCGACTTGTTTGATCTTCTCTCCCCCCTTCCATGGAAAGCCCCTTTGCACTGGTTCACTATATTGTGATGCTTTGTTCTTCTGAATGGGAAGTATCTTTCTCTCATGTTCGCAGGGAGGCTAACTTTGCAGTCGATCACACCCGTTATAACCAACTACGTATTTACGATGCCCCACCGCCATCACTCTTAGATCTTTTGCACCGAGATGTTCACGGACCTCTTTACATCTACATGAATACTTGTTGTCTGGCTACAACCTCATTTCTATTCGAAAAAAGCTATTTATGGCATATATATATATTATAAAGAAATTGTATGATACATTAAAAAAAGTATATTATATATTTCATAAAACATGTATTTCTTGTTATAAAATACTATATGTTATACATTTTACAAGGTAAGTTATACATTCTATGCTTTACTAAAACTATAAATTATATCCATTACAAAATTACATGTTACTTTGCCAATCTACATATTTTACGAAAACCTTATATTACACATATTATATTATTTAAATCTTACATTACAAAAAAAGGTCACATAAGACAAATATTGCATATATGACAACTACACACAATCATACCATCAACCATAACCACGTCCATAGCAACAATCATACATTTCACACACAACACATAATAAAATGGCAAACAAGGTGACCATAATTAAAGGACTAAAAATGCAGTGGCAGAAATTAAAATGCATGATTAATGGGGAACACTGCGACAAGGACTAAACTGATAGAAACGTAAACAAAGGGGGAGGGAACGAGTGATTAGACCACTACAAACCAGACTCGGGACGACGTTGCAGAGAACTCCAAAACTCTAAGGATCTAAGACACGTTTTAAAGACGCGGAAGCCCTAAACTTGTAAAAGACGCGACATAGAAAGGTTAAAACATGATTAAATCGTTTTTAAAACCTTAAAACCCTATATAAGCTCGCTCTAACCATTTTCAACCCCTTTTCCCCTCCCTAAAGCTCGTCCCTAAACACTTCTTTAACCTAGACACCTAAAGCGACGTCCGACGTTATTCACCGACCGATAGACTCGAAAACAACCACAAAAACCATTCTTTTTTTTTTGTTTTAAAAACCTAATCAACAGCCGTGACCCCGAAAACCTCTCATGCTCTCATTTTGAAAAACAGAGAAACCAGAAAAAGCCTTCCTCTTTTTTAGAATCGAAAGAAAAGAAACGAAGTAGGAAACAAAACTTTACATGTCTCCCTCGGCCGAGTAGGGTCTAGGAGGATTGTCGCCAATGAGAGAGACCAGACAACGTTTCGAGAAGAAAAGAAGGTAAAAAGAAAAAAACCCTACTTTTTGTATATGCTTATGCGACAATGAAAAAAAAAGTACCTCTAAACTTTTCCTTTTGTATTCCTTCTGCTTTCAAAAAAAGTCCTCTTACATTTGATTTCATTCGAGCTTTATAGCCGAATTTGTTCATTTTTACAAAAAGAAATAAAAATGAAACGAAAAACCCTATTGGCTCGTACTATTTTTGGCCAGATTTATGCGCGGCTCTGCTCTGAAAATTGTTACTCTCTGTCAATTTGTCATTTTCGCTCTTTGCCTCATTGTTATTTCTAATCATTGCTTTTTCTTTTTTGCATGTGTGGCTTGTATGGCGGAGGCGAGGGGCGGGCATCGATGCCGCTTTGGCCCCTGATGTGGCTTATGGTGTGGTGAGATGGTGATATGGCGTCGAGCTACTAGTATCCCATACCCATGTGATGGTGATCGTGGCTTTGGGGAAGCCAAATGGCCTGTTGAGTGAACCACACACGCGCGTGGGGGTGCTGAAAGGTCGCGCTTGAATGGGCTGAAAGGGTTCGCGTGAGGCGTGTGTAGCTTTTGGAATTCTCCACATTAATCTGAGCCGCACGATGCGCCCGAGATCCAGCGGTTGGGGCAAGCGTGGCGCAAGGGAGAAAGGGTTCCTCTAGGGTTTCTACTGCAGGCTCGATCCCAGTCGTTGGATGCACCTCAATCCGATGGTTGGGGTGAGTGTGGCGTGAGATGGAAAAGGCCTCTCTAGGGCTCCCGCTTCCAATTCAATCTGATATGTTGGATGTGCCTCGGTCTGATGGTCACCAATGGGCTGCACAAAAGTAGAGAATGTATTAGGGTTTTGTTTATTTGGGCTTAACGGGCCATGTTTGTAATGGACTAGGACTTAATATCATTGGGCTTTAATTATTGAAACACTACCTATAGTTTATATCACACATACGTAAATATTAATAGATATACATGCACTATAACTATTCATACTTACACATACAATACTCAATCATGCGTTACACGTGGTACATTAGCATATACGTATTCTTTACATACACTCACATAAACATGTATACATGCTTAAGCATTTGATAAGCACACATACACCTAACAAGGGATAGGTGACACGCACAAAATAATGTGAATACATATATATCATGTATATATCTCTAATTAATGATTAAACGTCAGCCCATATAAGCCCATGAAAAAAATACTCGGACAAAATTAGTGATTACAGTTGCCCATCTTTGCTTGTACTTGTGGAACAAGTATAAGGCAAAGATCATAAGCATTAATTTCGTCCAACTTCCCTGTTTGAAGACTTTGAGTTGCGACTTCCTCCTATATGGAAACCTTCACCCATTTTCTTCAGAGTTTGGGGCTATAAAGAATCTACCTCTCACGTCAAGATTATGCGTGTCTGCCATCTTCATCGTGAAAATCATGACGTGGAAAATATGTGATCCTTCGCCTGAAATTAGGAACTATGAGTATCTGCCTCTTTTGCTCGAAAAATCTGATATGGCGAGTCTGAAATCATTCGCCTGAAATCTTGAGCTATGAGTATCTGCCTCTTTTGCTCAGAAAATTTGATATGGCGAGTCTGAAATCTTGAGTTATGAGTATCTGCCTCTTCTGCTCGGAAAATATGATATGGCGAGTCTGAAATTCTTTACCTGAAATCTCGAGCTATAGGTATCTGCCTCTTTTGCTCAGAAAATCTGATGTGGCGAGTCCAAAATCCTTAGCTTGAAACCTTTTTTGGTCTTTCATTCTATTGTTTTTTCCTCTTTTCAGGAGTAAACGGTTTCAAATATCTGTAGAAAAAATGAATGTTATGATGATATGAGTTAGCACGATCCTAACATAAGTATGCTTAGCTAAACATGATGCATGAATGGGAATGCCAAATGTCAATCCGGTGCCACTATTCTTTTAGTCGATCTCTCTTGATCCTTTATCTATTTCCTTCTTCTTCTCAGTGATGATGCTTGTCTCACACTCAGGTTCAACCATCCAATCTTCTGGATTCTTTCAACTCTGGGATGCCTTTGCAGATTCTTGCTTTGAGCTCTCTCCCCTCAAAGTGCCTTTTCAGGTTTTCACTTCGATTTTCCCTTCTTTTTTTCTTTCCTTTTCCCTCTTTTTATTTTTATTTTTTTTATTTCACCTCGTAATTGCTCTTATCTTTGTAATTCTTTTATTTGGTGATGGATTTGAATTTTAACGTGAGCAACGCTCATTCCTCCTTCTCAATGTGTGGCCATGACTTGCCGCATGAAGTCCTTCTCTCTCTCTCCTTTTTTTGGTTCTTGCCATATGTCCTTGTAACTGCTCGCAGAATTCTTGTGGGAAAAGATGAATGAAGACGCCAGATAGTATTTATTAATATATATTTTGAAACTCACGACAAATTAGAACTCATGGAAAACATGAAAAGGTAAGGAAAGAAATAAAAAATGATGTAATATCCTAAGTAACCGCTATGTGAATGATCCGAGAGTCCATCGACCGAGGTGGATCCTTTGCTAAAAGTGCTCCACTAGTATCCTTAAATTCCGAGGGTATCCCTTTACCAATCGTGTGGTTACCATTATTCCCCCAAGCCGCTCTTTTTCGGTTCTCAAATCAAATACTCCTTTGGTTTCAAGATGCCTTTTTTTGGGTTTTCATCTTAAAACCCCCCCTTCTTTCTTCTTTATTTAATACCTAAAGCGCCCTTCTTGAGTTTTCACTCCATGTATTTATTTCTTGTGAAGCGCCCTTTCGAGTTTTCGCCTCACTTTTTTTTACACATAGTATCTCTTGACCGAATCCGAATTCACTGGATTGCTCAGCTCCTTCCCATCCATCTCCGTTAGGATCAGTGCTCCTTTGGAAAAGGCCCTTTTAACCACATAGGGTCCTTCCCAATTCGGCATCCACTTTTGTAACGCCCCGGTTTTGGGCTTAGGAGTTTTGGGCGTTGACCGGTTTGGTCAAAGTGCTGTTCGAATCTAAAGAGGTGAAATTAGGAAAGCCTAGTTCGGGTTGCATTAAAAATATGGAAAAATGTTCTAAAATCATCTTTTAATATAATTAAGTGAACTGTGAAATCAATTTTGGAAAATGAGTTTTGGAAGTGTGACATTTTGGCTAGTGACCAAAATGTAATTTTCGAAAGTTTGGTGACTGTTTTATAAAGGGTTGAAACTTTGAATCTTTAAGGAGCTATTTACCCAAAGGGAGTTTCTCCAGATTTTTCTAAGATATTTTAAGACTTAATTCTGATTTTAAATGATATTAAAAGTGGAGGGAAAGCCATTTGGCTATTTTGGATATTTTCTCAACTAACTTTTCTCAATTTTCTTTCTCTCATTTTCTCTCAACCCAAACACTTTCTCTCCAGAGAATTTGATCTGATTTTCTCACCTAAATCCCTCCTTTCAACTCTCTTTTGATTCCTAATCAACATATCTTCAAAACCTCTTCAATTGCTAATTGATTCAACAAGGTTTTTGATTCCAAAAAGAGGAGAAACTCAAGTTTGGAGGTAAGAACGTCCTTCTCCTCTAAACTATCAGTTCTTTACTGAAATTCCTAAGTTTTCAATCCTTAATTGATGTTTTATTAAAGGTTTTAAAGTGGTGAAATGGATCTTGGCTTATAATGCAAGATTTGGTGATTTTTGATGATTTTCGTTAGATCTGATTAATCTGTGATTTGAGATGTGTTTTTGATGTTAAATGAACTCTAAATTGATAAGGAATTGAGTTTTGATTAATGCAATCCCGGATAGGTTGAGTTTCCTAAGTTTAGCTTGTGATTCAAGGTTGTTTTTGAGGTGATCTTGTGGATCTGATGTTGCTGGAGGTATAAGGATGTTAATAGGTTGTTTTTAGATGTTTTATGATGTTAAAGGATGTGTGGTTTTGCTGGTTTATGGCTGGGCTTTGTTTAGAAGTGGTTTGGATGCATTTTCGGTTGTGTTTGGTGACCGAAAATGGTGTATGGATGAGAGCAGCGAGTTTAGGTGCTTTCATTGAAGCAATTAATGCATGATGATGCATTAATCCTCTACTTTGATGTGTTGAAATAGGGGAGGCATCTTTGGATCCAAGAGTTGTTGATCCGGAAGCTTGATTTGGTGCTTTGGCTTGAAGCAAAGTGGAATCGGCGAGTGCGTTTGTGAAATTGGGTTTTCGGCTTTGAAACCAATGTCTTGGGAGCTTAGTTTAAGTCTAAACAACTTTGCTAAGCTCAAGTGTAAGTTTTCGGAATTACTCTCTAGTGGTGGCCATGATTTTGTTGTGATGCAAAGTGGTTCATTGCATGTTTTAATTACTGTTTTGAAAGCATGATTTAGCATGGTATTTGCTGATGTTTTAAGCCATATGTTGAAGGAAACTCTAGGTAGGAGTTCCTTGCTTTTGTACATTGATTTAATGTGGTTTGATGCTTTTAAATGCATGATGAATATGGCTTGGTTTATTGCTTTAAAACAGTGGATTGAATGATGAAAATGATGTATATTGGCAAGTGATGTTTTGAAAAGGTTAAGGTCACTAAGGTGGTTAAAAGTCCTTGAGTGAGCCTTGTTACTTAAGAACATCAAGGTGGTTAAAAGTCCTTGGATGTTTCTTGTTGCGGACACTAAGGTGGTTAAAAGTCCTTAGGTGATCCTTTCCATGGTGTTTAAAAGTCCATGGGGCCATGGTGTTTAAAAGTCCATGGGGCCAAGGTGTTTAAAAGTCCTTGGGGCCAAGGTGTTTAAAAGTCAATGGGGTGATTCAAGCTATGGACACAAAGGTGGTTAAAAGTCCTTGTGTGGTCCTCATTCATGGTGTTTAAAAGTCCATGGCCAAGGTGTTTAAAAGTCCTTGGGGCCAAGGTGTTTAAAAGTCCTTGGGAAAGTTGATGAACTTGTTTTAAGAAATGGAATCTATCACTTGAGCCAATATGACATGTTATGTTATGAAGCATGAGATGCTTGTTTTAAGTATGCTTTTGAGCATGTGCAAAGGTTGATTTAAAGCATGATTTATAAATGTTTTTAATTGCATTATTGAATGGTTTTTAAGAGCATTCCTCACTAAGCTTTTGCTTACGCTCTCTTTCATTTTCTTAATTCAATAATGCAGAGCATTAGAGAACCTTGAGGGCAGCAAGGAGGGCAAGCATTCAAGTGAAAGTAGAGCTCAATGTATGGAAGGTTTTGTTAGTGCATTTTAGCTTTTGGTAATTTGGCAATGGGGGACCAATGTGTATGTTTTGGGAGGTGTTTGGAACTCCCTAAGTATGTTGAATGATGATAAGAATGCTGGTTTTTGTGTTGGATCATTACATGCTTGTTTTGGAGGTTTGTGCTTGAATAGCTAACTTGTGTAGGAAGCATGCCTATAGATTTGGGGCTTTTTGCATATGATGTTGTTTTGATGTTTTGATGATGCTTATAAGTCTTATATATGTTGAATTGCATGCTGGTAAAGTTTGGTAGCATTTGGAGCATGTTTGAATGATCAATTGCAAGTTTAAGAATGCATTTTGCTGCAATCTGTGCAGGGCGTTTCGGAACAGTGTGCACCGTTTCGGAACGGGTGCCTTGAATGAACCCAGGCGTCCGAAACGGTAGGCACCGTTTCGAAACGGTTTGGCCACTGCCAGCCCGTGTTCCGGAACCCGTTGCGGAACGGCCCGTGTTTCGAAACGGGGTCTACCTGTTTCGGAACGGTCGACCGTTGGGGGCTGACATTGGCAGTTATATGTTTTGAAATGTTTGCGTTTTAGTCCTAAATCTTGTTTGTGCAATTGTATGAGTTTGGGAAGTCCTTTTGAGTTGAAATCTCACAGAGAAGCATGAAACCTGACTAATTTCAAGATGGTAACTTTAATTTGGGTTAAGTCCCCATAATTATCTGAAATTACAATTTAGTCCCTAAAATTGTAATTTGTTCAATTGGGTCCCTGTTTGATCTCTGATGCTTGTGATCTTTGAGTATGATGTTTGTGTGATCACAATTAGGACTAATGTGCATCTAGACAAGATTAAAAAGAAAAAAAGGGTCGTTAATCAAGGTTGACTTTCGGGTTGACTTTGGTTTTCCCCGTGTGACTTTCTTAATTCGGGTCAACCGTCTAGGCTGGGTTAAGGGGGTTACATTTGGTGGTATCAGAGCTGAGTTCTCGAGTAATTGGGAACGAATGTATGCATGATTGAAATATGTTTGGCTTGTATGCTTGTTGATAGAAAGCATGTTTAGTGGCTTGTGATTTGGATGCAATTGAGTTGTATGCTGCGATGTAGCATGTTGAGGGTACCCATTGCCAAACAAAAGCTAATGAAATGATGTTGATTTTGAATGAAATTGAGCTTGAATACTTGGATTGCTTACCTTTCTGGGCCTGACTTTGTTTTTATTTGCATTGTGATTGCATGGTAAAAGTATGGCACCACGTAGAGAGTTACGAGGTAGTGTGCGAGCTACGGTTCCTAATGAGAACGAGAATGAAGAGAACACGGGTAGTGCGGTGTTACCCCCTCCTCCGCCTGGTGGTGGTGCTGGAGGTGAGAGAGCTGAAGCTGCAGCTGGTGCTGGAGCTGCTGGACCAGAGGTTGGTCAGGGGCAAGCTATGCCTGATATGTCTATGTTGGTACAAGCTATTGCGGGTGCTTTTCGAGCAGCAGTAGCTGGAGCTCAAGGAGCTGGGCATCAGGGAGATGCTGGAGTTAGACTACCTTTGGAGCGTCTGCGCAGTCTTGGTGGGACTGAGTTCAGGGGTATGTCGGCTGAGAGTTCTGAAGCTTGGCTAGAAAGTACCAAGCGTATCTTGGGTCAGATGAGCTGCACGAATGTGCAAAAGCTGGGTTGTGTTGTGTCCTTGCTGCAGGACGATGCGTATACGTGGTGGACGACCACCATAGCTGGGATGGCTGAAGCTGATGTTACTTGGACATTCTTTCAGAATGTGTTCAAGAGGAGATATCTAGGAGTGAGATATCTTGATGAGAAGAAGCGTGAATTCATGTCTCTTACCCAAGGGAGCATGAGTGTGGCTGAGTATGAGGTGCAGTTTGTGCGACTCAGTCAATATGCACCGGAGCTGATACCTGATGAGCGAGCAAGGTGCGAGAGGTTCCGTTATGGTCTTGTGACGGATGTGAAAATGTATGTGCTGGCCACTGAATATGATGATTTTGATGTGTTGGTGGGCCGAGCCAAGGACATTGAGATGAACTTGGGTTTATCTGCGAAAGGTGCTGGAGCAAGTTCTGGAAAGAGATCAGCTGAGTTTAGTTCCGGAGGTGGACGGAACAAGAGGGGACGTGATCAGAAGTATCAGTCCTCAGCCAAGAGAGGTGGTGGTGCACCTGCTAGAGGAGGTAATGCTAGAGCTGATCCGAGTGCTTGCTGGATCTGTGGTTCACGTGGTCACATGAAGCGTGACTGTCCTCGTGCTGTGAGGGAGGTGCAAGCTCCTGTTGCGGCAGCTGGTAATGGATGCTGGAATTGTGGTTCTGTAGACCACTTGAGGCGAGATTGTCCGAGGTTGGCTGGTGGCCAAGAGCGTGCTCCTATTGTTGCTGCACCACAGAGAGGTCGTGGGCGCGGCCGTGGTAGTTTCCAGAGGCGAGAGGAAGGAGGTCGTGGAGTAGCCCATGTTGTGGCTATTCAGCCTGAAGGTGGAGGCCAAGCTAGGGTGTATGCTCAGCGCGAGGGAAGGAATGATGCAGATGTGATTGCAGGTACTTTTACTTTGCAATCCTTGTCATTGCTATCTTTGATTGATTCTGGATCTACGCATTCATACATTTTGCGTGAGCATGCTGAATTGCTTGGTTTGCCTGTTGAGTCTTTGGATGTTGGTGTTCGTGTCACTAGTTCTTTTGGTGAAACTATTGTGACTCGAAAGCTTTATAGAAGGTGTCCCTTGGTTGTTCAAGAACATGTTTTCCATGTTGATCTTATGGAGTTGCCCTTCTATGGTTTTGATGTGATCCTTGGTATGGATTGGCTTGCTGAGCATCGTGCTGTGGTAGATTGTGAAAATAAGCGGGTTTCGCTTAAGCTTGCGGATGATTATGAAGTTGTTGTGGTTGGTGAGAATGTGAAGTTTCTTGCCAATGTGGTGTCTACCTTGGAGGCGAGTAGGATGCTGAGGCTGGGTTGCGAAGCTTTTCTAGCTTTTGTGATGAATCCTAGCTCTAATAAGTTGAGGGTGCAAGATATCCGAGTTGTGAAGGAATTTCCTGGTGTTTTTCCTGAGGAGTTGCCTGGTTTACCTCCTAATCGCGAGGTGGAGTTTGGAATTGAGCTGTATGAGAATACAACTCCTGTGTCCATTACTCCCTATAGAATGGCACCTAAGGAGCTGAAGGAGCTGAAGACGCAGTTGCAAGAGTTGCTTGATCGTGGTTTCATCCGGCCGAGTGTGTCACCTTGGGGTGCACCAGTCTTGTTTGTGAAGAAGAAAGATGGCACTATGAGGATGTGCATTGATTACCGTCAGCTGAACAAGTTGACTATCAAGAATCGGTATCCTTTGCCGAGGATTGATGATCTCTTTGATCAATTTCGGGGAGCTGCTGTGTTCTCTAAGATTGACTTGAGGTCAGGGTATTATCAGTTGAAGGTGAAGGATGTGGATGTGCCTAAGACAGCTTTCAGGACAAGGTATGGGCATTATGAGTTCCTTGTGATGTCGTTTGGTTTGACAAATGCTCATGCTGCTTTCATGGACATGATGAATCGTGTGTTTCATGAATACCTGGACAAGTTCGTTGTGGTGTTCATTGATGATATCCTCGTGTACTCGCGTATTGAGGAGGAGCACGAAGAGCATTTGAGGATTGTTTTGCAGGCTTTGTTGGAGAATCAGCTTTATGCTAAGTTGAGCAAGTGTGAGTTCTGGCTTAAGGAGGTGGTGTTTCTTGGGCATGTGGTCTCAGCTGAGGGGATTCGTGTTGATCCTCAGAAGATTGAGGCGGTGATGAACTGGAAAGTTCCTAAGTCTGTTCATGAGGTCTGTAGTTTCCTTGGTTTGGCAGGATACTACCGGAGGTTTGTGGATGGTTTTTCCAAGATTGCTGCTCCTTTGACGAAGCTGTTGCAAAAGGATGTTAAGTATGAGTGGACGGAAGCGAGACAGCAGGCTTTTGAGAAGCTTAAGGCGGCTTTGACGCAAGCTCCTATCTTGGTTCAGCCTGAATCAGGGAAAGAGTTTGTGGTCTTTAGTGATGCATCCTATGTTGGTTTGGGGTGTGTGCTGATGCAAGAGGGTAAGGTTGTGGCTTATGCATCGCGGCAGTTGAAAGTGCATGAGCGCAATTATCCTACGCACGATATTGAGCTGGCTGCAGTAGTTTTTGCTCTGAAGATCTGGAGACATTATCTGTATGGTGAGAAGTGTACTGTGTACACAGATCATAAGAGTTTGAGGTATCTGATGTCTCAGAAGGAGTTGAATCTCAGGCAGCGGCGTTGGTTGGAGTTGCTCAAGGATTATGATATGACGATTGAGTATCATCCTGGAAAAGCTAATGTTGTTGCGGATGCCTTGAGTAGGAAGGTAGCTGTTGAGCTGAGGGCTATGTTTGCTAGCTTGAGCATATCGCGAGATGGTGGTCTTGTTGCTGAGTTGCAAGTGAAACCATCGTTGGTTCAGTTGATCAAGGAAAAGCAGTTGTTGGATGATTCCTTGGTGTCTCATGTTCAGGATATCGCGGAGGGTAGACCTTCGGATTTCTGCTTTAATGATGATGGTGTGTTGTGTTTTGGGAGTCGGATAGTAGTGCCTGCTGATGTTGAGTTGAGGCGTGCTATTCTGACTGAAGGTCATAGTAGTCCTTTTGCTATGCACCCTGGTAGTACTAAGATGTATCGTGATCTTCGTGATGAGTACTATTGGGTGGGTTTGAAGAAGGATGTTGCAGAGTTTGTGAGCAAGTGTTTGGTGTGTCAGCGAGTTAAGGCTGAACATCAGGTTCCTTCTGGTTTGTTGCAACCGTTGAAAATCCCTGAATGGAAGTGGGAAAGGGTTACCATGGATTTTGTATCTGGTTTACCTTTGTCTCCATCAAAGAAGAATTCTGTTTGGGTGATTGTGGATCGCTTGACGAAGTGTGCGCATTTCTTGCCTGTGCATACTATGTTTTCTTTGGATAGGCTGGCAGAGCTGTACATTGTTGAGATTGTGCGGCTGCATGGTGTGCCTAAGTCGATTGTGTCGGATAGGGATCCGAGGTTCACATCGCGTTTTTGGCAGTGTTTGCATCAAGCTCTGGGTACAAGGTTGCATTTCAGTACATCCTATCATCCTCAGTCGGATGGTCAGTCTGAACGGGTTATTCAGATTTTGGAGGATATGTTGAGGTGCTGCGTGATTGAGTTCCAAGGTTCTTGGGAGAAACATCTGCCTTTGGTTGAGTTCGCTTATAACAATAGTTATCAGGCGAGCATACAGATGGCACCTTATGAGGCTCTGTATGGGAGGAAGTGTAGGACTCCTCTTTGTTGGGCTGAAACTGGTCAAAAGTTGGTTTCGATGCCGGCTTTGTTGAAAGGGACCACCGAGAAGGTGAAGCTCATTTGTGAGCGGTTGAAGGCTGCCTCTGATCGGCAAAAGTCTTACGCGGATTTGAAGCGTAAGGAGATAGAGTATGCGGTGGGTGACCGTGTGTTCTTGAAGGTTTCGCCTTGGAAGAAGGTGATGAGGTTTGGCCGGAAGGGTAAGTTGAGCCCTAGGTACATTGGACCATATGAGGTGGTTGAGCGTGTGGGTCCTGTTGCGTATCGGTTGAGGTTACCTCAAGAGTTGGAGAAGATTCATGATGTGTTCCATGTTTCTATGCTCCGGAAGTATAGATCTGATCCTTCGCATGTGATGCCTGTGGAGGAAGTGGTTTTGAATCCGGATTTGACCTATGATGAGGAACCGGTGAAGGTTCTGGATTCGGATAGCAAGGTTCTTCGTGGCAAGACCATTGAAATGGTGAAGGTGCTGTGGAAGCATCGAGGTGTTGAGGAAGCCACGTGGGAGCGGAAGGAAGACATGCTGAAGCAGTTTCCTTATCTCTTTCCTTCAGGTAAATTTCGAGGACGAAATTTCTTAAGGGGGGGAGAGTTGTAACGCCCCGGTTTTGGGCTTAGGAGTTTTGGGCGTTGACCGGTTTGGTCAAAGTGCTGTTCGAATCTAAAGAGGTGAAACTAGGAAAGCCTAGTTCGGGTTGCATTAAAAATATGGAAAAATGTTCTAAAATCATCTTTTAATATAATTAAGTGAACTGTGAAATCAATTTTGGAAAATGAGTTTTGGAAGTGTGACATTTTGGCTAGTGACCAAAATGTAATTTTCGAAAGTTTGGTGACTGTTTTATAAAGGGTTGAAACTTTGAATCTTTAAGGAGCTATTTACCCAAAGGGAGTTTCTCCAGATTTTTCTAAGATATTTTAAGACTTAATTCTGATTTTAAATGATATTAAAAGTGGAGGGAAAGCCATTTGGCTATTTTGGATATTTTTGCAACTAACTTTTCTCAATTTTCTTTCTCTCATTTTCTCTCAACCCAAACACTTTCTCTCCAGAGAATTTGATCTGATTTTCTCACCTAAATCCCTCCTTTCAACTCTCTTTTGATTCCTAATCAACATATCTTCAAAACCTCTTCAATTGCTAATTGATTCAACAAGGTTTTTGATTCCAAAAAGAGGAGAAACTCAAGTTTGGAGGTAAGAACGTCCTTCTCCTCTAAACTATCAGTTCTTTACTGAAATTCCTAAGTTTTCAATCCTTAATTGATGTTTTATTAAAGGTTTTAAAGTGGTGAAATGGATCTTGGCTTATAATGCAAGATTTGGTGATTTTTGATGATTTTCGTTAGATCTGATTAATCTGTGATTTGAGATGTGTTTTTGATGTTAAATGAACTCTAAATTGATAAGGAATTGAGTTTTGATTAATGCAATCCCGGATAGGTTGAGTTTCCTAAGTTTAGCTTGTGATTCAAGGTTGTTTTTGAGGTGATCTTGTGGATCTGATGTTGCTGGAGGTATAAGGATGTTAATAGGTTGTTTTTAGATGTTTTATGATGTTAAAGGATGTGTGGTTTTGCTGGTTTATGGCTGGGCTTTGTTTAGAAGTGGTTTGGATGCATTTTCGGTTGTGTTTGGTGGCCGAAAATGGTGTATGGATGAGAGCAGCGAGTTTAGGTGCTTTCATTGAAGCAATTAATGCATGATGATGCATTAATCCTCTGCTTTGATGTGTTGAAACAGGGGAGGCATCTTTGGATCCAAGAGTTGTTGATCCGGAAGCTTGATTTGGTGCTTTGGCTTGAAGCAAAGTGGAATCGGTGAGTGCGTTTGTGAAATTGGGTTTTCGGCTTTGAAACCAATGTCTTGGGAGCTTAGTTTAAGTCTAAACAACTTTGCTAAGCTCAAGTGTAAGTTTTCGGAATTACTCTCTAGTGGTGGCCATGATTTTGTTGTGATGCAAAGTGGTTCATTGCATGTTTTAATTACTGTTTTGAAAGCATTTAGCATGGTATTTGCTGATGTTTTAAGCCATATGTTGAAGGAAACTCTAGGTAGGAGTTCCTTGCTTTTGTACATTGATTTAATGTGGTTTGATGCTTTTAAATGCATGATGAATATGGCTTGGTTTATTGCTTTAAAACAGTGGATTGAATGATGAAAATGATGTATATTGGCAAGTGATGTTTTGAAAAGGTTAAGGTCACTAAGGTGGTTAAAAGTCCTTGAGTGAGCCTTGTTACTTAAGAACATCAAGGTGGTTAAAAGTCCTTGGATGTTTCTTGTTGCGGACACTAAGGTGGTTAAAAGTCCTTAGGTGATCCTTTCCATGGTGTTTAAAAGTCCATGAGGCCATGGTGTTTAAAAGTCCATGGGGCCAAGGTGTTTAAAAGTCCTTGGGGCCAAGGTGTTTAAAAGTCCTTGGGGTGATTCAAGCTATGGACACAAAGGTGGTTAAAAGTCCTTGTGTGGTCCTCATTCATGGTGTTTAAAAGTCCATGGCCAAGGTGTTTAAAAGTCCTTGGGGCCAAGGTGTTTAAAAGTCCTTGGGAAAGTTGATGAACTTGTTTTAAGAAATGGAATCTATCACTTGAGCCAATATGACATGTTATGTTATGAAGCATGAGATGCTTGTTTTAAGTATGCTTTTGAGCATGTGCAAAGGTTGATTTAAAGCATGATTTATAAATGTTTTTAATTGCATTATTGAATGGTTTTTAAGAGCATTCCTCACTAAGCTTTTGCTTACGCTCTCTTTCGTTTTCTTAATTCAATAATGCAGAGCATTAGAGAATCTTGAGGGCAGCAAGGAGGGCAAGCATTCAAGTGAAAGTAGAGCTCAATGTATGGAAGGTTTTGTTAGTGCATTTTAGCTTTTGGTAATTTGGCAATGGGGGACCAATGTGTATGTTTTGGGAGGTGTTTGGAACTCCCTAAGTATGTTGAATAATGATAAGAATGCTGGTTTTTGTGTTGGATCATTACATGCTTGTTTTGGAGGTTTGTGCTTGAATAGCTAACTTGTGTAGGAAGCATGCCTATAGATTTGGGGCTTTTTGCATATGATGTTGTTTTGATGTTTTGATGATGCTTATAAGTCTTATATATGTTGAATTGCATGCTGGTAAAGTTTGGTAGCATTTGGATCATGTTTGAATGATCAATTGCAAGTTTAAGAATGCATTTTGCTGCAATCCGTGCAGGGCGTTTCGGAACAGTGTGCACCGTTTCGGAACGGGTGCCTTGAATGAACCCAGGCGTCCGAAACGGTAGGCACCGTTTCGAAACGGTTTGGCCACTGCCAGCCCGTGTTCCGGAACCCGTTGCGGAACGGCCCGTGTTTCGAAACGGGGTCTACCTGTTTCGGAACGGTCGACCGTTGGGGGCTGACATTGGCAGTTATATGTTTTGAAATGTTTGCATTTTAGTCCTAAATCTTGTTTGTGCAATTGTATGAGTTTGGGAAGTCCTTTTGAGTTGAAATATCACAGAGAAGCATGAAACCTGACTAATTTCAAGATGGTAACTTTAATTTGGGTTAAGTCCCCATAATTATCTGAAATTACAATTTGGTCCCTAAAGTTGTAATTTGTTCAATTGGGTCCATGTTTGATTTCTGATGCTTGTGATCTTTGAGTATGATGTTTGTGTGATCACAATTAGGACTAATGTGCATCTAGACAAGATTAAAAATAAATAAAAGGGTCGTTAATCAAGGTTGACTTTCGGGTTGACTTTGGTTTTCCCCGTGTGACTTTCTTAATTCGGGTCAACCGTCTAGGCCGGGTTAAGGGGGTTACAACTTTCCTCGAAAATCTCTTTGGGTGGACAAAACTTTTCGAAGTACTAAATCTCCTTCTCGGAACTCTCTCGGGCGGTGTAACACCCCTAACCGGGCCGAGAGTCAGGAGCGTTACCGGATTCGGAAAACAGAATATCGAAACATATCGAAAAACAAGATACCCTTTTAATTAAGTTATTTATATTTTAATGCGCACACGGAAAATGGGCTAACAAAAATTTTCTTAACTTCTTATGAACATACATAAACTAAGCACAACTTCTTTTAATCTTGTTACCAAATTACAAGTCAATTTAAAATTTTCTTATTATTCTTATCGAATTCCGATTTCAGATTTATAACTTAACCATTCGGCCACTAAGATTTCTAATTAACCAATTAACTCTAATCTTTAACTAGTAGATTACCAAATTACCATTTCAAATACAATTAGATCAAACATGTTGATTACTGAAACTATTCAATTACATGCCATTCGAAACCTTGATTAAATAGTCTTGGTGATTTTCGAATTAATCCCATTACCAATAATTTAATTACATCAATTTTTCATACAAGACATAATAGATTTCAATACCATGGCATTCGATTTCCTTTACTTAAAACCTTACAAAATATCAAGTTTTTGTATACCCCTAAACCATGTCAAGCTATAGACTATAAACAACAAAAAGAATCGGCAAGACTACTAGCTCGACTTACGTTTATATACAACAAAATAATGAGGCTAACTACTTAAATACAAAACATGATTCTAGCCTCCTAACCAAGCATCATGGAGCATATATCTTCAAACACCATCGCAGACTTAAGTTACGACCGAATAAAACAAAACGAATCCTTAAACAGACTTCAAAGCCACCATCTAGGAGTCTAAAGATACGACTAAGATCATACATATTTTCGAACTCGTAACTTGATCCAATCGAATGCTAGCTTTAAGGTCCAGGCTATCCTGCTAAGGTTGGGAAGAAGAAAACAACGGAGCGATAAGTACAAATAGTACTTAGCGAGGTAATGCTAAATCTAATTCATTCTTGAACTTTTAATGTGATCAAGCATTGAGTTTACTTAGCTAGGTTTATTAACAATCAATTTCGCCCAACTAAGCTCATGTAACACCAATTACACATAACATCATGCATAACATAACAACATTCATAGCACATGCTCGAATACATAACATACCATATTAATTTATCACATACTTACATTTGATTCATTCAATACCATAATTCAATTCAATTTACAGCATACTCAATCTCATGCTTAACAATTGAATTAACCAAAATTTCATGCCATACATAGCATAATTAATTTATCGGAACGAAAACACCAATTCTTCTTGAGCATATCATTCGAATAAATCTCAAACCATCATCCAAAAATCAGAATTTATCATTTCTTAATTCCATGTATTCGAATAGGGTCATTACCCAATTTGCACATATTCAGACTTATAAACATATCATATGCATCATATCATAATCGGAAGGACCAATGTCCACATAATTCATCATTTCATATCACATCATAACATGCCAAAACATTCAATCATTTATCCACTTCATAAGCTATACTTAATTTAGCAATTTCCATTTAAATTACATAGATTATAATGCAGTATATTTCATTGTATTGTATTGCATTGCATTTAATTTCATTGCCCTAGGTAGAGTAGACGTATCAGATATTCAAGCCATCAAGACGGTACCAAGTACCTAGCAAAGGTTGCACAAAGCAACAAACAAAGGATGCCCATAGCATCATGTGTCTCGAACAACAATAAAGAATACATATCATATGATCGAAGAGTACACGAAGTACTAACAAAGGTTGCCCAAGGCAACAAGCAAGAGTTGCACGAAGCAACAAACAAGAGAGCTCAGACTCTAGGCATGCCGTACTATCTAAAACTTCTAATCGACCGAGGGTATATTATTCTTGTTAAATTATTATTCATTATCTCATTTAACATATACATTTTTCATAATTCAATTTGCATGCTCATTCGATCATATCATCATACATGGCAACAACATCATATATACATAATCATATGCATTTTAAGCATAACATAATTACCATAGGGCAGTCCACATATTCACATAAACAAGCATTATCAAGAATCCAAATTCACACATGTTCAATATACAAATAATCACATGGGCAGTCCAAATTTGCACATACTCAAACATTATCAAAATCCAAATCAAGCATGTAGTTCATGGCATTTAACATCACATATTAACCAAAATCTCAAATCATGCATCCAATTTTCCTTTGATCTCATTCCCTTACTAAACACATTACCAAATATCAATTAGGTCCAATTTCATGCATAGAAATCATAAATTACAAATAATAATGTGGTTCGGACACTAGACCCAACCCTGCTGCAAAATTACACTCACAACTCCTTAAGCTTGATCTCGAATTGAGATGCCCTTGTTTCTTCCCTTCGAGTGATCGATCCTAGCTTCCTCCAAAGTTTCTTCACAAGTCCGATCTTAATTCTCAACATAAAACGAATACACACTATATTAGGAAGCAATTCAATCGTAATTACTCCTCAATTTCAAGCATGAACTCATATTTTCAAATCTGACTTTCTATTAAACTAGTTGGAGGACTAGTTAGTGTTTTGATCATATCTTTTTAATTACTAATCCAAAATTAACTTATCATATACCATTAGAAAGGTATTAAACTCAATTTTCTACTCATGTGAACCTCATATTTTTATCTTATTCGAATAAATACAGTTTATTGCTTAATTACACCCATTTTCGATAAATCTGGGCAGCCTGTACTGTCCAACTTTAAAATTCATATCTCCAAATTTACATACTGAAATTGAGTTCTGTTTTCTTTCAATAATTCTAGACATACCAAAGTTTATACAGTAAAAATTTCAATTCAAAATACCTTATATCCAATTTTTGGTGAATTTCCAAAGTTACTGCTTATAAGTTGCATACCACTGGACAACTTACTTAGTTTTCACCTTAAGCTTAAAATTCATCTAATTACATTATTCAATACATAATTTCACTTATGGCATGACTTATACTATTCTTCTATGACATTTTACAGTCCATATTAACTTTTAATTTTAACGATCAAGTACTCAATTTTACCGATTTTCCAGTTCAGTCCCTAATCTCCATTAATTTCGAATATATGACTACTTTTGGTTCTAATCGAATTTTCATCTTTTTAATTCGTTTTTCCAGCAACCAATAGTCATTTATAATAAAATTCTTATTTCTTCACAACTTTCTCCTAGTGAGAATTTTCTAATTTTAATCTCTAAGTATACAAATTTTCCAACTATCCAAGATTTTACATTTTCTTTCAAAACAGCCCCCTTATGACTCTATTCATAATTTCTCAAGAAATTTTCAAGGATTTCATTAGTTTATCTTATTATTTTCATTAAGACTCTCATGGTTTCATGTTCATACAAATTTTAGGTTTGCATGCATGGTGTTATACTCAACCGAATAGTTACAAGGAGAAGGAAACTTACTTCTTAATTTCTTTGATACTACTTGCTATCCTTCCCAAATCCTAGCTTAATTCTTCCACCATGCAAGCAAAAAATTTCACCATTTAAGCTCTAGAATTTTCATACTTTTGAGCTTCTCTCCCCCCCCCCCCCCCATTTTTCTCTCAACTTCACGGCAAAGAAGAAGAAAATGATGAGGAGAGACAAGCTTCCTTAATCTAGGTGATTTGATGGCTTACAAAATTACCCAAGAGCCCCTTAGCCTATAACTTTTATCATCATTTTACTAAGGGCAGCTCTAAGGATGTTTTGTTTTAACATGCAAATTTCAATCTTTATAATCATTTTAAATTGGTCATCAATTTCCCTTTTTACATGCTTTCTTGAATTTTCTCAATTTGATCCGATTTTCCACAAGGAAATGCAACACTACTTAATTTCTTTTCATTATTTTAATTTCACACTTTGTATCTTGTTGTCACTAATTCTAATTCACTAATTTACCATTTGGCTAAATTTCTTAATTCAAAGCTAAATTTCTTTCTAATTCGAATTGGTGCATTAGTTGCCCAAATAAGAAATTTAAGGACCAAATTGCACAATTCACTAAATTGCAAGCTCAATTGCTTCTAAGAATAAATAATTAATTAATTTTAACGACCTTAAATTCTAGGACAGAAATGTGGGTGTTACAGACGGACCTTCTTGTCATAAGCTCGCATCATTCTTTTCTAATACATCTGACCATGACAAATGGCTTTTAATCGTTTTTCCCCGATGAGGTTCAGCTGATCGAACCGAGCATGTACCCATTCAGCCTCTTCTAACTTTACCTCGTTTAGGATTCTAAGTGACGAGATTTCTACTTCTATAGGTAGTACCGATTATGTGCGATAAACCAAAGAGTACGGTGTCACTCCGTTCGAGGTACGTATAGATGTTCAGTAGGCAAAAAGAGCAAACAACAATTTCTCGTGCCAATCTCTGAATGTATCTTTCGTCTTTGATATAATCTTCTTGATGTTCTTGTTTGCTGCTTCCACTGCCCCAATCATCTTTGGCTGATAAGTAGTGGAGTTATGATGCTTTATTTTGAATTGCTCGCATACCTTATCCATCATTGTATTATTCCAATTGGAAGCATTATCGGTAATAATTCTCTCTGGCAACCTATAACGACAAATGATCTCTTTCTTCAGGAACTTGCACACTGTTTCCCTTGTAACATTAGCATAAGAGGCGGCCTCCACCCATTTAGTGAAGTAGTCAATGACGACGAGGATAAAGTGGTGTCCATTGGATTCCTTTGGGTGGATCTGACCAATAACATCCATTCCCCACATGGCAAAGGGCCAGGGTGAATTCATGGTATGTAAAGGTAACGGTGGAGAATGTATCATATCGGCATATATCTGACATTTATGACATTTCTTGGCATAATCAATGAAATATCTCTCCATGTTTGACCAAAAGTATCCATATCTCATAATTTTCCCGGCCATCGAGAAACCATTGGCATGCATCCCGCATAGCCCGTCATGAACTTCTACTAGGATGTTCTTAGCTTCTCGAGCGTTAACACACCTCAATAGTATTTGGTCTTTTCCCCTCTTATACAGGATTTCCCTATCTAGGATGTATCCCGCTGCCATTCTTTTAATGGTTCTTTTATCGTTTTCATTAGCCTCCTTGGGGTATGTTTGGAACCTAATATACTACAAGATGTCATTATACCACAGGTTGCCATCTGTCTCTTCCTCTAGGTTATAACAGTGAGTTGGTACCTCAAACGTTTTCATCTTGACATGTTTCATCTCTGCTTCTAAGCCCGATTTGAAGGCAGCAACCAAAGTCGCTAGAGCATCCGCCATCTGGTTATCTTCTCTCGGATGATGAGTAAAACTAATCATCTCAAAATTCTTGATTAGTTTTTGGATCATGTCATAATATTTGACCAACTTCGGATCTCTTGTTTCCCATTTGTTTTTGAGCTGGTATACTGCCAAAGAAGAATCTCTGAAAACCTACAGTTTCTTTATCCTTCTTTCAATGGCTGTGCGCAGCCCCATAATGCAAGCCTCATACTCAGCTACATTGTTGGTGCAAAAGAATTCTAACCTACTGGTGAAAGGGTAATAAACCCTATTGGGAGAGATTATCGATGCCCCAATCCTGTGGCCTATGGTATTAGATGCCCCATCAAAGTAAAGCTTCCATGACTCATCTTCGGAAGTAGCCCCTCCCCTATAGTTATGCACATTAAGTCTTCATTAGGAAAGTTGAAGTCCAATGATTCATAATCGTCTAAAGCTCGACTTGCTAGGAAATCCGCTATAGCGCTTCCTTTCACAGCTTTCTGACTCACACACAGGATGTCAAATTCAGACAACAACATTTGCCAACGGGCCATCTTTCCGGTGAGTGCAGGTGCCTCCATCAGGAACTTCAACGGATCCAACTGGGATATTAACCATGTGGTATGGTACAACATGTACTGCCTGAGCCTCTTTGTAGCCCACACTAGGGAGCAACACAATTTCTGGATCTGAGGGCACCACGTTTTGCATTCGGTGAACTTTTTACTTAAGTAATAAACCGCTCTTTCCTTCTTTCCAGTGTCGTCATGTTGCCCTAGAACACATCCTATTGAGTTTTCAAAGACCGTCAAGTACAGAATCAATGGTCTACCTGGTACCAGAGCTACTAAGATCGGAGCATTAGTCAAATACTTCTTAATTTTATCTAGGGCTTCCCGACACTCCTCATCCCAAACCCCAAGGTTTTTCTACCGAAGTAATCCGAAAATAGGGTCGCACTTGTCAGTCAGCTGAGAAATGAAGAGAGATATATAATTTAGCCTTCCTAAGAAACCATGAACTTCCTTTTGGGTTTGAGGTGGTGGAAGATTTTGGATAGCTTTTACTTTATCGGGATCGATCTCAATCCTTCTTCGGCTAATCACAAAGCCTAGAAGTTTACCAGGCGTCACGGTGAAAGTTCATTTTACCGGATTAAACTTCAACTGATATTTTCTCAGTCTTTGGAACAGCTTCCTTAAGTTTTGAATGTTCTCCTCCTCAGTCTGGGACTTGGCTATCATGTAATCTACGTATACCTCGATCTTCTAGTGCATCATGTTGTGGAAGAGTGTTACCATGGCTCTTTGATAGGTTGCCCCAGATTTCTTCAAATCGAAGGGCATTACTTTGTAACAGAACGTTCCCCACATTGTTACGAACGTCGTTTTCGTCATGTCATCAGGATCCATCTTTATCTGGTTATACCCCGAGAAGTCGTCAATGAAACGTCGTTTTCGTCATGTCATCAGGATCCATCTTTATATGGTTATACCCCGAGAAGTCGTCCATGAAGGAAAACCATGAATGTCCGGCAGTGTTGTCGACCAAGGTATCAATATGGGGTAGAGGAAAGTTATCTTTGGGACTGGCTTTATTAAGGTCTCTATAGTCCACACACATGTGGACTTTTCCGTCTTTTTCCGGGACAGTGATATGTTTGCTACCCACTCCGAATATTCAACGACTTTTAAGAATCCGGCCTGTTACTGCTTCTTTACTTCATATTGGATTTTCAACAACGTGTCCGTCCTTATTCTCCTTAATTTCTGTTGAACTGGCTTGTATTCTGGCATGATAGGTAGTTTGTGCATTACAATATTTGTGTCTAGACCTGGAATATCCTGATAAGTCCATGCGAAAATTTCCCTGAACTCTAACAACAGATTCACCAACTCGAGCCCGGTCTTAGATGAGAAAGTTGTACCAATCTTCACCTCCCTTCATTCCTCATTAGTTGCCAAGTTAAGAACCTCAATCTCTTCTTGATGGGGAAATATTGTTTATCTTCACTTTCGATTAATCTGAGCAATTCTTTCAAGACCTCATACTCTTCTCCATTACCATCTTCTTCGTCAATTTCGGCTAAATAAAAGGGTTGTTCAAAATCCACCTCAGGATTAAATTAAGAATCATTCACAGAGTTAGTAATAAGGACCCTGCAACATTTATGAAATGAACGTGTATTGGGAAGACGAACATATATTATTACGAAGTGAATGGAATAATAAATAATAAATGAATGATGAATAAATGAATGTAACGAATATGATGTTTGCGATTTGGAAAGCATCTTTTTATTGAATCGAAAGCGAGCAGGTTAACATAGAAGCCCTTTACAAAATATCCTTATTGCTCGCGGGTAAAAGTGAATAGGGTGGGTTTTTAGCATTACTCTGATTCAGGTCTAAAAACTATAGGCAAATCCAAAATAGTCCAATTGCCGAGCACCTCTCCTGGGAAACAAGGGCGGATTCCTGCCAGATATTTGTCGCTTTCCTATCTCTTACCTATCATGTTAACATCCATCCCTTCTAATGATTCACTGAGCCTTTCCTCCTCATTGAGCCTGTCGTTCTCTATATTAGCCTCGTTCACCATTTGTTTGGGATTGATTACCCCGCCTGACATAAAGATGTCCCTCATGTCGGAATAAACAATGGGTCCCCATGAAATGTCCTCACCCTCTGAGTCTAGCTTTCCTTTGTTTCGCTTTCTTCTTCTATTCTGACTTCCTTTGCTGAAAACTGGGCTTGTGGCCAGGCCCGAACCGGTCTTGCTTGTTGATGTCACTCTTGACGCGCAAACACCCCTGCAAGTTTCTTCCAAGTCTTTTCCCTTTCTTGGCTCCTCGTCCTAAGGTCTTCCAAACTTGCATCTTAGCGCAATTCGATAACATTGAGCATGGGATTTTGCCTCCCTCTACCAAAAACGTAGCATTCAAAAATTCTAAAGCCCTGAAGAAACACTCAATTGCTTCCTCATCGGCCTGGATGTAAGGAGTATCAGTGGTCACGAAAGCTATAATATCTTGCTCGGCGACCACGCTTACCAATTTCCCTTCAATAACAAACTTCAATTTTTGGTGCAGTGATTAAGGTACGACCCTGCTGAATGGATACATTGTCTTCCCAATAGGCAATTATAAGTCAACTTGATATCCATTACTACAAAATCAACCACGTACTCGGTATGCCCAATTAATAGTAGTACCTCAATTTTTCTGATGACGTCTCTCTAAGTCCCATCAAATGCTCTAATAGAGTTCTGACATGGCTTCATATGCGAGCTATCTATAGGCAACCTTTGCAAAGTTGCCATTGGCATCACATTTAGAGCCGATCCATTATTGACAAGTACTATTGGCAAGACATATCCCTTACAGTGGGTGGTTATGTTCAACGCCTTGGTAGATCACATACCCCCGCTTGTAATCTGGTCATCAATAAAGGTGATAAAATTATCGGCAGCAATGTGGCCCACTATCCGGTCTAACTTGCTAGCTGAGATGTCATCTGGGATGAATGTTTGATTCAACACCTTCAACAAGGCACTATGGTGTTTTTTCTAGAGTCTTGGCACATTATGCCGTTGCAGCGCAATTCATGGCCGCGACCGTTTCTAGCCTTTGCGGCTCTCGCAGCACATTGGGCATCTATTGTCGCGTCAGCTAACGGTCACTTCTCCAAGTCGTTGGTTCCTCCCTTTTTTTTTCTTGATCTCCCTCCTAAAAAATTATTTTGAATAAGAATGCAATAAATAAATAAAAATAAAAATTTATTGTAAAGAAACTGAACCTAATAAAAAATAAAGTAAAGAGAAAAAAGATTAGTGCACGAAAAAAAGTGCACTTGGATGCAACCCCTAAAGTGTGTACTTCCTTATCCCTCATAACATGTGCTCCTGCATGTGGTAGTAGCCTTTGTCCATGTTCTCTCCTTTGCGTGACGCGACAAGTGTCCTGGCATGGTCCAATATGTTTGCCGCGACATGTTATCGCTTCCATTCTGGGGTCGTTTTGTTCCTTACTGCTACCTTGTTGCTGAGTGGTATGGAGTGTCTGAAAAGTTGCTGAATCGCCGGCATGTTTTCTACTGTTTAGGACATGAATTTTAACATGCTCGTCATTAATCCTCATTGTCAGTTCTCCTTTCTCCACGTCGATTATAGTCCTCCCAGTTGCGAGGAATGGCCATCCAAATATCAACAGACCTCTTTCATCTACATCGCAATCTAAGATGAGGAAGTCAGTAGGGAAAATAAACTTATTCACTTTTACAAGGATATCTTCGATTTTCCCTTCTAGTTGCACATGTGATCCATTGACAAGCTGTAGCATCATTGTGGTTGGTTGTGCTGTCACAATCCCTAAATTTTAAAAGACGGACTTAGGCATGATATTGATGCTTGCACCTAAATCACATAGTGCTCTCCCCTCATATGTATTCCTGATCGCGCATGGTATGAGAAAGCTTCCGGGGTCCTTGAGCTTGGGTGGTGCTTGATTGTGCAATGCTGCCATGCATTTATCTATTACAACCACCGTTTCAAATTCCCCAATTCTTTTTCGTTTTGACACTATGTCCTTGAGGAACTTGGCATAGTTTGAGATCTCCTTGATTGCTTCCACCAAAGGTATATTAATGTGTACATGTTTAAGGATGTCCAAGAACTTCTTAAACTAGTACTCTTGCTTTTGTTGCTTCAACCTTTATGGAACAATGGAGCTGGTGTGTTGATTCTTGGTTCTGTCCCAGGTGCTGCCACAGGGTCTGCCGGTGCAGCATTATTTGTGGTTGCTACCGAGTCCCCATTGTCTTTGGTCGGTGTTGTGGCAGTTGTCTCGTCTGGTTTCTCAGGTTCTGTCTGCTTTCTTTGCGGCCCCTGTAGTTGAATACCACTCTTAGTGGTTACAGCCTTGTACTGCTCGTATGACGTTCCCTTAGTGGCTTCAGTGTCTCTAGGGAATCCTCCAACTGTCATGGTGTTCAGGATATGAGCAATCTGCCCCACTCACGTTTCTAAGGACTTGAATGTTGCCTCGTTGTTCTGCAGCCATATTTATGTCCTGTCCATAAAAGTTTCAGTCTTTTTTATGAACTTGTCAGTGTTGGCCATATATGCACTAGTTTGATTCATAAAAGCATGAAGAGTGTTTTCTAAAGAACTAGATTGCATCGGCTGTTGCGACGGCATGTCCTGCTGCGGCGGTATGGGTTGTTCGAATCTTGGGGCTGGAGCATTCTGATGCTGCGGATTGAGGGAATTGTTAGGATTGCTCCATGAGAAGTTGGGGTGCTTTTTCCAGGCTGGATTGTAGTTGTTGGACAAATGATTGTTACGGTTGAAGTTTCCACCATAGCAGGCTGACTCTGGGTCATGCGGGCATTCAGAAAAAGCGTGGTTACCTCCACAGTTTTCGCAAAATAAATAAATTACCTTGACTTCTTGTGGATTGTTTTGCGACGGCAAGTTCAAAACCAGCTTTGTCAAGGTGGCGATCTGAGATGAAATTGAGTATACGGACCCTATTTTATTAACTGTGGGTTGACGGCGGACTCCTCCCCTTCTGGCCGTGGGGAGCTGATAGTCATTCTTCGCCGTCCTGTTTAAAATCTCCATGGCTTCTTCCAGCTCTTTGTCTAGGAGTATGCCATTTGTCGAGGATCGAGCATCCTCCTAGTTGTCGTGTTAACCACATTGTAGAACATGGTCACCTGCGTTCATACTGGGAACCCGTGCAATGGGAATTTATGTAATAGTTCTCGAGATCGCTCCCAAGCCTCATGCATGGACTCGTCATTAGCGTGTCGAAAAGAAGTGATCTCGTTACACAATTTGTCAGTTAAATTTGTAGGATTAAATCGCGCTAAGAAATCACGACAAAGATCACTCCAGGATCCAATTGGTCATGCTGGGACACTGTTGAGCCAGGTTTTTGCCCTATCCTTCAGTGAATAGGGAAACAACTTCATTAGACCACTCATTGATTTGGCAATGCGTAGAAATTTGCGTATCCATTATCTTGACTCTATCCAAGGCTTAATAAGGAAAAAAGAGGAAAATTGTTATTGAATATGAACATTGCATTGATAATATAGATTCATTGCATTGATGTTTTGTAATGCTTGGTTTAGAATTGGAAACCATTGTTTTAATGTTGCTTAAGATTACCTCACTTAGACTTTGCAAGTCTAATGTATTCAATTTCCACGCATTTCAGGTTAAAGAATTATAGTTTTTGAAGATCGATGAAGTTGGAGATTGACAAGTCACAACAAGCCACAAGTAATGTATTTTGTCCCTATCAACTCCTAGAATGGTGGCAAAGTGGTTGAAATAGTCATAGAAGTCTCTTTTGGTATGTTTATAATATGAGTGGTTTGTAAGAGTTTATATGACCCTAAAATAACTTTTGAGACATGGTAAAAATTAGGGGTGTTCAAAAATATCCGATCCGACCGATCCAATCCGATTATCCGTTGATCCGATCCGAAAATTCGGATATCCGATCCGATTTTTATTTTCGGATCGGATATCCGATCCGATTATAGATTTTTCGGATCGGATACGGATCGCAATATTTCAAGTTTTGGATTATCCGAAAACCCGAAAATCCCAATATCTAATATTTTTTAAATATTAATCTTGTTATATTTAACAATTTGATGCTTGTTATATCCGAACATTTAAAATATCAAATTTTTCATAGATTTGAATCTTGTTATATTTAACAATTTGTTGTTTGTTATATTCGAAATTTTGAAATTTTCATAAATACGACTTTTAAATTCGAGAAATTAGTTGAATCAAATCATATGTTCGGATAATCGGATATCCGAATATCCGATCCGATTATTCGGTATCCGAAAAACTAGATATCCGATTTTTTCCGGATCGAATACGGATCACTATATTGCCGATCCGAAAACCCGGATATCCGAAAAAACCGGATCGGATCTGATCCGATATCCGACAATGAACACCCCTAGTAAAAATGGCATAATTGGCACAAAAAGGTAAAAACCTAGTAAACATATTTGAATGACCTTAAAACTTTGCATGCTGGTAGATTATAGTATTGAAATATTGTGCGTAAAGTTTCATTGTATTTGGACATCGCTCGATAGGTCAATTTGAGTAAAAAGCAGAAAAATTCTGTCATTACACGTTAGGTCGTATTGCTACGGGGTGACGACGTACCGGTACGGATAATCATAATTTAGCTAATGCGACATAGTGTATCGATACGGTTTAGGTGTATTGATACGAAAATTGGCTACTGGAATTTGTTTGTAAAAGGGGTATTGATACGTGACAAAGGCGTATCGATACGAGTAATGGCTACTGTAATTTGGTTGTAAAAATGGTATCGGTACGGGGCTAAGGCGTATCGATACAAAGTCAACATGGTCAACCAGTATCGATACAGCCTTAAATCGTACCGATACGGGCTTGTTACCTTGTTCCTTGAATTTGAACTTTAGGCATAGCGTACCGATACGACCCATAAGGGTATCAGTACGGTGTTAGTTAATTCTGTTAAAAGACATAGATTGAAGTTTTACATTGTTTATAAATTGGTCACTAAATTTTGGATGCCTTAATTGGATGGGTAAATGAACTCCGAATAACATGAAAATTTGCAGGCTTGCTAATATTGAGTGTAATTGCATTGTGGTGTGATCAATTGCGATAAAATACCTTTAATTTACTGAAACTACAATTTAGTCCTTAAAGTTTATAAAAGTTAGAATTTGGTCCTAATTGAGCAACCATCGTTACGAAGTGAATAACTTGGATTAAAAAATATTTTTGGTCACGTTTATTAGGCAAAGATTTTATTATGTGTTGTTAGTAATTGGAATTTTATTGCAACGATCATTGTATTGTTCATTGGTAGCACTTTCTGACCCGATTCTTGAACAGGTAGGGAAGGGGGTGTTACACTAGCATGAAGCAAGTTGAGAAGAAGACTAAGGAGTTAAAGGTCATTGCTCAAGAAATAGCTCTTAGTAAGGCTCAGAACCAAGAATTGACGGCTCAATTGCCGTAATTGGGTTTGTCTCATTAAGATAGTCAAAGCCAAGTCAGACAGAAGATTGAAGAAGTGAATGTGATTGCTCAAGAGCTAGCTTGAAGCCAAGCCCAAAATGAAGGATTAAGGGTTCAAAAAAAGGGTTGGAAGCTCAAATGATGCAAATAGAAGGACTTCTCCAAGAGTATCAAGAATCAAGACAACATGTCAGCTTTGAAACTTGCTCAATGAGAATGTGTTGTTGAATGCCATAATTGATGAATTGGAAGCCACACTTCTATCTTGCAAGGAGAGACTTGTTGCCTTTGAAGAAGCAATCCAAGATGAAAATAGTCGGATCATCTATGGGCTTTAGCAAGTGGTTCAACTTATTCGGGACCAACAACGAGCAATGATAAGTGTTTTGGCTCAAGAACAAGAAATGGCTAGGCATGCTCAAGCTATGGCAATGGAAGTAGGGTAGTTGTCAGCAAGAGTCAGGCCATAAATGGAGTTGGGGCATTGGGTGCTTGCTTTGCTTCGTGAAGTCAATATATTAGGAAGAACAACTAATGGATTCTTGTAGAATCATTTGTAACCAGACATCTTATCTTAATGACAGAAAGTGAAAGTTTAATCTACAACCATTCCGAGTTCTTACAGTACCAGTTTTCAAACACGAGCAATGGAGGATAGGATGGCTAGAGGAACAAGGTTAGAAAAATATTGAAGTTCGTTTGGATGGAATCAAACAAAGCATCAGAGATTAGATCGCACAGTTGCAAGATTTTATCACTGTTCATATGAATGATTTGTTATCCAAGAACGACGGCAAGGAAGGAGTTTCTGTTGATAGCTCAAACTGTAGGGTTGAGAGGTGCTCGATTTGATCAACCGATGTGGCTCACCAAGTGGTGGAGAGGTGGAATTTTGGGTGGATTTGGTGTTGAAGCTAAAATGATAATTTGACACAATGATTTATAGTGGTTCAACCTTCTAACCAAGGTCTACATCCACTACCTTAGCTCCCCACTAAGGATTTCCAATCAATCCACTATTGATTCGTCTCCTTTTATAGGCTTAGGAGGAAACCCTTATACACCGATCAAGCTTTCTACCCAAAGCCTTGAACGAAACCCTCTTTACAAAGAGAAACAATAAGCAAACTTAAATCCCTCTAATAGGTATTTGTTTTCACAATTTAGCACTCACCCAAAACCTAAAACACTTGAGCAAATTTGACAATTTTGGCTCACTAGTGTTTGTCTATACAAGAATTGACAAATTAAGCACTAAGACAATATTTGATCATTTGTTGATTGACAATATGAGCATTAACCATTACTTGATGCTTGGAGGTCCCTTTTATACTCCTTGATGAGTTTATAGCCGTTACTAGCCGTTTGGGATGAATTGGAGCCGTCGAGGACTTTAATTCCCACCATAAATGCAGTTATGTCGCTCTCCGTTTCGAAACACTCGAACCCATTTTGAAACACCCTTTAAGTAGAAAGAGCCGTTGCAGTCTGACATAGGCCCGTATCGAAACGCTCTAGCCCGTTTTGAAACACCCGTTTCGAAACGTCTGTCCCCATATCGAAATGACCTACATTTAAAAGTTAGTTGGGAAATAGTCGTTGGGGTTTAAGACCGTTGTGGTCAATGCCACGTAGGCGTATCGAAACGGCATAGCCTGTTTCGAAACGCTGGGCAAAAATATCATCCAGGGAATGCCCGTTTCGATACTCGTATCGAAATGTTTTTGCTACTAGAATCCCCCGTATCGAAATGCCCTAAGGTGTTTCGAAACGCCTGGAAGGTTTTGTGTAGATTGGCTTTTGAAAACATGTGAAAACCTTTAAAGACTTCCCTAAACATAGTTTCAAGTTATTTGGACTTTGGAAATTGTTTTAAATACTTTTTAAATTAGTCCAAAACATTTTTCAATTATTATATCAAAACATTAGTTCTACAATCTCCCCCTTTTTGATATAATAAAACTCACTTGAAAAATTGTTTGGGATTCTCCCCCTTTAACTTTAAAAATGTGAATAAGAGATTAAAGATATGAAATCAAATAAAGCTCCCCTTATTCGTTTGAAAAATCAATTTTTCAAACCATTTCTCCCCCTTTTTGTTATATCAAAAAGAATTTAAAAAATTAAGTTCAAAATAACAATAGAGGTAAAATTTGACAAAAATAAGAATTTGGTTTTAAAATGGCTCCCCCTTACTCAAAGCATCATAAAAAATGTTAGTCCAACATATATGATCATCTAGTTGAATTTAAAATAAAATAAACGAATTAAATAAAAAACAACTAGATTTTTACAAACACTTGAACCCAAGGGAGGATGTGAAGCCTTCCTTCTTCAAGTGTTCTTCCTTGTGTTCATGGAGCTCCCCCTTAATGTTTGACTTGTTGAACATCTCCATCACACCTAGCAAAAGACAATCAAGTGATTTTTGGCATACAAATTGCTTTGGATCCATAAACGTTAGTAGCACAAATTTTAGTCCCCTTAGGAACCCATTTTTCAAGGTCATCCTTTTTAATTGAAGTGGTTAGTCCTTTTGGGACCCAAACACTTCTAAAACATTTTCCTTTTACAAATCTAGGGGCACTAGATTGTCTTACATAGAACTTTGATTTTCCAAAATTGTTTTTCTTTTCTAGCTCTTTGGAAATCAAATCCTTTTCTTCTTGAACTTTTTGAAGCAAATTTTGTAAATCAAAACATTTTAATTCAAACTCTTCGAGTTTTGCTTCAAGATCAAGTTTGTTTTTAGAAATCAAATCATTTTGAATTTTTAACTTTGAAATCAATTTATTGTTTTTCAAAATGTGACTTTTAAAATCTAAAACCAAATCATCATATGCATCTTGTAATTCATCAAAAGAGTATGAGCATGAAGTAGATGAATTAGAAGTTACCCTTGAATCTTCTTCGATGGCCATAAGGCAAAGGTTGGCTTGTTCATCGTCAATGGAGTCCTCATCACTCCAAGTAGCCACATGTGTCTTCTTCTTATGGCTTGAAGTGCTTGCCCTCTCCTTTTTCTTGGATTCTCGTTCAAGCTCTCTCAAAGCTTTCTTCATGAACGGGGCACACTTCTTGAAGAGATGAACAATCTCTTCTTCTTCATCCTCCTCTTCACTTGAAACAACGTGATGGCAAGTGGAGGATTTGAGAGCCCTGGCATTGGTGTTGAAGCCAAGACTCTTGATTTCTTCTCTCTCATAGCTCTAATTTCTTCCTTCTTCTTCTCATCTTCTTTATTCTTCTTCATGATTTGATGAGTAAGGAGTGACCCCATGAGTTC